>CM067306.1:23443049-24643049 GCA_034231615.1 Meghimatium bilineatum
GTTTTGGAGATACTATGATATGCGAATAACTATCATATAATTATGTATACTGTTTCTAAATTCTGGAATATGAGACTCATATGAACTGATTATAGGTATTGAGTAGCTATATGAATGCTTCCTAGATTAAGGGCGGTAGGCCTATAGTTAGTACGTAATTAATTCACAACCCTTTGATACGAATATTGAATTATGTATCCATATCATACGCAGGCATGTCTAAATTATATTCACTATCAACTTATCGAACAATGACTATGTAACACTTAACTTTAGAGGACTTTCCAATTTACCTACAGCCATGCCCATTATCATGCAGTCTGTCCTGATGCCCCAATATAAAACTGGTAGATCATGCGATCTACTGAAAATCAAGCTGTGTGTGATGTGACAAATTAATAAGAGAATTCAGAATATAGGAAACAGCACAGTTAAGCAGCCATAACTTGAATATGTCCTTGGTGGTGATAATTGTGAACATGGCTGCCCAGCCAGCACCGCTAACACATCCAAACATAGTGCATGCTGTGGGACATCTGTGACATGAAAGGAACCTTTGCAGGATTGTAAAAGCATGTGATTCACACTTTGCCTATTATGGAAATATGGAAGGCACAGAACACCGTAGGACCCATTTCAGCTCGATGGAAAGCTTCTAAAATCATTGCATACTTTTGAAAATATTCTATGTATGAATTTCTGGAGCAACTATTTCACAGCATAAACATGAAGTGGCTTTACAAATTATTTATAGTGTATGCGATTTAAACAACCACCACTGACATCATAAAAAGTAAAAATACATATGTAGTCTAGTACTAACAAATGATTCATTTGTTTTCTATTGCAGGTTCATCTTCAGTATAGACTCATTTCCTGCTGTTATTGTAAAAATACTGTTTGTATTCAAAGCATGTTTATTACCTTCACTACACAACAAAATACATAAGATGGCACACACTTTTGAGAAACACAGTTCAAACATTCAAGACTTATGCAGGACAGGTGGAGAGAAATACTAACGAAAAAAAAAAAAAAACAGAAATATTACCAGAAACGGCTCATTTGTACACAACATGTTAATCATATTTTCTTTATTTTTTTGTTTGAATGGGAATGATGATATGCCCACGAAATATTCAACAAATATGTGCATAAAATGTTTATATAAAATTAAAACACATTAATCTCACACATTCAGAGCAATCACTAAAGATTACACAACAAATTGGAGATAGATCTAGAAATGTTTTGGTGTGATTCTAAGCCTGCCGTTTGTATCAATGAGTGTCGTGTCTGTTTGCATTATTCAGTGAAATATCTTGTAGCATGAAAATTTGAGTACTAGGTCCAAAAATGAAATGAATGCCGACATTTGTGATCTTTCAAAGCATCACAATCAATCTAACATTTCCGTACAAGATGAGGTTGATGTGTCTGATGAACAACATTTAAAAAAAGTAAGTTCAAAGGCAAACTCACAAATACATCAACACCTCCAACGCAAAACATCAACAAACACCATAATATGCAGTGTCTAACACTACCACTTTCTGTAGTTGAAGAAAATCTGTTTACAAATTTTGTTGAGAGAAAACTGAACACAGCACACACTAAAAATATAATTATTGGCAAACATTTGGACATTCGATTACATTACATAAAATTATAATTCACAGAAAAGAATCACATGAAATAAAAGCTCTAATGAGACAAATGCGATCAATATTTACTCTAGTGGTTAGAGACGTAGACATATATCAGGCAAATCCACTGATTCTTTAGAAGTTCAGCAGGCACATGAACTGAAACGACTACCCCAAAAAATCTCTTGTTAACATAAGTAAAACGGCCCATTTAAAAGTAAGTATACCAACCAAAAGCAACTTTCTCATTGAAAAGAATCACTAGGACTTTCCTGGAGACAAGAAAGAAAACATAGATCTTTTCTAAAACAATATGGTGTTGAGAGGCCACATGAAAAATCACAAAGGAAATGTGCAAATATTATAAGAGACGGGGTGAATGTTGAAATGAAATAATTGAGAGTGATAAGGGACTAACAAACGAGGCATCATTGGCTTACAGTAATAATTTAGATTTAGTTGTTAGTGCTCTTATGTGTGATTATAGTAGGGAGAGTTTGTTCACTTTGCATAATGGATACTTTCCAGAGAATCAGATTTGGGTTAAACTGGGTGGTGACCAGAGCAAAGAAGTTTCAAAATTACAATGCAGAGTGCTAATCTAGCAAAGCCTAAGTCAAAATATAACACAATTCTAATAGCAATTGCAAAATTCAAAAAATACATACAACAAGGCGCCTACATTAGGGCATCACATGAAAGCTAGAATAGAAGCACTGAACAATTAGAATGGGAGGATAAGAAAGTTGTAGTTTTCTTTTGGTGATTATCATTTCTTAAGAAAGGTTTATGGTTTGTCAGGTGGGCGGAGAACTTACACAAGCCATCAATTATATTCAGACATCCACGTACTGTGTGAAAGCACACAAACCAGATGTCTATCATTTACACAAGAATGTCATGATAATTTCATTAGATATTGTAATGGTGATATAAAACATACATCACTGTATTAAAATTGCTTGTATGCTCCAATTTTTAAATATTAAATTCATAACTGTGCACTTCCTTCACGCCCTAGAAAAGTAATTCCAAAACAGCAAAAGAGTGTCACAGTAGAAACTGAATCAAACAAATGGTTTTGGCTGTGCTTTTATTTTTGGGGAACAAGGGGGAGAAGCTGTGCATTCAATGATATCAATTATAGAAAAATAAGCTTGGGCTATCAAAAAAAAAAGGAAATGGAGGAATTAAACTTTATAATAATTATACATTTATTACAAGTTCATCACACTGTTTATGCAAATACTCCAATATTTAAAAATATAAATAATGCTAAAATGGGTTTCATAGATTATGTTTCTTTTTGAAATAAAATATCAATGATGTAATCAACAAAGGAGTTATCAATATTTCATGTTCAATTATTCTATGAAGGCATATGACAGAGGTGTTTTTTTAATTGGATGAAGAAATGTTAACTGATGACACATTTTTCATTAACTTTCAGCAAATGTTTTCCAAAAGTTCCCTCTGTTGGACAACTGAAGCACAATTGTACAATTATCAACAGCAAGAAAAAAAATATACTTTTATTATACAGGTGAAAAAAAAACAGTGGTACTGCTAACTAGGAAATACGCATTATACAATTATATTCTCTGTTCATACTCATATTATAGTTAGTTGCGAAGAAATTATTTGATGAACGTAATGCATTTAGCCATGCACAGTTATAAAAGACTTTCTTGATGACAACATAATTGTCCTGTATGTTGAGGTCCATAATCATCTTGTTTGATAATGGTGGATGATAATAATATTCAATATAATGTTGATATGTAAAGCCTGAGAGATTGTAAATTTATCATTCATGTTTACTTTTTCTGTCAGTGAGTTTGTAGTCAAAATATCTTATGCACGTGCAATGAAAATCTTACTGTTCTTAGGACTTGCATATTCATTATTGCAATATGTAGATGTAAATAGTGTAAAATTATTAAGTTCCAAAGTCTATTATTATTCAGTCAAGCAAGTGACATGCCAAAGAGCGTAGGTGATCATGTTTCTCCATGACTTTCTGTCTCAGGTGTTGTCAATATACTAGGATGGTGAAACTCTATCAAACCACAATAATAGTCCAGCTAGTAATTTCTCTCTTTGTCATCCACTGTCTCTTTTCCACTTAATATTTCCGGTAGCTATAAAGTATTCAGGATGTGTTCTTCTCAGCAGATGCCTTAGAAAGCAGGGCTGTCGTCCCCTTACATTTGATATGATTAATATTTTTATGCCAGAATCAATGAGAATATCTGCATTTTTGTTTTTTTGCCAAGATATTACACTTTTTCAACTAGCGAAAATTTTGTGTCATTAATCATTATATTTTACGTGGTTATTGTGAAATATCACATTATTGGTCCAAAATTTCAAAATATTTTTTTAATACCTCAAGAAAACCCCAGAAAAACTCAGCCAACCCTTGTGTCCCTTGGAATTAATTCTTCTTTGTCTTTGGTGCCAGGTTTTTCCTTCTTTGTCATTGGTGCCAGGAAAATATACATCCAAATGCACCTTATATACTACTACCATATCTCTGTTGGCTTTAATTTTCCACTATCCTTCTTACTTATTGCCTAAGACTCATATCAAATGTGTTATAATCAGTTATGTAGCTCTGATGAATTTCTTTCTCATCTCTGTTTACCAGGGGAATATTACAGTGAAATCTCATTTTTAGCAATGCTACATTTACCTTCCCTATTTTGTTTCTTACCCCAGTTGAATCTCTTCCATCTAATGTTATCTTGATTCGTGATTTTTGATTAGAAACTGGCTTCACAGCACGTGGGGCATTATCTTAAGTGCCCCGCCCTCTGTTCCAGCAGCCATCCGTCTCGATGGTGTTTCGAGTCTAATGCCGCTGAAACAGACTTCGACATCAGGGCACAACTTTGGCCCTTTCGACAGGTTTCTTTGTTGTTTCGCCCACCCACGCCGTGCCCGTCCTAGTTCAAGCACAACGTCGACCTGTCGGAACAACATGGTAACTATTATCGAAGGTTACGACTACGGAATTGTATAGATGACGTGCCATGAAGCTTCTATAAGAAGATAACCTCAATATAAAGGCATGTCATCAACTAAGGTTTTCTGTTGCATGGGTGGTTTGTCTAGTGAGCCATTGGTGAGACCCACAGACGCAACCGCATGCGCACTAATGCTATCATTATTCCTAAATACCTGAATTGGTGGCCCTTTTTGAGTATTGAATCATTCACTTTGTACACTGAAATATATTTGTCTTACAAACATCCATCATTTCTGATTTCTTGTTATTTAACAAAAATATACTTTTATCTTCTATTACTACTATGTTCACTAGTTCTTGTATATCGTTTTCACCTCTGTCAATCAGAATAGTGCCATCTGCATATATTAAGTTACTTATGTTAAGCACATCTACTAATATTCCTGGAATGTTGTTAATTGATCGCAATATTTTCACCGCATGGAAAACAAATCTAGTGAAAGTACACATCCTTGTCTAACACCTTGTTTTATCTGTTGAAATGTCCCAATTCGGTTGTCTGTCCGCATAGCTGCTGTTTGTTGCCAATATATGTTCCTAATTTATTTTTATATTTTTCAATATTTAGATTTTATAGCATGTAGTTAACATCACTACGTATAAGCTTCTAAATGTGACTATATTTCTTATAAAGTAACAGAATATGTAGCATACATTTATATCAGGTCTGAAGTACTTTTTTAACGAGTATAAATCTTGTCAGTATAAATATTTGAGTAATAACTCACATGCGAGTTGTTGATGGGGTCTTTGTTACCTCTAATATTTTATGGTAGTGTGTCCTGATATAACCTAATTGGACTTTGTCCGCTGGTTGAAAGGGGCACGCCTCTCCAAAAGAGAGGCAAACTCATTAACTACCTACTACATGCGAGTTGAGAAAAAGAAGAAAAACCAGTTTCTTTCTGGTATCGCATTTTGTAAGTACATTTTCTGTCGTGTAGAATTTGCAGTTAATAAATGCAATATATGGGTTTGAGATTATCCCAAACTTCTCTTGTGACAAATCAACGATATTGTGACAGAGCAACAGGTGCAGTGTCATATTTACGTTTTCAGTAAGAAAGGGTTTTACCAAACAAAAAAAATGGTAATTCGTCCGTTTCTATGTGAAATTCTCTCTTTTTTGATAGGAAATGTGAGGACTTTTTGTGGAAAATGATTAAAGGTTGAGTTTACCCACCTTTTTTCTATATTCTTAGTACTAATAATCATGTTCTACTTTGTTAATAGGGTGACCCACCCCACACACACAAGCCCCCCCCCCCAATCCCTCTTATCTACGGGAATGAACAAGATTGGGATAATTCTATGATATTGTGACAGAGCAACGAAAGTGTGACAATTCAATGAGTGTGACAGAACAACAGGGAAGGGAGTAACTAATCGACGCTACTGTGTCAACCCATGAAAATTGTGAGATGGCAGAGATAAATCAAATAGCAAGACTGTTTATAGGTATTCCAATGAATAGATAACAAGTCCTCGTTTTAAAAACCCGCCTGTGGTAAAAACAATAAATTATTGCTAAATGATATTAACCTCATGGTACAAACACAAACAATCAATACAGAGTGGGTCTCGAAATCTAGTTTTACTAGGCTCACAGACGTTTGACAACTGGAAAAAATTAACACACCTAACAAGGGAAGATAAAACACCATTTTTGTTGCGTCGTCACCTGTCACTCGAGTTATCTTTCGCAGTGGTTCTAAAAATGAAATGAGGTACACATAGTCCGTTATTAAGTATACAGTTCTGTGGACTCATTTGTTTGTCATTAAGAAGCAACGCTATTTTAATTTCCCCATAATGATGATGGTTCGTCCGTCGTGATCGACGATGACCAAAAACTCAACCATAATAATAATAACAATAAATAATAAAAATAATAAAAGTTAATAGTGCGTTTTTAAATGACTAGCAAGTCCCATGCGCGCACAAAATGTTCTTTTACAGAATTGACAACAATAGAAGGTATCTGTGTGAGGTTGATATGTTTTTTCTTTTCTACGTGTCCGCTTCTGTCTTGCAATATCTTGTCTGAATTCTTCCGCCGCTAGTGCTCCCGTTCTAATGATGTAACGCCATGCTGTTCTATCCTGAGCGAGTCTCTCCCAAGCGCCTACGTCAATGTTAAGATGTTTCAAGGATGACTTGAGCGTGTCTTTGAAGCACTTTTTCTGTCCACCCACTTTTCGAAATCCTGCCTTGAGTTCTCCATAATATATTTGTTTTGGCAAACGCGAGTTCTCCATACGCACAAGATGGCCCGCCCATCGTGCTTGCGCCTTCATAAGTATTGTGTGGATGCTTATTGAGGTTGATTTTTCCAAGACCTCGTAGTCTGGTACTGTGTCCCATCAATGGATGTTTAGTAATTTACGTAGGCAGGTAACATGGAAACGATTTAATTTTCTTGCATGTCTAGCATACACTGTCCACGTTTCGCAGGCGTATAGTAGGGTTGGTATAACAGCAGCATGGTATACTTGTAGTATGGTGGTTGTTCTTATACCTCTTCTGCCCCATACATTGTTGCGTAATCTGCCAAATACAGCACTAGCTTTCCCCATAATATTCATTGGCTGTCAATACAAAGTATACGTAAAGTGACCAATTAAATTAACCGAAAAAGTTAAACATAGTTACTTCTGAAGGATGATAACTGAGGATTCCACAGGATTGTATATCTAACGAGGGTGTCGGTTATACCAGTACTTGCTTTTGTGAATAACAGCGAGCTTTTCTTTCTATTTATATTCTATCTCATATGTTACTTGTTAGACACAAAGGGAGCAAAGAAATGTAACATGGTTGTATGCAATTCATGCTCAAGATACAGCTAAGGAGGTTAGATGTGTGATTAACTGCTCCACTTCAGGATCTGGGAACCGCGGTAGTCTAATGTTAAGTTATTCGTCCACCGACAAAAGATCAAGGTTTCAAGTTCACTAATTTTTCGTGGCTTGAACTAAATATTATTACCGCAGTTCACCTTGCCACCAGGAATTAGGGCACCATTGCACAGCTGAACAAGTGCGATAGACAACGCTAGGCAAACAATTTCTGGTTAACCAGTGGCTAAGCAGCTGAGCACTTATGGGAACCAGTCATTGCAATGGTGCTAATTCATAACCCAGTTTATCGTGACCGTAACCTGTACGATCCCTGTTATAATAAAGTCCGATAAATACCCATGTATGGAACGTCGGGAGAAATTAATCTTTTTATCTAATTTAAGTGTCAGGGTTGCAAGAAAGTCACGACAAAGCCCCTTTCGGAGTAAAAGATTGTTCATCTTGTAGCAGTGCACCTTACAGCCACATTGAATAAAACTGACATCTTCGACTTGTGAAAGCCTTTGGACCAGGTATGTCAAACGTGCGGCCCGCGGGCCGAATGCGGCCCTTTGCAAGCACGTGTGCGGCCCACACAAAGGATACTGCAAATGTCTCATTTAATGGCGAAAATTGCAGTTATAATACTTTAAACTGGGTGTATAAAACAGAAATATGTCACGGTGCCACGTATAAGAAAATAATACGGCTATTTTAAGCTAGTAAGGGTTTTCTATCTATGAAAATTGGCAACATTGACCAGAAGTAGCAGACAGGTTGTTATTGCCATGTTAAAATTTTGAAACAATAACAAATTGTATTTAGTGCTGGAATAGTGCTGGTAATTATATTATTTATTTTTATGAAGTACTGTTTAAACTGAGTCCGTTTAAAATAGCTACAGCACCTTCAGCTAAGAAGAAAAGGACACTTGATGAAGAAATGCGAGTATTTCAAGAAACATGGGAACTACAGTATTTTTGTACAATGCTAAATGGAAAAAATGCACCGTATAGTATGCAATAACAGCATTTCCACGCCAAAAGAATACAACTTAAAAAGACATTATGAAACCAGTCATCGTTCCTGCGATAAATATGAGGCCTTATGCGTGTTTCAAGACTCAAGGAATTCAAAACTAACTTGATACAGCAACAGACATGTTTTACAAAAAATAAATCAAGCCAATGTCGCTTCCGTTACTGCAAGCTAAGAACTCAGCCGAATGGTCGCCATGAGTGGGAAATCTTGCAGTGAAGGAGATTCCGTAAAGCATTGCCCTGTAAAAGCGGCTGACATTGTGTTCCCACAGAAAGCACAGTTATTTAAGGATATTTCGTTAACCAGGAACACTGTTGCTGGACGGTTTGATGAAATGGCAGATGATTTGAAACAACAGTTGAAGGCTGCATCATCCAAATTGGAACATTTTTCTCCGTTGTCATCACTGGAATAGCACAGCTTGCAGTTTTTATTAGGGCATGTGACAGTGAATTTAATATTTATTAAGAACTGATTGAACTAATCCCAATGCATGAGACTACAGCGAGCGAAGACATCTTTGAAAAAGTCCAGCAGATTCTGCATGACTATGATTTTGATTTGAGTAAACTTGTATGTTTATCTACTGACGGTGCTGCGAATATGGTTGGCAGACGTAATGGTGTTGCTGCCAAGTTGGGAACAAAAATTGAGAACTCGTATCCAGATTCATCATGTGCACATTTTCACTGCATTATTCTTCAGCAAAATTTGTGTTCAAAGACTTTAAAATTGAATCACGTGCTTAGTGTGGTCACAAAAACAATGAACTTTATCAAATACAATGCTCTCAACCATCGTCAATTCAGTCAGCTGGTAGAAGATATGGATAGTCAGTTCATCGATGTTCTATTCTACATAGCAGTCCGTTAGTTCTCGTGTCACAAAGTGCTGAAAAGATTTTATTTTCTGAGACCAGAAATTACTTTATTTTAGGAGATTGAAGGTAAAAATACAGATGAAATAAAAGATGAAAGTTGGATCTAAGTTGGCTTAGGTTAGGGTTAGTATAGTTGTGTTTTACATAACTAACCATAACTCCAACCCTAAATATTTCAATTATTAAATGATGAACGTGAAATTTACAAACATAAACAAGGGAAATAATTAAACATGTGGTGGCGTCTACTTGTGTTGTACCATGAAATGTGTGCAGAGATGGCTGACAAGTCCAATCCTGGCTTAGAATAACCTGCCAAATTTGGGACATGTATGATCAGAATTGAGCGCCTGTGTGTGTTTGGTGTTCTGTGTTTTCGGGCAGCATGTTTTCTACGTACCTATGAGATTTGATGCTTTTTGGCGATACAATCACTTTTCCAGATATTGATGCGCCCCACTGCGCGTTGTGGTCACAGGATGTGGTCTCGATGTTGAAGCTCTTTAGAGACATTTTGAGGGAGTCTTTATAACGTTTCTTCTGACCACCCGCCAGTCGTTTTCCCTTGAAGAGCTTATCAAACATCAGTTGTTTTGGAATTTATGTCACGCATGCGCAAGTGTCCAGCAAATCTCAGATGGGCCATTTTCGGAATTGTAGGAATGCTTGGGATTTTGGGATTGATACGTCTTCTTCTTCTTCTTCTTCAGCGTTCATTCTCAAACTCAAGCAGGATCTCTCTTGTAGTAGGAAAATGGTCCTACTAGATTTCCAGCAGAATGTAGTCCAGAGAATGGAAATGCGTTGTTTCGCCATTTTATTTGCGCCAATGGCCCGATACATCCGTCTTCGGCGGGGCATGGGATTGATACCGCATGTGTGAAAATGATTTAACACTCTGGTGTGTCTGCTGTACATTGTCCAGGTATCACAGGTGTATAGCAAGGTAGTGAACACAATGGCGCGATAGATAGACTTAATTTTATGGCGAGGCTGCTGCATTCGGCTCCCTAGTACTGTGCTGCTAGTTTTTCAGTGGAGCTGCGGTTCTTTTTTGGTGGCTTTTAGCCCAGCACAACAATTTTCAGTATATGAATAGTGTAAAATATTAGAGAAGTTTTTGAAATTGTGAACCCAAAATTTACCAAAAATATAAGTAAAATCGGTTCATTCACAAGTAATTTCAATTTGAGAATCCCTGATCTTTACAACCCCCATGCAATTATCCCTCCAAGTGTCAACATTGTTATCGACCAGTAACAACGTTTCACAGTTCAGATTTATCAACTTTTAAAATAATTATCATAGCCAAAAGAATAGTATAATTCAACTCCCAAATTTGTAACATCTCTTGCTAGCAGTTGTTTTGTTTGTCCAGTTTGAGCTTTGAAGTACTTGTTTAGTCGATTTGAAAAAAAAAGGTTTATTTTGGGTGGCTTATTAAATTGGCTCGCATGAGATAACAGATCAATATCAGGGTAATTCACCTCGTCGAAATATCGATATTTGTGTCTGATAGATATGGGGCAATACACCCATACAGGAGTCTTTTTGGAGACAGATTGCTTATTGTTTAGATTGCAATGAATCACTAGCAATGGAGCTCTTGTTTCCGGTTCGTGTAGATTTTTTTCAGGATAGGGGTTGGTTTCTCCAGAGCTTAATTTTGTGTCTGCGTCCGTTCTTAAACTCTCATCTGATTTATCTTATTGTAGGACAATGGTCCTACTAGATTTACAGCAGGGTGTAGTCCAGAGAATGGAGACGCTCTGAGACGCTCTCTTTTTGTGTCAATGGCGCGACACATCTGACTTCGGTGTTGAATTTTTATTTCATACACAGAATACTTCAAGGTTAAGCGATATGAGATACTTTTTAGATACTATGTAGGAGAAAATGTGTGTATACATGAGACAATGGGTGTATTTAGGAGACAATGTGTGTATGTAGGAGACAATATGTGTATGTAGGAGACAATGTGTGTATGTAGGAAACACATTTCTCTATTGTATATGGGGATCTCCCTGACGCATTGATCACGACCGATATAGTACTGTCGTTAGTCACGAATTGATTATGCCGTTCGTATTGTACTAAAAAGGTCGCGGGTTTGATTACTGCTAGTACCACTAAAGACGGATGTGTCGGGCTATATAAGAAAATAAAACGTCGAAATAATGCATTTCCGTTCTCTGGACAACATCCTGCAGAAAATCTATTGGGGCCATTGTTCTTCTACAAGAGAGAACCAGTGGGAGTTCGAGAATGAACGCTGAAGAAGAGGAACACAACTAGCGACGTATTATTTACCAGTGGATTTGGTCAGAGATCCCTGGGGATTATAGAATGAAGTTATGGAGTTGCGTGCTATTAACGGTACTCTAGGCAGGCGGCGTACAGCCTCGTTGAGATGGACGTAGTGCACATGGAGTACAGAAATTCAAAGCAGGATTTTTTTTACTCAGTTACCCAAGTAGAATTGGGTCTCACTGACCAAATCACTTTCATCGTTGTTCCAGGACAAACAGGTGTTGAGGGAAACAAGTGATCCATCAAGATAGCTTGGTATGTTTCTATAAATGACGATCAACATATGACAGAGCATCATACATACTTCATATTATATGTGAGTCTGCACAATCGAAGAATGATTAGGTCAATGAGAATAGTCAGTATCGAGAATGCGTGAAGAGGGAGTAAGGATCGGTGTCTCACGAAGGGAACATCTCACAAAAATTTCTAAAAGAACACTCAATCAGTTCAGAACTGGAACCATCAGCCGCTACACCCTGAGAGATTTACTAAAGCGGAGATAAGAGCACCTATGGATATATCCGTGTGTGAAGACGATATTCAAAATACATAAACTTAAAAATACTAGGTAATTCCGTTACGATAAAGTCAATCCTTTACACATTTTCACCCATTTTGTATATATAAATATAATCACCCGAAAGGCTACAACCATTAGGTGGTATCCATGTTGGCCACTATTTATAATCCAGTCCCCATGGAGGCTAACTGCTTGAAGTAGAGATGATGCTTAGTCCAGCCAATAGTGTCTGAAAACTAAGGTTGGTTAGGCCATCCCCTATATCGAGCAAGACCACAGTCCTGCTTGAGCAAGCACTGGTGCTGAAGTCGGAGATACCATGCACAGAGGCGCACCAGAAACCATGGGTATCATGCAGCCCTCTTATTTCACATATCTGCGCGACAAATATTTGCTATGTAAAGGTAAAGGTAAAAGTAGGTCCCATGGCATCTGATGTCGGGGATGAAGATAACTCTTCATGTAATACGCCGCAGCAACTATTAGGTGGGGTGGCCAGTTCCCTTCCGTGCTGTTTTTTACCTTCCCTAACTCATGCGTCAGGTACTCATTTACAGCTGAGTCGACTGGAGGAGTGGTCGTGTCAAGTGAGAAATCACAACCCGAATTTTTTTTTAAATGTCCTGACGTGGTTTCGAACCTGGCACGCTGTAACCAGATGATAGCAAGCAAGCTAACTATCCACTAAGCTACCGATGTAGACATTTGCTATGTAGACATATTTAACTGCCAACGAGAAAAATAAAACAGATAATATAGTTTCTTCTTCTTCTTCTTCTTCTTCTTCATCGTTCTCAAGCTCCTGCAGATTAGCAGGATGTAGTCCGGAGAACGAAATGCGCTGTGCCATGGTTTACAGCATTGCTGCGATATCTGCACCTATCGGCCTGACACATCCGACTTCAGCATGGCTTTGAGTCACTGACCCTATATGGGATGGGGCAGCCAACTCCATCCCATAACCTTCTTAGTCGTCTTTTACGACATGCGTGGAAGGTAAACAGTGTTGCTATTCTTTGCTCCCCTTTGGGCCCCGGCAACACACGGGCGATCTAGTTTCAATGTCCTATGTACGGGGGGGGGTGGGGTGTGGTTCATAATGTTTATTTCCTGTGGGATGCCAGCCTGAAATGGGAGCGAAAAATAGCAACATTGATTAAAAGACATGTTAAAATCTAGATAAATGGACAGAAATTAGAAGATGATTCCTTTAAATGCATTTTCTCAGTCTATCTATGAACTGTTTAGAAAAAACAAATAATGGAGGACAGAGCACATGAGAGGAGTAGGAAAGACAGACCAAGAAGACAAAAGGACTGGCGACATTAAAGATAACATCAATACGTCGTTGGAAAATGCAAGCCACATCGCCCAAGACAGAGAAGGTTTCAGAGAGTTAATTTGGGAAGACAACGTTCTGGAGAGAATACGTCACATGACACCTTTAAATACTTAGAATCTTATATGAGCAGAGATGGAAGAACTAACCAAAAAAAATAACGTTTAGACTTGAAATAGCCTCGGCTGCAATGTCCAGATTAAATACCATATGGAAGAGCAGAATAAAGTACAGACGTGAAGAGGAAAGAGAAGAAAGCAAATAGATTTTGACAACACTGTGAATGAAAAAAGAACTATTAAAGGAAATAAAAATCAAACAAATAAAATACTTTGGACACATTAAAATACGTGGCTTCTTGTTGAAGACCTTGCTTGAAGGTAGAGTAGAGGGCGCTAACCAAGAGCTACGCAAACATACAGATGGGAGGAAAATATCACGAGATGGACACGATACAGTCTAGCAGAGTGCACTACCAAGGCAAGGGAAAGACAATTTTGGAGATCCGTTGCAGCCAACCGTCGATGTGGAGACGGTACATGAATAGGCTGATTTACGTTCAGTTAATACATCTTATTGAAATACTATATCACGAACAACAAGCAGCAGTTAAGAGTGAAGGGAGAAATATGTGAATGGTGTTCAAAGTGGAGTGAGGCAGGGATGCACTCTATCCCCTTATCTTTTTAACATCTATACAGAGAATATAATGAGAAATATAAGAGAAGAACTAGAGAAAAATGAGTTTCATCCAATAAATTTGGGTGGGTACAAGATTCCAGAAATAAGATATGCAGATGATACAGCCCTCCTTACTACACATCCTGAAGGAAACAGCTAATCACAACAACAACAAAATACAGCGAGATCCAAAATCAGTATATAAACTCACAGAAAACAAACATTATGACAACAACAAAACAAAGATCAAACCAATAATCAATATAGATAATATATAACTAGAATGTGTAAACAAGTTCGAATATCTTGGAGCAAATATAAACATTTCCAGAGATTGTTCAGTCAAGATTAGAAGAAGACTCGAAATTGCAACACTCAAATTAACATAAATGAGAAAGCTATGGCAAAGTAGTAATAATGACACTAAAGTAACCCTTATACGATTACGTTTTTTCCCAGTGGCAACGTATGGATGCGAGACATGGACTTTAAACACGAAAATATCTAAAAGAAGAAATTGATTTGAAATGAAGTGCTACAGAAAGATCATACGAATATCATGGACAGAGACAAAGAACATTGAAGTTTTGAAATTACTGAAACTAAATGTAGGGTGACTTCTAAATACCATCATAAGAAGGAAGCCACAGTATTTTGGACACTTAAAGCGACATGATGGTATCGAAAGGCTGATTCTAGAGGCAGCGTGCCGGGTAGGGAAGAAGAGGAAGACCAAGAATACTATGGACCAGCGACATCTAAGAATGTATGCACATGTCTCTGGCTAATGCAGGTCTGCTTGCCCGGAACAGAGAGGCGTTCAGAGTATCCACGACAAAGACAACGTTCTGGAAAGAATACGTAACTTGATATATAACGTAGGTTACCATTGCTTTCTGATATTAGATTTAGTGCAGACAGAAGATAGACTGTTGTACACTAGCAAGGGACATCATGTGATCGTTAACATATTAACAACTTAAGATAGAAAAAGCTGAGCTAATGTCCTATTAAATCTGTTTGCTGTATCTGGTGTTAGTAATGCCATCTACACAAATTCTCCACCATTGTACTTGCATGCAGCACAAATATATATCCCCAATTTAATGTTATTAATAACATTATAATAATTGGCCAATTATATTGAAACTTTTCACCCATTTTAATTTAGATAACAGTGGGATACTTGCAGCAAGAGTGAATTAGACTGATTAGATTTAAGAATCTAAATAACCATTCATACAGACTAGATAATTGAACGTGGATAAATTTTTCTCGTTAAAATGCGACAGCTTCCCTGGCCATAATGCATTATGCAATAATATAAATGAAGCAACGCAACTGCATAAAAAAAAATAATGATTTATAATTTGTGATATTATATACATCGTTATCTATCTATCTATCTATCTATCTATCTATCTATCTATCTATCTATCTATCTATCTATCTATCTATCTATCTATCTATCTATCTATCTATCTATCTATCTATCTATCTATCTATCATCTATCTATCTATCTATCTATCATAAATCTTTGGTTGCAAGGTTGAAGTATTGGGTCAGTGTTACATAAATCTTTGGTTGTAAGGTTGAAGTATTGGGTCAGTGTTATATAAATCTTTGGTTGTAAGGTTGAAGTGCTGGGTCAGTGTTACATAAACCTTTGGTTGTAAGGTTGAAGTATTGGGTCAGTGTTACATAAATCTTTGGTTGTAAGGTTGAAGTATTGGGTCAGTGTTATATAAATCTTTGGTTGTAAGGTTGAAGTGCTGGGTCAGTGTTACATAAACCTTTGGTTGTAAGGTTGAAGTATTGGGTCAGTGTTATATAAATCTTTGGTTGTAAGGTTGAAGTATTGGGTCAGTGTTACATAAATCTTTGGTTATAAGGTTGAAGTATTGGGTCAGTGTTATATAAATCTTTGGTTGTAAGGTTGAAGTATTGGGTCAGTGTTACATAAATCTTTGGTTGCAAGGTTGAAGTATTGGGTCAGTGTTACATAAATCTTTGGTTGTAAGGTTGAAGTGTTGGGTCAGTGTTACATAAATCTTTGGTTGCAAGGTTGAAGTATTGGGTCAGTGTTACATAAATCTTTGGTTGCAAGGTTGAAGTATTGGGTCAGTGTTACATAAATCTTTGGTTGTAAGGTTGAAGTGCTGGGTCAGTATGTCTCAATATTTCGTACTGGTGGAAGTTCTGCATGTGTTCAGAAGTCTGTATCTACTACACATGCGCACAGTGACGTGGTATACAGTGACGTGCTACACATCCCTATCCTGTTTATTTGTTTATTCATTATGTAATAATTTGTTGTAGGTGAAGTATAATAACATGTCGCTGTTGGATTACATCCTAGTAAGAAGATCATGGATAAGGGAGGGAGGGGGTTGGAGGTATTCCCATTAAAACGTCACACACAAATCTCACGAAAACGAAATTACGGTATGGGTGACATCCTCTTGTTCTTGTTTTATCAATATTTGAGTGTTTATTTCCAGTTTGTGTTTTTTTCACCAACACAAACTCATCCGGGTTATATTTGAACTTATCCGGGTTACATCTATATTTTGTTCTGCAATATGAACATCAACAGTGCCGTTCTCACTCATGGTTTTTTTTTGTCAATTTATTTTTGATAAATGTCTTTTGGTTGATACGTAAATTTGTGTGTGTTATGTGTTTACACTGATTCTCCAAATATCAGAACATGCTCAAAGTTTCGCTTTTTTCAAAGTTTCCACGGTTTACTTAAAACGTATCAATGTCTTTGAGTGGTAGACATCTTTTTTTCGAGTTATTTTTACTTTTGATGGTCTTTATAGGTATCTGTTTTTTATTAGGTTTCACTGTTTTTCTGCTTACATTCTCTTCCATTCTGGCGAGCTAATCAGATATGACTGTACTCAATGGAAGAGCGGATGTACTCTTGATTTTTTTGTTAAAAATAGCACATTTCTCGTGCACCATTAAAAAAAATTGTTTTAAATAGGGGGTGGGGGGTTGGGGGGGGGGGGGGCTTTAAAGAGTTTTCGAAACCGGTCATCAAATTTTGCATCAGAGAAATTTACACACGGAAATCCACTAATGGCTTTTTTTTATGGAAACAACCTTTTAAAAAAAAAAAAAGAAGAAAAATGTATCTACGGCATTGGAGTGTTGTTTAACAGAAAAATAAGGTTAAATCAACAAATGATGTCACTAGAACTGTGTCTAGTAGTTGTTATGAAAACACATCCAATAAACAGAATGTAACAGTGCAATGCCTAGTGGAGAAGGCGATCATGTTTCTCCACAGCTCTGTCTCTTGTATTATCAATAGTTCAGTTGGTGACATCAATTTGTTGCCACAATGACAATTCATCCAAACATTTTTCACTGTTTCTTCCACTATTCCATTGAAAAATTGTACTTACTGCTCAAAACTGAAATCCAACAGGTAGATCCAGGAAAAGGGTAATAAAGTTTTGCTGATACTAGATAACGCACATAATGACACACACAAATCGACGTTTCGACCAAAAGGCCTTTATCAAGACAGACAATTGAAACAAAATTAAAACATATAACAGAAAGCGAACAGTAATAACATCGACGGTCACATTGGTATGAGTAGTATGGATTGACCAGAAGAGGCGAAATGACACCGGACAAGGAAAATACAAAAATTACAACAAACATGTGACACGAAACAAACAGAAACTTTGGATCGACTAAAGTCATACAAGAGACAGGCGCTCATTAATGCCGTCGGGTTTCAGAGTGTCATATTGATAAATGTAGCAAATCTCAAGCGCCGACGGGCCCGGTCATCAGAGAAGCACGGCTTCAGTTCATACCGATCCGCCCTGCATATGACCACTATACCATGATGCGGGACGTTCACCAGTTCCATCGTCGCTTACGCCTACGGTTCCATTTCAACAGTGAACCGTTGGTACAGTCCGATGACATATTCTCCCAGTATGCTTCTTGCAAGCTTGACTGGACTCCACCGTCCGGCGCATCTCGGACTCTGGACCGCTACACTGATGACACCAAACGTTACATCGAACGTCTTCACTTCACCCGGATTAGATGTACTAACATCTCCCCGGCCGAGTCCCGTGCTCTTAAGCAACTTCGCAGTCGTGACAACATTGTCATCAAGCCGGCCGACAAGGGGGGTAGCGGTTGTTGTCTGGCGCAAGGACCTCTATCTCGCAGAGGGTCAGACTCAGCTATCTAATCCCATGTTCTACAGGGCCAACACGTGCAAGAAAAACCAGATTGTTGCCCACAACTACACAGTCTCTACCACCATCAAGGGTTTAATATCTGACAACCTACTGCCCACTTCTGCCGCCGCTCTATGCCTCAAGGGCAGCAGTGTGGGCAGGCCGGTTTTCTATATGCTGCCCAAAGTTCACAAACCTTTCAACCCCGGCAGATCTATTGTCTCTGCGTGTTCCTGCCCCACTGAACACATCTCTGACTTCCTGGATAGTGTCTTCCAACCATTAGCGGAGCAACTTCCTACATTCCTGAAAGATACTAACCATGCCTTGTCCATCTTTGCTTCTATTTCCCTGTATCCGGCCCATACTTATCGTCTCTTTCTGCTGGACGTCTGCTCCCTTTACAACTCCATACCGCACTCAGAGGGTCTCAAGGCTGTGAAGTTCTTTCTCGATCAGCATCCTCATCCCTCTGTGTTTACTTCCACCCTCATCCGTCTTGCTGAACTCGTGCTTACTCTCAATTCCTTCGAGTTTGATGGGCACTTCTTTAACCAAATCAGTGGGGTCGCCATGGGCACCAAGATGGGGCCCAGCTATGACTGCTTGTTCATGGGCCACTTTGAGCATCAGGTATGGGGATCCAATGGAGGGCCCTTCCCATTGGTGTTCCATAGGTACATCGATGATGGGATCGGCATCTCTGACATGTCTGAGGCTGACTTGGAACGCTTCATACAATTCATTGACAATTTTCATCCGGTCATCAAGTTCACATCTGAGATCTCCACCTCCCATGTGAACTTTCTTGACATATCTATCACTATTCTACCCTTCTGTCTTAGCACATCGGTACACTACAAACCGATTGATGCTCATAGCTTTCTTCTATACACCTCTTCTCATCCCTCTGCCTGTCGTGATTCCTTCCCTTCTCCCAACTTCTTCGTCTTCGGCGCTTGTGCAGTCGCGAGGATGACTTTATAGAGAAGGCCTACGAGATGATAGCTTTCTTCCGCTGTCGCCTGTACCATGATGTCTGCCCTTCTTCGATTGTGCAATTTCTCCGGTCAGGACACCCTCTCGACCACTCGGAAGTCTTCCTCGTCTAACCGGACTAAGCTTATTCTCACTTTCCACCCCCATAGTGCTGCCGTTCGCCATGCCCTGCTTCGTCACCTTCCCCTTCTCCAATCTGACCCCGAGATGCGGGAAGTGTTCTGTAACTCCCCTCTTGTTACTTATAGACGTTACAAGAACCTCATGGATCTACTGGTCCGGAGTCATCTCCAGCCTGACGTTCCTAATCATTTTGGCACAGATGCAAACGCAGCAAATGCTACACTTGTGTCTATGTCACCGAGATCTGGTCTGTCACCACCTCTAAAGCCACCTTCACCATTGAGGAGAGCTTCATATGTGTATCCCGCAACGTCATCTATGCCATCATATGCAAACGTTGCGCCATGACATATACATGTGAAACTGAAAGGAGGCTCGAAGACCGATTCTGCGAACATCTGTACAGCATAAAAAACCATTCGTGTTTGCCTGTTGACGTCCACTTTAATGGCACGGGCCATCGGGGCGCCCAGGACATTCAGGTTACGGCCATTAAGTCGTGCTTCTCTGATGACCGGGACCGTCTGGCGCTTGAGAATCGCTACATTTATCAATATGGCACTCTGAAACCCGACGACATTAATGAACGCCTCTCTCTTGTATGACTTTAGTCGATCCATAGTTTCTGTTTGTTTCGTGTCACATGTTTGTTGTAATTTTTGTATTTTCCTTGTCCGGTATCATTTCGCATTTTCCGATCAATCCATACTACTCATACCAATGTGACCGTCGATGTTATTACTGTTCGCTTTCTGTTATATGTTTTAATTTTGTTTCAATTGTCTGTCTTGACAAAGGCCTTTTGATCGAAACGTCGATTTGTATGTGTCATTATGTGCGTTATCTAGTTTTAGCAAAACTTTAAAACACTCTTCCCTTGATCTTTCCGGAGGTTATTAAATGTTCAAGATTTACTTGTATCATCACATGCCCTTAAAATCTGACTGTCTGCGCCTGTTTTGCTATAATTTGTCTTTTTACTCTAGCATCTCTGAGTACATCTATATTAGTTTTCTTTGCTGTCCATGAAATTTTCATCATTCTTCTTTAAAAAATCCCACATCTCGGAAGCTCCCAGCGTACTTTGAGCTTTTTTTTCTGTTCATACTTCACATTCACAAAGAAGGATTGGCTCAACATAACATCATATCACTCGAATTTGCACTCATTTTATTCTGTTACAAATACGAAACAAGCCCGAGTACTGAGGGCGTGCAAAAGGAGAGCAAATAATAGCAGCACTGTAACATACTATGCACATCGTAATATGCGACTTAGGGGCTCAGAATGGGGTTGGCTTTTCAATCATATATCTTTAAGTTGCTCAAATGTCGCGCTGAAGTGTCAGACCGAAAAGAGCAGATATCTCAGCAAAACTGTAAACTATAACATAACGCATTCGGTTCTGTTGACTGCATTCTGCCTACCAGCCCGAGTTTGAGAACAAGCGAACAAGAATTTTAAAAAATACAAAAATATATTTTTTGGATCACAATTTAGGAGTCAATTATTTGAGGACATTTGAACAAACTTTGGTAATAAACAGTTCGGAATATCTGACAGCTGTGCACCAAGCCCACACCCCCCCCCCCCCACAAATATTCTAATTCATCAGTTTAACCAGGTCTAACAATTTATTTTAAAAAAATCCGCACCCATTTTATTTTCAATATTGCACGCTTGAATCCCGCTTATTAAAAAGCCTTGCTGTAAATCGAAAATACGAGTATATGTGTGGTTATATATGTGCCGATTGTCAACACGCAATCAAATTTATCCAACAAATCAAATCGCCGGTTTAAGCACTTCTAATTTAATGATGCACTTTCATTGTATACCAGAACTTTGTGGCGGGACCTTGTATCTGATCTGCGTTATATTCTACGGCAGAGTAAAATAGTCAATTTTAATACTACCACAAAAATATATCCATATAAAAACCAAAAAGGCAAAATAACAAAATTAATTCAATCTTCATACCAACATTTTTTAATCAATGTCAGACATGGGCACTAACGAAAGAACAAGAGAGAAAGGCTTACTATGTGCAAAATAAGATGGCTTAGATAAACAGCAAACAGAACAAGAAACGATCATGTAAGGAATGAAGAGATTACACGAACTGTTGGAATAACATCTGTAGTCAAATATATTGAAAAAAAAGAGACTGAAATGGTTTGGCCACTTAATAAGAATGAACCCCTTATTGACCAGCAGCAAAACTATTGGAAACACCAAGATGCAGAGGAAGACCTAGAAGAAAGTGGATCGAAGGAGTTACCAACGTTCTCAGACATCACAATATTACTGCGTATCAAGCGACCAAACGTGCCATAGCCCGAAAACCGATTGTTAATTAATCCGGCTACGCTTTACGGTAAAAACAGAGAAAAGACAATAGATCTAATGATAGATAGTGAGTTGCAGAGGGATTCAATGGGGAATGTGCTGCTGGAATCGAATTTGTCATTGACCAATGATACGCCTTCCTATGGGTGATGAGGTCAACATTACGTCTTTATTTTGCCAAGATACATACTATAAAAAAAATAGCTCCGGCTGCAGGCAATTGTGCATCTGGAACGCTTAGAAAGCGATAGCAAACTACTGAACGGCTTTATATTAGAAAATCAACACAACCATAAAATGCTGTGTTGATGGCTACATCCTAAATATGATATGCTACCAAATATATATATATATATATATATATATATATATATATATATATATATATATATATATATATATATATATATATATATATATATATATATATATATATATATATATATATATATATATATATATATAATTTGAAAGCTGGAATATCAAAATTGATGTAAATAAGTTGAAGGTTGTTCTTTCTTTCTGGTACGTTTGTTTTTAAACTCCCACCGGATCCCTCCAATAGCAGGACGTGGCTTTGCTATATTTGCAGCAGGATACAGTTCAGACAACGGAAATGCGTTGTGTCGCCGGTTTTTTGTGTGCATCAAAGGCCTGACATCCGACTTCTACGTGATTTAAAGGTCTAATATAATTAAGATGCATCGTGGATTTATAGACACAGTCAAATGCAGCAATGCCCCCAGCTAGGCGAATATGTGCCAACTGAACAAACTAGGTTCAAATCCCGTTTGATGCCTACTTGTTTCTTAAATTGTACGTAGTTGAAAGCAGCGGAATCTCATCGTAAATTATATGCTATCCCCCCTTCCATCTGATGGTCATGGAGATTTGAAAGGGGGGGGGGGAGAGCACGTGAAAAATATTGATGCTGGCGCGGTTATATTAGAGAAATTGATTTGCGGTTATATTATAGTATTAGAGAAGTAGGTGTATGGTTATATTATAGAAGTTGGTGTATAGTTATATTAGAGAAGTTGGTGTGCGGTTATATTATAGTATTAGAGAAGTTTGTGTGTGGTTATATTATAGTATAGAGAAGTTGGTGTGTTGTTATATTACAGTATTAGAGAAATTATGTGTGGTTATATGAGAAAAGTTGAGAACCATTGATCTACAGTATTTAAAATTTATTGTCGCTGCCCGAAAGTGGCAGAAAGAACAGTAATACTGTGGTTTGTCATGCATGTAGTAAGAAATTACTAAGAAAATTATGAGTTAAGTTAGCTGTTCTAACCCATGGGCTAAAGCGACGCAACAGCCACGCTCAAGTCCGGTGTGTCAGGCCTAAAATCCTTAATATCACACCCTAGCTGTAAGATGACACAACAAATTCAGTTCTCCAGACTACATCCTGATAATTCCAGCAGAAATTTGAGAATGAAGCAAAAGAAGAAGAGCTTTAAGTTAAAAGCACATTTTGAAATAAGACATCCGTGTATTAGTGTGAAATAAGACCATGTATATATTGATGTGAAATAAGACCGTCCATGTATTGATGTGAAATAAGACCGTCCATGTATTGATGTGAAATAAGACCATCCATGTATTGATGTGAAATAAGACCGTCCATGTATTGATGTGAAATAAGACCATCCATGTATTGATGTGAAATAAGACCATCCATGTATTGATGTGAAATAAGAACGTCCATGTATTGATGTGGCCTGTACATGTTTATTTTATTCTTGCACTTTGGAATCTTCTTTATCTACAAGTTCTCTCTTTGATATCCATTGAAATAGTTTGTGTTATTTTCGCCGGGGAGCGGGAGGTACGTCTGATTTCACTGCTGAGCTGCGTTATTTTGCGCATTTCGGCCCAGCACTGCAGTTTTTTTACACATGGACTTTGTCTACTACCTGTTTTTTTTCCTAGGCTTTGTTTTCAATCTACAGAGGTAATTCCGCCACAACTCACTGTCATTAGCTAAGGTATTTCTTACGGCTCTAGAATGGAGTGTTTGGTGACACACCATTTTATTTAAATTTTTATTATGTTTCAATGTTTCTTGACAAAGGCCCATTGACAGCAACGTCGAATACGTCTTTGATTTTCTCACTTATAATTATTGATATATATTTGTATTTGTTTACAAGTAAGATTTGATTACTTCTTCTTCTGTGTTCGTTCTCAAATTCCGGACGGGAGGCAGAATGTAGTCAAAAGAATGGAATGCGTTATGTCATAGAATATAATTTTGCTGCGATATCTGCTCCTTTCGGCATTATGCATACAACTTCTACGCGCTTTTTTGGGTAACATGGAGATATAGGTTGAAAATTACAACTCCACTCCAAAACCTCCTTATTCGTCTTTTACAGCATGCATGGAAGGTAAACAAATTTGCTATTATTAGTTACCCTTTCCGGCAACACACAGGCGCTTTATTAATTAGATTAAATTTATTTTGCAAGTAACATTTGATTACTAATTCCGCTAATTATCACTTTCAATGTGTGTTACTGACACTCCCTGTTTTGTGGAATATTCTCTGGTATTTTGGTTATTAGAAAGGGCACACTTTCCTTACTAATGGTTCCTTCTGTTTCTGCCATTCTTGTACACATGAACTATGACCTTCTGTCTCAGCAGGGCCATAGATAAGTCTTCAGTAAGGGGTGGTGGTGTGAGGAGGAGGTACAAATAGACAAATTTCCTCGCTTTTTGGGTAACTTTAATCGTTTTTATTTTTTTTTAAATTTGGGAAAGAAGAAGTTTACCCGCTTTATTTTTGGTAATGATAAGTACTTCGACAAAATTAACAATACTGAAAACCAGATAAAGGGACGTTTTCTATGATGTCTAATATAATAATCCCTTTCGCTGTGAGCAGTTAGTTCTTGACGCACGATGATGACGAATTAGTCCCTTTATCTGTGAGCAGGCAGCTCTTGACACACGATGATGACGAAATAATCCCTATAGCTGTGAACAGATAGATCTATACACATGATAATGAGATATCTCTTTAGCTGTGAGGAGGTTACTCTTGACACATGATGATGATGTAATAATCCAGGGGCTGACATCAAGGACCTGTAACCCGTCAGAATGGTAGCGGTGCCATACTGGAGACATAAGCACACAAAGCTCTTCGAGTGTCACTGTCCTTAGCCATTCGGATAATTGTAGAAAATCATGCATAAACAATTTCTTGATGGTGTTAATCTATGATTTTCTTTCACCACCTCCTCTCCTTAAACCCTCGAATGTTCCTTGCAAAATAATTGTATAAAATCGTGCCTCGTTACATGTCCAAACCAAACAAGTTTACGTCGTTTCACATCTGCCAGACTTGGTTCTTGATGACATGCAAGTTTAATTATTTGCTGCTGGACAATTATATTTGTATGCCGTTATTTTCATTGGTCAGCTTGTGTATACGTTGTGTCGACAGCCAATGAAAATCACGGTAAAAGTCAAATGAATCACTTTAGAATGTGTTTCTTTCCAATTATCCCACATAATCTTCTTCTGTGCTTGTTCTCAAAAGTCCTACATATTAGAAGGATGTAGTCCAGGGAACGTAATGCTTTGTGTCATAGTATACATATTGGCTATGATATAAGCGCCCTTCTGCCTGATACATCCGACTTCAGTATGGCTTCTCGGTCACTTTAACCCTCCATGAGATTTGACAGCCAACTACACACCCCTTAATTTTTACTCGCCTTTTACCTCTGTTTGTTACAGGTAACAGTGTCACTCATATTTTTTCCCTGTCGGACCCCAGCACCACACAGGCGAAGTTTTATATTGTCGATTGGTCCCCGTTTCATCTGTGAATATGACGGATATAAACCAGAAGCCAGTACTCTCGAGTTCGAGAGATTTCTATATATTTCAATACGAATAATTATGAATGCTAATCTTACATCCACGCCCCTGAGATCATTTCGGTCGAAAATTCAAAGTTCTCCAAATATTCCCATTCACTTCCCCATAATGTCAGCGGGGACACTAATCATTCCTTAAAGTGTCTAACTATTTCCAAATAATGGCAGCAGTTTGCTCAAACATGTAAGCGGACAGTTGTCATATTGTCAGACGACATCTATAGACGTATTTTTGAATGAGTTTTGAACCTCAATAGTTTAAATTGTGGCTTGTGGTTATTATGCATTGACATTTGCATCTAAGTGGACTCATTAATGAAGTGATTACAGCATTTGGGCTTGAGAGGGAATTGTTCGTGTAGTGTGCGTTTTTTTGCAAAGGCTCAAACATTTTTTTAGAAAGGCTTTTTGAGATTTAAAGGCAAAATTATTTGCTGGAATATTTTGCATTTTTAGTCGGCTGTAACCGAGAAAGGTCTGTAGCGTTTGGTGATTGGATTCGTTGACCTAGAATTTTGATGTAATATATGTTTAATTAGATGTTAGGATGGCTGTAGAGACGTTTCCTTTTTTGAGAAACTAACCTAAACGATGAGCATTCGTGCGTTTTAGTGTTGTGATTGTTTAGGAGTTGCGAGCCATTAACTCTTACTTCCTATGTGCAGTGGGGTGGTTTTTCTGAGCTTTATTTCATACCCAGGAGATTTCAGCTTTCAGCTTAATGCAATGCCTATCGAAGGAGTCTTCTGCTCACAGAGGCTATATATCATGTAACGAGCTGACATTGGCATGAGACTCCTAATATGAATCTTTCCTCCTACGAGGCGCTTCGCAGCCATTGAACTCTTACTCGTGTAGAAAGACCATACTATTACCACCCTTAGTGTCACTAGGTCCCAGACCTAATTTCTTCTGTATGAGCTGTGTTGGGTAACGGCGACAGTCGAATTAGACTCAGGGTTGATACACCTTCCTAGACTAGGTGCTGCTTTGGCAAACACGTCTGGAGTCTGGAATTTAACATGTGCATTTCTCATGCACTTCAATAGTTCGCTTGTGATGGCCTTCGAATACATCGCCAGGCGCGGCCTACGCTTTTGAGTCGAGTTGGGCTAGGTTTGCAATGTCCTCAGAGAAAAGGACTTGCTTCCCATCTATGGTGCCCACAGCGTCCAGATTCCGAGTCTCAACACTGCTTCGGACAGAGGCTTTGAATAATGTGCTCCCCTGTTCAATGCCTTTTCTATCTTCAATGGGAAGCTGTATTCAAATTTGTTTTTTTCCATACCGAGGAGTGCATGTTAAAGTTGGAGTATCTAGTACCTAGGTCACGACTCCTACTTTGAATGGGGTCAATTGTGGTGGAAAAAGTGGGCTTCTGTGTGTTCTCGAGCATGATCAGCACATCCGCCAGTTAAACTCGGGCTGGAAGATTGTAGCTTCGTTGCCACTGTATGATTTTACAGACAAAACGCTGCCCTCTACCGAGTGTTGCCGTTTCCATATCCAATGTGTACTCTTAGAATCACCATATGCTAGCGAGATCTACCCATATCGGGACATTGACATTTGCCGCCCCACCAATGTTTCTGCCTATTTAGCCAACTGAGACGAAATGCACAGATGCCATACGTCACTGTGTGCCGACAGTGCTGCTGGGTGTGTCACATAGAGGTCTTGAAGGTATTGCCTGTCTATTTGCAGGAAATTCTCATTCCATTTACAGCTTCCACATCCACGGACACAAGCCTAAAAATGTTGACCAGGAAGGCTAAAGAGCAGTTGCATTTCTGTTTACAAGGTGCACCACCGCCCGTGTGTTGCTGGAGCCCGAAAGGGGAGCAAACAATAGCAACACTGTTTACATTTCACGCATGTCGTAAAAGGCGACAAAGGAGGTTATGGGATGGATTTGGCTGTCCCATCCCATATAGGGGCAGTGACCCAAAGCCATGCTGAAGTCGGATGTGTCAGGCCGAAAGGCGCAGATATCGCAGCAATGCTGTAAACCATGACACAACGCATTCAGTTCTCCGAAATACATCCTGCTAATCTACAGGAATTTGAGAACGAACGCAGAAGAAGAAAAAGGTGCACCACGTGGGAGTACTTTTAGGATTTTTTCTATCTACTAATCCTGGATCCGCTAAGAGCAATGCGGTACCATCAACACCCCGGTTTTAGTTTATCAACTTTCATTTGATGACAAATTTGATGATATTTTTGTGAAAAATCGCTTTTTCGGGGGTGGTGGTGATTGGTTTGGATTTTGGCCCACATATTGACTAAGTTCGTAGTATCATAAATGTCATGTTCTCATTTTCTAAAGGAGGATGGGGACCATACATTACATTGAATTAAGTTAAACCCCCCCCCCCCCCCCTTCATTAGCTGCCGGCTTGGATGTTAGGATATAATATGTCAAAGTATGCCTTCGACGTAATATATGTTAAAGTAGATATATGGATGTAATATCTGTCAAAGTAAATGTTTGAATGTAATATCTGCTAAGGTAGATGTTTAAATATATACTGAAGCACATTAAAAACGCACCACTATTATATACACTGTTGCCGAGAAACTGGGGAAAAGAAGTGTGAGAATTCATTTTCCCCATGTTTTTCATGAGGTAGAGAGCGAATGGCTACCGGAATTAAAAGTGCATAAGTCAAACCGCGGGTTATGTACAGAGTACTCACAAACAAAGACAAATACACGCGCAACACGATTCCCAGCAGCTATGACCCTGAAAATTGGTGCGCGTTGTTGTAGTATACTCGCTATAAAAAGGCCGTTGAGATAAAACACCGAGTACATGTGCTTGAAATGCCACGACTATATAAAACCGACTGCCTACGGGCCATTGGTATGTTAGAGACCAGAATGAGCTCGCGGGTCATTGCCAGGAGCATGTTATACACCTGAATGAACGTTGCGGAACCACTGGCAGTGCCCGTTATAAACTTTGGAGTGACCAACCACGAGTTATTACTCCTGCGTAAGATCGTCATATTGTGCTGAGTCATCTAAGGAATCGTTTCCTCCCGTCAAGTCAAAGAGCAAGAACAATAGTGGGAAGACGTGGGCAACTCTCTTGAATGATTATCATGCGACGACTCAGAGATACAGGACTTAATACAAGATGACCTTATGTTGGGCCAAACTTGACTCGCAGACATTTTCAGCAGTGCCTACAATGGGCAGAGCAACATGTTAGGTGGACTGACTGTAGTGGAATGCTGTCCTATTCACATACGAGAGAAGATTCAACCTCTCCTTTGCTGATGGAAGTATGCGGGTTTGGCGACAGTGTGGAGAGCACTTTGCACGTTGCTGTTTTCGTCAGCACACACCGCATGCATTATGTAACAATATCCACAGCAGCAGAACATTGTGAGGATTGATTGGCCTCTCTATCACCAGACATGTCCCCCTATAGAACATCTGTGGGACAAGCTTTGACGCAGAGTCTACAGGCAAGGTTCTCCAGCAAATTTGCAAGAGCTTGAAGCTGCTCTTACACGTGAATGGGGCTTGATTTCTCGGAATTTCCTTCAGAGACTTGTGCTGTCCACGAGGAGTTGCTGCCAAGCTTATTTGCAAGCACACTGTGGACAGACCAGATACTGAGGTTCGTGTGAAAGATTTTTAATTATACAGAAATCAATATACTCAGCGTATTTCGGTGGTCCAGCTTTTTCGAGGTCGGCCTCTAGGTCTGCCTTCACTATCTGTGTAGCATAGCTTGCTGTGGTATGCTGTCTGGTGGTAGTCTGCTGATGTGTGCAAACCATTTGATCTGTTGGCTCTTAATATACTCCAAGATTGGGGCGGTGTCTGTTCTGTGTCTAATGTCTTCATTTCTTATTCTGTCTCTTTGCGATATTCCTAGGATTCTGGGTAAGCATGCAATTTCAGCTGTCACTAGTTTACGTTTGTCTTGTGCTGTCGTTGTCGTTGTCATTGGTAGCACAGTGTTGGCATAATAATCGTTTTGAATAGTGTTATTTTGATGTTTAAATCTACATTTTTGTTTCTGACGATTGCTGTCATTTGTCCTAGGGCTTGGTATGCTTTACTACATCTATTGTGTATTTCTTTACTGCTCTTGTCGTCTGTTGTTATATTGCTGCCTAGGTATGTGAAATATGTCACTTGTTTGTCTGTTGTTTCCAATATATATATATTGGTGTTTGTTTCTGTTCTTCCTATCTTCATTACTTCGGTCTTTTCTATGTTTATCTTCATGTTAAAGGTTTGGCACGTTTTATGTAACCTGTCTATTTATCTTTGTAGTTGCTCTTCTGATGATGGTACTAATGCTTGGGCGTCTGCAAATAGCAATTCGTTTAAATTATCCTTCAGATCGTTCTCTTCCGTTGGTTGTGCTACTTTGCAGATGTGGTCTGTGTATGTTATAAACAATAGGGGAAAGGGGGGGGCGATAGTACACAGCCCTGTCTCACTCTTGAATGGATTTGAAAATAATCGAATGTACCTGCGCTCATTCTTACTGAGCATTGACTATGTGCGTATATGCTCCTACATAGGTTTATCAGATGGTGTGGAACTCCATATCCCTGTAGTGTTATCCATAGTTGTGTTCTATCCACTCTGTCAAAAGCTTTCTCTTGGTCTACGAAAGCCTAATATAAATCTTGGTTATGTTCTGTCTGAAAGTTGTTTGATGGCCAAGATTGCATCTGCACAGCTTTTATTTGTTCGAAAGTCCATTTGCGTGTTGTTGAACTGTGGTTCTATTTATGTGCGCATTCTATTCTCTAGTATCTTGCTAGAAATATTTTTTTTAATTGAACAATCTGTGTAACCACTTATACCTGTCACTGTTAGCATTTTTATTAGTTCTATAGGTATGTCGTCTATTCCTGGCGCTTTGCTGTTTGGTGCATGTTTAACTGGGTCTTCAATTTCGGATTTCAGGATGTATGGTTCTAGGTCTCCGTCTATTGTATTTATTGTTGTGATTTCCTCTCCTTCCTTTAAGTTTAACAGTTGCTTGAATTAATTTTTCCATATCTCCGTGATTTCTTGGGCCTATTTAGTATGTTGCCCTTTTCATCGTTGATTATTTCGGTTGGTTCATATATGTTTTTTTAATTCTCATATTTTGTACTTTCTTGTAGAACATCTTTGGTGCGTTTTGTCTATTTTTGTTAAGCATTTCTCCATAATCTTGCCATGACTGAATTTTTGAAGAGTTGATGATTTTCTTAATGTTAATCTTTGCTGTCTTGTATGTTAAGGAATTTTCATGCGTTTTGTTTGTTGTCCATTTCTTATATTTTTGGTTTTTTGTATCTTTCGTTGCGTTCTTTACTTCTTCTGTCCACTAAGCTGTTATTTTTTTTGTTTCGTGCCTCTATGGTTTTTATATCCGCATATGTTTCCTGCTGTTTGTATGATGGTATTTTTGAAATATTTCCATTCTTCTATGTGCTGTGTGTTTTCAGGAAGCTTTAAAAATTCTTCGTTGACTTCCCTGATATATTTTTCGCGCATATTTAGTTCTTCTAATTTCTGTATATCTAGTTGTCCCTGGTGCTTTACGCTTCTTTTGTGTTTGATATTTTTCGCTGTGTTTGTTTTGACTGTTATTATTACTGCCTTATGGTCAGTGTTTGCGCACATGTTAGGTATTACTCGAGCGTGTTATTTTTCGTCTATTCTTTCTTTTTGTGAGTATAAAGTTTATCTGGCTCTTGCATTCCAAGCTGTTCTATTTATACCATGTTTACACTTGTAACTGTCTATGTTTAAAGAAGGTGTTCGTTATAAAGAGGCTGTGCTGGATGAATGTATCTATTAGTTTATAACCGTTGTCGTTAATCTTGTTTCTTGTGTCGCCGACAGGTCCTCTATATTCCTCTATTTCTTTTCTATATTTGGCAAGATATGCATTAAAATCTCCCAAAATATATAGGTCATCTTCATTGTTGCTGTTATTTATTAATTTGTTTACATCATCAAAAATATCCTCTCTTTCGTTTTCGTTGTTTAGGGCGTTATTTATGCATTAATAAATGTATTTACAGGGTCGTTTGTAATCGTGACCGACATTGATTGTTCATTCTGGTGTGTAACTCGAAGTATAATTTTGCGAAAGTCGGGTCTACAATTAACCCCCCCCCCCCACTCAATGAGTTGCTCTCAAAACCGGGTCAACACCGTTGTATAGGAAAGTGTAATTTTGATAAAGCTTCTTGCATCCCTGTCTGATTTATCCTCGTATCTGATATTCCATAGTATTTTGATCTTTATCATTTTCATTTCATCTATTAGGTCTTGTTTCTTATTTCTTATTCCACATATTTTGATTGTGTCGAATTTGATAGTTTGTTTGCGTTTGGTATTTCTTCTTCTTCAGCGCTCATTCTCAAACTCCCACTAGATTTCTCTTGGAACAGGACAATGATCCTACAAGATTTCCAGTTGAATGTAGTCCAGAGAATGGAAATGCGTTGTGTTGCCGTTTTATTTGCGCCAATGGCCAACACATCCGTATTCGGCGGTGTTAGGTATTTAAAGACGTCTCCTCCGAACTCTTCATTGTTTCCTACGAGCGATACTACTTAGTACTATCTCTACACCGGCGGGTCGCTAAGCCAGTCACAGTATCGTTTCAGTGACTCTAAATGGTTAAGCCGTGTTCTAATCTATCACATTCAGAAAAGACATCACATAGTCCATCTAGAAAAACACTGAAGCACAGTAACTTTGCTTCCATTTTGGCAAACAGAGATGGCAAACCGTCATATCTCGCCATTGACCTGAAATCTCGGTATATATATATAGTGATCCGATACGCAGCTGGGTAGATATATATATATATATATATATATATATATATATATATATATATATATATATATATATATATAAACATACAGTAGATATAGATCTCTCTCTCTCTCTCTCTCTATATATATATATATATATATATATATATATATAATGGATGGATGGATGGATAGACAGACATATAGATAGATAGACAGACAGACATAAATAGACAGACAGACAGATATATAGATTTATATACTTATATATTTATATAATTACATTTCATAGAAAGACAACATATATATATATATATATATATATATATATATATATATATATATATATATATATATATATATATATATATATATATAAAGTGTTCTATTGACAGATAGATAGAACGAAAGGCAAACATACAGATAGACTGATGTACAGCACATAAATTACAACTGATAAGATTGCAACAACTAAAAGATAAATTAGAACGCTGAACTTGCTGCATACAAGCAGACAATGACACCAACAATTGACACATGACCCCTAGGGACAAGACCAGGGAATATCAACTGGGAGATAGCTCGGCTTAATGTTCGGATGGGTTAACTAACGAGAGTTTTCCAAATCTAGATAATAGAAAATTACAGCACTAGAAATCCTGCAGTAAGAAACATGTGATGCAAATATCCCACCAGAAGATTAACAATAAGTTTGACTACAGTTTGTCTGTTGCGATCGCAAACAATTACAAGCTATGACGCTCTTATGTCCTATAGACCCTTATTACTGTAGAAATACTTAAAAACCCAAGCCAATGTTAACAGGCGGTGTTGTTTACTGATGCCGTGTCTGTCCTACAAGCCATTGACAGCGATAGATGTCACTTTCTTGAGAGAGCTGGGTAAGTTATCTTCCGCATGATGGCAGTACGCAACAGACGAGACAACCACTTAAGTACACTAAGACTATTGCCATCCCCTCAGTGCCCAAGCAGCACAGATGTGCTGTGTAGACATGTTAAACCAGACTTGCAGTAAAGACATTTTAAACCAGACTTGCTGTAGAGACATGTTAAACCAGACTTGCAGTAGAGACATTTTAAACCAGACTTGCTGTAGAGACATGTTAAACCAGACTTGCTGTGTAGACATGTTAAACCAGACTTGACGTGTAGACATATTAAACTAGACTTGACGTGTAGACATATTAAACCAGACTTGACGTGTAGACATATTAAACCAGACTTGACGTGTAGACATATTAAACTAGACTTGACGTGTAGACATATTAAACCAGACTTGACGTGTAGACATATTAAACCAGACTTGACGTGTAGACATATTAAACCAGACTTGACGTGTAGACATATTAAACTAGACTTGACGTGTAGACATATTAAACCAGACTTGACGTGTAGACATATTAAACCAGACTTGACGTGTAGACATATTAAACCAGACTTGACGTGTAGAGATATTAAACCAGACTTGACGTGTAGACATATTAAACCAGACTTGACGTGTAGACATATTAAACCAGACTTGACGTGTAGATATATTAAACCAGACTTGCTGGGTAGACATGTTAATTGTGAGCGAGAAGAAGAGTTGGTGGAAGAAAAATGGGGAGGGATGTTTCAGAACTTTCTTTCATACCCAGATAGCTAACAGTATGCAATGATTTGAGAAGAAGCCTTCTACACAGATGTGGTCTATGTATGTGTATCAAGGCCCGGGCCAGTGTCGGATTTACCTCATCATCATCATCAGGTGCCATGCCGGGTGGCGTAGGCGGTCATGGCTCTCCACAGCTCTCTGTCCACAGTATTATGTATCAAAGTCGTTGTTGTTTCTTTGCCGTGCCAGGTTGTCAAACTGTCTAATATTTTCTCACGTTGTCGCCCTCTGTCTCTGGTGCCTTCAATCTTGCCTGTTGTGATTATGTTCCTATAAGCTAAAAAAGGATTTACCTATAAGCTAAAAAATCTATAGATTATGGCACCCACCTTAATAGGGACCCACCCCCCAAAATATTTTATTTCACTATCTATATATTATTAATCGTTAAAGGGCCCCCATATTTCAAATAGCTTAGGGCCAAATATCTCAAATAGTTTAGGGTCCTATCAAGTCTAAATCTGGCCATGGCCCGGGCTGTAGATACGTCTCCAATAAGATCGGCGGAGGAATAGATTTTAACTATAAAAGATGTCATTCTCCATTATTAATGAGCAATTCCCACTTTTTTCGTGAGAAATTTGATAACCTTTTTTCGTTGACTTTCGATCCTTAAGGTTTTATACGATAAACGGTACGTCAGTTGTTCGTCCATCACAAGTGATGATGACCATTTGTTACGTACACTATTGAAAATTCAATTAGAGATATGTCCTTGATTATAGGTTCGTAGACGGCTAATGAGTCCCATTCGAGCCGCAAATGTCCTTGGACAGTTCGGACATGGAATGACGACAGTAGACGGATCGTGGTCAATTCGTGACGTTCTAGCTGCTCTCCGCTGTCGAGCTGCTGCATTTCTCCTCTTTTCACAAGATGATGCGCTATTTATGATTGTAGAACGCTATGTAGATCTATTTTGTGCAAGTTAGTTCTTCCAATGTATCTTGGTCTATTTCAAAGGCTTTCAGTGAGGTCTTTAACGAGTCCTTGTAGCGCTTTTTTTGGCCACCTTGAGATCGTGTACCCTTCTCCAGCTCACCATAGAGAAGTATCTGTGGCAGACGATGGTCTGGCATACGCACCAAATTAACTACCAACAAATCTGTGTCTGCATCAGGATAGTGTCAATGCTGGGGATACCAGCTCTATCAAGGATAGTGGTATCTGGAATATTGTCTCGCCATCTGATGTTCATAACTTTTCTAAAACAAGTTGTGTGAAAATAATTGCATTTTTCACACAGAAATGTGTGACATTCGGTACGGAAATTAGTGAGTTGACGTCAGCCTTACATATTAATTATTGTTAACGTTTTGGTGTCGTCTAGACTCGTGTTTCCCAAATTGGGCGAACGACCCCCCAGGAGGGTAATTTGATTTTTTAGGGGTAATTTCGATAATTATCAACTTACCACAATCTTGAAACGTCAATCGTAATGAAAACCAAAATGTGGTAAATGATAAATTCAATCTGTAAACCAAACACTGTGTTATCCATGTCAGACGTGAACAATACTGAAGAAATGAAAGTAACTGTATATCACTAAACGAGAAGAGTTGAAACTGAGGTTAAGACTAGAAACAGCAAGACTTTTTTGTTTAGGTAAATCATAAAAAGAAATAGACATTGATACATAATCTTCCATTGTACCGTCAATTGGCTAAAGTTATAATGAGTATTATTGTACCGTCAATTGGCTAAAGTTATAATGAGTATTATTGTACCCTCAAGTGGCTAAAGTTATAATGAGTATTATTGTACCCTCAAGTGGCTAAAGTTATAATGAGTATTATTGTACCCTCAAGTGGCTAAAGTTATAATGAGTATTATTGTACACTCACTTGGCTAAAGTTATAATGAGTATTATTGTACCGTCAATTGGCTAAAGTTATAATGAGTATTATTGTACCCTCAATTGGCTAAAGTTATAATGAGTATTATTGTACCGTCAATTGGCTAAAGTTATAATGAGTATTATTGTACCCTCAATTGGCTAAAGTTATAATGAGTATTATTGTACCGTCAATTGGCTAAAGTTATAATGAGTATTATTGTACCCTCAATTGGCTAAAGTTATAATGAGTATTATTGTACCGTCAATTGGCTAAAGTTATAATGAGTATTATTGTACCGTCAATTGGCTAAAGTTATAATGAGTATTATTGTACCGTCAATTGGCTAAAGTTATAATGAGTATTATTGTACCGTCAATTGGCTAAAGTTATAATGAGTATTATTGTACCGTCAATTGGCTAAAGTTATAATGAGTATTATTGTACCGTCAATTGGCTAAAGTTATAATGAGTATTATTGTACCCTCAAGTGGCTAAAGTTATAATGAGTATTATTGTACCCTCAATTGGCTAAAGTTATAATGAGTATTATTGTACCGTCAATTGGCTAAAGTTATAATGAGTATTATTGTACCCTCAATTGGCTAAAGTTATAATGAGTATTATTGTACCGTCAATTGGCTAAAGTTATAATGAGTATTATTGTACCCTCAATTGGCTAAAGTTATAATGAGTATTATTGTACCCTCAATTGGCTAAAGTTATAATGAGTATTATTGTACCGTCAATTGGCTAAAGTTATAATGAGTATTATTGTACCCTCAATTGGCTAAAGTTATAATGAGTATTATTGTACCCTCAATTGGCTAAAGTTATAATGAGTATTATTGTACCATCAATTGGCTAAAGTTATAATGAGTATTATTGTACCCTCAAGTGGCTAAAGTTATAATGAGTATTATTGTACCCTCAATTGGCTAAAGTTATAATGAGTATTATTGTACCTTCAAGTGGCTAAAGTTATAATGAGTATTATTGTACCGTCAATTGGCTAAAGTTATAATGAGTATTATTGTACCCTCAAGTGGCTAAAGTTATAATGAGTATTATTGTACCGTCAATTGGCTAAAGTTATAATGAGTATTATTGTACCCTCAAGTGGCTAAAGTTATAATGAGTATTATTGTACCCTCAAGTGGCTAGAGGTATGATGAGTATTATTGTACCCTCAAGTGGCTAAAGTTATAATGGATATTATTGTACCCTCAAGTGGCTAAAGTTATAATGAGTATTATTCTACCGTCAATTGGCTAAAGTTATAATGAGTATTATTGTACCCTCAAGTGACTAAAGTTATAATGAGTATTTTTGTACCCTTAAGTGGCTAAAGATATGATGAGTATTATTGTACTCTCAAGCAACTAAAGCTATAATGCGTATTATTGTACTCTCACGTGGCTAAAGTTATAATGAGTATTACTGTACCCTTCTCTTCAACATATTTATATGAGTCAGGTTTTTCACCATTTCTTATCTATCTATCGTTTTTTATCTATCTATATAATCTAAGTTCCTTCGGCGCCGTATACAGAGCATAGGGCCGAAACCAGAACTCTCCAGTTCGAGCAATGTGATGATATTGTGTGCAATTCTTACAAGTTGTTGAGACTCATAATCAAACCTGCTTTGACTGTTGTTCTGCGAAGAGTCACTCTTAGTCTTTCTTTTGCCAACTTATACCCATTTTAATGCTTCAGTGGCAGTGTTTTCATTCATTCTAAATACATGTTCCATATAAGTTCATCATTTTCTTCTTATTGTTGCAAATATACATGACTGTTTGGTGACTTGCATTCTTAGCAACCAATATTTACATTACTGTTTGGTGACTTGCATTCTTAGCAACCAATATTTACATGACTGTTTGGTGACTTGTATTCTTAGCAACCAATATTTACATTACTGTTTGGTGACTTGTATTCTTAGCAACCAATATTTACATGACTGTTTGGTGACTTGTATTCTTAGCAACCAATATTTACATTACTGTTTGGTGACTTGCATTCTTAGCAACCAATATTTACATTACTGTTTGGTGACTTGCATTCTTAGCAACCAATATTTACATTACTGTTTGGTGACTTGCATTCTTAGCAACCAATATTTACATTACTGTTTGGTGACTTGCATTCTTAGCAACCAATATTTACATTACTGTTTGGTGACTTGCATTCTTAGCAACCAATATTTACATTACTGTTTGGTGACTTGCATTCTTAGCAACCAATATTTACATTACTGTTTGGTGACTTGCATTCTTAGCAACCAATATTTACATTACTGTTTGGTGACTTGCATTCTTAGCAACCAATATTTAAGAGTTTTCTAAGATACTTATTGTCAAATGAATTTTTCCCCCGCCAAAGACGGATGCGTCAGGCTATTGGCGCAAATAAAATGGCGACGCGGCGCATTTCCATTCTGCTGGAAATCTAGTAGGACCATAGTCCTGCTTCTAGAGAGATCTAACGGAAGTATGGGAATGACCGCTGAAGAAGAAGAAAAAGAATTTAATTTAATTTCTAATCCATTGCTTTTGTTACATTATCCTCCAACGGTCGTACGTGCTGTTATAAAAACAAAACATCGATGCCATCTTGGTATTGAAAGCTATCTCCGCTTTGTCTTGTCTACATGGAGAGCAAACAAACATTCAAACAATTATCAATGCTAAATAGTGACATCATTCACATGCACATTTTGCAAAGTGTGTATTGTTTCTTTAATTGAAATTTACTATTTCACTAATTTTATTTGATGTTAATCCTGGTTTGTAATGAAAGCAATGTTCGGGGAAAAGGAGAGCTTGTGTTAACTAACGTATTAAGACATACAACGCTGTCAATTGTTTGTAGGTTTGTTCCCTACGGCATGCTGACAAAGGGAAGGGGTTAAACTGAGGTACACAAGTATGTGTGTGTTGGGGGGGGGCGGGAGGGGGTGAACATAAGGCCGCGCAGAATGTCAAACGAAAGGGGGGTGTCAGTTGGAAAAGTTTGCGAAACGCTAAACTAGACAATAGACATATCGGATATGTACTTAAAATGAGTGAAAATAGACTGCCACTACAAGTATTAAACTGGGTTGGTTAGTTAAATGGTTGGTTGGTTAGTTAAATGGTTGATTGGTTAGTTAAATGGTTGGTTGGTTAGTTAAATGGTTGGTTGGTTAGGTAGACAGTTACTTTTGGACAAAAGACGACACATTCGTCGGTAGTCATTTCTTTCCATGTTGAGCACCTCGTTGCAAGTTGTTGTAGTTCTTGTGAATTGCTTATGCCCAGTATTGATATTTCTTTGTTGATTATTTTGCGTAGAGTTTCTTGTGGGCGATCAATTTTCCTTTTCCCCTCTGCCTTCCACATGATGGTGATTGGTCTGTTTAGGAAATATGTTTTCATTCATTTTCAGTACATGACCGATGTAATTCAAGCGTCTTTTTTTTTTTTTTTTAAAATAAAACTTACGCTACACAAGTGAATCCATGCACCAAACGGAACGCGGTGATAATGTCGTTCAAGAGTGCGAATACAAAGCACAACAAGGACCATAACAGTTCTAGTTTCATTGTTCACATAATGAAAATCGGGCCCAAATGAGCTTTTCTGCAAAACAAGTTGGAGATGAACTAAAACCCAAGATGAGATAAAACAAACTGCTCTATTCATGATTAATTTCGGACTGGATGTTAAACAACTGATCACAGAATTTGTGTAGCAGAATTGACGCATCATCAATTGTGCATTATCACCAATCTATGGTGACTTAAAACATACCACTCTATATATAACCAATTTTGGACTGCCAGAATGTGTGTAGTAGCTTAGATTCGTCATCAATTGCTGTGTAGTAATAGTCTATACATGCCATGAATTGTTGCTCAACAGACAGTAGTGGTATAGACAAGTCATGAATTGTTGTGTAGCAGTATAGACATGTCATCAATTGTTGTGCAGTAGCAGTATTGACATGCCATAAATTGTTGTGTAGTATCAATTTATAAACGTTATCAGTTCTTGAGTAGTATCAGGAATCCAAGATGACCTAAAACAAACCGCTCTATACATGATGAATACAACACTGGATGATTAACAATTAATCGCACAAGAAGAAGAGTATTTCAATTGGTCTCACTTATTATCGATTGTCGTAAAAAAGGACAATTATAATAAAGAGTTTAACTAATTGTTATTCAATAAAACATGGACAAAATGTTTTGAAATCTTCAAATGCATTGCATGTCATGCTAAACATTTCTTTGCTATCTCTCCTCACAAGTCAAATGTGGAGCAACTTTTGTCCCTTTATGCTGGCTCAATGGGCAAAAAAGTGTAAGAAAACGTCGGAGACATGTCTTGCCAACATTTTAATAATTATTTTTATGTTATGAAAAACAAGAATAAAACATTGCTAAAACAAATTGAATCTTCAGAGTAGTATAAAATAAGGTCACACAAGAATATAAATGATGTGAGCTATATTTTTTTTATATAAATAAGTATTGGATATTTTGTACTTTTTTTTCCAATCTATCGACTTGTATCTGTGACAAAGTTAGTAGGCCGATGCCATAATGTATTACAGATAGCACCACCACTTGCAGGAGCAGAAACAGTACCCATTGCTGCATGTCGAAGAACGCCATAACCTTGATAACACTGATCCCTCTTTTAGCCTTCTGAATCATATTTGTGACGTGCTTGTTGAATGAGAGACTTCTATCAAAGATTATCCCAAGATATTTAAGGTCCTGTTCTCTTTCAATGAATGAGCCCATGCAACTAACAGCTGGCAGTAAGTGTGTCATTAACCAGATTATTATTTAAGGAGTACCAGACGACCTTTGCTTTCGAGGGATTGATCACAGCGTTGTATACTCTGCACCATATCGACAATTGATCTAGTCCATTTTGTACACTGTCAGCGATATCTCTTCTGTTCCTGCCCATGTTGTATAGTAGGATATCATCAGCGTATGTTAGAACTCTACAATTGCTGGGAGTTTGCAATTGAGCAATTCCCAATGTATACACATTAAACAGTACTGGGGACAGAGGAGATCCTTGTGGCAGACCAGGTGCTATTATTCTGATCTCAGATGTCCAGGATCCACACCTCAGAGCGACTTTTCTACAGATTAGCACATTTGCTATCCAGCGTATGATCCAGGGGTGGATATCTTGTTCCCTTAGCATGTCGATAAGATGGGTTTAATAAGTTCAAAATGAGGTAATGAGAGCGGTACTGGGGGTGTACTAGAGATACACCCATCTCTGCTATGAGATTTCTGCTGATCTCCCCAGCATTAGAGTGCGACATCAAGTAGCACAAGTTAAATCGTACCTTAAAGTGACAGAATACAACCACCACCCATTACACCATCGTCTAGATGAGTCAAAGGGAAAACGTATTAAGCGTGGCAGATCATGGATGGCAGAGGCTGAAGGACACACTGCAATAGTATGTGAATTGGAAGAAATAGGAAAGGGCAGTGAATGGGTGGAGGTAGACACTGAGAAGAAATCACTGACTAAAGTAATAATACAACTAGATAAAGCGTGTCGAAAATGGACGGCAGTCAGGGCTCAGGATAAAGTGCAAGAACTCGCCCAACTACACTCGAAACCACAAGACATAACTATATACACAGATGGATCTGTTAGCAGAAACACAAATAAAAGCGGTTGGGGTTTTGTTGCCTACAGAAATGGCGTGAAGTTGGTTGAGAAACTTCAGCATATTCTACTGTCACATCGAGCATGAGGATGGAGATAGAGGGAGTTACAGCAGCTCTTAATTGGTTGATAACTGATACATCAACACACGCGGTAATACTCACAGACTCTCAAAGCATGTTGCGCAAGATAGAAAAGTTCATGGTGGGACTTATTGAACAACTCAGTTGTCCAAAGCATTACATGGATATTCTGCCCTGGTCATGCTGGGGTAAGAGGAAACGAGAGAGCCGACTTACTGGCAGGCAATGCGGCGATAGACGGATCATTGCTGAGAAGAGATAAAGCAGATTTAATAAAGGCAGTAATAAATTCATTCGAGATGCAGATGATGTCAATGAGGTTGAGAACGTACACATACAGAGAATGTTAGAAATGGGAGTATTCAGAGGTGAGGGGAGGAAAAGTAATTTTTTTGGAAAGTCCCGAAGATCACACAATCAACACCTGACCGGAACTATGAGTCTACATACACTGGGATGGCTGCTGGAGCGGAGGGCGGAGCACTTATGGGAATGTCCCGTGTGCTGTGAAGCCAGTTTCTAATCAAGAATCAAGAATCAAAGATATTTTGTTTAACTTAATGTAAGTACATGTAAGCTGTATTTTCCATATGTTTTTATTGTCTATTATCAACGAAATAATTTATTAAAAATACATTTATTTTCATTAGAAAATGGTAATAACTACGTTGTTTCCTATTGTAAAATATATTATAAACGTTATTTTGATTAAGACATATAAAATCCGTACATATGTGCCGTCTTATTGTGTACGTTTTCCCCTGTTAAACGTCTTATTGTGTACGTTTCCCCTGTTAAACGTCTTATTGTGTACGTTTCCCCTGTTGAACGTCTTATTGTGTACGTTTTCCCTGTTAAACGTCTTATTGTGTACGTTTCCCCTGTTAAACGTCTTATTGTGTACGTTTTCCCCTGTTAAACGTCTTATTGTGTACGTTTTCCCCTGTTAAACGTTTTATTACCTTCTGTTTACAAGAGACAAATAGTTAACAATACATACCTATGGATTCCTACTCAGGGCCATAGATACGTTTTCCTTAAGGGGGGGGGGGAATTACCAAAAACAGAAGTCATTCGTGTGATTTCGTGTGTAAAATTCTCTTTTTATGAGAAATGTGATATATCTTTTAGTGAAAACTTGCTAATGTGTGTGTGTGGGGGGGGGGGGAGTACAGACCTTTTGGCTACGTTTCTAGTACTAAAAGTCATATTCTGATTGGTTTGGGGGGGGGGGGTGAATATCACGAACCCCTCCCCACCCTCTTATCTACGGTTTGTTCTTGCCGTTATTTCACAGTGACTATATAAATGTGTATCAAGTGTTCAAATGTTGTATATTGAAATTACATTAAATAAATATTTTGTTCGTCTGGTGTTGCCTCTGTCCGAAACAGGAGCAAAGAATAGTGATATTGTTATCTACCAAAAATGTCATAAGAGGCAACTAAGCAGAGTTATGATGGTAGGACAGAATGAGAGATGCAAAGAAGTTGGGAAGACATTGAAAGAACTGGAAGCAATAGCTAGACATAGAACAAGATGGAAGAAATATTGTTGAGAATACATGCTCGCAGATAAGGGGGTTATGAGGTGGTGAAATCCCCCCCCCCCCCCATCCCCCTCGCTGTAGCAAATCGGAACATGAATCTTAGCTCTAGAAACGCGGGAAAAGCGGATAAAAAGCTCAAAAACTCCCCTTTTACTAATTTTTCACAAAAAGATCATCGAAAGTTACATAAGAAAAGACGATGTGACACCCACAAATAAAAACACGAATAAAATGTTATCTTTTGAGAGATTATATATACGGCCCTGTTAGGTAACACACTCCACGGGGAGTGAAAGATGAATAGATAGAAAAATCGTTTTTCACAAAAGACTGATGTCCACCGATTGACTAAACAGTTATTTCGCTGCTGCATGCTTTGCTATTAAGCAATACACGGTTGCTTTGTATATACAGAGAAAATAAAAGCCGCTTTGTCATATTAGTCACCATGGCGTGCGCTGGAAACTTTTGTGTGTACTTTTAAAAAAACAACTCCTTTCCCAACCAATGTTCCTGCTAAGATGCGGGTCCCCTAGCACATACAATTGTATCCCTTGGTGCACAGAGTTTGGAACTGGCGCACAAGACTTGTGTTTGTATATATGTTCAAAATTTCCTATGATAAACCATAGAATTGGTGTAAATAGAACATGCTGAAGAAAGATATTTTAGGCCAAGGTTTCCCCAAAAAGTGGTGTTCAAAATGTATAAGCCGACGAGGATAGATATTTCATCACATACACTCTTGTCTTGGAGGGAACATTGGTCACAACTGTGTTTTAAGCTCGAGATATCACTGTTATGATGCTACACGCTCCAGCTTCACGCTACCCGGCGGAAATCACACGATTTATTCGTTGTGGTTATACAAGAGTGAACGTAGCAGAAGAAGAAGAAGAAGAAACAAGCTCCAGTAGTGATTGTACGTATGCAAAAGTTAAGAGTTACTTACCCGCACTTCTGGACTGGTATTGTTGTTAGAGATGGCTATCGCTGAGGCACATCCCAAGAACAGAAAGAGCACCTGGGCCAAGAACTCTGCAAACACAGCCTCCACAATTCTGCTGATGTAAGTTCAGACAGATCGACTAACTTTCCTGAAGGGGACAGACCTTCATAGCGAATCCCCTCTAGTTTATTAGCTATATGAATGTACAAAGCTTCCATATTGTTCTGTGTTACTTTGCCTTTTAATATTAAGTAATCTTTTAGTATTTCAACACGACCATTCTTATCCTTACGTGTAATGTAACAAAAATCGGGACAACATATAATCAAAATTTAGTTCATTGTCTGATCAATATTTTCTAGCTTTCTAAATAAAAGAAGGTTTTTGTTGCTGAATGAGTATACACACACACAAAAAAACCAGCAACTTGTTTACACTTTATCTTGTGAAGTAATTTGAGAAGTCAAAAAAGTGCACGAACTGCTTGTATCCAGAATCTATGTATGCGTCAATTAGTTACTGTTTACGAATTAAACCATACTAAGTTCTTCATAGACTATAACTTCACATCCAAGGATGATTACTACCATCCAAAGGACATAACATTACATCCAAGGGATATAACGTAACATCCAAGGGTTATAACTTCACACCAAAGGACTATAATTTTACATCCAAGGGCTATAACTTCACAGCAATTACTTTATAGTTTATGGCCAAATGTCTGTAAAATCTCCGCTCCGCACTTGCATGCACCAGATGTTGGGGGGAGATGTTTGAAGGATCAATATAATATCATTTAAAAATATGGATGCCTATAAATAAAATCGATATGCTAGGAATATCAAGCAGATAGTCCAGCAGCTCCGTCGTATTTTGTCTGAAATTAGAAAGAAGATGATAGTTTAATCTCCTGTTACATTCAATAAAAAAATAAGCAAGCAATATACTACTTTTGGGGTCTTTGTTACCTCAAATAGTTTATGTTAGTGCGTCTTGATATAACCAAACTGGACTTTGTTACCTCAAATAGTTTATGTTAGTGAGTCTTGATATAACCAAACTGGACTTTGTTACCTCAAATAGTTTATGTTAGTGCGTCTTGATATAACCAAACTGGACTTTGTTACCTCAAATAGTTTATGTTAGTGCGTCTTGATATAACCAAACTGGACTTTGTTACCTCAAATAGTTTGTTAGTGCGTCTTGATATAACCAAACGGGACTTTGTTACCTCAAATAGTTTATGTTAGTGCGTCTTGATATAACCAAACTGGACTTTGTTACCTCAAATAGTTTATGTTAGGGCGTCTTGATATAACCAAACTGGACTTTGTTACCTCAAATAGTTTATGTTAGTGGGTCTCGATATAACCAAACTGGTCTTTGTTACCTCAAATAGTTTATGTTAGTGCGTCTTGATATAACCAAACTGGACTTTGTTACCTCAAATAGTTTATGTTAGTGCGTCTTGATATAACCAAACTGGACTTTGTTACCTAAAATAGTTTATGTTAGTGCGTCTTGATATAACCAAACTGGACTTTGTTACCTCAAATAGTTTATGTTAGTGCGTCTTGATATAACTAAACTGGACTTTGTTACCTCAAATAGTTTATGTTAGTGCGTCTTGATATAACCAAACTGGACTTTGTTGTGGGACGGTTGAAAGGGTCGCACCTCTCCAGAAGAGATGTAAACTCACAACTACCTACCGTCGTCTATAATTCAAACGTTATGTGTATGTTTATGAATATAGGCAAATTTGCGAGTAGAGAAGCTGGTGAATATGTGTAAATAAATGTAACTAAATGGAAGAAAACAAATGTTGAAGAATGGGAGGACAGTAAGAAAGATAATGATGATCGAATGAAATAAGACTATAAATAAGCGTTCATTATCATTAAGTGCCGTCTTCGCAACGAAGATTGACTGCAACAGACCTCCAACATCCCTTTCTCTTGTCTCGGTGGTGCACTTTGCTAGACTGTAAGCTGTCCATCTTGTGATGTTATTCTCCACTTGTATCTCTGCTTACCTCTGGCTCGCCTCCTCCCGATTTTACCTTCAGGTAAGGTTTTCAACAAGGTGTCTTGTCTTTAATATGTCCAAAGTATTTTATCTGCTTGTTATTTATTTCCTTTAGTAATTCATTCTTCATACTAAGTGTTGTTAGAACCACATCAATAAGCATTAATTATTGTTTAAAATATATATATATATATATATATATATATAGACAGACAGGTAGGCAGGCAGGCAGGTAGGCAGACAGATATACAGATAGACGGATGGAAGATGGATGAATGGATGGATAGATAGATAGATAGATAGATAGATAGATAGATAGATAGATAGATGGATGGAGGGATGGATGGATGGATGGATGGATGGATGGATCGATGGATGGATAGATAGATAGATAGATAGATAGATAGATAGATAGATAGATAGATAGATAGATAGATAGATAGATAGATAGATGGATGATGGATGGATGGATGGATGGATGGATGGATGGATGGATGGATGGATGGATGGATGGATGGATGGATGGATAGATAGATGGATAGATGGATAGATGGATAGATAGATGGATAGATAGATAGATAGATAGATAGATAGATAGATAGATAGATAGATAGATAGATAGATAGTAGCCCAGGACAAGACGACGCACGGGGTAAGACAGCGCAGATGATTTTTTCGAGCCTATGTAATTTTTCCGGTGGCACACGTGATTGGGTCATGTTGCTACATTTGCTACATTCCAATAAGTCACACAACGAAATTTGATAGGTCAAGAATGAGTCAATTTTCAATTATGTGGAAAAATATTTCTTCACTATGTTTAATCTATTTTAATTTTCAACTTCTGGCACTCTGTCTGATGTTATTATTAAAATCGTGATTTTTAAAATGTTTAAACTTAAATATATGTTGCGTTGTTAAGTATTTAAGCACATTATCTTGTTATGCTATTTTATTTTATTTTTAAAACCGGAATTTATGATAGTTGCTACAAAAATTAGATTTGGGGTAATATGACGCACGTTTATTAGGGCAAGATGTCGCATTCAAAATGCATTAACAAGTTTCCGATGTCATGAGGATGTTGCCGGTTCCGAGCGAAAGCTGTAAGAGACCGATATATTTATGGTTGTAATGATCATCCAACCTTACAAAGACATTATTAGTTTTAAAACGGAACTTACGAACTATTTTTAATTGTTGTTTTTTTTTCAGATTATAGTTGCGAAACTAGGTCATTCTATTTATTATATTGATTCTCAGCGCACATTGACACACTGCTGGTCTGTTAGATCTAGTCAACTTGTCGAAGTGAGCAGTGACGATCTCCCTCAATTACACTCACACGCGACACACGCAGACACACATAATTTTTAAAATATATTAACATGAAATATAATAATTTTAAAAAATTTGAAGTCTTTCCCAGGTACACCACAGACGAGTCACTCCAAAATTTGTCACATACAACCAGGATGGTAGTATATAGAAAGATCTAGAGTAAGAATGCCACAGTCGATTAAGTCGGAGCAACACCATGTTAAAATGGGTTCTGGGGCTAGATCCCGCCCAAAAAATGATTGTCATTAGAACTTTAAGACCAGAGAAAACTAACAAGTTCCCCCACAGACAGGACCACGCTAGTTACTAAGTCATACAATACGCTCCGATATAACAAATAGGAGTAAAATCAAAGGTTAAAAAGTGCGTTGTTTGGACCACCAAAACAAATTCACCAGCTAACAAACAAACACATTTCAAATACTTTGAGTTTGTTTAAAACAACAGACAATCAGCACAACGTAGTACGCAGTGCACATCACAGGCGTGTGAAGACGAGTGGGTGGTTTTATCTCACAGAGTTTGTTCATAGCTGTGAGTGTTCTGGGAATGAGAAAAATGTCTGGGGGAAAAATTATACAATGTTAAGAATTGGTCTTCTGAGCATGAGAAAAAAAAATCTATATAAACATCTGCTATAAAGGAAGTAAAAAAGGCAATAAAATATCAGACAAGTAAAATATTGTCGACATAGCCTATTAAAAGACCCTTTCTGAAGACCTTACTTTTAATGGTAGAGTCGATGGGAGGCGAGGGAGGGGTTGGTAGTGATTTCATACCCATAATACTTTTTTATTTCTAGTTTGTTGCTGTTTCATGATAAAGGTCCCTATTAGAAAGTAATTTAGAAAAGTCCTTGTTCCTTTGTTGTTGTTTTTTTGTTATTCCTCATTGCCATTATTTATGTTATTTATAAGTTATATTAGTAATCAGTTACAATTATTCTTTTTTTTAAACAGGTGTTATCACTGCCAAATTTGGCCATTTTTATAGACTACTGGCCATGAAATTTATTTTTGGCCATTTTTGATATATCTCCTTTCCCATATTTGTTGTTTAAGTTTGGTTACAAATTGTGTGGCAAATTATTTTGTACGTAATTTATAAACACCGTCTATTCTTACGCATGTATGAATGTAGAATGAAGAGTACATGTTACAAACAAGAATTTGAAAATACTTTTTCTCAGGATGTCTAAGTGGAAACTGTGTTACTATAGTGAAACATGACACAGCAAACAATAAGAACAGAAATTTTCGTCGTAACAATCAGCACTGGATAATAGTTGGGACAATAATTTAACAGAAAATTTAGTTACAAATAGTGAAACGTAAGATGTATACTTTTCCTATGTACAAATCTTGTAACATTGCTTTCATGTCTAGAGTATGTGTGAACTATCAAAATAAAACTAAAGGAACTAAAATTAAGCTAGCAACAAAATATGTGTCGTTGTGAAATGAATAAATGATGATTATTGGTTTGTTAGTTGCTGATCCAGCGGTCCTTGGTCTCATGCCCTTTCACCAACATTATGATGCTGGAAAGTCTGTGGATTTTAAACCCACCCCTGATAGAGCCAGAACTTAACTATCACACCACCAAGAAGGTAGGTTTCAACCTATGCACTGTTCCGAGCCACTGAAGAAAAGATAGGGTTCACTGTGCTCATTTCTCGCCTTCAATTGTCTACTGGTTCTGCCGAACTTCTCCATGGCTTCAGACTTGCAACTAAACAGTTAGTTAGCTAGCTAGTTAGTTAGTTAGTCGTTGGATCATCGTCATTGCACTTTATGATGGGCCTCAGCCATTGGAAAACAATATAGTCAGTTACCCCATCACCAGTACTGCACAGTACATCTCTGCTCCCTCCCTACCACAAAGGATGCATGCATATATATTAATAACAATGAACACAAACTGCAACAACACATGAAAAGCATAGTTGTATGAATGATACATGCTAAAAAGCTTCCACAAGAGAGCCTCATTATAATTGCATGTCATCTATTAAGGTTTTCTGTTGCATAGTTTGTTTGTTTTTTTAAACCAACAATTTGAACATAAACAGCTCTGATCATCTGGCAAACCTGACAACGATCCACAATCACATATTACATACATTTCGCTTGAATCACATTTCATTATTTCGTATTATTAAATCAGAAATTGATGTTATACAATGTAATCTCCACCCTAAACCACGCACACATTGACAACATTCACGGTAATGTGTCACATATCTGCAGATCTCGTCGGGTTTTATTTTAATGAAGCTAGAAAAGCCCTAGATTTAATGGTCCGTCAGATATAATTAATCTATTACTTGTTTTCGAGCTAAATCAAAATGAAATAATTATCGTTTTATTCAGCTTATGTGCGCTAAATTTTCAAAGTTGGATGTCAAGGTTTAAAAATCTGGAGGGAAATAGAAGCGTTTGAAAGATTGAAAGTAGTGCGCATTTTTTTTTAGTGAAGCCTGCTTTGGATATGTCCACCATGCTACATTACGCCTACAATTGGAGAGGGGGTGTTTATTAATACATGTTTAGTTCCCAAAGGGAAACACGCACGAGATAGTGTATAACAATTATGAAGTCCGGCCAGGAGTACAGCACACACTTCTCGACCAACTATCTCATCATTTGTCTGTCAGATTTGTTGACCCATCTGCAGTGGTAACAAATATATTCCAGCCACATAAGAATTTTCCACAAAAAGGCAAAAGTGCAATGTAAGCTGACGTACATGCATCTCTTCATCATACATGTGCATTGTGTGATAGAAGACAAATTTAAGAAATTTAGACAAGATGTGAAAAAAGACGATTTTTTTTCACAGGTGATAAGTTTTCGCCCTACCTCTACCTCCCTCAGTCGCCTTCAATCACATGCCCGGAGAAAATACAGTAGCCATATTCAATGCAACCTAAAATATAAATCCAGGCCTCTGTTCCCACACTGACGATTAATTCTTTAGGCGCAACAGCTTGAAATAATTAATTGACTATTCCTTCCATTACTAATAATTATTCCACGATATTACGTCTTTTTTATAAGGCCAAAAAATCCACTGGTTGCTTGTAACTGGGAAAATAAACCCTATGAAACAACAATGGACAATAGACATTGTTGGGTAATGAAATGTGTCAGCCCTACAAGGATTGTGAGGTGACAATAAAGATGACTGTTCTGGGTAGAAGATTGTGTTTCGTTAGAAGAGATATTTTCATTCAACAAATTTAGTTTATTATTAAACGTTTCGTTTATTTTGAAAATTTAGTTCAGTTAAATAAAAAAAGCCGACTTTAGTTTAAAAGGTAAAGTTTATTTCTTTATAGAGTTTAATTATACGAATATTTCGATATATTATATAAAGTAATCGCACGTGTGTTGCAAGGGCCCAAGGGGGGGGGGGAGGGGTACAGACTAGCGACATAGTTATCTGCAATGTTTGAGGGAGTACAAATTAGAGACACTGTTATCTGCCATGATTTAGGGAGTACAAACTAGCGACACTGTTATCTGCCATGATTGAGGGAGTACAAACTAGCGACACTGTTATCTGACATGATTGAGGGAGTACAAACTAGCGACACTGTTATCTGCCATGATTGAGGGAGTACAAACTAGCGACACTGTTATCTGCCATAATTGAGGGAGTACAAACTAGGAACACTGTTATCTGCCATGATTGAGGGAGTACAAACTAGAGACACTGTTAATTGCCATATTTGGAGGAGTACAAACTAGGAACACTGTTATCTGCCATGATTGAGGGAGTACAAACTAGAGACACTGTTATCTGCCATAATTGGAGGAGTACAAACTAGGAACACTGTTATCTGCCATGATTGAGGGAGTACAAACTAGGAACACTGTTATCTGCCATGATTGAGGGAGTACAAACTAGGAACACTGTTATCTGCCATGATTGAGGAAATACAAACTAGCGACACTGTTATCTGCCATGATTGAGGGAATACAAACTAGCGACACTGTTATCTGCCATGATTGAGGGAGTACAAACTAGCGACAATGTTATCTGCCATATTGAGGGAGTACAAACTAGCGACACTGTTATCTGCCATGATTGAGGCATGTAAGAGGCGACTAAGAAAGCTTTAGTAATTAAATGTCCTATTTTTCTATTAAGTGTCAAAATTGCTCATTAGCCATGCTGAAGTCGGATGTGGGGTTCAAAGGTTGCAGTATCGCACATATATATATATATATATATATATATATATATATATATATATATATATATATATATATATATATATATATATATATATATATATACGACACAACATCTGTGGTAGACTGAATTATTGATTCTGATCAATAAAAATGTAACTAGAAGCATATGATGCAATCCTACCTGATATTACATCACTTTTGTGTATCTTATCTCTGATTTAATTTCTTTATTAGTCTATTTATCTATCTATACGGTGTAGCCCTAGTTTGGCTTGCGGCGTCAGGGGTAGAAGAGTTCTGTGGAGATGACCTTCCTGTGTGCTGTTTGTAAGCTTGTTCCTGTGGCTTCTTTGATTTCTGTGATCCATCTTTTACATGGTCTGCCTCTGGCTTTATAGTCGTTCTGTTTATGTATCATGGCCATTTGTGGCATGCTATCTGTCCGTAGTCTGGAAACATGTGAAAACCACTTGATCTGTTGTCTTTTGATGTGTTACAATACTGTAATTGTTTTGGTTATCTGTCTGAAGTTATCGTTTCTAATTCTATCTCTTAATAACACTCCCTGTATTCTTCGTCGACATGTCATTTCTGTTGTCACTATTTTTCTTTTGTCTTGTGCTGACATTGTCCAGGTTTGGCACTGGTAGCACAGTGATGGGATAATAATAGTCTTGTATAATGCAACTTTAGTGTCTATGTTTTCATTTTTGTTCTTACGTGTCATCTGTCATAGGATCTGATATGTTTTGTTGCATCTGTTTTGTATATCTTTACAGTTTTTCTCTTCAGTCGTTATAATACTTCTTATATAAGTGAACTCCTTTACCTGTTTAAAGTGTTTATTATGGAGACAATCGAGACAAGGACTATTACAACAACAACGAACATCCCGTACATATATTGACGTATCCCCAGTAACAAAAACATATAATATAGAACATCCGTATTACAACATGTTTACAAGAAGACCTATTGGTCCTTGTAGAACTAATACGGATGTTATATGTTTGCTATTACTGAGGATACTTCAATACACGTACGGGATGTTAGTTGTTGTTATAATAGTCCTTGTCTCGATTGGTCCGTTCTCAGTGACTTGAGTGCACAGTTTGAATGTCTTGACAAAATCGCATCTTTTTTTTGGAAATCGATTAGTCAAGTACGGAAAAACCCGTGTACGATAGTTGCTAGGCGATTTGGTGCCGTTGAATGGACTGGTTCAATTTCCTTTAGTCTCAAAAAATTTTAATTTATCTTCTGGCTTCCTACTTGAATTTACTTGGAAAGGTCAAGGGGAGAAGAGATAGGGGACGACAACGAGAGAAATGTCTAGATGGACTAGTATTGTGGCACGGTAGCAGATCACCAACCGAGCTTATTGACAACACAAGAGACAGAGAGTCGTGGAGAAACATGATTGCCTACGGCATTCGAAGTACATGCCACAGAAATCGGATATATCAGGTTATTGGTGCAAATAAAACTGTAACACAGCGCACACCAGTTTTCTGGACTACATCCTGCTAGAAATCTAATAGAACCATTGCTGCGATACAAGAGTTTAAGTGGGAGTATGAGAATGAACGTTAAAAAATGAACATTGTGTCCTCTTAAGGTCTCAATGATCTCTACCTGAAGCACAAGACCAAGGACAAAAGAACACGACAACACATAAACTGCGCTGTATCATTTATGCTCCGCCTTGGTATTCCATGTTTGGTGCAGTTATTTCTTTAGAATGTAGTTTCTGGTACAATTACTGGATGTAATTTATTACCCAGCCTATTTAACATCTACAAAGAGAAAATTTTGAAACATATAGAAGAAATGCCTAGACTAAAGCTCAGTGGGAAAATAATAAACAACCTGAGATCTGCAGATGAGACTTTCCTTTTAGCAGAAAGTGAACAAGAACTGCAAAGCCTAAAAGATCGATAAATGACGTAAGGAATATGGACTAGATATATGCTTCCAAAGTACAAAAACACAATCAGCAAAATCACAGAATAAAACGTACTAAACATAAAAATACATGGATAAATACTACAACAAGTAGAACCGTATCAATATCTCGGACACACAGCGCGAATAATGGTATAGTAGATGTGAAACAGAAGTTAAAAGGAGAATAGGAATGACTAAGAGTTATTTTAATGACATGTCATTTTATTGACATCTAAACAAATGACAAAAAAGCTACAAATTAGAATTATATAATTCTACATCTATTTTATATTAATGAATGACTCAGAAACATGGACCTCCCGTGTATTGACGGGGCAAGAAAGGGGAGCAAAGAATAGCAACACTGTTTACCTTCCACGCATGTCGTAAAAGGCGACTAAGGAGGTTATGGGATGGAGTTGGCTGTCCCATCCCATATAGGGTAAGTGACCCAAAGCCATGCTGAAGTCGGATGTGTCAGGCCGAAAGGCGCAGAAATCGCAGCAATGCTGTAAACCATGACACAGCGCATTCCTTTCTCCGGACTACATCCTGCTAATCTGCAGGACTTTGAGAACGAACGCAGAAGAAGAAGAAGAAGAAGAAACATGGACACTGAGCAAATAACTAGCAGACAGAATTGATGTCTTTGAGATATGTATATCTATAAGAATAGGGAGCACTTCACGCAAAGAGAAGAACCAAACATAGAGGTTCTAGCAGAACTTCGTATGAAGAAAGAATTACACTGGTTAACGTAAAATTTGCTATGATTTTTTTTTTAAACAGATTTAGGATAATTTTATTGTGCTGAATCCAAAAATCACATTGGTTGTGCTCAATCAGGTCAGGTTTTTTTTTTTATCTAGCACCACATGATGTTTTTTTTATAGGTTGGTCATATTCCATATCAAATAAATCAGTAAAACGGCAATTGATTTCCACACATTTGATCAAGTGTTTTTTTCCTATTTAAAAGGACAAATGATATAGAAAGCAAGTATTTTATTGTCACATGTATGGATATTTTCACGCCATATGTTGCAAAATTTCTTAATCTAGTTAGTTAGTTAGTCGTCGGATCATCATCACTGCAAACTGGACACATCCATAGTTGCTCCGATCTCTCCTTGAGTGTATCCGCTTCTGCTGACCGTACCGGTTCTATGCTGGTCGACCATCATTCTTCTGCGCCCTCCAAAATGTTCACCTCTAGCAACACCGCATTTCAATCCCTGATCTTTAATCCTATCCATTGAAAAGGAATCATCATCCACATTAGTCTCACTCTCGCGTGATATATCTCTTAAGGAGTTCAAAACGTCAGCGCGATCCATTGCCCCATCGCCCTGTGCCACAATCGCGCACGATGCCAGTTATTCCGCTCTTTCATTGCCTCGAACGCCCACATGTCCCGTACGAAAATAAATGTAACCACTTTCAAGCTCGCCTTTCTCAAGGCCTCAATCCACTGTTCGCGTTCGAGACCCGCTTGTACCTTCTTAATCATACTCATATGCAGACCTGCGCTAACTTATGTGTGCGTAGCCACTCAAATGCCTTGGTCACTGCCATAGTCTCCATGGTCATACTACTCGTAGTGACCGCAAAGGCACCATTTTCCTCCTTGATAATTTTACCTGCGCACTGAGCTGTAAAGGCCCAAGAACTTCGAACATGCCTAATTACAGATCCATCAGTGTATATAATCACATCCCCCTCTTTGGTATTCTCACTGATTAAAGCCTGCACTTCTTTCTCCACAGCTATGGGACACCATTCTCTGCATTCCCTGCTAAGTGATATTACTACTCTCAAACAAGTTTCGAAATCTGTGGGTAGACCTATCCATTCCGCACCTGCTGCGACATCCTGTAATCTGCACACGCTTTGTATGACATCCTCAGCACGTCCCATCCACGACCTTCCTCTCTTGAGTCTGCTGTCTTTAACTTTCTGTATTTCGGAATGCAACGGGTGTTCCTTATCTGCATGTATTTGAAGGTACGCCCGTGCACGGCAATACTGTAATCTATGCTCAGCTGTTGGGCAGTCAAGTATGTATCGCATAGCTCTTGTCGATGTGTCTCTTGTGCATCCCATAATGATACGCATTGCTGCATTCTGGACTCTATCCAGTCTTTCGATCTGAGTTTGGCTAAGAGTCAGAATTGCCAGTGCATATTCCACCACAGCCACAACCAAACCCTGGTACAAAAGAAATAACAATCTCTGCTCACACTGCGCAGCAGCCATAACCTTCATTGCTGCTAAGCCTTTGCCTGCCTCTATGATAATATGGTCAACATGTTCCCTGAAACTCAGGCTTCTGTCAAAAAACACACCCAGATATCTCATTGTGCTAGTTATTTCTAAACTTTTCCCGGACAACGAAACTTGTGGCATGGGTGTTATTACCATGTGATTGTTCAAGGAAAACCACGTCATGAATGCCTTAGACTGATTGACCACTGCTCCCGTATCTCGACACCAATTTGTCAGTCTGTCCAGCTCCTTCTGTAGTTCCACGTCGCACTCTTCTCGATTTCTGCCCTGTCTATACACCAGGATATCATCGGCATATGACATCGTTCTGCCAACACCTGTGATTTGTAATCTATCTTGGATTAAACAAATTATGAAGATTTCACATGTTTAAACTTACTATTATTGCTAATTTTTTGGGGTACTTTTTTTAAGGTTTAAAGTGATTCAAATGGCTTCAACTAGAAGATATTGCAGAAAATGTGTTCTGCTTCACAATGGCAATCAGTTTGCTTCTGTACCCCTTGCTCACTAGATTACACTGAAGGAGAAGTGTGAAGCGGTGAAGTATGTGCTAAATAAAGTTTCCTATTATCAGCACGAGTGGTATATTTGTGTTGACTTGAAGATGGTGAATTTCCTATTGGGACAACAGTCTGGCTTAACAAAGTACCCCTGCTTTCTGTGCATGTGGGATAATATGGACAGGTCTCAGCACTATACCAAGAAGGACTGGTTTATGCCGGAATTGGTGTCGGGTAGATCAAATAACATCGTCAACAATCCTATGGTAGTCAGAAACAAGATACTATTCCCACCGCTGTATATCAAGCTTGGCTTGATTAAACATTTCACCAAAGCCCTGGACAAGGATGGTGACTGCTTCACTTACTTGTGTCGTGCTTTTCCAGGATTAACAATAGAGAGGTTGAAAGGTGGCATTTTTGATGGTCCTCAAGTTCGTAACCTCATCAGAGATCTTGAGTTTAAAAAAATCAATGAAGAAATTGGAACTGGAAGCATGGAAGGCCTTTGTTCTGGTTGTGAAGAATTTTTTGGGCAAAACCAAAGCCAGTAACTATGAAGAAGTTGTCAACAATATGCTGACTGCTTTCAAAAACCTTGGATGCAACATGAGCATAAAAGTGAAATATTTATTTTCGCATATGGACCGGTTTCCCGAGAATCTTGGATCAATGAGTGACGAGCAGGGAGGGAAGTTCCATCAGGACATAAAAGAGAAGGAGACAGGTATCAAGGACATTGGGATGCAGTAATGATGGCTGATTACTGCTGGACTCTAAAGAGAGACATCCTTGCTGCTGAACACTCGAGAAAGTCGAAGAAATTGAAGTTTATGTCTTGAATTTTGCTCAGTGATGACATAATTTACATGTCCTTACCTTTTTCAATGTCTTCTCTTCATTTATATAATTCCATGTTTGTAACATTTAATAAATACATTCTGTTAAATACTTTTTACGTGAGAAATGGAACACATAAATAAACTAATAATATCACCAAAATGTAATTATGAATAGAAGGATATAATCAGAGAATGGAATTTTTAAAATCAATTTAGAAAAAAAAAACCTAACCTGATTGAGAAAAATTGATTTCATTTTTGGCTTCAGTGACACAAAATGCTCCTAATTCAGTTAAAAAATTGTAGACAACTTTCAACTTCATTTTTTTGTAAACCAGTGTTATTAAAGGAAATAAAGTTCAAACAAAAACAATATTCGAGGACATGTGAGCAAGAGGTAGGAAGAGATACAAGGGAGAGGGTAACATCGCGAGATGGACATATTACAGCCTAGCAGAGTGCACCACCAAGACAAGAAGTCTGTTGTAGATAACCTTTGTTGCGGAGACGGTACAATGATGATGACGATAATTATTAATGTCTTCGTCTTGTGGTTTTGATGAGGATTTTGTTTTGGTCTATCTTTACGGTAGTGTACCTGCTGTGTAAACTGTTTCATAGTCTATTAACTCAATCTTGAATCTATGGCGGAAATATTGCCCTATTCTATTGTGCCCCCTCTTGTGTCTGTGGTTATATATTATCCTCACATCAGAAGTCAACGCACTCCTGCAGGCACTGAGAGATCTCGCTAACACAGTACAGCAACGCACTAACTAACATAGCAATGTTCACAGATTGCAGATCTCTATTGAAAGCTAAACAAAGCAATAGAAATGAAAGCACAATACAAACAATTAGACTAGAACTGAAAAACATCCAAAAAAATTGCTAAAACATCATTCTTTAATGGCTACCCACCCTTTCTCGAATCACTGAAAAGGATCGAGCTGATGTCTAACTAGCTTCAAGCGATAATCGCCAGGAATTACCGAACAAATAAACTTAAAGAAAGTGACATTCATTACGACAAAGGATTAAACCTCCGATCTCTAAAGTACGATGCAAATGGCTTAACATTTCTAAACGAGACATTCTTTTTAGAGATTCACCAAAGACAATAAAAGAACAGAAACAAATGATCGTGCTAAATTATGAAATATTTAAAAAAAAATTGGATGGGCGTTTTCACCAGTGCTGTCTGTAGAATCTCCAATAATTTCTTGACGGTCAACGCGGGAGGTAATATGACACAATTCATGTATCCTCTACCGCACAGTGAGGCCGAAATCTTAATCCACAACAACTGTACATCACAATGGAAGAAAGATATGGGTATTGATCAGAAACTAGACCACATACACCAACTTTATAGGCACAACAAACCATCCATCATCTTTCGGCTTAGAACTGGCCTCTGTAGCTACAGTGCCATCTGTACCGGATCAGAGTGGCCTACACAAATGAATGTCAATACGGAACAGAAATATAGCCCCCTGAACTAATACCCCAAGACTGTTCAGATTACAAAGAACTGTCAGACAAGACATGGTCACACTAGACTGAATTGAGACACAAACTCTGGGGCAGCCGCTACAACTTAAGAAAACTGGGAGCTTCGTCCTGTCGACTAGCATGAAAATCTACCACGACCAAAAGAATCCTGAATGCAGTATAAGAAGAAGAAGGAAGAAGATGATGATGATATCCTAGTTTCTTGCCTTATTAGTCTTCTGCATCTCTTCACGGTGCGCAATTTCTTTTGGTGCGCACACTATTGTTCTAGAAAGAACTAAATTAATTAATTAATTTGCGTCAGTCCTTGACATACCGTTTCACTGTGTTTAATGTTTTTAAATTTTAAGTTTGTCGTTTTCTTATTATTATATGTTGGTTAAGACGAAGATCTATGATCGAAACGTCAATCATGTTTGTACTTATTTATTGTATTATAATTGTTTCTATCATATTTTTATTAGCAGTTGTATGTATTTGTATAAGGAATTCATAGGGAAGACCACGTTCTGGAATATGTCACATGAGAAGAAGGTATTTGTAACACATATTCACTATTACCACTTTAGTATTTGCGTTACTATGGCACATACCTGATTGTTGGATTTTCTCTAGCTGTTTGGTAATTATATCGTTGTCTGTTGACATAAACAATAATGAATATAAGTAAATATAACTAGGGACCAAACCCGAAATAAAGGAATGACGAAAACGGATGTGCTGGACCTCGGACGTCCAGGTCACAAAGTGGTCAACTGGGGTGCAAATAATCACAGTTCTACTGTGGAAGTTGCAGCACAACGTACTTCAAGCTCCCCGGCGGAAATCACACGATAATTTCGTTTTGGTTACTTGAGAGCGAACGCTTAAGAAGAAGAAAGTAAATATGAACTAGCACCTACAATAGTCATTGACAAAGAACAACTAGAAAATGTCAGCAACTTTGAATATCTCGGGTAACCATCAACACCACGGGGGATTGCTCATCAGAGATAAGAAAGATATTAACAATGGCCCTACAAAAAAATATCACACATGAAAAATCTATGACAAGGGACAAACAGAAATTCCAAGTTGCAAGAATTATTATAAAGAAGCTATATTTTTCAAGTGTCAGTGTATGTCTGTGAGACGTGGACAATAAGATCCGCAATGGAAAAGATTATCGACATTTGAAAAGAAATCGCATAGAAAAGTCCAAAGAATAGCATGAACAAACCGACGGATATGTCCGCACAGATCTTTACATAGAAGCAGACTGGCTTCTCAAAACTATCAAAAATCACAACCTACCATATTTCGGACATATAAAGAGACACAATGGTTTAAAAATATTAATCATGAAGGGAAAAGTTCCAGGAAAGAGAACAAGAGGCAGACCAAAACTACGATGGACACATGACATCGAAAATTTTCTGAGCATGACATTAGAAGAAGCTGGGCAGCTTGCATAGAGCCGAGATGCTTACAGAGTGACAGTGTAAAGAACTGTAAAGGACACGTCACATAGATAGACGTTGAAAGAAGTTACTAGAGAAAAAGTTTTATCAATAACAACATGATTGCTGCTGTGACAAAATTGTGCATACTGTCGTTAATTTCAACACGAATATATTTTAGAGAAGACATTTTCAAATAGGCAAGAAAATAGATACATTTTCAAATAGCGTTATTTTAAAATGGCACAATTCGGTTATGCAATGGCTGATATAAATGATCAATTACTGAAGCAAGTGTAGGAATAAAATATATTGGACGCATTTTTACAGATGACAAAAGAATGAACAAAGTAATCGAGACATGTATGTATACAGATAAATACGTAAATTACGAATTCACACCAAATTGACACACAAATCTATCCCTATGGAAACCAAAAGGGAACCATAAATGCAATCATCATACCAACATGTGCTATCAATGTAAGACATGGACATTACCAGGAGAACAAGAGAGAAAACCGACTACGTGTGGAATGAGATGTCTAAGAAAAACACTAAACAGAGCAGGAATAAATCATGTGAGGAATGATAAGATTACCTGAACTGTTGTAACACCGTCCGTGGTCAAATATATTGAATAACAGACTGAAATATTTCGGCCACTTAATGAGAGTGAACCCTTATTGAGCATACAACATGAACATGGGAAACAGCAAGATGCAGACCAGGAAGAAGGTGAATATATAGAGTTACGGACACTCTGAGGCGTCATAATATTACTGCATATCAAGCGACCGAACGTGTCATAGCCCGAAAACAGATCCTCATGCAATCCTGCGACGCCTAACAGCAAAAGCAGAGAAAAGACAATACATAGAAAGATAGATAGGTAGAATAGATAATATGGCAGTCATGGTCCGAAAACAGATCTCCTCGAAACTTCGAGCAAAACCTGCATTACTCCAGGCATCAGGGCCGGCCCTAACAATTGGGGGGGGGGATGCGAAACGGATTGCGCGGGGCCCAGTCTGGATAGGGAAGAGGATAATAAAATAAATTCTAATATGAATTTATGGGCCTATGAAGTGCGATGCCCACTGCGGCCTAAGACCAACCCTGCCAGGCATAAGCCAATCATTTTGCCAAAGAAGACCTAACTGCAGAATCTACAGAAAATAGAATCAGCCTTCTTACGTGATGTTTTTGATTATTTCTGTGGTATTCGTTGGTCACTATTTATATACTTTGTGTCTCCTCTGGTGTCGCCTGCCAATACCAACCAATGAAATGCACGAGAATAATCGAAAACAAGACCCAAATGACTTGATTGAATTCTATTGGTAGGTCTTCTTTTGGCGAAAGTCATGGCAAAAACATTACATACATGAAAATTTTGCAAGATCACAAGCTAACAATGAAATAAAAATAAACTTACAGTTACAAGAATAACATATCATCCTTAATTAGTTATTAACAAACACAGAACATGTATTCGGGTACCGGATACACAAAACAAATAAATAGTATAACCGTCCTTTTCAGTAAAAACAATTTGAACAGTTATATTTTTTAACGGCACATTGTAAGGATGTCAAGTGATAAAGCAACCCGCAGTTTTTCATTGCCACGCGCGAGAGAGCCAATCAGAATTCGAGCACAGAGACGATGGTCGCGTATGGAGAAAAGTACATGGGGTTTTGTGTGTTTGTAAAGAAATCGCAGAAGTGGTAAATTAACTTAATAACTCGCCAATCCCCTTGCTTTTTGTTAATTGTTTACAAAAAATACTCCAACTTTTTAAATGCCACAGCAAGTGAAGAGGGAATTTGTATGCATTTGTTATGACAATATAGTTTGAGTTTTATCGTTCTCCACTGGAGTTCTTCCATACTGGAACGATTTTCCGTTACTGTCCATCTCCCTTTTTTTTGCCACATGTGGTGAAAGGCAAAAGTAAGTTAAGTTATGAACAAGTGTCATAGCTTACGGTTTTCCCACAAGTGCTTATATACCTATTCAGTGGCTGATCAGAAGCCTCCGACTAGCGTCGACTACCGTACTTGCTCAGCTATGGTGGTGATAAAATATCCCTTAAACTGTGACAGCTATGGACACATGATGATGAAATAATAATTTTAGCTGTGAGCAGGTAGCTCTTGACTGCCCATAGCATTTGTAACAAAAGTATAGGTTCATCTCAGTTGTGTAACTTAGGCAACACCCGGGCTCAAAAACGGTTATTTCGAAGGCACATTTCTGTAAGCTGTGGGAGATTTATGGATGTATGTTTAGTCCCCGAGAGGAGGCGCTACAATGCGCCAGGATTACTACCCCCTGCTAGGAGCACGGCGCAGACTTCTGGGCAAACTATCGAATCATTCTTCTGTCAGATTTGTTGACCCCTCCGCAGTGATAAAACATAGCATTCCTCGTCATCTACGAGTCTACACAGACTAACGCGCAATGTCCTCTGGTCTGAATATCTTCGTCCTCCATGTGGATTATTTGATAGAAGACAAAAGTAAGAAATTGTGACAAGATGTGACAATTATTTTTTTCACATGTGACAGGTTGTAAGCCTATCCCTCAACTTTCTCGGTTGAGAGGTTGTCAACATATCCCTCAACTTTCCTTAGTTTTCTCATAAGACATGCATGGAATGAATATAGTTGCTATATTCTTTGCATCCTGAACTAGAAGTCCAGGATTCATGTACCACACTCTTGGTACTTGCTCAGTAGTTATGACACCATCCTTCGAACTTCCTAGAGCATGAGCACTGTTACTCTACTTCCTTGTATCTATGTGAACGAGATAATAGGTAAGTTTAATTTCAAACCACGAAAAACAAGTGAATTCGAACCCCGAGTCCGCTGATCAGCAAGAATGTGATCGTAACCAATCGATATTATAACACGTTGCCTGATCTGAATATAAAACTACTAGATCATTGGAAAACAGCCTTCGAAAGTGACATTTGACTTTTCCTGTGATTTTCATTGAATGTAAAGTATATACAAGGTGACCAATTAAAATCACGGGAAAAGTCACATGAGTCACTTTATAAGGATGCTTTCCAATGTGTCTCGGTTTTATACCGAATGCTTATCTCGCGACCAATCACCAAATAAGACCTAACAGAAGAATCAGACTTCTTACATAGTTAGTTAGTTAGTTAGTTAGTCGTCGGATCATCATCACTGCAAACTGGACACATCCATAGTTGCTCCGATCTCTCCTTGAGTGTATCCGCCATCACACTTCTGCTGACAGTACCGGTCCTATGCTGGTTGACCATCATTCTTCTGCGCCCTCCAAAATGTTCACCTCTAGCAACACCGCATTTCAATCCCTGACCTTTAATCCTAGCCATTGAAAAGGAATCATCATCCACATTAGTCTCACTCTCGCGTGTTATATCTCTTAAGGAGTTCAAAACATCAGCGCGATCCATTGCTCCATCGCCCTGTGCCTCAAACGCGCACGATGCCAGTTGATCCGCTCTTTCATTGCCTCAAACGCCCACATGTCCCGTACGAAAATAAATGTAACCACTTTCAAGCTCGCCTTTCTCAAGGCCTCAATCCACTGTTCGCGAACGAGACCCACCTGTACCTTCTTAATCATACTCATAGTCACTCAAGATGCAGACCTGCGTTACCTTCTGTGTGCGTAGCCACTCAAATGCCTTGGTCACCGCCATAGTCTCCATGGTCATACTACTCGTAGTGACTGCAAAGGCACCATTTTCCTCCTTGATCGTTTTACTTGCGCTCTGAGCTGTAAAGGCCCAAGCACTGCGAACATGCCTAATTACAGATCCATCAGTGTATATAATCACATCCCCTCTTTGGTATTCTCACTGATTAAAGTCTGCACTTCTTTCTCCACAGCTGTGGGACACCATTCTCTGCATTCCCTGCTAAATGATATTACTACTCTCAAACAAGTTTCGAAATCTGTGGGTAGACCTATCCATTCCGCACCTGCTGCCACATCCTGTAATCTGCACACGCTTTGTATGACATCCTCAGCACGTCCCATCCACGACCTTCCTCTCTTGAGTCTGCTGCCTTTAACTTTCTATATTTCGGAATGCAACGGGTGTTTTTGTGTGTGTAGACTTCTTACATGTTTTCGATTATTGTCGTGATTTTTGTTAGTTCTTATTTATATAATGTGTGTCGTCAGCCAGCGCCAACCAACAAAATGCACCGGAATAATAGAAAAACATGATGTAAAAAGACCGATTCTGTTTATTCCTTCAGGGGTAGAAGAGTTATCTGGAGATGGCTTTTTGTGCAGGATTTTCGTCTTCTTCTTCTGCGATCAGTTTCCTATGCTCGTAAGTCTATACAGGAAGATGGGCCCCCTCCACGAATTCAGTCGTCAGCAGGAGGTCCCCACGGTTGCCCCACAGTTTCACCTTCAGATCTGTCTCCCGGGGCCATATTTTAGTTCTCACGTCATCAAAGAGTGGGCATGTCTGAGAATATGTTCTGGAGTCTGGTGACCCTTTTGACATGGGCATTGGTCAGTTTGGGCAGCCTTAATTTTGTGGAGATGTGCTTGTAGTCTGCAGTGTCCTGTGCGAAGTCTAAAAATTATGGTTTGTTGTGATCTGCTTAGCTTTAGACTAGGGTCCTGTGGAAAGTTACTGCCTGTTCTCTGACTCCATGTATGTTTGTATTTTCTTTTGATGAGGATTTTTGCTTCAGTCAGTGATATTCTGTGCTGGACTTGTTCCTTTTTAGCACCTGCTTTTGCCAGTCTGTCAGCTCCTTGATTTCCTGCTATTCCACAGTGTGCAGGGATCCACTGCAGCACAACTTTATTGTTGGCAGATAGTTGACTTAAAAGTTCTACAGTTGTTTTTGTAATAACTCCTACCATAAAGACCGAACTCTCTGACTCCTCGATAGATAAGAACAATGTAACCCCATTCCTGAAAACCATTGCCCTAGAAACAATCCATACATACCCACAAGATATAATCAATGTATACACAGATAGATCCGCACACAACGTTACCACAAATGCTGGATATGAAGCTGTGATAAAATACCCGAGCACAAAAACATCCCCTGATTGTAATATCAACAGACAAATAGACCAGCTATCCAAATCATACAGCGCAGAAGACACTCTCCAATAGATACCTGCCTCCCCCCCCCCCCCCCCAAGTTTCCCCACAAAGATTTCTCTACAAACATGCAAACAAATCCCAAGAAATAACTACAGACAAGAATGGCTGCAACAATGGGCCAGCTCAAAGCCTTGACGCTCACTATATGAACACCAACAGAAACCAAACCAATGGACCCTCTGAGACAACAATCCAAACCAAATCGTTTGGATTGGTGACGCACGAAGTTCCGTGACGTAAATACCCTATTTATAGACAGTTTCAGAGAGACTGAGTTAACACGGCTATTATATTATAGATAATACCCATAATACATCAACAAGAGAATTCTTGAAAAAAAAGACATGCACAATACGTCATTTTGACATCCTATTTTTTCATTGGTCACTTTGCTTATACTTTGTGTCGCCCGCCAATTAAAAGCACGGATCAATCATTTCAGTCAATTGGTGTGGCAACTTTTAATGCCCTAATAATCTGAAAATTGTTATGATGTGCTTTGGGGGGGGGGGGGGGCATATTAAGAGATACACAAATGTAAAATTGTTATAGGGTATACCAGACTCTATAAGTAACATTTTCAAATAAAAGCAGCACGATCATTCCAGAAAGGAAAAAATTAAGGGGGTTAATCGCAATACACATGCACAACAGCAAGTGTACATGGTATATATGAAGTTGAAAGGCATTCATTTTCATTTGTGTTGTTCGTCCATCACACGTGATGATACCATTTATTACATCTGCTTGTGAAATTCGCTATATTGATGTCAAATTGTTATTCTTCTTTGGCGTTCATTCTCAAACTCCTCTTGTAGCAGGGCAATCGTCCTGCTAGATTTCCAACAGTATGTAGTTCATATAATGGAAATGAGGGTGTCTCAGTTTTATTTGCGCCTAGCCCGGTACATCAGTTTTTGGTGGGACTATATCAAATAAATTGAATGTATTTAGTCATATAGGCCTACTTGTAGATATATTTATATTCTTGATTCCTGATTAGAAACTAGCATCATAGCACACGAGAATTCCCATAAGTGCTCCGCTCTCCATTCCAACAGCCATTCGAGTGTGTGAGTGTGTGTGTGTGTGTGTGTGTGTGTCATGTGACGTATTCCTTCCAGAACGTTGTCTTCCAAATGAACTCTCTGAACCTCTCTCTGACTTGGGCGATGCGGCTTGCATTTTCTAGCGATGTATTCATGTTCTTTAATCTCGTCAGTCCATCGTCTTCTTGGTCTGTCCTTTCTCCTCTTCCCAGGTACTTTTCCCTCCATTATTTGTCTTTCTAAACAGTTATGTCTCTTTATATGACCAAACAGGTGTAGTTTTCGTTTTGCTATTGTGTTTAGTAACCAACACTCTGGAATATTCAATGTGTTTATAATATATGAGTTTCTGATTTTATCCTTCCATGATATTCTAAGTATCTTTCTGTAGCATTTCAGCTCGAAGGCGTTTGATCATCTTTGCCGCTGTTTTACTTAGGGTCCATGTTTCAAATCCGTATGTTGCAATCGGAAAAATAAAAGTTCGTAACATTAGCACTTTCGTTTCTATTTTATTGTTTTTCCATATGTTTTTCAACCGTGTTATTTTGCAATTTGCCATTGTCAATCTCTTCCTTATTTCTGCCATGCAGTCTCCTGCACCGTTGATGTTTGCTCCAAAGTATTCACATTTATACACATTCCCTCTCGGTATTGTCTATTCTGATTTTTGGTTGTTGTGTTGTTATATCTGTTGACATGATTTTTTTTTGTTGCTTGTTTAAATACAAGTTTTGTGCTTCGCTATATTTCTTTGTGTTCTTGATTAGTTGTTCCAATTCCTTTATATCATTTGAAAGAAACAAGATCTAGATAAAGTGCAAAACCAGGCACTTAGAATAATGTTGGGAGCAATGAAATCAACACCCATAACAGAGATGCAGAAAATGGGAAGAATGCAAACACTTGGCGAACGCAGAGACACAAAAGTACTAATTCAAGCAGAAAAGTTTCAGTGTATGCCAAGTCATCCAATGAAGGAAAGATTCCAAAATCTAGCAATGGGGCGACTGAAAAGGAGCAGCTTTATCCATCATGCTAAACGACTCCGTAGACAACTTACAGACCTACCTGAAGTTGACAGCCCCTTAAGGTCTGTACCAGAACAAACCCCGTGGAGTAAAAGCCACGGAATGCCAATATACATTCAGACCCATGTGAAAGAAATACTAAGCGAGGACGAACAGAACAGTGTGCAGCGAATGACAGTCACCCTCAGTTTCCTGGATGAGGAATATCCACAAGATATATGGGTCAGAGTGTACACAGATGGGTCAGCACAGAATGCTGTGAGGAATGGAGGTGCAGGTGTATATATAGAATATCCACACAAGCCTAGAGATACAATCAGAACACCACAGGAAAATTCTGCAATAATTATGATGCAGAAATCCAGGCAATTAGTGTGGCAGCTAAAAAACTGCTGAACTCCAACTCTGACCTACAGCCTGTGGTATTCCTGACAGATGCAAGGTCAGTGCTTCAAGCTCTACAGTCTGGAAAACTAACAGACTTGAAAAAGCTACTTAGCGAATTGTCTTACCAGTATAGGGTAACCATGAAGTGGATACCCTCTCACTGTGGAATACCAGGAAATGAAAAAGCAGACCAACTGGCTAAGGAAGGTGCTGTCGAAGACCAACCAGATATACCAATCACCTACCATCAGAAAAAACAGATGATCAAGTCAATAAGAAAGCCACAAACACCAACACAAGATGACTATCACATTATGAACAGATCAGAACAAGTTATAATTCTACGTCTCAGAACAGGACACAACCAACTCCGCAGTCATATGTATACAAAGCTCAAGATTGGCAACACGGTCATGTGTACATGTGGACAGGCAGCACAGAGTGCCAAACATATACTTCAAGAGTGTTCTGAGCATGAAACGCTGAGGCAGACATATTGGCCAGAGGAAACAACACTGGAATCAAAACTTTATGGGACACTGTATGAACTACAAAAGACAGTGAGTTTTATTAAGGAGACAGAATTACAGATATAGACATGTTTCAAGTGAACGAAAGAAGAAGAAGAAAAAATTTGAAAGAAGCACTGTGTCGTCTGCGTAGCGTAGTTCCGGGATTAGGAATCCACCGATGTGTAAATCGTGGTAGACAGCGTTTTGTATGTCTTCTCTCACATTCCTCAGTATACATTCTGCGTAGATGTTGAACACGTATGGGGAGAGTGTGCATCCCTGCCTTACTCCACTCTGTACCTCAAACTACTCCGAGAGATCGCCCCCTAACTACACTGTAGCCTTCTGATCTTGGTAAAGTTCTTCTATTAGATGAATCAGATGTCTTGGGAACCAATGCTGTTCATTATATCCCATAGTTTTTTTATATTGAACGCGGTCGATCGCTTTTGATTAATCTATGAAGCACATGTGCAGGTCAGTTGAGAATTCCCTACACTTTGTGATGGTAAGTTTCATGTTAAGAATGTGATCTCTTGTTCCCTGTCCGATATGAAACCGGCCTGTGTTTCGTTTATCTCCATCTCTAATTTTTGTTTGATTCTTTGCATTATGATGTTTAGTATTATTTTACTTGCTTGACTTATAAGGGCTATAGTTGGGTAAATTTAGCAAATCTGAATGTCGCCCTTTTGGAGAGCGGTATATATAATGATTTTTTCCCCCATTTCTCCGGCCATGTGCCGCCTTCCCATTTTTTGCAGCATTTTGTGGTTGATCTTGATTACGGCCTCGCCCCCTGCATTTATAATTTCTGTTTTTATACCATCTGGGATTGGGCTGGGATTTATTTTTGTAAACTATTGCGTATCTCACTTCTTCCTTTGTAGGTTCTGGCTCTTTTTCATATTCATTTATTGATTTGTTTTACTTGGGTCATTGTACATCTTTGCAGTATTCCTTCCATTTATCTAAGATATGTTTCCCTTCCGTTAGTGTGTTGCCTTGTTTATCTTTCACACAAGATGGTTGAAATTTGTTGTCTCTTAGGTGTCGTACATTTTTGAACATCAATTTAACTGTTACCATCCATCGATTCACACATCGATGTATTCATTCATCGATTTTCTGCCCTTCTATTTCAAGATATATTTTTAAAAATGTAGTTTTGCTTATTTTGTCTAATTTTTCTTTGAATATCTCTTGACAGTCTTCTATAATATGTTCTATTTGTACTACTGTTTTTTATTTGTCTTCTTTCTTGACTAATGTTCTTAGTTTCTTCTGATATATAATCTTTCTTCTACTTGCTCTTTTTGTGTAGCATATTTTTTTTTGTGCAGTTATTGAAAAAGTTACTTACTTTGTTTTCCAGTTCATTTGAAGTGTATTCTTCTTGTATTTCAAGTAGTTTTTCGTATTTGTTTTTGAATTCGATGTTGTATTCTTCTGGTAAAGACGCCATATCGTGTCTGGAAATGATTGCATTTTATGTTGTCTTTTTTATCTTTGACTTGAACTTTGCGATGAGTAACTCGTGGTAGTGTCTTGCATTGAAGGATGTTTGTTTTCAATCTTTGTTCTATTAGTATATACCAATTTGGTTTCTTGTCTTTCCGCCCTGTTACGCCCAAGTGTATAGTCTTCTCGGGTGATGTTTGATTAATGTATTCGTCACTGCCATGTTGTTTTCTGCACAGAAGGTTAGCAAACGTTCCCCTCTATTGTTCCTACTGCCAATGCCTTATGTACCTTGGTTCGTCATGTTGATATCTGACCTGACCTACTTTTGCGTTGAAGACGCATAGAATTATCTTGATGTCTTGTTTGTTCAATTTGTCCAGCGCGAATTAAAGTTGATCGTAAAAATCTTCAATTTCATTTGCAGCTGATGTTGGGGCATAAATCTGTGTAGTGGTGTGTTTCTTTTTTCTCCCTTTATTCTGATGGTGAATGTACGTTCATTTATGGGGTAATAACCCAATAAAGAAGCTATGATATTTTTGGAGAGGTAAAATCCGACAACACCAAGCCCATCATTTTCTGATCCGGAGAAAATACACAATTCTCCATTTGTTCACGTGAAATGTATATACATTATTTTCTGTCATTTTTTTTACACCGAGGAAAAGATTTTGTGCCTCGCTATGATGTTTCATTGACATAATCACGTGTTCTAAAATTGTGAGACTCCTTGATGTTAAGGTAGTGTCATCTGCATACCTTATTTCTAGAATCTTATGTCTTCCAATAGTAAAGTATTGAAACTGTTCAAAATGTGGGCTTTCTTGTACATTTTGCATGATGTTTTCTGCGTATATGATATATGTTGAACAAGTGTGGTGAAAGGATGCACCCTTGCATGACTCCTTTCTGGACCTAAAACTAGTCAGATATTTCTCCCACATGGAGGACAGAAGGCTGTTGCTCATGCTAAAGCTTTAAATGAGCGATTTGAGATGGGGTGGAAAAATTATGCTTTACATTACGTTCCATAATTTATGTTGTAGTTCGGAGTCAAATGCCTTTGAGTTGTCTATAGTATATTAATTATTAGAAAAACGAATGAAAACTTGACTGAGTCTAATTACGACAGTGAGTTCTTTCGAAGTGAAGTTAGTTTTTGGTATAGACTTCTGTTTTGAGAAATCGTCTCACGTGTTAAATATAAACTTGAAATTCCTTGTTATAGACCATATTCAATACATTATTGCTTAAAGTTCTACGAGGACCCCATTTCAGATACAGCTATTTATATGTGCATCAACATTTCATATAATATTGTGGAAAGTTAGATATACATTATTGTTAATTAGAATTCGAAAGCATTCGACTTCGTTTTTGCCAAGTGATAGTAGTGATAGTCAAAGTGGAATGTGATTCAGCATCTTGTTTTTAAGTTTACTAACTTTTATTTTAATTGTGCTGTTTACTGCTCTCATTAAGTAAAATATGGGGAAAAGAAAGTGGAAAGCGAAGAAAATAGAGAAGAAACTGAGAAAAACAGGGACCTCTTTACAAGAATCATCGAAGAAAATTACCTCGAAATTTGAGAAATCCAAGCACAAAGAACCCAATGAAAATATTGTAAGTTATTTAGTTAATGTTTTGTTTACAAATTAACAAATCAATAATTAACGGTACGCCTAATTAACATTTATGCTAAGTTAATTTGTCACACATCTCACATGACATGACACCTATCTTAATGATATAATTATTGATAGGCCCTACAATATTAATAAATTTTGCCTATGGCATTGGTATATTTTTCTTATCTGCGGTCATCGCGCTATAAATAGCACACTGTTTTCATTTTAAATCAAGCGACGTCATGGAGTTCCGCTAGAAAAATCCGGCAACCAATCAAATCCCACGTGCGATGACATCACACACCCGATGAACGTCCAGTGATTTTGTGTGTGGCGGACATTTAAAAAAAAAAAGATTTGAGCAGAGTTTTTACTAGTGTAAATCTGTAGTTGCCTAATTAAAAATTTAAACAGTGTGAAATGGGTAAAATGAAGCACTTACCTTATTCACCATTCTGTCGGGGATAAACTCTCCGCAAACTATGCATTAATTAGAATACAAATCTCAAATCATTAGAATAACACAAACCATTAGCACCGGTCTCCTTTGTTGAAATGTGCAGGCTTTTGTTGGTTTCCGATCACGCCCGCCCAGTGTTGCCAACTCATTTCATCATAAAAGCACCAGATTTGAGTGCTTTCTTTCGAATATTTTTTTCGAATTTTATAATTTGAAATAATTACTGGCCATTCAAATGTCATGAGGGGGGAGACCCTCCTCAACCCCCCCCCTTTTTATGCCACCCCTCTCCATGGGGGAGACCCCCAGCCCCCTTTTTCTGAACATTCAAATGTCATGAGGGGGACCCCTCAACCCCCCTTTTTTATGCCACCCCTCCCCATGGGGGGAGACCCTCCAGGCCCCCCTTTTTAAACATTAATGCCATGAATTCCCCCTTTTTTATACCACCCCTCCCTTCCCTTTTTAATTATTATTTTATCTCCCTTTTCCCCAATTAAAACCACACACAACACTAACTAACTAACCTTGGATCTCCAAAACTATTCAAATACACTTAAACACTGTCCGCGCGAACCGTGATATCATAACATCTCGCAAGCCACAGCACATTTCCGCGCGAACAGTGGATCAGCGCAACTTCAGCTTTGGGGAATACCTCAAAACTAGGTCAAATTTCACAGTGACCGTAGATACGACGAATGCGCCCCGATAATGTAGTTAGACTTTAGTTTAGGCCTATTTTAGTATTTAAAATTTTCATTGATACGAGCCAATCAAAAATAATTTGGGTGATTTTTCAGTAAAAGTACAGATTAGTTCTTCACTGTGCTATAAATAGCACACTATTGACAATTTTAACGATCCAACGTCATGGATTCCCGTGTAACACCAATCAAAATAATGGCTGCCGTGATGTCACATCTGACAATCACACAGTTCAACTCTAGACACAGACGAACTTATGCATAATCTGTTTGTTTTCCAATTTACACATTTTTTACAATTTCCTATTATTTGTGGTGAGCGATCAGTATTTCTGCCCACTACACACGGAGCGATGTGCACGCACACAGAAATATTATTTCTAATCCTAACCTTACTCTAAGTACTTACCCGTAAGCTTGCCAAATCACACAACAAAGGTCAGGTAACACCTCGAAACTAGAACATAGGTCACAGTGAAGAACTATACTTTACTTGCGCCAATTTTTCTTTTGGGTCTTCACTGGGACCTTTGTTCAAGTTTTATTCTACTAAGAGGTATTACCTAACCTTTGGGCAACCTTTGCAATGTGATTGGACATGCACAGCGTGTGATTAAATTAGGGGTAGTAATCTGGGGTAGGGTTAGAATTATGGTAGGATTAACATTTGTGATATTTAACCTACTTATGTTAAGTTTTCAAAAAATTTTTCTCTGTGTCAGGAGATGTGAAGTCAAGCATCAATTGATTTGATTGGTGTTCCACGGAAATCCATGATGTCAGCTACTTATAAATGTAAACACTTGCTAGTTATAGTGCAGCGAAGACCTAAAAGAAAATTCTCTCAATCATTTTCTTTATGATGATGATAATAGGTAGTTGGACATCGTAACTTTAGCATATCCGACATAATCCGATTTGCCATCAAGAATTATGTCCCCATTTGCGGTAATTTTTGTTGGTCTACTTATCAGTTGAGAGCGCACTGTCCACTTCATTATCATTCACTGTATCGATGACAGCTTCAGTGTCTATAAAAGTGATAGTTTCGGCTTTCATTCCACGCTTTAGTGTTTGTTGCTGTTAGAAAGTTGTACTTTAGTAGCAAGTGATCAAACAAATTGAGGTGAGCGTTTAACACCACTATATCATATTTATTTAATGTACTAGTATATGAACTATATATGAGAGAACGTCATGTGCATTCATTCACTATTTCTTTCTTTGTATACAAAATTTTAATGCTTGCAAATGATGTCACAAAATTGTTAGGCCCTATTGAATTTTTAACACATGCAGTTTGATCATGTTTATCCGCCATATTGTTCTGTCATTATTTAAAAATGTCTGGGGCTGTTCCATTTGACCGAATCAGTATTTCTCGGCAGTCTCGTATATAAAGAAATATATACATTTAGTTTATTTTTAAATGACACTAGTATTTATTTGTAAAATATCTTAGATTTTTGTGTAATATAGACCTAATTCAAGTATTAGGTGCAAAACAATGCCATGCTTATTTCATTTTTATTTCTATGATGACGAAAGTGTTTTCTTGTGAATAAATCTAATACAAGGAACACATTTTGCATTAAATTTATTTATTCTGTTCATGAAGTTAAATTTCTTATAATTCTCACATGAATATTTATTAAATAGGCATATTTATAAATACATTCATTTTTATTTGAGAACTGTTTTTATTAATAAAAATGTATTAAAATTTATTTGGACCATTAATCAAATCATCAGTTTTTTAGTCAAAGCGCAGTCCTTCCTTGTGTTAAATTGGTAGTATGTTGTGTTTATAATATAAATAATTCCAAATACCTGGGACAACACTGAATTTGTATGTGTTGGGCCACTGCTGCAAATAAAGTGGTGACAATGCATTTCCATTCTCTAGACTGTCCTGAATAACACCCCCCCCCCACACCACCCAGGACTGAATGTAGTGATGGATATCTCTAAACAAAATTAAAGATGTGGCTGGAAATGATCTTAGCAACAATGTCAAGGTTAAATTTAATATGCAAAAGCAACATTAGTGTTAGAGTAAAAATCCTATTGTATAACTTACTTGTGTTTCCTGTTATGCTGTAAAGTTGTGAGAGTTGGACACTCACTGCAGACATGTGAGAGTTTGAAATTCACTGCAGACATCTCATAGTTGGACACTCACTGCAGACATCTCATAGCTGGACACTCACTGCAGACATGAGAGACAAGCAAGCCTTCAAATACGTGTCACAGACACATCCCATAGAAAACATAAGACAAATCTGTATGAAAGGAATAAAATATAGAAAATACAGATCCACAGTAATCAGTAGTTTCAATGGTAAAATAACAAAAACTCGGATGTAAGCAGACATGATTGCTTGGCAAAAACGATACTGCAATAACAGTCAAAAGTGGAAGAAGCAGAGAAGGACAAAGAAAATCTTGAGAAGACATCAAAGACTTGACAGGTTCAGATTGTTTCCGTGCTCACCACATCATTGGAGGCAAAAATCACTGGGGGACTTTCTATGCAGATGCTCTCAATGTAGTAGGCTACCCCTACGACCCAGATGGTTATGAGTTATATGGATTACGGATATCTTGTTTACTATTGGTATCACAAATTCAAATTTTCATTTATAATCCCAGCCAAAGAGAGCGTTTTATCTGAGAAATAACGTTTGAATTGTCATACTTCATTAGTCCCTATTGAAGTAGGAGTCCCCTTTTCAAAGTATTGCACACAAACTGAAAGATAATAATTCGGTATGATTGTCATTGCACTCTTTTTGTTTTAGGACATAGATGATGATAATGCAGACTCAGGAGAAGAAATGGCATCAGCAAAAAAAATGGCAGTACAGAGAAACAAAAAGAAGTCAGGAGGATTTCAGTCAATGGGTAAATATAACATTTTTCGTCTGTCAAAGTTGACAAAGACCAATCATTTGAATTCAACTGTGATAAAGATGATGATTGTGATAATAATAACATAAAAAAACCAATCAGTCAGACTGTAAATTAAAAACTCACTATGAACATGATGTGGCGACAACAAGGGCATGTGGTCTTTATTACACAAACCACTGGAATACTCCATGTAACTCCCTAACGGGAAAAATACAGTATGACAGTTTTAAAAATTAATGTTTTTATTTTGTGACGCATCAGGTTGTAAGAGTGCCACATTGAAGAAATCAACATAAACGACATGATCCATATAATGTCGATACACCAATGGTAGTATTTCAATGGGCAGAATTTTACTTGGTGGTGTCCATCTCCTTACCAAAACTTCCTTTATCGGCAAACAGAAATTATACAGTTGTCATCTTGTATCACTTTATTGAAATATTAATTCATGACCATTGTTTGGTAACTATTGTCCTGTAGCATTGATGTCAGATTTCGTTATACCAAGTGTATCCTCTATATTGAAATCCTCTTTTGTTTACCTTGCTGACACACTCTATTATAGTCATGATAAACTGAATTCATGCCATGTTGGACAATACCAACATATTTGTTTATTTTATAATAATATATTTATGTTATATTCCGCATTTGTTGTCAAACTTCTGGCGTAGCAGGATTTGGTTTGGAGAAACAAAACATTGCAATGTTTACAGAATACTATATCTGTCTTTCAGACGAACACATCTTACTTCGCATTTAAAGTTTTACTTATATGATGTAGTTAATCGCAACCCTAACCCTCCCTACTAATCTTTTATGACCATGTATAGCTTGTGGTAGTGTTTCTGTCGTTTGTTCCCCTTCGAGCCCCACTGCACAGGTGGATACAAAAAATATGGAATCTGTATCACGAATTTATCAAAATTGTGCATGTTATCTACCAGCAAGTTGTATGTTCACAGGACAATCACATTCAGCATGTGTATGAAAGTTGAGGCAGTTACAGCTGCCCTCAATGAGCTCTCCCGAGCCTTAAAGCAGATATTGTATCAGACTCTGTTGATACATCAAATAAAACAAAATGGCAGATGTCAATATAAGTGGCTGGCATCTATAGCTACTTCCAACCTCCGTGGCATCACATGGACTTACTGTCTCGGACATGCAAGTGTTCGTAGTAATGAAGATCAGACAGACATGTATCAAATACATCAATAGATGGGAAGTTCATAATGGATAAGGGGGCATACTGAAACTGTTTTACAAGTGTCTACTGGATGTGGATATTGGGATTGACCAGACATTGAGGCTGATATTCAGAAAATTTGATGTTGGTTGGTTGGTTGCTGATCCAGCGGTTCACAGGTTTATGCCCTTTGACCCAATGTCATTGTAATGGCATTATAGTGCTAGGAAGTCTGAATTTTCTACCCACCTCGGACCAGAGTCAGAAAATAACTATCACACCACTAGGAAGGTAGGTTTTTAACTATGCCCTGCTCCAAGCCAATGCAACCAAAATAGTGTTCACTGTGCTAATTCTCTACCACCCATTGTCTACTGGTTATGTTGAACTTCTATAGTTCCACAAGACAAAGGGCTTTTCACGTCCTAATTTATTGCCCTTTGGATGAGCCTCAGTTTAGGAAAACAAAGTAGCTAGTGTCCCCCTTCCTAGCGCTCCGAAGTACATCTCTGGCTCTCTCCAAAACACAGGATGCATGCAAATATATAAATAACAAAGCTTTTTTTTTTTAACATGAGGCATAATAGTATAGAAGATGTACTATGAAGCTTCCATAAGAGAACCTCAATATACAGGCATGTATTCTACTAAGGATGTCTGTTATAAAGGTGGTTTGTCTAGTGGGCCATTGGTGAGACCCACAGACATTCCACATCAGTGGTTTGTCTAGTGGGCCATTGGTGAGACCCACATGCTGGAGAATTTGATATTAAACATGGAACTAATACAACTGGATGCTTACAGAGTAGAATTAGGAGCCTATTCAACGAGCAAGCCACAGAAACCATTAGCATGCTTACACTTCAACATTTGATGTGGGAGACTGAGCACCCATGGGTATGCCCGGAGTGCAGAGATATTGGTTAATAACTCAGTTGTATGTGTGTTGTCAATCTCACATTTTAACTGCACAGATAAATCCTTGTATTATACTGAGGAAGAAACCACAATACTCATAAATTGAGTGGTGATGCTGAAGGCCAGTGGTTCTAAAGTTGGGCCATATGACCTTCAGTGGGTTAAAAGTATTTTTCTAGGAAGGGGGAGCCATGTAAGAAAAAAAAGGAATTGTGGACCCATCTTGGGAGTTTGGAGGGGGGGGGGTGGCCCCATAAAGGTAACTATTTGGATGATAATTTTCATGGAAAAAGAAGAAAACGAACACAAGTTCTAACAACACTTCATAAATAAAACTGTTAAAGGAAATAAAGATCAAAGAATTAAAATATTTTTGGCATATTAAACCTTGTTAAAGACCTCACTTGAGGGTAAAGTCAAGGACATGTGAGCAATAGGTAAGTAGAAATACAAGTGAGAGAGAAACATCAGGAGATGGAAATGTTAGTCTGACAGAGTGCACCACTAAGTCAAGAGATGGTGGAGTTCCATTGCAGCTAACCTTCATTGCGGAGACAGTTCTTAATGAGTGAATGTATGACAATGGATACATAAGTGTCGCAGAGGCTAAAAGGGGAGCAAGAAATAGTGACATTGTTACCAGATATACATGCCGCAAGAGACGACTAAGAAAGTTGCGGGGGAGGTGGAGATGGCTGTCCCATCCCATAGAGATTCAAAGTAAAAAATCATCATCAAGTGTCGTCTCCGCAACGAAGGTTGGCTGCAACGTATCTCCAACATCTCCTATCTCTTGTCTTGGTGGTGCACTCTGCTAGACTGTAACCTGTCCATCGTGTAATGTTACTCTCCCACTTGTATCTCTGCCTACCTCTTGCTCGCTTCCCTTTGACTTTACCCTCAAGTAAGGTCTTCAATAGGGTGTCATGTCTTTTAATGTGTCCAAAGTATTTTATTTGCCTGATCTTTATTTCTCTTAGTAGTTCTTTCTTCATATTAAGTGTCTTTAGCACCTCTTTATTTGTTTTCTTCTCTTTCCATGATGTTCTCCCTATTCTTCTATATACCCACATCTCAAAGGCATCAATTTTGTCTTCTAATTGTTTATTTAGTGTCCATGTTTCTGAGCCATACATTAATATGGAATAGATGTAGCATTTTATAATAAGTAACCAAATAAGCCGGGCTGAAGTTGTATGTTTCAGATTAAAGGTTTAGATATTAAAGCCAAACTGTAATGTAATGACACAATGTATTTCGTTATGCGGACTACATCCTGCTAATTTGGTTAAATTTGAGAATTAACGCAGAAGGATAAGATGTGTATAAGCATTAAGCTGCAACATAGCACCTGGTCTGCCACAAGGATCTCCTCTGTCCCTGGTGCTGTTTAATGTGTATACGTTGAAAATTGCTCAATTGTAAACCTCAAGCAATTGTAGAGTTCTAACATGTTGATGATATCCTACTCTACAACGTGGACAGGAATAGAACAAGTGAATGAAAGAAGAAGAAAAAAAAAATAGAACAGATATTGCTGACAGTTTACAGTGTGTACTAGATCAATTGTCAATATGGTGCAGAACATACAACGCTGTGATAAATCCCTCGAAAGCAAAGGTTGTCTGGTACTCCTTAAATAATAATTTGGTCAATGACAAACAGTTGCATGGGCTCATTCATTAAAAGAGCATATTAAAGACCTTAAATATCTTGGGATAACCTTTGATGGAAGTCTCTCACTCAAGAAACACATCACAAATATGTGTCAGAAGGCTAAAAGAGGGATCAAGGTTATAGCAACCTTCAACAATAAGAAATGGGTACTGTTTCTGCTTCTACAAGTGATGGTGCTATCTGTCATAGATTATTGCCTCGGCCTACTAACATCACAGGCAAGCTATAAAGCAGTGTTTCCCTCTGTGGGGCATGGGCCCCACAGGGGGTCAATGTGATTGTTCAGGGGGGCAATTTGAACAAGTTGTAATTAGAACTTTATTAGGGAATAATTCAATTTTTGAATATAACAAAAATATGTAGGCCTATATGTTACATTGGGGAGGGGGGGCCATGGTACAAAAAAGGTTGGGAAACACTGCTCTAAAACATAACACAACACATTTCGTTCTCAAGACTACATCTTGCTAACCAGAATTTGAGAACGAACATGGAAAGAAGAAGCATCCAGTGCTCATGCTTCTGTGTCAAGCTAAAATATTCAGATGTCACAGCTAATCTGTACACCATGACACAACACATTTTTTTCTCTGGACTACATCCTGCTAATCTGCAGGAGTTTGAGAATGAACACAGAGGAAGAAGAAAAAGCTGCACCTGTACTGTTCATGGAGTATCACCAAAGCATTTGACAAACCAGCTTCCCATATGTTTGAATATCTTCTAATTTCAGGTCTGTCTCATGCTGTCCTCAAGGGTGTTCTAAGAAGAGGGTACAAAGTTCCAACACCTATTCAAAGAAAAGTTAGTATTAACCACTGTGTGTCTTTCAATGTTCCTTCAGTGCTAAATCCAGTGCATAGGTAGAAATCAGCTCTCTAGTTAAAGCGAACTGAGGCTAATGTGTGTAATGCTTGCATTTTGTTGAGACCCATAGACGTATCCCCTTTATAGTTGTTCTGTTGAGATTCTTTGTTAGTCTTCTTCTTTTTTCTTTTGTCACCTGGTACCCATTTTAATGCTTGTAGTGGTAGTATTTTCATTCATTCTATGTATTTGTCCAATATAAGTCCATCATTTTCTTCTTGTTGTAGAAACATATTGCTGTTTTAGTGACTTGAATTGTCTTCTCTTACTTGTTTGACTTGAATTCTTCCCAACCAATATTTAAGTTTTCTAAGGCATGTATTTTCAAATGAATTTTATTTCTTCTCCAGTGTTTTTATTTTCTAACTTTCGCAACCTATGTTAATACGGATATTAATTACATTAGAGTTTAACAGTCGTAGCTTCGTATATTTACGTATTGTTTTTGATTTCCAGATGTTTGTTAGGTGGTTGAATGAAATTGATGCCAACACCACAATTCTGGCAAAAAGAAATAAACATTTTAAACTAATGAAAGTAGTAGTAGAAGACCACATTTGAAACTAGAAGATAAGGAGGAAATAATGATTAGCATAAATCCTGTTATAGGGTGTTACTGTGTGAATTGTTAGATTGTACTCTTGTTAATGTAAGGCGTTTGTTCCTGTGACTTCAAAAACAAGAAACAATCATCCACTTAGGGATAGGCAGCGTTTTATTAGTATTGTATTGTTTCCTTATACAATAGAAGCTGAGAATAGGAAGGGTCTGTGGGATGTCCCTTGAAAAATAGGATTCAGGCACATATCTCGTGTTACAACACTATCATGAAAGTCTGATTACACTTGCCCAAAGTAACACAGTACTGAAAATATAATTTCAACACAATAAATTCGATTAGCAATCACAATAAGTCATTGTTGTGTCCTGCAAAAATACTTTTCAAATAAATCATTCTGTACATGAATGAGACTAGATTCAGGAAATAGATCACAGAAGAAAGAAGAAAATCAAAATAACAAATAAGTTAAACATGCATTATTATTTTTGTGTGTCCTTCAGTGACATCAATTTTCTTTGTAGAATTTATTGCATGTAGAAGCATTATCAGGCAATTACATCAACTCTAGACCAGCGGTTCTCAATCTTTTCGTGTCGATGGCACAAATTTGGATCTTCTATTTCTTTACACGTCATCAAGGTTTTTAAAAGATTAATAAATATACATTTTGTTAATCAACATACACTATGTTATATATCAATATACACTTTGTTCTTCTTATGGTGTCATACAGTGGGCAGATCTGTAAAATATGTTCTGTGTTTTCTGCAGATTGCCTACAGGGGCAAGTAACTGTAACACCAACTCTGAACTTCCTGTACATGTTTTGTTTGAATCTGTTGTGGCCTGTTCTCAATCTAAATATCATTGTTTGTTCCTTTCTTCCAAGTTGGTACATTGAATAGTCTTTTTGGCTGCATGAGTGAGTTGAGTTCTATTCCATATTTATGGGGGCTTTTTATGATGAACATTTCTGGAAATGATACTGAATCTTCTATCTGTTGTTGGAATCTTCAAAGTATTACAGATCTACTGTCCAGGTAATGCAGGAGCCAGAGGCAATGAAACTGCTGATGTATTGGTGGGTAATACTGTAGTGGATGAGAGGAGACAGACCTGAGTTAATTATGGCAGTCATGGATACAATATAAAATGACAAAGGGAGGCAGATTAAGAATGCTTAAGTTGGATGTGTCAGGCCATTGACACAAATAAAATGGTGACGTAGTACATTTCTTGTCTCTGGACTACATCCTGCTAGAAATCTAGTAGTATTATTGCCCTGCTATAAGAGAGATCCGGTGGGAGTTGCAAACAAAAAACAAAATAAGAGGCTGAAAGATACAATGTACATACTCAAGAAAATGATAAAAATAGGAGTAACCAGGGGAGAAAGTGTAATTCTATGGAAGGATCTGACAGACCAACAACTGTGTTAATTGGTTGTTGATCCAGCTATTCATGGACTTGTACCCATTGACCCAATTCCATTTTGTGATATATGCATGTGTTTGTGAGCTATTGTTTTTTTCCATATAAGATGTTCCATTTATCTGGCCTTATGGGAGAGTATTTTCCTGACATTGCCCAATGCTGGATATTTAATCGAAATGGTGGTGGACAGTTACGTAGAGATGAGTGCACAACCAACATTCTGGAATGTGTTGTGGTTGTATTCTGTTCTAGTGATTTTTGAGCTGTACATGTTATGTGCGAAGTCGGAAGATGATACTCTGATCTTTCCTTCTCAGGAGGTTGATGTTGTCTTTGGGAATTGGTTATATACCGGTGCTTTTAAATGACTGATGGAATAATTGGTAGAGCACTTACAGGAACACCGATCTATGCTTCTAATCTAATATGTGTGTTGAAATTCAAAAGTATTCTATTTATTTAAAAAAATGTAACTGATGTATTTTACAGACACTTCCCATAATTCTTGAAGGCAAAGATGTTGTAGCCATGGCCAGAACAGGAAGTGGTAAAACTGCAGCTTTCTTGTTGCCAATGTTTGAAAAACTGAAGGCTCATTCATCCCTTGGAGCTCGTGCTATCATCATGTCCCCAACAAGAGAGTTGGCTTTGCAGACTTTGAAATTCGCTAAAGAGGTAGCTATAATTATAACAATGGACTTTAATTTGAGAAATCTGTCTTGTTTAATTTTTTTCTGCGGCTACTTTTGTGTTCATTCTAAAACTCCTGCATAATGTAGCCAAGAGAACTGAATGTGTTGTGTTATGGTTTATAGCTTAGCTGTGATATCTGTACTTTTTAGTCTTGACACATTTGAATTCAGCATGATCTATTGTTGGTTTGACTCTGGGGTGAAACAGACTCCTAGGTGGCAGGAAATGCTAAATATACATTCACAAAAGATGAGTTAACGGTTCTAACAGAAGAATGATGAACTAGTTGGCCAAGAAGTATAGGCTACACTCCTGGCAGGACATAATGATACTGAGGTACTGCTGCACTCGAATGAATTGTATTGGGGGGGGGGGGATGACTCAACATGCATCTATAAACCCCCATTAGACAACCATACTTTGGAGACAATAAACCTTATACAAGTTCAGATGTCACCTTGGTTACTCAACTAAAAAGGACTCCTGTTTTTGTCAGAAAGGTATTAGGCTGTCAAGAGCTACCTGCTCACAGCTAACAGGATTTCTTAGTCATCATCATTTACAGGTTAAAATGTGCACATCATGCCTGGTAATAATTCCATGGGCTGTGCTGAATTTTTTAATGCATTCAAGGAGTTAGTCCAGTTGGGAAGATATGGGGGTGTATTCTTTCATGTCTAGAAATAGAATGCAGGATATGGTAGCGAAGCGTGGTATTACATGAATAAAGCTGCATATAGGAATCAGGACAGAGTTATCAGCCAAGACTGAACAGTCAGTTGCCACATTCAGAGGGTCATACCAAATATGAGATTGGATCACCTATGGACTTGTCAGTTAGTTTCTGATCCAGCAGTCCATGGGCTCATGCCCTTTGACCATGGACTTGTCCAGAGTGCAATGATGGTGATCGGATGACTGACTAACATTATTCATGTTTTTAATATATTATTCTATAATTTGTTTACCATTTACAGATTGGAAAGTTTACAGGCCTGAAAGCTGCTGTAGTACTGGGAGGTGACAAGTAAGTGCTTTGATGTAGTTGCTGTCACCCTTATTCTGAGCTATGGATGAAGGGAAATTAACCCATAGTTTTCCCATATAAATGTTATAGAAATATAATGAATATGGACAGAGGGATGATACAATACAAGGATGAATATGGACAGAGATAAGACTATAGAAGAACATGGAAAAATGAAAGTCATCATGGCTGGAATAATAAGAAAATGATCCACAATGTTTGATGCTCATATTGAAGATCTTAAGTATCACTGGAGTAAGCAGGACAGCTTACACTATTGAAGATCTTAAGTATCACTGGAGTAAGCAGGACAGCTTACACTATTGAAGATCTTAAGTATCACTGGAGTAAGCAGGACAGCTTACACTATTGAAGATCTTAAGTATCACTGGAGTAAGCAGGACAGCTTACATAGTGACAGTGAGGACAGTGTTGTGTAAAGCAGGACAGCTTACACAGAACTAGAGGCTTACATAGTGACAGTGTTGTGTAAAGCAGGACAGCTTACACAGAACTAGAGGCTTACATAGTGACAGTGTTGTGTAAAGCAGGACAGCTTACACAGAACTAGAGGCTTACATAGTGACAGTGTTGTGTAAAGCAGGACAGCTTACACAGAACTAGAGGATTACATAGTGACAGTGAGGACAGTATTGTGTAAAGAATATATCGCTTAGAAGAAAAAAGTTTGACTTAATTTAGGAATAATTATACTGACAAGCTGTTTGCTGAGTTGTGTGATAATTTTACTTCCTGCTAAGAGTTGCAATAATTTTACTGCCAACAGTGGTGAAATTTATTATTTTACTGGCAAACTATCTGCTCAGACTTGTGATTATTTTGCTGACAGCCATCTGCTTAGATTTATAATAATTGTACTGGTAGCCTGTCAACTTTTATTTGGGATACTTTCACCTGCGGCTGTCTGTTTAGAGTGAAATACTTTTTACTAGTAGGTGTCTGCTTAGCTTTACTTCATAGCAAAATATTTTGATTTGTGAAGCTTCCATTATTGTTTATTTCTTTATCCTCTCTGAAGATTATAGTGTTTTGCATTTTAACGTAAGTCTGCGATGTCAGAAAGCTTTCTGTGTATTTGACTTCTCATTCTGCTGTATCCATTCTTAGTCTCAACATAAATGTTAATTAGTTGTAGGATCATCATTATTACGCCCTGGATACGCCCATAAGTGTTCCATGGCTGCTTGAATGTATCCACAATTACACGATGACTGACATTTCCTGTTTGTTGGTTGACAAACATTTTCTTATCACACAGTAGCACTCATTTCTGGCAACGTCACATTTAAAGCCTAGTTCATTTATTCTGGACATGGAAAAGGAATCATCACCTTCATTAATTTCATTTGAGATGTTGTTTCTCACATGAGTTCAAAACCTTTACTCAATCCATAGATCTGCTGTTGGACACCCGCATCAAAGCTTTGAATACCCACATGACCAGAAACAAAAATAAATGCAACACATTCCAACTTTAACATCTCAAATACCTCATCACTGTTCTTGAATACAACCCATTTGTATTATTCTGATCATGCTCATTGAGTCACTAAAGATGCAGACATGATTTTTTTCTCTGTGTACTCATCCAGTTCAAGACTTTGGTTGCTGATATAATGATTGTATTGAGATAAGTGAACATAGAAGATTGTATGAAGTATGTTTTATCTTTCAGAATGGATGACCAGTTTGCAGCATTGCATGAAAACCCAGACATGTAAGTTATGCAATATTTCTATTCTCTTTATTAAGTTTTCTTTCTTATGGTGGGATGTTATATTTTCTTTCTTTTGGTGTGCTGTTTTTTTAAATGTTGTGATATGTTTTATTTCTTATGGTGTGTATTGTATTCTTTCATATTTTTGGGCGTTGTATTCTTTCATATTATTTGGTGGTGTTTTCTTGATTATATCTTGTTCTTCTCATTAGCAGTTAGACATGTCTCCACAGCAAGTCCGGTTTTCTTAATGTATGCTACTGAAAATGAGAGTTCCTCAGTGTTCCCATACAGCTTTCTTTGGATATCAGTCTCTGTGGGCTAGTGTTCTGCAGATATGTTAACTATTCGGTTTGCACGATACCATGGTTGAAGGTATGCCTTTCAGCCTAGTATCTCTGACTTCAGCACCTGTGCTTGTTTGGACAGGACTTTGGTCCTGCTCAATATTGGGTTGGCCCAACCAATCTTAGTTTCCAGCCTCAGTTGTCCCATCTCTACATCAAGGAATCTTTATTATTTTTTTGTGTTATGTTTCTTTCATATTGTTAGTGTTGTGTTTTCTGTCTTTTGTTTGGTGTTGTTTTCTTTCTTATGGTGTGATGTAAGGTTTTCATGTTTTCTTTTTAATGGTGTGGTGCTATTGTTTGATGTAATGTTTTCTTTTTTATAGTGTGAAGTTTTCTTTTTAATGGTGTGATGGTATGTTTTGTCTTATTGTTTTCTTTCTTATGGTATTTTTTGGATGTAATATTTTTCTTCTTATGGTGTTCTGTTTTCTATCTAATGGTGTTAAGTGTTCTTTCTAATGGTGTGTTTTTGCAAGCAGCTTTAAGATACCACATGATGTTTTGAGTGTACTTATTATTTTGTATGATTTAAAAAAATTATATTTTTATAATATTCTCAAGCAACTGCTGGGTCTATCTTGTAGCAGGACAGTGACACTACTCAATTTCCAGCAGTATGTAGTCAAGATAATGGACATGCATTATGTTTTTTAAATTTTATTTATGCCAATGGGCTGCCACATCCAACTTCAAAAGTTGTATGTATATACTTGCAGTATTTTACTGACTCTTCTGATTGGTGGATGTACATAGCCATATTGCTAGTCGTTCAACCAGTTTATCAGTGTTGTCCACCCAGCACGCTAACATTTTGTCACCTGCTGTCTGGATTGCTTTCAACTTGACCAAAGATGGCCATATTTTGTATGTTTACGGTATAATGTCTTACGTGTAAAGAGATAAATCCTTAGTTTTAGGAAACAACTGATTCAATAAAGATATGAGTGCTGGTGCAACACAGAACAATAAGTGGGGAAAACAGAGATACATAAGGAATATTGCAACAAAATACAGAACACATTAGCAACAGAAACAGACGTTTTGACTAAAAGTCTTCATCTGGGCCAAAAAAAACCCAAAATATTTATATTTAAAATTGGTATCCAATTCTGGATGTAGCCATCAACCCAGCAGTTTTTGGCTGTAGAGATTTTCTAGGTAATATAATTATGTTCAATAGTTTGCCATTGCTTTGTGAACCATCCGGATGCACAATTGTCTGGTGGGGATTGAATTCGGTACTTTGGCCATCACAATCGTGCTTTATGTCTATTTTTATATGTACTGATATATATTTATATTACAAAAAGAAAATGAGTGTTACAGTATAATGACAACTCATAGAATGAATCTTAATTTAAACCAATGATGGGTACTGTTTAGATTATTGATCATTAACTTCAGCTGGAAAATGACATGATGATAATGACATTCTGTGGTCCTATGTGATGCATTGTTTGTTGTTTACAGTACCTGTATCATTGATATTTTCTTACAGAATCATTGCTACTCCTGGACGTTTCCTTCATGTTTTAGTGGAGATGGAAATGAGGCTGAAGGCTGTGGAGTATGTTGTCTTTGATGAAGCTGATAGGCAAGTCTGTTATGTGACTGTATGAATTGCAATATTTATATATATATATATATTTTTATCACAATTGTATGACCAGGCAACTGCAGTTCATATGGTAAGTAAGTACATCTTGGTTACAGCCATGTGATCTTGTAAATCAAGCCATAGACGCCTGTAGAACCACCTTATCCATACTATGGTGGGACCAGGAATTTTCACTAACCCTAAAACAGATAAACACATCTGCCACAACTATAAACAACAATGGATGGATCACTGGCTCAAAAGGAAGAGTGCTATTGCAGACATGTCCCAACGACATCCACAGAATGGCCTAAAATAGTCAATAAATGTCACGTCTCTTAATATGTTCAAAATACTTTTGTTTTGGTGTGATCTTTATTTCCTTTGATAATTTATATTTCATATGAAGTGTTATTAGAACTTCTTTGATTTTCTTCTCTTTCCGTGAAGTTCTCCCTATTCTATATATCCACATCTCAAAGGCATCAATCCTGTCCAGCTAACATGTGGCATGGTGCCAGCATTGAAATAGGCAGTGCGAACACGTGGCCGGCATTGTGCCAGCCCTGAGATAGTCAACATAACATGATATGGTGTCAACCTTGAGATAAGACAATCATCGCCATCAGGACACGTTATAATTGTAGTGCTATATCAGTATGTTATTATCACACACTGGACAAGTCGGTAGATGCTCCGCCCCCATTCTCAATAAATCCATCATAGTGTAGCAGCCAGCAGTTCCAGTTTGATGCTGATTTATTCTGTCATCAATTCTATTCTTTAGTTGTTCATTGTGCATGAACATTTTCCCTAACATATGTGGACCAAAAATATCACCAATAGAGACATTCTGAGAGAATTGACAGTAATAGAAAACTGGCTAAACAACAATCTCTCTCTAGAAAATTACCTTGTTTTGGCCATATCAAACGACAACCTAGAAAACATCATATTTAATGCTAGGGCAGCGAAAAAGAGGTAGACCATAAAGTAGGTGGATGAAAGATATCAGAGACCACCTGAACATGACATTAGAAGCGGGAAGGTTGGTTTAAGACCGACAAAGATATCAGAGACCACCTGAACATGACATTAGAAGCGGGAAGGTTGGTTTAAGACAGACAAAGATATCAGAGACCACCTGAACATGACATTCGAAGCGGGAAGGTTGGTTTAAGACCAACAGTAGTTTCGAAAGGCTGTGATGACTGCTTCATCCTGTCCAGGATGTGTTACATAATGATATAAATTAGTAATATTTGAAACTATTTTTTTTACAGACTTTTTGAAATGGGTTTTCAAGATCAGCTGCAGGAGATCATTCACAGATTACCAGACTCTAGACAGACGGTACTGTTCTCAGCAACTCTTCCCAAGACACTTGTAGAATTTGCCAGAGCTGGACTGACAGATCCAACTCTCATTCGTTTAGATGTAGACACGAAACTGAGCGAGAATTTGAAGGTAGGACACTGACTGTTGGTTATGATGGTGTGTATGTAAGCAACTGTAAAGCTTCCTTTTGCCCTATGAGCAACAAAAAATGGTAGCAATAGACCTCAACAACCCCCGTCTCTTGCTTTGGTGGTGCACTCTGGTAAACTGTATCCTGTCGGTAGGGACTGGTTTATTTTTTCAGGACAAAATAAAAAACTCGCTCAGTACATGACGTGATCGCAGCAACTATCACTATCTTGGCCTCATGGGGTCCCATGGATGACCTGATGCGAATCACACAATTCATCGAAGCTATTGGCGCTGCAACCTGATATCTGACTGAAGAACGATGAAGAAGAATACTGGATCACCTATGGAGAATGAAAATTTACTAGACGAAACATTATTACAGAGACTGAAGGAATTTGGGACAAGCAGAAGACAAGAGATAGGTGGAATAAGGTGTATGAAAAATCAGTGACCACAGGAAAGATAAGCATACATACTCATCACCATTTGCAAAAAGAGACTGAGCACCATGTGTCGGCCCAGATTGCAATGATGTTAGATTTTAAATATTTGAACTGATGGAAGCTATTGCTGAGAAAATATTTTCATTGTGACAATGTTCAGATTATTTTATTTGTATTAATATTAATTCATGGTTGTTTTTTGTTTTTACGTCATCAGTTGTCATTTTTCTCGTGCCGTGATGCTGACAAGTGTGCCTTGTTGCTGTATCTGCTGAAACATGTGATTAAACCCTCGGAACAGACTGTTGTCTTTGCTGCCACTAAACATCATGTGGAGTATCTGAACTTGGTAATGTTGTTAATCTGTTGTTCATTTTCCTTCAAATGTATAATACATAACTACGAGAATCCTTCATATTACAAACTGAAATATTGTTTTATTGTTATATTCTGGGAAAAAAATCACAGCTGGGCATCCTGCATTCATTTTCAAACTCCTGTAGATTAGCATGATTTAGTCCAGAGAACAGAATACGTTGGGTTTACAGCTTATCTGCGACTTTCAACCCGGCTGCAGGAGATTACTTGTTACCTGTCGCATTTCCTGAAACATTCTTGCCCAATCCTTCACACTATTGTCTTCGAATCACATTTTCCACTATACACTGTCTGCATTCTGTGATGAATATAGGTTGGTTGACATCCTTCGGCTATGAGAAACTGAATTTCTCACTGCTCGTTTGTCAAATTTGAATGGATTCGTTAGCACACCGGCCATGTTGTTGACTGCCTGTACAGGACACTCAGCATATGATGAGAATAACCACGTGAACATTTGTTCATCAGTGTATACTTACTACACCAAGTTATGACGTCTTTCAGTCCTCACGTGCTGGTATAGGTGACACAGCACAGGCATGTTTCAATTCAACACGCCTCACACTTCATCCTTCTCAACAAAAGTACCTGCCAAGAGTACCAATCACAGCACGTAACTTCAAACAATGCTTCACGGTTATCTGTTAAAATCCATTTTGTAAACAATATATCATGAGCAAGATTTGAATCATGACTACTTGACAATAAGACGAATGACTTAACCACTGCGCCACTGAGATCCTTAAATGTTTCGTTACTACTAATACATGAAATCATAGTGCCAATACAATGTGGGTGATTGACTTGTGAACTATGAATTCATCCAATTGTTGCCACAGGCCTGAAAGGGGAACATTGACCCCGTGCATCATGTCGTAGGAGGTGACAAATGAGTTTTTGGAAATGGAGTTGGCTGTCTCATCCAATAGCAGGGCAAAGTGACCCAGAAATCAGATGTGTCAGGCTGAAAGGTGCAAGAATCACAGTCAAACTGTAAACCTATGACGCAACATATTCTGTTCTCCAGGCGTGGTTGACATTGTTAAAATTGATTTTTTAAACTAGTAAAATGTCAGGTAAAATATAGTCAAACTTTAACTTTTAATGCACTTTCCAATTGACCAATAATCTTAAAAAATGACCAACCATACATTCCATCGCTAGTGACACTTAAAAATGACGAAATTAATTAAATTTTGCCATGATATGGCCAAAATCTGGTAACTTGTCTCCAGACTACATCCTGCTAATCTGTAGGAGTTTCAGAGCGAACAGAAGAATCACGAGTTAATTTCACCAAGTTAAGTTTGTGAGATAGGCCCTCTATCTGCTACCATTGAGCCGACGGATGAACTGTTAACTCACATTGTTAGCTTCGGAAAAGTTTCTTATATCATATCTGTTAATCTGCAGCTTCTGACTCTGAGTGGACTGAGTGTGACCTATATCTATAGTTCTCTGGACCCCGCTGCTCGGAAGATCAACGCTGCCAAATTTTCATTGGGAAAAGTCAGGATCTTGCTGGTCACTGATCTTGCTGCTAGAGGGATTGACATCCCACTTCTGGATAATGTGATCAACTTTCACTTCCCAGCAAAGCCCAAACTCTTTGTTCATAGAGTTGGTAAGTATTGTGGAATAATTCATGAATCTTGTCATCGTGTCAGATACAATGTCTCTTCTGCGAAACAGAAGTTATGTTTGTTTCCCATTTGCAATTTATATTAAAATTATGTTTCATAAGTTGTGTCTCCACAAAATATTTAACATCATATAGCAAGACAAGGTGATTAACACAGAAATCTTGCAGCAAGCTAAGATACCATCCCTTTATTTGTCTCTCAGACACAGACGTTTAACCTTTAAGACTCTATAGTCGCAATGTTCCGCCTTTGAGCACAGGCTCCCTTATGCCTGTGGGCGCAATCCCGCTACATACGACATCGCCCGATTCCCGAGTACGAAACTTCACAAAGTAATGATCCAGTGACGTAGAAAACCCACCAAACGAAGCTAGGAATACGTCACAGTTTAAAGGTCAAATTCCTTTACACATTACGATTGCAAGAAGGGAGAAAGCCAGCTGGTTTTGTCAACGAATTTCTAGAGCGACGTTGGCCATTTTGTAGGCATATTTTACTATCAAATTGAGTACCGCGTGGCATGGCTAAGTGATCGTGACTACATGTTTTAATTGTTGTTTTTTGTGTTTAATATGTTGTTATTTGATAAGAATGTTTGTGTAGTCGTTCAAAAACATAAAAATAATATGTTTCAGGGGTGCCACGTGTGTGCATAGACAATATTACGCTGTGTGTCGGCCTAGACCTAGTGTTGACCGGACGGACGTTATATTTGATTTCTTCACGTTTTTTTAGTTATTTTATATTAGTTTTGATATAAAACAATATACATACAATAAGTATAGGTATTTATGAAGGTTTTATCAATGTTTCCACACATTGCTCAAGTATTAGGGTCATCAAGGCGTTATTTTTGCGATTTTGAAAATGGTGTTTTGCATATTCCCCCCCCTGAATTTTCAACTTCACATCTTGCTCACAACTGTCATATCATACATACAACAAAAACATGACTTTATTCACTATTCGCTATGACTTTATTCACTATTCGCTCCTTTATTTAGATATGCAAAAATTATTTTGATATCTTTTAAAACAAAAAAAATTATCACGTTTTCAAAACACCCACCACCAATAACGCAAATTTTCCAAAAAAGAATTCAGGCCCCAGAGGATGTTTCTTAATTTTTAATTCAGAGCCCTAAAGGTTAAGATGACTTGACTGTGAAAAGATTGTCAAATGATCGCATTCCCCAAAAATTATATTTGGCGAGCTCTCATCTGGTGGGCGGCAAAGGGACAGATCAAAACAGAGATATAAGGAAATTTGCAAAAGTCTTGAACAGTTCCATAATCAACCCAGATTCTTGGGATGAAATGGCTGATGATTGTTCGACACTGTGCTGAGGCATCCAATCTCCTAAGGGGGTAAAGAACATATGACATAAGTGAAAGGTATATTTATCCTTAAACACAGATTTGTTATGTATATTCTGTTCTCTCCCACACATATAAAAAATAAGCCACAAGAAGGGCTGCAATTTGAGGGCTTTGTAGCCCATTTGTAATTTTTACAGTGCCTGTTTCTTGACTGTAAAAGTTCAAAAGGCTATCATCATCATGTGCAATTTGTAGTTTGGTGGTGGTTTGTTTTCTAAGAGCATATTTTCATACCAGAAGACTTCAACTCACAGTGGTATACAGTGCTTTAAGAAAAAAGCCTCTTACTCAGAGGGTTTTTATGTAGTAAAGGAATAAATCCTCAGTGTCTGGAAACAACCTACCACACTAAAGATATGAAGGCTGGTGCAACACAGGGCAATAAGGAAAAGAAACAGAAATAAGTACGGAATGTTGCAACAAAGTACATACATATCAACAAAAGCAGACATTTCTACTAAAATATCTTCATCAGAACAAGCAATGAAAATGAATATTAGAAAAAGAGAATCACAGTGTAAGAGACGAGCAAAAGTTGATAATAAAGGTGAGGAGAGAGAAAGAAGGCAAGAACAGCTGAAAGAGAAAAAGGAAAAGCCAGAGCGAGTATTTTTTTTCTTTCTCTTTATGCCTTGCACTGTTAGGGGTAGAAGAGTTCTCTGGAGATGGCCTTTTTGGGTGCTTCATATGTTTTTGTTGATTCTTTGATTTCTGTAATCCATCATTTGCAGGGTCTGCCCCTGGCCTTGTATCCATCATCTCTGTATAGCAATCGTTTTTCAGGGCGCACTATCTGATGGTAGTCTGGAAGCATGTGAGAACCACTTAATCTGTTGTCTTCTGATGTTTTCATTTCTGATTCTGTCTCTTATTGTTACTCCGATAGTTCTACATAGATAAATCAATTCTGTTGTAACAAGGTTTCTTTTGGCTTTTTGTTGTGTCCACATTTGACATTAGTAGCATAGTGGTATGATCGTTTTATATAGTGCAGTTTTGGTGTTCATGTTCACATATTTGTTTTTGAAAATAGGGGCATCTGCCCCAAGATCCGATATGCTATATTGGATTTTTTGGTGTTTTTCCCATTTGATGAAATGATGCTTCCAAGTAAATTCTTTCACATGTTCAAGTTGTTTATCATAGATGTTTCTTTCTATTTTTACGATTGACATTACCTGTTTTTTTTTTCTGTATTTGTCTTCATGTTAAAGACCCTACATGTTGTGTGGAGTCTATTTGTTGTAGTTTTTCTTCTGATGTTGATATTAATGCTTGATTGTCTGCAGAAAGTAGTTTGCTAGGAGATTGTTTAGTTTAATTACTTAATTGTGTTGGCAATTTTATATATATAGTCAATCATTGAAGAGCGAGTGTAAAAAAAGAAAAATTTCAGATGAATCTGTTCTCACTGTGTTATGTACTTTGTTGCAACAATACTTGCTTATTTTGGTGTGTTCTCCTTATGTGTGTAGTAGCATGTTTCCACCCCCATCCCCATTTATTGTGCAGACATCCAATCACATAAAAGCCTGCAAATGTTTGGTGGTACAATAGCGCATCCTTTTATAACAAATTTTCTTCAACATTTGTCAAAATCCCCAATTATATTGATTTTATTTGTTTGTATCTACTGCATATAGCACATTTATGTTATTACATAGATATTTCTTTGGTCAGGACCAAGTTGTTATAATGGGATTTGACTTATTTCAATGTTGAATACTTTTGACTACACAACCAATATGACTGCATGACTTCAATATGACCAAAACAAGATTTTACAAGAGAAATAGGAATGTCTAAAAGTGCGTTCAATGACATGAGGAAACTATTAACCTTTAGAACGCTGTATTTACATTTACATATTTCTGTCCTGCCGCTGAATTATTTTTGGATATGTTACGTAATAGTTGGTGACTGTTTTGAAATCATGATAACATTTTTGTTGTTAGAGATATTTAAATAATTTTTGCACATATAAATAAAGAATTGAATTCTGCATATATTGTTCTAGGTTTTGTTTGTGTGTGTGATGTAAGACAGTCTCAAAGACAATTTCCACAAAAACCCAGCGATTTTTTTACCTTTAAAACTAAAATACAATTGTACGAAGTTTATTAAATATTCCAGAGTGGAAACAGTATAAGAAAGACTGAATTAGCGTGCCATTCACAGATTAATCGTTATAATTTCATGGATTACAAGGATTACACCTTCATGTATGTCTTAAAATCCTTCTATAAACCTAGATCTAGTCCAGAAATGTATCGTTTGAACTTGGTTGATTTTAATATCAAATTAGATAAAACAGCGTGGTTTAACTGATTTTCGAGTATGGAAATAACTTATCACTCCATAAATAATCATTTTAATCACAATCCATAATAATTTTAATGAAAATTCGATAAAACATACGCCTATAAAACATAATTTACCATCATGGTGATGCTTTTGTTTGAAATTATCAATATGTTGCGGAAAATATCGATATTTACATGACATTAGGGCGCATGTGTTTGCGTCTGTGGGTCTCACCAATGGCCCACTAGACAAACCCCCATGCAACAGGAAACCTTAATAGATGACATGCTGTTATATTGAAGTTATCTTCTTGTAGAAGCTTCAAGGCACGTCATCTATACAATTATGATTTTATTTTGTTGTTGAAATGTGTTTCATGTTTACCTGAATATATATGTATTTTATATGTATTCTATGTGGTTGGGAGGGAGCCAGAGATGTACTGTGCAGCACTGGGAAGGAGGAAACAGCTCTGTTTTTTCCTATGGCTGAGACCCACCATAAAGGCACAGTAACTCAGGACGTGACAATACTTTTGACTTGAACATTTGGTTACATGCCTGGAGCAATAGAGAAGTTTGGCATAACCAATAGTTAATTGGTGGCGGGGAATGAGCACAGTGAACCCTATCTTGGCTACAGTGGCTGGAAGTAAGTGCAAAGGTTGAAATCTACCTTCCTGGAGGTGTGAAAGTTATTCTCTGTCTCTGGGTGGGTCGAAAATCAGATGAATTCCCAGCAATTTAATGGCATTAGGTCAAAGGACATGAGCACAGTGAACCCTATCTTGGCTACAGTGGCTGGAAGTAAGTGCAAAGGTTGAAATCTACCTTCCTGGAGGTGTGAAAGTTATTCTCTGTCTCTGGGTGGGTCGAAAATCAGATGAATTCCCAGCAATTTAATGGCATTAGGTCAAAGGACATGAGCCCATGGACCGCTGGATCAGCAACCAACCCCCGGAACACATACTTCAGGACTGCCCAACATACAAAGAGCAGAGACAGCAGACCTGGCCAGAGGATACAGACTTGAGGCAAAAGCTATGGGGCAGCCGCTCTGACCTGGAGAAGACAGTGGACTTCGTCTTGATGACAGGCCTGACGGTATAGCATGGCCACAGATGCTGAACGCAGAAGAAGCAACCAACCAACATGAGATTAGGCATATGGTTGCCACTAAAAATGCTGGAAAAGTTAGTCAATTGAATAAAATGTCAGATTTAACAAATCTGGTGAAAAAAATATTAAATATTGATTTTTAATTGATTGAAGTGTACCTAGCAACTGCGGCCTATGGCGGCAAATATACTCGCTGCTCGCTAACCAGAGAAGGGTAAATGTCAGTGAATAAAGTTGCTGCATGCGTTCTAAAGGTTAACATCCAAACAAATTAAAGTGAGAATTGTAAAATGCTACATATACTCCATATTAATATGGACAGTGAACAAACAGTTAGAAGACAGAATTGATGCCTTTGACATGTTGATATATAGAAGAATAAGGAGAACAAATCAAAGAGCTTCTGTCAACATTATATATGAAACTGGTCCTTTTTTTTTCTTTTTTTTTACTTCTTGGATCCATTTAATGTCCATCAAACCTTCAATGATGGACTTTATTTTGGAACCAGTTATGCTATTCAGAAAAATTTCAGTGACCCCCAACACACCAAACTTGCAGTAAAAAGAGTTCTATTAATTATAATTCTTGGGAATTGCAACAAACAACCCATGTCGGTTTGCTCATTACTGTTGAGATCTTTCTGTGGAAGAAAGAGATGAAAGCAGAAATGTATAATTATGAAAGTGTAATGATGATAAAGACCTTATATCACTGGAAGAGTCTCTGGCAGCTTGCACAGAACTGAGAGGCTTACAGTGAGGACAGCGTTCAGTAAAGGATCGTTCACATAGATCGAACGATGATGGTCTTATTATACAAAGAAGGTGTGTCCTGCTCATGATGACCAGAACTGATTGCGACAAACAATTTTTAAAGTAACAATACATGTTCTTTTTATGCACAGGTCGTGTGGCAAGAGCTGGTCGTAGCGGAGTTGCTTTTTCTTTTGTTGCACCTGATGAGCTGGCACACCTTGTTGACCTTCATATGTTTCTGGGTCGATCTGTCAACCTGGTACCACTGGATGAGAAAATAGAAGGTAAGCCAAATAGGTTTATTGTTTAGATCCCCAGGAAATACAAGCGATTTGTTCTTGCTTTCTACGTGCGATGGGGTGATTTTTCCAGAGCTATCTTTCATACCAAGAAGACTTCACAGCATTCATTGTAATAGAATGACTAGTGAAGAAGCTTTCTACTTAGTGGGGGCCTAAGTCACATGACAAGCTGGTCACTCACTCTGCATCTATCTTCAGGTGTGGTGCTTTACAGCTGGTTAACCATTCTCCGTTTAGAAAGTCAGTTTATTGCCCACTGAATTCTTGAGTATTGAACTCAATTTTCTCTGTATGAGTTGTATTGAGCAACAGCAGCATTCGAGTTGGACTTACGTTGCTTCATCTTTGGTTGGTTTGTTGCTGATCCAGCGGTCCATGGACTCGTGCCTTTGACCCAATGCCATTGTGTGATATATGCATGTATTTGTGAACTGTTGTTTTGTTCCATATAAGGTGTTCTATTTATCTATCCTCGGAGGAAGAAGCATTTTCCTGATGTCATCCAGCACTGGACATTAAAAAAATGTGGTGGTCGACAGTTTCATAGGGATGAGTGAACATCCGGCACCCTTGAGTGTGTTCTGGTTGTATTCTGTTCACGTGATTGTTAAGCTTGTACATGCTGTGTGCGAAGTCAGAAGATGATACTCTGGTCTTTACTTCCCAGGAGGTTGGATCTTCATAGAAGAGGTCCTTTTCAAACAGTTTAAGAGTCAGAGACACGTGATTGTCTCTCACTATCAACTCGTCCATCTGTGATGGCCTTTCAGTCCATTGCGTTTGTCACTCAAAGAAGTGGATGCATTAGGTTTATTATGAAAGAAGCTTTGCAAACAATGTCAGAAAGATGGCATCATTGTCTACTGTGCCCGTGAGTACTGTACCATATTTTCTCTATATGAACTGTTTTGGGCAATGATGACAGTTGAGTTGGGCTAGTTGCTTTGTCCTCGAAGACAAGGTCTTGCTCCCTAGCCGAGATTGCTTCCACAGTGCCGAGATCACAAATCTCAACACAGCTGTGGTCAATGAGTTGAACAGTATGTACTTCTCTACATTTGTTTGATGCTTTTCATTTGTGCAAAGAGTTTTTTTTTCATACCCAGAAGTACTTGCACAAGGTTGGCATATCCAATACTTGGAGCATGTTTTCTACTTTGAATGGTGTCTGTTGTGGTAAAATATTTGCTATCGGATATATTTGTGTGTTGTCGACCATAAACAACACCTCAGCTGGTTTGGTGCTGCTAAATTGTTTGAGATGCTACTGTAGCTTTTCCTTAGCACAATGCTGCTCTCTAGCGTGTATTGACTGCTCATGAAGCACTTAAATGTACTCTAGACAATATCTTAATCTACTCATATTTGGGATAAGCCATTGGTTTCCTTTCTTATGACCTTGTGTTCCAGCTATACATTGCGGAACATACTGTGCCTTTATTTGTCAACAGAGCACTGGTTGTGTCAGCTGAGATATATCGAAGATATTGATTGTCTGGTTGCAATCAAATCTCATTCCATTTTCAGTCTGAACAGATGTGGGCGTGATATATAAAAGTGTTAGCCAGATGTACCACACGAGTCATGGTTTATTTGTTTCCAATGGTGCACCACTTGGAAATACTTTTAGGGTCTTTAATTATCTCTATCTCCTGACCCTATGAATCACACGAGCAATGTGAAAACATTTGCATCCCAACAGGTGTATTGAAGTTAATCTATATACCAATATCATTCTGCCCAGGTAAGATGAAAATGGGGGTAGAAGCTTATACTTGAACAAAGAGTTCATGATGTCTGTGAACGAATCTTCGGTTAAGAATGTGAATTAATTTCACTGTCCAACCTCACTATTTGAGCAATTTCCTATACTAGAACCAAAGGTCAGTACCCGAGGACACAACACAAGAGACGAGTAATTATACTAGACAAGTATATTGGCAGCAGAGCACCGCATGCTAGGTAGGCATAGTTGATCCAAGTCTAGTTCCTTGCCCACCATCCCCTCAGAAATTGCCACCCTGGGATATGTATTTTTGGTTGTCAAATGGCACAGTGGGTGATAAACTGTCATAGTGCAGATCAGATACCATTTGCCTGTCGACAGGTAGGAAGGCTATGACAGGCAACGGAAGCTTACCTGAAGTAAAAGCATGCCGAAATTGAATGTGCTAGGGCAGAAGTCACAACGCAGCTCTACTGTGAAACCAGCAGCACAATGTACTTCACTTTCCCCGGCAGTAAAGAACACTATTTCGTGTTGGTTATTAGCAAACTCATAAGCTATAAACTATAGAGAAGTGTATACAAGTATAAAAAAGAGGTCTATAAAAACAACAGTGCCTATACACGTATATAAAGCTGGAAATATGATTAGTTAGTTGATTAAAAGTCATACATCTATCTATCTATTCGCTAAACCCTTTATTGCCTTTCAGCGTCATGGGGTAGAAGTGTTCTCTGGAGATGGCCCTCGTGTGTGCTGAGTATATCGTGGAATTTATCGGCTCTTTTATTTCGATGGTCCATCGTTTTCGAGGTCGGTCTCTAGGTCTTCTTTTACTTATCTGTGTAGAATAGCTTGCTGTCTGATGGTAGTCTGCTGATGTGTGCAAACCATTTCATCTGTTGGCTCTTAATATGCTCCAAGATTGGGACGATGCCGGTTCTTTGTCTAATGTCCTCATTTCTGACTGTCTTTTAAAGATATTCCTGGGATTCTGCGTAAACATACCATTTCAGCTGTCACTAGTTTACATTTGTCTTGTGCTGTCATTGTCCATTTTTGGCATTGGTAGCACGGTGTTGGCATAATAATCGTTAATCGTGAAAAATTCAATTAGATCTTATGTGAGCTGTATTATCTGTGCTTAATGATGTACACATATTTTTAATTTGTTTTCTTTAACTGGCCTGGATATTTCTTCCATCTGACAGATCAGGATGGATGTCTAGGAGAAGTCCCACAAAGTATTCTGGATGATGAGGAAGCTGAGGTGTTTCGCACTCTAAGGGAGTCTACAGATCTGGTTAGTTTTGTTTATAACTTTTTGCTATTGTCTAGTAGAAAGTATCACTGGCTTGTCTTCATAACTCCAACACATGACGATTTTCCATAACACCAACATAACAGTATTCCATAACTCCAACACACAACAATGTTCCATAACTCCAACACACAACAATGTTCCATAACTCCAACACACAACAATGTTCCATAACTCTAACACACAACAATGTTCCATAACTCCAACACACAACCGTGTTCCATAATTCCAACACACAACAGTATTCCATAACTCCAACACACAACAATGTTCCATAACTCCAACACACAACCGTGTTCCATAATTCCAACACACAACAGTATTCCATAACTCCAACACACAACGTTCCTTAACTCCACCACACAATTCTGTCCTGTTTTTTCAGTGCAACGTATCTATGCAGTAATACCGTCACACTGTGGGATACCTAGAAATAAGAAACAGACCGTCTGGCTAAGGAGGCTGCTGCTGATGATCAGCCAAATCAAGATGACTTCCAAATTATGAACAAATCATACCATGTTGTCATTCTACGCCTCAGAATATGACACAACTGACTCCGCAGTCACATGTATGCAAAGTTCAAGTTTTGTTAAACAGTTATGTGTACAGGAACCTTAGAGAACAGAGCATATTCTACAAAAATGCCCAGAATGTGAAATACTGAGGCAAATACACTGGCCAAATGAAACAACAATGGAAGGAAAACTCTACAGACCTCTTTATGAGTTACAAAACACATTCAGGTTTATTGAAGACACAAAACTTCAGATATAAGAGCATTCCAGTCCAACAAAATAAGAAATATTAAGTGTCCAATTTCAATGCTATTTTCACAATGAAACTGTGTTTTGATTACAATGTGCAAGAAATTTCATGTATTGTTTATAATCTCACAGACTAATTTAGTCAAAGTTTGTGCAAATGCTTTCAAGAAATATATGAAATCAAGACCAGCTCCTGCACCAGAATCAATTAAGAGAGTCAAGAAAATGGTAGAAGATGGAGTACAGCTAGGCATTCATCCATTATTTGGTATGTTATTCTCTTTTTTCTTCTGCCAGTGACATTTCTAATTGATATATGACTGTTTGGGAGATGTAATAGCTCTGTACTGTTACTGTGTAGTTGGGTAGTACATGTTTTGTTGGGAGATGTAATAGCTCTGTGCTGTTACTGTGTAGTTGGGTAGTACATGTTTTGGTTCTCTGGAAATATTTTAAACAATTAAATGAAGAGGAGATTGCAGTTTGTATATTTGGTAGATGTGCCATGAATTATGAGCAACTAGCTCTTACTTTCTGTTTGTCGTCCATTACAAATGCTGGCTCTTTGTTACATCCACTTTTGAAATTCAGTTAGAGTAATGTCCTTGACTATGAGTTCATAGATGTCAAATTCTGGTCACAAATGTTCTTGGACAGTATGGGCATGGGATGACCAATATAGATGGATTTTGGTTTATCTGTTGTGACGGGAGGGGGGATATTTAGAGGTGTAAATGTAGTGATAACTGTAATCACTGACACATCATGACTGATGTAGTCACTGACAACTGAGAATAATTACTGACACTTATCATGACTGATGTAGTCACTGACAACTGAGATAATTGCTGACACTTATCATGACTGATGTAATCACTGACAACTGAGAATAATTACTGACACTCATGTAGATGATTTAATCAGGAACATGATACAAGCGACATATCTCATTCAGCTTCTGTTTATTTTCACGTACAGCAACTAGTTTACAACATCATGGGCATCAATTATGTACATAAACAAGAAATCAAACAGTTGCATCAATAGATCTACTGCTGAGAGTTAATGTCTGCATTGTACAGCTCGCTACAGCGTGTAGATATAGACATATGAGTAAATAATAATAAATGACATTGGTCATTTCAAATGTACCTCAATGGATCAACACTTCGATGTAATAATCACTTAAGTAGGTGTGAGCCAGTTTCTTCCATCCCTAATAACAAGTATAAGTCAAGATGACTTTCAGCGCTGAAGGAACATAGATGTGTGTATATATATATATAAACACACACACACACACACAGATAGAGGGTCGGTTAGCGCGCTGGCTTCGCATATGAGTGGTCCTGGGTTCATTCCCCAGTTGAGCTCTTGAGTCGACCCAGCCATAAATGGGCACCGGATTAATCCGAGAAGTAAAGACTGCGAGGGAGAGGAGATGGCTACTGCCCTCATTTGCAGAGCCTCTGAAATGTGAGATCGCTGACATCTCACACCCCTACGGCATTAATAAATGCTATGGGTAACTTTGCTTTATATATATATATATATATATATATATATATATATATATATATATATATATATATATATATATATATATATATATATATATATATATATATATATATATATATATATATATATATATATATATATATATATATATATATATAAAAATCTTTTACCATCTTGTAACATATATATATAATCAATATTGTTGTGTGGTTTGGTCCCTACAATAGATTCAAAAGAAATTGATGAAAAGGGAGCCAGATTGGAAATGTTGAATGCCTTGAAGAACTACAAACCAAAAACTGTAAGTTCTGTTTTACACATTGTCTGCAGTATTTGTGGTACACTCCTGTTTAAAGGGCATACAAATTTAGTGAAACAGACTGTAATATTATTCATCTTCAGTGTTCATTCTCAAACTCTTGCTGGATCTTTCATGTAGCGGAACAATGGTCTTACTAGATTTCCAGCAGGATGTAGTCCAGATAATGGAAATACGTTGTATTGTCATTTTATTTGCGCCAATGACCTGACACATCAATCTTTGGCAGGAACAAACTGATAAGGGATACAATATAACAGGAACAACCAGTCAGTAGCCTTTCATTTGATCTAAAACAGTGGTCCCCAAATTTTTCTGCTGATGCCTTTCTTGGATATTTTGCATATGCTTTACGCTTTCTTTCTATTCATTCGTTCTCAAGCTTCCACCTGATCTCTCTTTTAGCAGGACAGTGGTCCTACTAAATTTCCAGCAGGATGTAGTCCATGAAACAGAACTGCGCTGTGTTGCCGTTTTATTTGCCCCAATGAACCAACACATCCTAGTTCGGCACTGATAACTAGTACATTCAGTGTTTTTATCACTTCTACTAAACGGTGAACATCTGTAACCATATCACTAGTATAGTAAGCCGGCGGTACAAGAGAACTGGTTCACGTACTTACACGTATGTCACCAAGTTTAAAGCTAACCATTCTCACGCATTCTTGGCCATTTTGTCACTGTCTTGCATTGCTATTGACATAGCCATAGATTAACACCTCCAGTTTTATTTGGAACAATAGTCATTATTTAGGTACTTGGGACAAAATTTTCAAAATAATGCTACAGCATTAAAAATACTATAATTAGATAGCCCTTGAAAATTGCAATTCAACGATACCTCAACCAAGTCTGTACGTCAACCCTGAAAAAAGTTATGAATTTTTTTCAAATAAATTTGACATCAAAATAATTTACATGAAACATAGAAAAATATAAATAAAACTTGACCACAGAAATGTAACTGAGCTGACATTTTCTTAATTATCTTCGTTATTTTCAATAATAAAACACACAAACTATATTTTGTGTTTGTGAAGACAAGACGCTTAAGTTGATCACATTTCTGGAATGTTCAGATGGACACAGAACTAATTGATATTCAGCAAATTTGCATAATTATAATGAAAATAAATTAAATATATATTAAACATAATAAAATACCACAGAAACTATATATTTTTGTATTCACAAAGACAAGACGCATCTGTTGATCACATTGCTGTGATTCTCAGAGGCATCTACAACTAATTAATATTCAAAATGACAGCCAATTTTCATAAATAAAACACATATTGATGTTTATAAAAAAAATAACTGCCGTTTTCAGCATCGAGCTGCATCCTTAAAAGTTACATATATAAAAAGAAAAATGGTTAAAGAACATAATAAATCTGGTTGCAGACACGAAAAACTGCAAGATCACTAATGTAAACATTTGTCCACGAAATTTATAACTTGAGCAAAATTTTCTGTACATGAAAATCCTGGATGTCCAAGTACCTACATTATTTTATTTGCTTTAAAATATTTTTTTGAAATATGTTGAACCATGGCCATCTGAACCTTAAAAACCCCTTTCCCTGTGCTCCTGAGCACAAAAAACAAAAAGAATATCTCCCAACAAATTCTAGTTATTTTAAAAGAAATAAGATATAAAATTATGTTATATTGACTGACCCTATGGTGTCCAGTGTTCTTGCTTCTTCTTCTGCGTTCGTTCTCAAACTCCTGCAGATTAGCAGGATGTAGTTCGGAGAACAGAATGCGTTGTGTCATGGTTTACAGCATTGCTGCTATATTTGCGCCTTTCGGCCTGACACATCCGACTTCAGCATGACTTTGGGTCACTGACCCTATATGGGATGGGACAGCCAACTCCATCCCATAACCTCCTTAGTCGCCTTTTACGACATGCATGGAAGGGAAACAGTGTTGTTATTCTTTGCTCCCCTTTCGGGCCCCGGCAACACATGGGTGAGTGTTCTTGAATTATGTGCAGTCCTCCCAGCATGTAGACTTTTCCTTTAGTCACAGATAAGTGGTGCGATAATTGCTTCAGAATTTGGTCTTCCCTTTTTTGAAAGGTCTGTCCTTGTATGCCATGGTTGGAAAGTCACTGACATATTTATTACATTTAAAAGTACACACAGAGAAAATGTTATTGGCTGTGGAGATACTGTGGATGATGCAAGCTAACATTTTTCAACCTCTGTGGTGCATCAATACAGTTTTGCTAGAAACTATTGTACAAAAACAATTTGAAGAAATAGATTCCGGAGTGTTCTTAGACCTCTATCTTTTCAACATAGGCCTAGCTGTGTCTACTTTACACGTGGGTGCAAACTAATTATCACGAGATTGACCTGAATCAAATTTACTTGATAAACTATGTAGAATATGCATTCCCCCCCTCCCCTTTCCACTCCCACAGATTGTAGCCTGACCCACAGATGAACCAACATTATTACAACTGTCATAATATATAGGCCTTCTATGAACAATAATATTCGCTCACGCTCAATCAAATTCCATATCATTTTCAAAATAATCATAATCTGATTTGTCCTCTAAATCATTAAGCACAAACTCAACAACTTGTTCAGCTGTTTTTGAACACACAAAAATTCTGATTTTAAACACATCATTTTTGCTTTAAAGTACTAATATTACTGATGATATTGTGAACACATTTACACCATTTGTGAAGCAGCTATCCCACAATATAATACATACATCGTGATGTCCGTAAAGTGTGTAAATCGAATTATTAATAATAATTAATATGAGGTACTGTTTTGCAAAGTAGAAATACTGAAAAATCTTTATCTCTGAGAAGCTGTATTTTGTGTAAATCCCAGACTTTCAGGATCCGGGGTTATAAGTGTTAATAATGAAATAATAATAAGATCCTTAACGCATCAGTGTTGTAGGGTGCCACACAGGGGACATCAACACTAAAAGCCTTCCAAACACCTCTATCCATTCAGCCATTCAGAGAAGTGTAGAAAAATTTTGCCCAGACCATTCCTTGATATTATCAATCCTGGGTTTCTTTTGGCCACCTCTTCGCCTTCTACCAGTGACTATTTCTCCAGTGTGGCATTTCTGTGGACAGAAATTTACTTGATGATGCCCAACTCCTCCCCATAACTTGACTTATTGGCAAGCAGAAAAACATGCTTTTTTAAATTTAAAATGATGTCAAATAAACTCTACTCGGCTGCCAACTATGTCTGCCACATTAATTCAGTTACATAAATTTGAAGGTGTTTTCTAGCCATCCAACAATGTATCTTGTTCCTTATTTGGCATTCCTCATATACTGTTCTTCCTTGTGATCTGGCAGTAAAGGCAGATGCTGGTGGTGAATGACCGACCCATCCATGTGAATCACAACATCTGTATCACCGGCATGTTTGCAGATGACTGCCGTGGCCTCAGTGTTCACGCTTACAAGGCTGCCTTACCAATTCACCCTATTGAGTGTAATCACTGCCCTGAATGCCTCCTGAAAGACAATGGAAACAGGAATCCATTCCTCATCAGGATTTATGTGTTTAGGTTCACAAATCTGTTTAACAATATCCGCAGTATCCACAATGTGACTCACTTGAGAGTGCTCCCCTTCTCATGAGAAAGCTCAATATGTAGGGGATTATCTGTGTCAGAACTCGCTCTGATGTATGCAAGGGCATGCCATATATCAATTCTGTGAGATATGCTCAAAAAGCAAAGGAGGAACCTCATAGCCACATATTGTATGTGCCTGGTGAAACCAAGGATGATGTGCATCGCTTTGTTTTGAATGATCTAAAGTCTTTCAATTTGCATTTGCCTGTCCGTGATAGTGGCACGTGTGTATTCAATGACAGAAATAACAAGGACTTTATATAAGACTACATTTTGTAATGTTTGTCAATAAATATATTAATGTTGTTGATTTTATGAACAGCAGATTTGATCTATTTATTATTTGTTTTTCTTGCAGACCATATTTGAAATAAACAGTACCAGCAAAAAATCTGGACTGGAAGTGATGAAAGCCAAACGTGACCAGCATGAGCAGATTCTGATCAGTAACGAAGTTCGTAGAAAGGATAAACAAGATAAAAGACTACCTTCATCTCTATTCTCATTCTCTGAACCTGGTCATGGAAAGAAGAATGATAGAACAGTTGCAGAAGCAGATGAGGGAGATATAAGTGTATGAAATTTTGTTTTAGAAATGTTTTTATTTTGTCATATGCAGGTCTGGGGGTCTTATCAGCATGCTATGCTACTATTGTGTATTCTTCATTGGGAGAACCAGAGCTGCCTAGTAGATGATAAAATAGTGTAGCTTTTCTGCCAGTGAAAATTCATCTTTACATTAATTTATATTATGTGTTGTGTGCCATGTTGTCCTCCAGTCATGAGTTATATGCATGTTGTCCTCCAGTCATGGGTTAGATGCATGTTGTCCTCCAGTCATGAGTTAGATGCATGTTGTCCTCCACTCATGGGTTAGATGCATGTTGTCCTCCACTCATGAGTTAGATGCATGTTGTCCTCCGCTCATGATTTAGATGCATGTTGTCCGCCACTCATGGGTTAGATGCATGTTGTCCTCCAGTCATGGTTAGATGCATGTTGTCCTCCACTCATGGGTTAGATGCATGTTGTCCTCCAGTCATGGTTAGATGCATGTTGTCCTCCACTCATGGGTTAGATGCATGTTGTCCTCCACTCATGAGTTTCATGAGTTAGATGCATGTTGTCCTCCAGTCATGGGTTAGATGCATGTTGTCCTCCACTCATGGGTTAGATGCATGTTGTCCTCCACTCATGGGTTAGATGCATGTTGTCCTCCACTCATGGGTTAGATGCATGTTGTCCTCCACTCATGAGTTAGATGCATGTTGTCCTCCAGTCATGAGTTAGATGCATGTTGTCCTCCAGTCATGAGTTAGGTGCATGTTGTCCTCCAGTCATGGGTTAGATGCATGTTGTCCTCCAGTCATGAGTTAGATGTATGTTGTCCTCCACTCATGTGTTATCTTATGAGAATGGAATACACCCAACTCCCAACATGTGCATGTAAAAACATGTTCAGGTTACAGAGACAGAGGAAGACCAAGAAAGAAATAGATAGATAACGTTAGACTTCCTGAACAAACATGGATCTAGTGTGTATCAAGGCGGCACATCTGGTCTTGGAATGAAAACTAAAACTCTCACCCCTGTGCTTAAAGACAAGTGTGGTTCAGTGCTATTACCATTCACTTGGAGCTAGACAATCGACAGATGTTTGTAGAGTTTTGCTTATGCCTTCTGACTCCTTGGGGCAATTGAGAACTTTTTTGTGGTTAGACCCTTTTTGAGGTATATGGCCCAGCACAATCCCTTCTTAGATGTCAATCACAGGGCAGGAACCATAATATTTATCATAAATAGGTATAATTTCCATGATTGTGGCGTAGATGTAAAAGTAGAACTGGTCATCCTTTGTCAAGATATCTGTAGCATTGAAATTCTGAGAATAGTAACAACGCTGCCCATGTGTTACAAGGCCTGACAGAGGAGCAAAGAGTAACAACATTGTTTTACCTTCCATGCATGTTGTAAGAGGCGACTAAAGAGGTTGGCTGTCCCATCTTATATAGGGGAAAAGTGACCCAGAGGCATTGATGAAGTCATATGTGTAGACCAGATGCCCATATATTACAGTTAAGATGTAAACCATGACAACACATCCTATTCTCCGGACAACATTCGGCTAAACTGCACAAGTTTCAGAATGGATGCAGCAGAAGAAGTAATAATGCTAATGCTGTATCTGGATAAGCAGATTCTGACTGAAACACAATGCAACTCTTTCTGTTCTCCAGACTATGTCTTGCTAAGCAACAGTTGTTTCATAACAAATGCAGAAGTTTCCTGTATTTACCTCCTGGCCAGAACCCAGCAGTTGCCCTCACCTGGTTTGGCCAGTCTGTCAAAGTCGTTACCAGGGTGTGACCGCTGCTGCATGCAAGCATTTACTGATTGTCAAGTGGGGACCAAGAGCGAGAGATTACTCCAAAGGTGTATGACAATTTCAACACCAGAAGTACTGCCCTTCCCTGACACCCCATTTGTGCTATTATCATCCTTTGTCAAGATGTCTGTAGCGTTTAAATGTAGATAGGCACTACCCTTCCCTGACATCCCAGTAGTACTGTTATCATATTATGTCAAGATGTCTGTAGTGTTGAAAATGTAGATACAGGATATTTTCTCTTCATTTTCAGGATTTTTATTTTCCGTTCATTCTCAAATGCCCACCAGATCTCTTTTATAGGAGGACAATGTTCCTACTAGATTTTCAGTTCATATAGTCCAGAGAATGGAAATGTGTTGTGTCGCCGTTTTATTTGTACAAATATCCCAACACGTCCTACTTTGGCATTGATAATACCTTCAGTGTTTGTGCCCTTTCTACTGAATGGTGGATGTCTGTAGCTGTATTGATAGTATAGTAGGCCAGCCATGTGAGATAACTGGTTCCTGTACCTACCTGCTTGTCACCATGCTCAAAACTAATCACACGGATGATTGCTGTGTCACTGTCTTGCATCTCCTTCGCCACAGACATCCACAGGTTGTGTTTAACCACATCATATTATTTTTCATTTCAGGCTGTGTTTGACCATGTCGTGTCATCAAGATCCAAATCCAACAACTCCTTGTCACATAGTAATGTCCAGAAACAGAAGAACTCCAATAGGCATGCTTCTGGTTTAATAGACCAGGAGAATTATGTACAGTACAGACCATCAGACTTTGCCTCTGAAAGAGGGTAACTATCTCTGATGTTTTTATTTTAGTTTGTACAGTTGTCATTTCTATTGTTTGTGAGCTGATCAACAATTGTTAATGTCACTCTGATAGTTTAGAAATCTGGTTTTGTCGCTGATAGTTTAGAAATGTGGTATTGTCTGTGAAATGCAAACACTCTTTGTCATCTGAAAGAGACTGAGCTGCTACGGGAATGACCAGAGTGTACCGCCATCAGTTAAAAAATTACATATTATTATTATTGTTAATTATTGTTGCAAGATTATTGTTGTTTTTTTAATGAGGTGTGTATTTTTTCTATTTCAGTTTGAGCGTGTCCAATAGTTTTGAACGAGAGGCTGTAGGAGCTGTACTGGATCTGACCAACGATGATGAGAATAACAACCAGAACAAGAGAAGATGGTAGGTGTTGGCAGCCTGTTAAACTTAGTAGTAGTGTTTTTGTTAACACTTTCATTCCTGTTAAACTTAGTAGTAGTGTTTTTGTTAACACTTTCATTCCTGTTAAACTTAGTAGTAGTGTTTTTGTTAACACTTTCATTCCTACAACTTTTTAATCAAAGTGTTTCCCACTGCCACACCATTTTTTAGGTTTGATAGTTTTCTGAGTAATTCTTTTAAGAAATCGTTAAAAAAAACAACAAATAATGTTAGAGCGTTGAAGCTTTCAGATGTTCAGACAAAAATATGTTTTTCAAAAACATTTATTTTATTGAATAAGATTCATTTTCTAATTATTTTATGGATGATTTTGTATATCATTGTACCTAAATATTTGAATTGGTGGGACCTGTATTAATAGAAGAATGCTGAGAATACTATCAACTGCCAGAAAAACTAACGTGGAGGTGTTGAAAGAGTCAAATACGAAACGGACCTTAATCAATAATATAAGAAAAAGACAATCTTCTTTTTTTTGGCCACTTCATGAGACAGGCAGGTTTGTAGAACATAGTTACAACAGGCAAAATTTAAGGCAACAGAGACAGAGGGCAACAACGTGAGAAAATATTAGTTTGACAACCTGGCACGGCAGAGAAACAATAACGATCTTGATACATAATACAGTCGACAGATCTGTGGAGAGCCATGACAGCCTACGCCATTCGGCATGGCACATGATGATGATGACCACCACACTAATATTTTTAAAGTGGGTGTCCATCACTTGCTCTTGAATCTCATATCAAACGTATGACCATAATTACCTGAATCATAGTCCAATTCTATATCTGATTCTAAGTCAGTTTTGTCGCCATTACTCTAAAACCAGTATGGAGTCAGCAAAACTCTCCATGAATAAAAGTCATATTCAGAGACAACAAGTCATCTGTGGCAGTTAAAGTGTTCAACCTAGGAGTAGAGTTAATCCTAGTGGTAGCGTATTTGTTAAATCTTGTGGTAATGTTTTTGTTAAACCTATTGGTAGCATTTTTGTTATACCTAGTGGTAGTGTATTTGTTAAATCTAGTGGTAGCGTTTTTGTTATATCTAGTGGTAGAGTATTTGTTATACCTGGTGGTATTGTTGTTAAACCTTGTATTGTTCTCAAATGAGATAGTGGCTGGAATAGTTGACCAATTGTCTTGTTGCATTACAGGGACAGAAAGAGAAAGAAGTTTGTCACACAGCCCTCAAGTGATGTCAAGAAAAAGAAGATCAAAACAGAGAGTGGCAACTGGATACCAGCTTCCTACAAATCAAATGCATATCCTTGCCAATGTTGTTCATCCATCACAAGTGATGATGACCAATTGTTACATCCACTTTTGAAAATTCAGTTAGAGATATGTCCTTATTAGTTCATTAAGGTTATTTGTTTGTTTGAGAACCCCAGGAATTGCGAGCGATTAGCTCTTACTTCCTGTGTGTAGTAGGGTGGTTTTTCTGAGCTTTCTTTCATACCCAAAAGCTTTTGGCTATTGGGCCACAAATGTCATTGGACAGTTCGGGCATGGAATGCTACTGTAGACGGTTTTTGGTCTACCCGTGACTTTCTAGTTACACTTTGCTGCTGCACTTCTGCTCTATTCACAAGATGCTGCACATTTTTAAACTATTGATCACCATGCAGTTCTATTTTGTGCAAGTTCTTCCCATGTATTGTGGTCTTTGATTAGTAGGATGAAGTCAGGAGAACAGAATGCATTGTCATGGTTTACAGCATTGTTGTGATATCTGCGCCTTTCTCCCTGAAACATCCACCGTTTGAGTGGCTTTGGCTCACTTTGACCCTATATGGGATGGGACAGCCAACTCCATCCTATAACTTCTTTAGTTGCCTCTTACGACATGCATGGAAAGTAAATATTGCTATTATTTGCTCCCCTCTCGGGCACCAACAATACATGGGTGATCTTGGTCTATTAAAAAAAATTTCAGTGAGATTTTTAATGCTTTTGTTTAGTGTTTCTTTTGGCCACCTTGAGATCGTATGCCCTTCTGCAACTAGTTACTTTCAAGTTTTTTTTAGCAGCAGATGGTCTGGCATATGTACCAGATGACCTGCCCAGGAGGTCAGTGTCAGAATAGTGTCAATCCTAGGGATACCAGATCTTTCAAAGACATTGGTATCTGGAATCTTATCTTGCCATCCAATGTTCATAACTTTTATGGAGATAAGTTGTATGAAAGTGATTGAGTTTCCTCACATGTCGTCAATACACAGTCGATGTTTCACTAGCGTATAACAGCACTGGAAGTACCACTGCTCTGTAAACTTTCAGCTTAGTCTGTAGGTTAGTGCCATTTCTATGCCACACATTTGCATACAATCTCATTGTCGAGAAGTGTGTGTACATTACATGCTCCCAGGGTCAGTGGGAAAACCTTTTCCCTTCCTGTGAATTTTCGTGGATGTGAAAATTACGTACACCTTGTTAATAGTGTACATACTTTAAATGTTATTCTTAGCTAAATCCTCTATTCTTAGCTAAGAATGAATAAAAACAATGCAAACACTGACATACACAACACAACAATATCTACGCAAACATTAAACCAAGAAAACCTTGGAGGGAGAACCAGCAAAGCCAAGATTGTCATAAAACCAAGTCTTCGCTTAATATTCTACAACTACACTTCTGTGGCATAAGAAACAAAAAACTAGAACTTGCTAATTTACTGCACACTCACAAGATACACGTGGTCCTCTTACAGGAAACTATACACAAAGACACTGAAATACATATATATATATATATATATATATAAGGATATACCTATATGGGATATGATAGCTCCACCCCATAACATCCTTCATAATAATAATTATTATTATAAGTCCACTGGAGACATTGGCACAAAAAGCCCTCCAAACATATCTATCCTCACTCATTCGGTGTAGTGTCGAAAATCATGTCCAGACCAATCTTTCATGATATCAATCCAGAATTTTCTTTATTCTCTTCTCCTTCTACCCTCAACTGTCCACCCTTGCAAAATAATTTTAGAAAGTGAGCCATGTCTCATATGTCCAAACCAAACAAGTTTATGCCGTTTCACCACTGCCACAAGTGGTTCTTGATAATCTGAAAGTTTGTTTATTTACTGACTTAAAGCATTTGCACACTGCTGAGAGTTGAAGTCTTCTGGGTAAACAATAAAGCTCTGGAGAAACGTCCCCATTGCCCAAAAGGTACAATAACTCTATTGCTCATAATTCAAGGGAATCACAGTAAACGTATTAATAATTGTGTTTCTTGTGTAATTATTAAGCCTTAACTGAGCGTACATACCAAGATTGGAGGCATAGAACAAGGTACACAGAGAAAGAAGAATATGGGGGCTCAGATGATGATGGTACGAAAGGTCAGAACGCAGCAAGACATAACTCTTTCTCCGGTCAGAAGTTTGTTGTTGCTGGCACCAGACGCAAAAATTGTAAGTACATAACATCCTTCTTCTTTCATTTCCTTTAAATATGTCTATATCTGTAAGACTGAGATAAAGGCTGTGTGAAGTAGGCACTGTCATGGGACTATGCTTATGCATGCATACTTTACCAATCATGTTAATTACTAAGCTGAGGAAGTTGTCCGTGGCCAATGAGTAGAGTTATTGTCACAATCTATGACCAGAAAGATTACGTTTATATTTCTGCCAGGACATGCAGGGTTTGAAGATGATAAGCAAGGCGATACACTGACAAGCATGACCACATTGTCAGCAGGTACATGAATGTATCAATCTGACATTAATTCATTAGCGGACCTCATCTGCTCAGAAGATTTTCAAAAGTGTGAATCATGGTCCTCTCTCAAGACTGCTAAAGATTGGTGTAAAGATCAGAAGATGTAGTAAAATTAAACCTGCCCATGCTGCATCACATATGCCAACATGAGGAGCCTGAAGAAGTCATTACTGATGCAATAGGTACACATGGATGAAGAAATGGTCACGTGGTCATTCTGTTTGTATGCTTAGCGTTCTGTTCATTACGCCATCAAGAATAAGCGACCCAGCATGCTGTCGCTATGTCATTCTGTTGCACAACAATGCTCGCCCGCATGCTGCAAATGTTAGCAGGAAATGATGTGAAGTTCTGCACATCCAGCCTACAGCCCCCACTCTATGGCCATGTGACTTTCATTTGTTTGGACCCTTCAAGTAATTTCTAAAGGGATAACGATTCCATTCTGATGAAAGCAGTGACCAAATAGTGCAATGAGCAAATGAAGTCCTCCTCTGACAGACTTCACATCAATCCAGACAGTGGGATGAATTTTTGAATTGGTTCGCACACCTATTGCGACTTCTGATTCCAGGTGTATAAATGTTCCTGAATAACTTAATTATAACACAACTGCTGATGTAGATTTCATAATGACCTTGTGATAATTTCATCTTGTAATAAACACATTTGGACGGGTTTCATTTGAACATACCTCGTGTGAAGAGACTAATAAATCAGCATCGAACTGGAACTGTCTGCCGATACTCTAGATTTATTGAGATGGGGAGGCGGATCACCTATTGCCTTGTCCGGTGTGGGCTGATGATAACTTGCTGCCATAACTTATGTCTGATCTGTAATTTTGTCTCCTCAATAAACTTCACACATAATATCCAATACAAGCAAAATAAATTTTTGGTTGGTTCGTGATACAGCAAATTCACAATTTCACCATTCAGAATTAGTAAATAAAAGTTTACCTTTGCTCCACTTACACATGGCTGCACTGGTAACAGGATACATCATTTCAGTTAGACTAAGCAGGGATTTGAAGAGGGAAGATAAACCCATCCCATAATGCTGTGTTGAAGATGTATTTTGAGTTGAAATTTGTTATAGCTCCATAGACTAGCACAGCATATCCCCTTCTGCATTTGTTTTCAAACTCCTGCAGATTAGCGGGATATAGTCTGGAGAATGGAATGTGTTATGTCATAGTTTATAACTTAGCTGCAATATCTGTGCCTTTCAGCCTGACACATCCTACTTAAATCACTCCCTCTCCTGCTCTTTCCCAACCATAGGAAACAGTGGAGATGTTGTTTATCTGTGAACCCCAGGAATTATAAGCGATTAGCTCTTACTTCCTATGTGCAGTGGGGAGGTTTATGAGCTTTCTTTCATACCCAGGAGACCACCTTTTGGCTTGATGCAATGCCTATTGGAGGAGCCTTCTACTCGGGGCACACGAGATGAGGCGAGCTCATACTTTGCTTGGGTCACCCATTGTCTGTCTATCCTCTGATGAGGTGCTTTGCAGCCAGCGAGCTGTTCCTCGTGTAGGATCATTCCATTACCACCCTTAGGTCCCAGACCTAATTTCTTCAGTTTGAGCCGTGTTGGGCAACGGTCACATTAGATTCAGGATTGATGCACCTTCCTAGATGAGGTGCTGCTTTGCCAAACATGTCTGGGGTTTGGCCTGAGAATTTCTCACGCATTCGCCTCATCTGCTTAAGATAGCCTTCCAATCCATCGTCAGGTGCAGTCTGTATGTTGACTCTTCGCCATTGCGTATATTACCCAAAGAGGTAGGTAAAATACAAATCTCAGTCGAGGAGCTTCGCAGTAGACCCTTGGGTGCTGAACCCAATTCTCTCTATATGAGCCGTGTTGGGATATGGCCGACAGTCGAGTTGGGCTAAGCTTGCAGTGTCGTTAGAGACTTGTGCCCTTCTATGTTGCCCCCAGTGTCCAGATTCCAAGTCTCAACACTGCTTCGGTCAGACATTTGAACAGCGCACACCCCAACATTTGTTCAGTGCTTGTCATGTGTGCAATGGGGACCTGTATTCAAAGCTTTCTTCCATACCCAGGAGTGCATGTTCAAGTTGGCGTATCCAATACCTGAGTCATGAATCCTACTTCGAATGGGGTCAATTGTGATGAGACATGTTGGCTTATGTGTGTTCTTGAGCAAGAATAGCACTTACGCCAGTCTGTCAAGTGCTGGACCATTGTAGCTCTGTTGCCACTGAATCAACTCACACATACTACGCTGCCCTCTAACGTGTGTTACTTTTTCCCGATTCGGTGTGTGCTTGTAAAATCACTGTATGTTAGGGACATTGACCTTCCCTCCAATGTTTCTGCTTTTTAAGTCAGAATGCCTTGCATACGTTGGATGTAATGATGTAGAGGTTTTTGAGATATTTCCTGTCTCTCTACAGGCAATACTCATTCCATCTAAGCATCCAAGGACATGAGCCTAAAAGTGTTTTTCCTTACAGCAAGAGCTGCTGTATTTGTTCCTGGGTGCACCACAAATAGGTACTTTTAGGATCTTGGTTATCTGCTAGCCCTGGGTTCACACGAGAGCAATGTGAGACCCTTTGCACCCCAACAATGGAGATAATCTCTTGCTCTCTCCCAATCATATGTATATTGACAAACGGGTCAGAAATATCACTGATCGACATTGTACACACCTCACAGACTGACACCATACACAAACCTCAGAGATTGACACCATACACAAATATCACAGATTGACACCATACACAAAACTCAGACATTGACACCATACACAGATTCACATCATACACACACACCTCAGAGATTGACACCATACACAAACTTAACATCCAACACAAACTTCACTGATCAAATCAATATATTCTATTTTTGCAGGGCACACTAAAGGGACTGCAGGTGAAACCAGCAGTAAACAGAACAAGTTGAAATTCAAACGAGGTAAGAGTGGAGAACTCCGCAGTGCTGACCAAATTCTGAAGAATCGAAGGAAGAAAGCAAAAGTACAGAATTTCCAGAAACATCGTCAAAATGTGAGAGCAAAGGGAAAGGACTCGAGTGGGAAGGGGAATGGGAAACAGTCTAGTGGTAAGAAGAAAGATTTTAGTGGCAAAGGCAGACGGTAACATAAAATTTACATTATTCTAAAATCATCATAATTCGGGGAGGAGTGCAGTAAACTAACATATGTAAGAAGTAATGTGACGCAGGTAGTTGGATGACATGAAGAACGGTTATGTGACAAGCTATAAGATAAATGTCATGACACAACCTAAGAAATTATGGGAATTTGCCACAAAAAAACTAGCATGATCTCGTGAAATAGCAAACATAAAAATTGATTTCACCATAGTCACGCCTTCTGGAAAAAAGAGTCTCGGCAGATGATCATAATATAGCTTAACTCTGTCGAGATTACATTTGTTGATAGAAAATAGTCAATACCACTGTTTATTTGATGTATTTATGTCTGCAAATGTTAAGTTATACATTATTCTCAATGACATCAGAAGCAATAAAATATTTTCAAAAAAATCACCATTGTCACTTCTTTATTTACACAATTTTGTATTATTTTGTGTCATATTTTACAGAGTACCTTCCATATTGAAATATTACGAGTTTGAAATCATCTATTAATTCTAGCTTCTGAATTAGTTGTCCATCACTGCTCTATTGATTCCAGTGGCATTCACAGCTCCAAATGTAAGCCGCTGGTATCTTCTACATTCATTCTCACACTCCCACAAATGAGCAGGATATATCCCAGTGATTACAAGAACTATTGGAACATCTGTGGTCAAAATATATTGAAAAACAGATTGAAATGGTTCTGCCACTTAATGACAACGAATCCTTATTAGCCAGTGGAAGAGCATACGATATGAAAATGGAACCAGTAAGATAGAAGGAGTTACCAATATTCTAAGATATCACATATAACTGCATATCAAGTGACCAAATGTGCCATAGCCCAAAAACGATCATCATTCAATCCTGCGGTACTTTACAGAAAAATCAGAGAAAAGATGATAGGTGTATCAGCTGGAACAATCAACTTCAGCATGGTTTTTAGGCAATTTGATATAATATACAAAGAGACTGATAAATCAGCATCGAACTTCCAGCCGCTACATTCTGATAGATTTATTGAGACAGGGATCGGAGAACCTATGGACGTATCCGTTGTGTGCTGTTATAACCTGCACTCCTAACTCAAGATACAGACCAGTTAAATTACAATGAAGTCTATTGTCTATCCCCAGGTGAATGATGGTTGATAGTATCCACACTTTCTGTTAAGTGTATAGGTGGGAGCTTCAGTTGTCATTCCAAGGCCTGATGTGTCATCTTATAACATGAGATCAGGATACAAAGTAAGAGGAAAACCTAAGAAAAGATATCAAGACAATCACGAACAAATATGGATTCAACACAGCCAAGACAATACATCTGGCTTTGGGTAGACAACTAAAGCTGCCAGTCACCGCCCCTATCGGCAAGTGTGGATATTCTGACCATCATCCACCTGGGGATAGAAATATAAGTACGCTCAGTAGGTTACCATTACTCTCTGAACAGCCTAGATGCACAGTTGCCTTCAGGGAGGTTTGAACCTAGTACCCTGACTGTCCAAGACATGCTTCGTACCATTTGCCACAGATCAGGACATTAATACAAAGGATGATATCAGGAAGTCGTCTTCTTCCAAGACCAGACAAATGGAACACATTATATAAAACAATATGGTACCTACAGTTTGGTTCATATAATGGATTTACTCTTTTCACATGTTTGTTGGTATTTTTTAACATGTTTGTTGGTGTCTTTTCTCAGAATTATCAGATTGTGATTTATTATCTGAAGTTATGTTATTGGGTCCAGTTGGTTGACCTTTTTTTTCTTAACTACCATCAAACCCTGCAAAAATTGCTAAGGACCACTATGAGGATGGGTATAACTAGTGAGTTATAGGAACTATCAGCATGCATACCATGTGCTGAAAGAGATTCTGCACCTAGGTGTATGCACATAGTTAATGAGACAAGGATGAATTCTACAAACAGGAAGACAGTTTCTAAAACAAAAATATCTGAGGATATCCTACAAGGTGGATAGTGCAGCAGTACACAGCTAAGAAGCAATAACAACTATGATATAATGTGTTACTGGTAACTAATATAACTAATAGATAGTAAAACTAGTGTCAATGAGAAATAACAAAGAAAAAAAGACATTTTCCACATTACGATTCAATAAGGACCTTTACCAAGAAACAAAAATGAACTCAATTCAAAAAGATGGCCTCACAACCATCCCATTGTATTGGAAAAGGGAAAAAAAAGAAGCCACTTGCTCATTGAAGCAGCTTATTTTTATTTAGAAACCCTATTTGTAGAATTTATCATTGTCTCATGAACTCCGGGCACACACCTAGGTGCTGAAACTCTTTTTCTGCATCATAATTATTGCAGAATTTCCCTGTTGGTGTTCTGATCATATCTCTAGGCTTGTGTGGAAACTCTATATATACACCTGCACCTCTATTCCTCACTGCATTCTGTGCTGACCCATCTGTGTATACTCTGACTCATATGATCAAAGCATAATATATGATGACGAAGAGAAACTGCAAACTCACATCAACTCACTATTAAGAATATGCAATAAATAAATACATGAGGATTAACACACAAAAGACAGAAACTATGCAAATAATGAGACCAACAGAGCAATTAAACATCCAAATAGAGAAAACAAAACTAAAACAAGTCAAAGAGTTCAAGTACCTAGGAAGTATCTTCACAGATGACTCGACAGAGAGATAGAAACAAGATATCAAAGGCAAATGCTGTGACATACCAGCTGTCACCTTTGCTATTGCACCCAAAAATCAACATGGAAGTAAAGAAACATGATTAAGAGCATCTTTATACCAACACTATGTTATCAATGTCAGACTTGGCAACTGACTTCTACACATAAGAGAAAGATTGAAACTTGTGAAATGAAATGTCCATGGAAGGCTATTGGAGTCACCAGACTCAACAAAATGCACAATGAGAATATTAGAAAGATAATATGTATCACATTATGCATCAAATATATAGAGAAACAACAGATAAAATGATTTGGACAATTATGAGGATGAACTATCAACTTCCAATAAGAGCTTATAACAAGTTGGAATTAGGATACAGAGTCAAGGGCAGACCTAGGACAAGGTGGATAGAAAACATGAAGACCATCCTGAATAAACTTGCACCAAAGCAACGCACCTGGCTCTGAAACACAGACTACATCTTCTTCACAAACCCCTATGATCAACGACAAATATGGAAGCTACGACAACAGCCCTACCTGGGGATATACAATAGACATTAGTTCTACCATTACTGTTTACTAGTTATATTCATTATTGCCATTACTGTTTGTTAGTTATTGACATTACTGTTTACTAGTTAATGACACTACTGTTTATTAGTTACCAGTGACAATAATACATTATCATAGTTGTTTTATCAATCCAAGAAATAAATCACATTTTATAAATAATTTTAACAATGCTGTGGTAAAGAAGCTTACATAAAATAACATTTTATAAAACACATACAGCTCCTAATTTCAATAAAATATAACAACACACACAGAACCTATTTTCAAAAAAAATTGTTTTACATTAAAAAAATATCCTGATTTTGTAAAAAATATGCTTATTCTCAATAAGATTAAGAAACAAATCACTTAATCCATTCAGACAATATCCATGCATCTAATCATAACTAGATCAAACTATTAGTTTGTGGACATAACCAGATCAATCTATTAGTATACTGAAATAACTAGACCAATGTATTAGTTTACTGGCATAACTAGAACAATATATTACTTTACTGACATAACCAGACCAAACTACTAAATGTGGAAAGAATGGATTCCTAGTTGAGACACAATGTAACACCTGGATTCCTAGTTGAGACACAATGTAACACCTGGATTCCTAGTTGAGACAATGTAACACCTGGATTCCTAGTTGAGACACAATGTAACAGACTCAATTATTATTCTTCTGCGTTTGCTCTCTGATAACCAACACGAAACTTCACGTGATTTCAGTCGGGGAAATTGAAGTACGTTGTTCTGCTGGTTTCACCGTAGAGCTGCTTTACTTTGTGTTCCTTCTAGCTCAGCACATCCATTTTCAGCATGACGCCAAACTATAATTTATTAGATTGAGTTTTCGATCACAGGGCACTGAAGCCGGAGAGAACACGGAGAGTACAACGGTGATAGTTAGTTAGTCGTCGGATTATCATCACTGCATACTGGACATGTCCATAGTTGCTCCGATCTCTCCCAGAGTGTATCCACCATTACACTTCTGCTGACAGTGCCAGTCCTATGCCGGTTGACCATCATTCTTTTGTGCCCTCTAAAATGTTCACTTCTAGCAATAGCAACACCGCATTTCAAACCCTGATCTTTAATCCTGGCCATTGAAAAGGAATCATCATCCACACTAGTCTCACTCTCGCGTGCTATATCTCTTAAGGAGTTCAAAACATCAGCTCGATCCATTGCCCTGTGCCACAATTGCGCATGATGCCAGTTGATCTGCTCTTTCATTGCCTCAAACACCCACATGAGCTGGCACAAAAATAAATGTAATCACTTTCAGCCTCACCTTTCTCAATGCCTCAATCCACTGTTCGCGAACGAGATCCACTTGCACCTTCCTAATCATACTCAAAGAGTCAAGATGTAGACCTGCGTTAACTTCTATGTGCATACCCACTCAAATGCCCTGGTCACCGCCATTGTCTCCATGGTCATGCTACTCGTAGTAACCGCAAAGGCACAACTCTCCTCCCTGATCGTTTTACCTGTGCACTGTGCTGTGAAGGCCCAAGTACTGTGAACAGTCTAGTCATTGGTTCTTTCTAAACTTTTCCCAGACAAAGAAACATGTGGCATGGTGTCTTTACCATATGATTGCTCAAAGAAAACTACGTCATGGATTCCATAGAAGGATTTACCACTGCTCCTGTGTCTCTACACCAATTTGTCAGTCTGTCCTGCTCCTTTTGTAGCTCCACAATGCTCTCTTCTCGATTTCTGCCCTACCTATACACCAAGATGTCATCGCGTACATCGTTCTGCCACCACCTATGATTTGATTGCTAGTAATATGTACTGTGTATACATTGAAAAGCGCAGAAGATAGAGGCGACCCCTGTCGTAGACCAGGGCTAATAACAGTTGATGCCGATACCCAGTTACTACACTTAATAACTACTATCCTGTGCACCAGCCCACCGCACAACAAAAGGATTTACTGCAAGATTTAACAGTTGGTCCATCAAGATATTCAAGATATACCTTGATGATGTCCTACTACATGGGCAGAAACAGAACAGATATCGCTGATAGTGTACAGAGTGGACTAGATCAATTGTCAATATGGTGCAGAACATACAATGCTGTGATCTCTCGAAAGCAAAGGTCGTCAGGTACTCCTTAAATAATAATCTGGTCAGTGACACACTTCTAGTTGCATGGGCTCATTCATTGAAAGAGAACAGGACCTTAAATATCTTGGGATAACCTTTAATGGAAGTCTCTCATTCAAAAAACACACCACAAATATTATTTAGAAGGCTAAAATAAGGATCAGTTTTATCAAGGTTATGGCGGCCTTCAACATGCAGCAACGGTTGGTGCTTCTGCTTCTACAAGTGATGGTACAATCTATCTGTCATAAATTATGGCCTCGGCCTACTAACACTGTCACAGACACAAATTGATAGATTGGAAAAAGTCTAAAATGAGGCAATAACTAGGGATACACCCATCTCTGCAATAATATTTCTGCTTGATATTCGCAGTATTAGAGTGCGACATCAGGTAGCACAAGTTAGGTCGTACCTTAAAGTAACAGAATACAACCATCACCCATTAAACCAACGTCTAGATGAGTCAAAGGGAAAACAAATCAAGCGTGGCAGATCATGGATGGTAGAGGCTGAAGTCACACTGCGGAGAGTATGTGAACTTTAAGAAATAGGAAATGGCAGTGAATGGATGGAGGTAGACGTTGAGAAGAAATCACTGATTAAAGTAATAATACTACTAGATAAAGCATGTCGAAAATGGACGGGTGTCAGGGCCCAGGTTACAGTGCATGATCCCACTCAGCTACACTCAAAACCACAAGATATAATTATATACACCCAGCTGAAGAGGGATGTGTCAGGCCATTGGCGCAAATAAAATGGAGACACAGCACATTTCTATTCTCTGGATTATATCCTGCTGGAAATCTAGCAGGACCATGGTCCTGCTATAAGGGAGATCCAGCAGGAGTATGTGAATGAATGCTGAAGAAGAATATACAGAAATACAGTTAACAGAAATACAGATAAAAGCGGTTGGGGTTTTGTTGCCAACAGAAATGGCATGAAGTTGGTTGAGAAATCTCAGCCCTTACAATTTCCATACCTTTGAGATCTTACATGAGTTCTAGTGTCACCTTAGTTACACAACTGAGAAAAATCTGTGCTTTTGGCAGAAAGGTTATAGGTTGTCAATAGCTACTTGCTCACAACTAGGGATTATATCATCAAATAAATGAATATCGAAATCTGAGGCAGGAGACCACGGAATGCAGAAGATGTACCTGACTCACAGTTTGTGAAATTGATGGGAGAAAGGAAGACAAATGATCGTCTCTAAATGTAAATGCTTAGCACTGCAATATCTCTCACAATATAAATACTGAGTTATAAGTATTATCACAAATCACTGTGCTTAAACTAAACACTGATATCAATCTATTTTTTATTTACAAACTGCTAAGCTGAACTTGTGTAAGCTATGACTGTCGTTACAATCAATAACTTACAAGATATGACTGGATCATTACAATCAATAACTTACAAGATATGACTGGATCATTACAATCAATAACTTACAAGATATGACTGGATCATTACAATCAATAACTTACAAGATATGACTGGATCATTACAATCAATAACTGTGCTAGTTATGACTGGAACATTACAATCAATAACTTACAAGATATGACTGGATCATTACAATCAATAACTTACAAGATATGACTGGATCATTACAATCAATAACTTACAAGATATGACTGGATCATTACAATCAATAACTGTGCTAGTTATGACTGGAACATTACAATCAATGACTGTACACGCTAGGACTGGATCATTACAATCAATAACTGTACAAGCTAGGACTGGATCATTACAATCAATAACTTACAAGATATGACTGGATCATTACAATCAATAACTGTGCTAGTTATGACTGGAACATTACAATCAATGACTGTACAAGCTATGACTTGATCATTACAATCAATAACTAGAAGCGGAGACTGGATCATTACAATCAATAACTGTACACGCTAGGACTGGATCATTACAATCAATAACTGTACAAGCTAGGACTGGATCATTACAATCAATAACTGGACAAGCTATGACTTGATAATTGCAATCAATAACGGTACAAGCTAGGATTGGATCATTACAATCAATAACTGTACAATTGAAATCTTTAAAACATCTGAAACACACAGTCCATGCAAACGTAGGTAGCAATTCTACTGATTCCAGCATGTAATGATGTTGCTAGCATGTAAAGCAGCACAGTCTTTCAGCGTCGCATATTCTTTCTCATCTGTAATGACTTTGCTAACATCGGAGGTAGAGATTTGGCCACTGGAATAACAAAGAGAGAGATAAACAGTAGAGACAAACTTAATATTACAGTATTCAGAAAGAGGACTGTATTTCATTATCATTACCTTATATTTCTGCATTGAAGGTTGCTGCAAGAGACCTCCAACATCCTGTCTCTTGTCTTGGTGGTGCCCTCTACTAGACTATCCTGTCCATCTTATGATGTCCCCCCCCCCCACTTGTATCTCTGCTTACCTCTTACTCACCTTCCTTCAACTTTGCTTTCAAGAAAGATCTTCAGCAAGGTATCTTAACATGACAAACGGCTGTCAAATTCCTATTATACAAATTTATATAATCTTACATTAATCTTTAGCGTACTATGTTTACAATTATGTAATTTCTCTCCTGCTGATTTTTTTTGAAAATTTGGGTTATTGTGGCTGTTTTGAAAACAGAATAAAATTTTTGTTGTGAGATATTTACATCATATTTGTACATATAAATAAAGAATTGAATTCTGCATATATTGGTTAAGTTTTGTGATATAAGATGTGTGAGAAAGCAGTAAAGACGTTTTTCCACAAAAAAAAAAAAAAAAATGAAAAAGAAAATAATTACGTACCTTTTTTTTTATTTTTGTGGAGTGGCAACACTGATACAGACCTAATTCTACATTATTTATGCTCAAATTGTCATAATTTCACTGGGGAAAATGAATAAACTTTATAGACGTGTCATAAAATCGTTCTCAAAAGCTAGATCTAGTCCAAAACTGAATCGCTCCAAAACAGTGTATAGTGTTTTGTGTATATACAGTGTATAGTGTATATGCTCCTTACCGGGGATCGAACTCTAGACCTCACTAGTGTGAGACCAACGCTCTAACCTCTCGGCCATGCGTCACTGTAGAGATAAGTGTTATTAAATATAGCTCAACCGTAACAGTATATCATTCCAAAATGGTAGCACCCATGAAATACAGTCCATAGATGTTCATGAGTTTAACCTTCACCAAGCCTATATCAACCCCGGCCGCTGAAAAACAAAATGGCGGCGCACGCCATCGTGAGATTTACACGTACCACAGTCCGTGCACATAGCTGGGGACATGCGCAATCGAAGCCGGTACATCCCCCACTTCCGAAATGATCGTTGTTGAGAATGGCTAGCTATTCGTACACGTTTAAGAGCAATTAATCTGACCACATCTGCACAACGGTACGATGCCATGATGGTGGATCGGTTTTATAGACCTTTATTTCATCGTATTTCGAATAAAATAACATTGAATCGTGGCTTGAATCATGAATTATTAGGTCATTTAGTTTCACAGCAGTGAATATACAGAATGCCGCGTTGGTTTGGGGACTTGTAGATGTTTGATATCGAATATGTTGAAGTGAAACAAAAAATTAGTCTAGGTCTAAGCTCAAAGAACTATTTTACTGCAAATCTACATGTTTTATACAGTTCCCCCGGCTATATTTTGATAATTTCGCAGTGAAAGAACATAAATACAACAGATTTGCTTGATTTAGTTTACAATGTTGCCAAGGAATTCAATATGTAAGGTAAGTTATTTTTTTTTACTTATTTTTTTCCTCTTTATTTGTTATAAAATATATGTTTTTTTGTGAAAAACGTCTTTACCACTTTCTCATACGTCTGGTATCACACACACACGTACATGAATTACACCAATATATGCATAATTCAATTCTTTATTTATATGTGCAAATATTATTTAAATATTTCTAACAACCAAAAAATTATCACATTTTCAAAACAGTCACAATCAATAACGCAAATTTTCAAAAAAGAATCCGGTGGCGGGGAGACGTTTCGTATTTTTTAATCTGGCTTGCTAAAGGTTAATACTCATGAACTAAGGAACAATTATTATGAAGTAATCAACATTTTTCAAAGATGAGATTTTCTGACGTATAGAAAGTAAGTAAATCTAGACCTAGCATTATAATAAGAACGATTACGTTCTTGAAATAACTTTTGGGTTTTAAATTCATTCAATAAACGCAAACATTCATTACAAACAACAGACATTTTCAAGACTTTCATGTGAGTACGATTTTATACAGAATTCTTAAGGAGTTTGAAAATGCCAATTTCTAAAATATTTTCGAATATCCTTAGTAATGGAGGATAGGTATGCTCTGGATTGCTTGTCAGCATAGTGTTAATATGCTCAAAATATTTTATTTGTTTGATTTTTATTTTCTTTAACAGTTATTTTTTCACATGCAGTTGTGTCAGGACCTCTTTTCTGGCTTTTTTGGTAATTATATATTTGTCAGGACCTCTTTTCTTTCCTTCCTTTTCCATACAATTCTTCTGATATATCTGCTACACATCCACATCTCAAAGGCACCATTCTGTCTTCTGGCTGTTTGTTCACTATCCTGTACAGTCAAAGATGGATGTGTCGAGCCATTGGCGCAAATACAACAGTGAAACAATGCATTTTCATTCTCTGAACTACATCCTGCTGGAAAACTAGCAGGACCAATGTCCTGCTACAAGATAGATCCAGTGAGAGTTTGAGAATAAATTCAGAAGAAGTTCATTATCCATTTTTCTTAGCCATACATTAACATAAGAGTAAATATAGCTTTTACAATTGTTATTTTTAGAACTGTATTTCAGTTGATATCACATGTGATGTGCCTGAAAATGAAAACATTGATGATCTGACCAAAAAGATAAAAGAATTAATTCAGGAAGACAATGAAGTCTCATATCTAGAAAATAGGAGCAGGTCATTATAACTCACTTGAAGACAGGACACAACAGACTGAATATACACTTGAAGACAGGACACAACAGACTGAATATACACTTGAAGACAGGACACAGCAGACTGAATATACACTTGAAGACAGGACACAACAGACTGAATATACACTTGAAGACAGGACACAACAGACTGAATATACACTTGAAGACAGGACACAACAGACTGAATATACACTTGAAGACAGGACACAGCAGACTGAATATACACTTGAAGACAGGACACAACAGACTGAATATACACTTGAAGACAGGACACAACAGACTGAATATACACTTGAAGACAGGACACAACAGACTGAATATACACTTGAAGACAGGACACAACAGACTGAATATACACTTGAAGACAGGACACAACAGACTGAATATACACTTGAAGACAGGACACAACAGACTGAATATACACTTGAAGACAAGACACAACAGACTGAATATACACTTGAAGACAGGACACAAAAGAATGAATATACACTTGAAGAAGATGTGCCTGTTTGCTACACAATTGTGCACTCGTGGAAAATCTTATTGGTGATTATCCAAGATTCATATCCATATGGTGCAACTCGGAATATACAGGCTCTAAGGAAAGTTTATTTTGTTGCAGCCCAGCTATATGTTTTTCATGTATATCAGTTTATTTGATGAAATGGCCTTCTATCTGACTTCCTCATAACAATCCTCGCTGTTACTTGTAAGAGAACCAAGGTATTAAAATTGGTAATTTATAAATATGCCACTGCCAATATTTCAAAATGTGAGAGAACCCTTGGTAAAGGAAGATAAGTACACTCTGGATTATTTGTCAGAAAAGTGTTAAATTAATCGCTACTTACTACGAGGCCTATCATCCATTGGGTTATGTGCTGCCACCACTCTGCTAGGAATGTAGGCCTTCAGTCCTGAACTGGCACCTTTAATATTGGGATTGTTCTTGGTCCTCACAATACATCCGGTACCAAACTGTCTTTGCTTACGCAACACTTCCCTTGGAGGTTTGGCTACTGTGTCCACGAATGCTAGCTGAGCCTTGCGACCTGAAACAGAAAATATTCTGTAAATTACAAATTCAGAGTGGGTATTTGTGGCTATGTTGATAGTGACACAAGACAGTGGTAAAAAGTTCAAACCTACTTAACAATGGTTAGCTTTGAGATTGGTGACCAGCGTGTTAAGTACAAGACATAGTTCTCATGTACAGCTGTCCTACTAGCAATATGATTAAAGATGCCTATCACCGCTCTAAAGAAGTGGTAAAAACACTGAACGTATTAGTTACCAATGCCAAAGTCAGATGTGTAGGGCAATTGGAGCAAATAAAATGGTGACACAATGCATTTCTATTCTCTGGACTACATCCTGCTGGAAATCTAATAAGATCATTATCCTGCTACAAGAGAGATCTGATGGGAGTTTGAAAACGAATGAAAACAAATTAATTTAGAATATTACGGCTAAAAAATTTTTTATTTCAATGTACTCACAGATCAAAGGCATTTTTTGTAGAAAATATCTGTGACATAGTGGATGGGTCATTGCCTTGTATTAAAGGTCACGAGTTTGATACTAGGTTGTAACTCTTGTTTACAAATGCATTTCGCATGTGTGTTGCTGGGGCCCAAAAAATGAGTAAAGAATGGAAATACTGTTTTACCTTTCATGCATGTCATAAGAGGCGACTAAGGAGATTATGGGTTCCAAGGAGGTTGTACCTAAGGAGGTTGGTTGTCCCATCCTATATAGATTAAAAGTGACCCAGAAACCATGCTGAATTTGAATGTGTTAGACCGAAAGGCACAGATATTGCTGGAAAGCTGCAAACTATAACACAAATCATTTTGGACTACATCCTGCTAATCTGCAGGAGTTTGAGAATGAATGTAGAAGAAGAGCAAGTGCATTTTTCTGACATCTCTTGGGATTATCGCTTGAAGCAATGGGGTTATGTGTCGTAACAGCACTATACACAGATAACCTGGTACACTGGTGTAATGATGAACATACAACAGTACTATACACAGATAACCTTGTACACTGGTGTCACCATGTAGGTGTCTACAAAATATAAACATTCCAAACATTGTAGGCCTACAAACCAACACCTTCAAATACTTAGGCGCAACATTCTCTTCAGATGGAAAGATGGACACCGAAATAGACATTCGTTGTAGCAAAGCGGATCAAATACTGGGTCAATTATCCCCTTTATTGCAACACAAAATGCTACCAATGTCAACAAAAAACATCTTATCCAAATTATCTTCATTCCAACCCTGTGTTACCAATGTCAAACATGGTCCTTAACAACAAAACATAAGAGACAAGTGGTTACAACAGAGATGAGATGTCTGAGAAAAGCCACAGGAAGACACAGAATTAGAAACAATGTCTTAAGAGAAAGATTGGGCGTCATATCAATTCTACAATACATACAAAACCAACAGATACAATGGTTTGGTCATCTGGAAAGAATGCCATGTGATTCATTAGTTTATAAAGCATATACGAAGAGAGGAGAAGCAGAAAGAAGAGCCAAGGGTAGACCTAGAGTACGCTGGATCGACAACATCAAAGAGACATTACACAAACACCAAATAACATTATCTGAAGCTGCCAGAAAAGCGAGAACAAGAACATTGTATCTCCCTCGACACACATAAAGGGTAAAAGAGGAAGGAAAGAAGAAGAAGAAGTAGGCCTACATTTACCTTTGTTCTGAAAGACTTTCTCCCGTGCTGGATATACAAAATGATTAGGAAAGATAGAAAATGTTATCAACTTTAATGAAAAACATGTTTTAAATAGATGATTCATGGTAAATACAACAGGGAAAATATCACAATTCAATTCTAATTGACTACAAATGCAACCGCAAAAAAAAGAGCAGCAGTGTTACTCTGACTAAAGAAATCGGGATGAGGTTGCTCTGACAATAGATACAGACAAGTTCACAGCCAGTTTTATGGCAGAAATAGAAGCTCTCAAGAAAGCAGCAGAAATAGATGTGCAACATACAGATCTCATGCACAGGAACATCAGTTCTACTAACAGATACATTTTCTGTCATAACAGCATTGAAGCTACACAGGAACACTGAAATGAGGGAAGTTATAGTTCAGCTGCATCATAATTTTTTTTAGAATATTGGATATCTTCACTTCACACTGCAACTACGAAGGAAATGAAGTAGATTAGAATGACCAAAGGAGGGAATATGCCACAAGACGACTAACTGGTCAGTTACGAGAAAGTGAAGACCATCATCAAAGGCAACCACAACAGAAAAACGAAAACAGACCACCCCATTACAACTATCCAGAAGGGACCAGCTTATCTTATGTGCCTCTAAACTGGTTACAAAAAATGAGACATCACATGCACACCAAATTCATAAAAGATACAACAGACCTTTGCCATTGCATCCTAGAGAATATGACAGAGGAACATCTTACAAGACTGTCCCCAGAATGCAGACCTAAGGAGAAAGACATGACCCACACCATTCAACTACAAAGAGAAGCTATATGGCACAGCAGAAATCCAGAATCAGACTGTAGACTACATCATAGAATCCTGAGTCCCAACTGAGAAATTATTGCCAAAGAAGAATTATAACAGTCATCTTGCATTCAAGCATGGAAAAATTCTAATTTGTGTTAGTAAAGGTAATTTGAATTACAATTCTAACAAAGTGCCTGAAACACTACACAATGGACTTTGATAACACTAAGGATTGTGTTTCTACTATTGCTAATCAAAGAAATAAATAAGTAAAAATGAGAAACAAATTGGTAGCATATTCTATTCAGGATGTAGCCATCAACCCAGCTTTTTTTTGGCTGTAGTGATTTTCTAGGCAATATAAATATGTTTAGTAGTTTGCAATTGCTTTCTGAATGGTCCGGATGCACAATTTTACCCACTGACATGTAAAACTACCTGCTTGTCCTTTAGCAATAGTGGTGGACATTGACTGTTTCAGTCTTTGATACTTGAGTTCTCTCTCCTCAAACCGTCTCTGAAATTAGAAAAATGTATGATCAATTGAGAGCAATGTTATACATTCCCATAGATGACACACACAAAATATTTCACTAGAAGATGACAAGAAACAATCTCACACATCATAGATATAATGTGTGGTCATGGTGTGCCAAAAGATAGACTAACATTAATTAAGCAATTTATGACTAAAAGGTAAAGTAAAGGTAGATCCCATGACAGCAACCTGTCATCAGAAATGAAGGTAAATCTTTATGTACTAAGCCGCAGTAACTATTATGAGGGGGTGGCCAGTTCCCTTCCTTGCTGTATTTACCTTCCTTTATTCATGTGTCAGGTACCAATTTACAGCTGGGTCGACTGGAGGAGCAGTCCAGTCCAGCAAGAAATCATGACCCTGACTTTTTTCTGTCTGGATGTCATCTGTACACCAAATCTAACACAATGTAACCCAGCGATAGTAGGCCAGCTCACTATCAACTAGACCACCGTGATCCACTAGAATAAAAGTCTTACTCTAAGTTTAGTAAGTTGTCCGATATAACCAAAAATACAAGTTTAAAAGTGTTGTTGTTATAGTGTTTGCTGTTTGTCATGTCTGTCTTCTTCATGTTGTCATTTTTACTTCTCTATCGCCGCCGAAGACGGATGTATCGGGCCAGTGGCCCAAATAAAATGGCGACACAACACATTTTCATTCTCTGGACTACATCCTGCTGGAAATCTAATAGGACCATGGTCCTGCTACAAGAGTGATCCAGCAGCAGTTTGAGAATGAACGCTGAAGAAGAAGAACTCTATTTTTCTCTCCAAGTAATTCTTCTTCAGCAGTGATTCTCAAACTTCTGCTGAATCTCTCTTGTAGCAGGACCATGGTCATACTATATTTTCAGCAGGATGTAGTCCTGAGAATGGAAATGTGTTGTATCACTATTTTAATTGCGTCAATGGACCGACACATTCGTCTGCGGCATACTCTTAAAATTGAAGGGTATTTCTTCAATCCCACTAAGCTAGGACAAGATCTTTCCAAGTTGGAATGTCTTGCATTTAATTTTGTTCATGGCAATGACCGAGCAGATCAGCTGGCGTGCACTGTCACTGTGTCTGGCAGTAGAACAATGTATTAAGTTCATCTACCACAAACAATAATAAAAGACTCACCATATACAATTCTCTCCAAGTTTCATCATCCTTTGGTTTGCTTTCTCTGAAATCTCGATGGCACAAAACTTCCCACAATTCACCAGAGTCCTCTAAAAAGTGCTGGAATGATATAGATTACAAATCATATAAATAACAATATTAATTTCTGTACAAATTTAAAAATATGCTTTAAATTCTTTTAAGTTCATTCTCTAAATTATGCAGATTAACAGGATGTAGTCCAAAAAACGGAATGTGTTGTGTTTTAGAAATTCATTCAATGCATAAATACATCTTTAAAAGGATGGTGAATATTAATAACTCAAGTGTAAGAAATATCGTGAACGATTGTGTAAGATTGATGTAAAGATCTGAACAGCCCATAAAGAGAAACATAATAGATATAAAAAGAGGCTGATAAATCATCAAATTGGAGCTGTCGGATGCTACACTGATGGATTTATTGAGGCGGGGACAGGAGCAGTTATGGATTTGTCTTGCATGTGCTGACAATAACCTGCAGTCATAACTCATAACTTATTGTGTCTATTAGCTGTGTGTTGACAGAGCAAAGAATAGTTACATTGTGACCAGTCATGCATGTCATTAGAAACAACTAATGAAGTTTTAGGGTGGAGTTGACTGTCAAATCTCATTGAAAAAAATCATAAGGCCACAAATGGGTTTTAAACCAAGTACGTTCCGCTGGCACCTATTGGCTTTGCAACTTGAGTCAACACATTTTCATATTCGGCCACACAGTAAAGACAATTTGATCTGATCCATCTAATCAGACCTGGTTGAAATCCCATTTGCTACCTTATTATTTTTTTCTGTAATAGTAAATCTTCAATGCTTCTATATTATACTAGTAATTTATCTAGGCATGTAGTTGCGTCTGTGGGTCTCACCAATGGCCCACTAGACATACCACCCATGCAACAGAAAACCTTAGTAGATGACATGCCATTATATTGAGGTTATCTTCTTATAGAAGCTTCATGGCATGTCATCTATACAATTATGCTTTTTATTTTGTTGTTGAAATGTGTTTCATGTTTGCTTGAATATATGTATGATCCCTCTGTGGTTGGGAGGGAGCCAGAGATGTACTGTGCAGCACTGGGGAGGAGGAAACTGATAGCACTGTTTTTTCCTATGGCTGACCCATCGTAGAGGCACAGTGACTCAGGACATGAAAATCCTTTTTACTTGAACATTTGGTTGCATGCCTGGAGCAATAGAGAAGTTCGGCATAACCAGTAGTGAATTGGTGGCGATGAATGAGCACAGTGAACCCTATCTTGGCTACAGTGACTGGGAGCAGTGCATAGGTTGAAACCTACCTTTCTGGAGGTGTGATAGTTATTCTCTGGCTCTGTCCCAGGGTGGGCCGAAAATCCAGACTTCCCAGCAATATAATGCCATTTAATGGTATTAGGGACCGCTGGATCAGCAACCAACCAACCATTAATTTATCTATGTTATATCTGAAGCAACATTTGTTTATGTTTATGTGTTCCTTATGTTTACAAGTAGGCCTAATTGGTCTTTGTAGCTCTGGGGGAGTGGTAAGGACATAAGTGTGTAAGGGATAGTACCTCGCGGTGAGTGGCAGCCACTTCCTCTCGGGAAGGCCAAGATCCTATTTGGTTCCCCCCCCCCACTCCTGTTTAGCTCATGTATGGCTCTACAAGTCTGCTTGTGTACAGCAGCACCACACTCCCCCCAGTCAATATTGGCTAGTCTGCTGAACTATGTGAAGCCATTCAGCAAGGCAACATCCTCTCCTACTGTACACACAACTGCTGGTGGAGAAAGATGAAGATTGTACTATTGACAATGGCTTCGAAGACGGAGTTGACAAGGCCCTGTATTGAGCTGAGGACGCATCAAGGATGGTAATTGATAAGCTACCAGAACCGGCTCAGAAAGCAATGACAAACAACTGAGACGTAAATAATGCAAGGAAACTCATAATGACCAAATAGAAAAAGCTAGGATGTTTGCACAGAACCAAGAGGTTTACAGAGTGACAATGAGGGCAATAAGTAAGGAAAACATCACATAAAGAGACAGTACTGTGGCCTTCTGGCACCTACTAATATTAAATGTTTGTGGTTCTTGAGAAATTTACATACTTATGCAGTGTGTATTATTGTTGTCTGTGTGTCAATCGATCGGTCCAACTTCATAGTAGCTTGGGAATATACACGTTGGAAGTTTTGACTAAAACCGCATCTTAAGGGATAGGCATGCATAGGTGCCACTTTGGAAATATCAATACAAAAATCACACCATGCTTCTCTGTTCCTTGCTTAAGTGTGGAGAATCTTAATCTTGTTCAATCTATCTATCTATGAGTTAAATCTTTGGTTGCCTTTCAACGTCAGGGGTAGAACTTTTTTCTGGAGATGGCCCTCATGTGTGCTGAGTATATTGTGAAATTTGTTGCAACTATTATCTTGGAGGTCCATTGTTTTCATGGCCGGCCTCTAGGTCTGCCTTCACTGTATCTGTGTAGCATAGCTTGCTGTGGTACAATGTCTGATGGTAGTCTGCTGATGTGTGCAAACCATTTGATCTGTTGTCTCTTAATATGTTCCAAGATTGGGGTGGTGTCTGTTCTTTGTCTAATATGCTCATTTCTCATTCTGTCTCTTAGTCAGATATCCATAGAATTCTGTGCAAACATATCATTTCAATTGTCACTTTTGGCATTGGTAACACAGTGTTGGCATAATAATTGTTTTTAAGTGTTATTTTGGTGTTTAAGTCTACATATTTGTTTCTTAAAATTCACTTATTTAAGTTTGTTGTTACTAATATATATATATATTGGTGTTTCTTTCTATTTTTCCTATCTTAATTACTTTGGCATTTTCTATATTTATCTATATGTTAAAGGTTTGGCATGTTTTATGTAATTTGTAGTTGCTCTTCTGATGATGTTACTAATGCTTGTTCTTGTTCAATCTTTGATATTATCTTTACTTTACTTTATTCTAAAGGCTCCAATACAGTCTTGTAAAGGGAATCATGTTGCATCAAGTGCTCAAAATCAAACAAGTTTGCGATATTTCACAGTTATCAGCTGTTTTTGTTGACCTACAAAAGCATTTATTTTGTTCCTCACAGACACATTGGTTTTATAATTTATCTAACTAACTAACCTCTTAGTGAACATAGTCCAGAGCTGGGGTTGCTATGAATTGGTGCTTGACAGGGGAGCTGAAGCTCATGACTATACATGTTGCAAAAAGGTAGAAAAACCACAAAATCCCTACGATTTACCACCTAAGTAGGAAATTTCTAGAAAAAACCACAAAACCCTTAGGATTTACCACCTCTAAGTTGGAAATTTTTAGAAAACCCACAAAATCCCTAGGATTTACCACCTAAGTAGGAGATTTCTAGAAAAACCACAAAATCCCTAGGATTTACCACCTAAGTAGGAAATTTCTAGAAAAAACACAAAATCCCTAGGATTTACCACCTAATTAGTTGCACTTCTCAAAACATTGCACACAGCTGGAAGTTGGAATCTTCTCTGTATGAAATAAATGTCTAGAGAAACCAACCCATTTCACACATAGTGGAGTAATCGATTATAATTTCCGGAAATTGAAGCAACAGCACTTGCAGCTGCAACAACAACAACAGCAGAAGGAACAACAACAGCAACACCGACAACAGTAGCAACAACAAACTAACAGATAAGAAACACAAAATAATAAAATAATATCTTACTGGGTTATAGTCCTCCAGTTGATAGAGTTGCTGGGCAGTGCATCTCTCCAGAACTGGCTTGAGAATAGTGTAGGGTGTGCCACCAACACACTCAATGGCTAGTTTGTAAGAGAAGAAACAAAAGTCAGTTTATGTGATTACTTATTCAATGACTACAGATGGCTGGGGTGCAACAAAACAAATATTTCTCTCGAGCCTGCATATTCCAAGTACTTATTCTACGTATACACATTTAAAGGTAAGAGCACTTTTATACGAATGTGATAGGCCGGACATTCAATGCAGACACGAAAAGAAGGATTCAGACTTTTGTATATATGAGTGCTACAGATGTTAAAATCAGTCATATTGAATACAAGACAAATACATTCATATTGCAGAAAATAAACAAACGTGCAAGCTATCAAGAAACACTTTTGGTGGTGGTGAAACAGTGTAAACTTGTTTGGTTTGCACATGTAACGAGACACTATACAATATCTAAAACTATTGTGAAAGGACAGTCAAAGGTGGAAGGAGAAGATGCAGTTCAAGAAAATCTTGGAATAACATCAAGGAATGGTCTGGGTATGATTTTTCTGCACTGATTTTTCTGCTGTGTATGATTTTTCCGAATGGCTGAGGATAGATGTGTTTAGAGGGCCTTTTGTGCTGATGTCTCCAGTGTGCATCTCTATGACACTGACGTCTCCAGTGTGGTACCCCTATGATATCGACGTCTCCAGTGTAACACACCTATGACACTGATGGGCGATGGGTCTTATTATTATTACATTCTTCTTCTTCAATCAATTATTAAACATCCAGTCCAATATTGTTCATGTATAGAGCTGTTTGATTTTGGTCATCTTGGGTTTCCCACAACTTGTTTTGTAGATAAGCAGAGGGAACAGTAAGGAATGGAGGGGGTAAATTTTTATAAAACTCAAAGATGGGAAGACAATATCAAAAGCTTTTCCAACTGGGAAATACTCCTCTAACTTTAGAGCAGAAGCATTTGCACTCTATCAAGCATTGAAAGTCTTCACCAAACAAGGACTGCCAAGACCAAAGAAGATAGCTATATTCACAGATTGCAGATCCCTACTGGAATAAATCCAGAGCAACAGAAATGAAAGCCTTCTGCACAACATCAGACATGAGCTAAGACATATAAAAAAATCATCAACTATTGCCTTTCAATGGATACCATCACACTGTGGAATCATGGGAAATGAGAAAGCGGATGCCCTGTCAAAAACAGGAAGCGAAATGGAGCAACACAGACACCCACTGTCCTACGGAGAAGAAAAAACAATAATCCAGAACACATACACAGCAAAGTGCAAGAAATAATTGGAAGTAGAAGACAAACATGATGCAATACATCACCTCCAAAGATATCAACAGACCACAATATTTCGCTGTAGAACAGACCATCGCAGACTGTTGGGTCACCTTTATCAATTGAGGATCTCATACAAAGATGAATGTCCATGTGGATTCAGAACCAAGACTCCTGAACACATACTTCAGGATTGCTCAACATACAAAGAGCAGAGACAGCAGACCTGGCCAGAGGATACAGACATAGCAAAAGCTATGGGGCAGCCGCTCTGACCTGGAGAAGACAGTGGACTTTGCCCTGACAATATAACATGACCACAGATGCTGAACACAGAAGAAGAAGAATACCCAGTCTTGGTCAGCAATCATGCCAATGGATTAGTTCTATACTTGTTACATGTCATATCACAACGAAATGAACATGTTTCAGTCACCAACATGTTGAAAATATCCTCTGCAATAAACAAACGAAATACACCTACCTGACTGACGTTAACAGCATGGCCTAGAGGTTCTGCAACTTCAGAAAAATCACAATGCCAGACATGACTAATATTTGTAGGTCCGTGATGCTATATTCTCCCTCAAACATGTTCTACACACTGCCTCTGAACACATAACTAATAGGCCTATCTATATTCCCAGTCATAGCAAGTAATGGAGCAAGATTCACAACTGTAAATCTCAATAATTCCTCCTCGTCGGAATCCGAATCCATAAAAGTATCTGAAAAGATGGCTTCTAGATTTTGTTTGAGTAAAACTGAAACTGTCCGTCTATGTTACACTGTACTTCAACACAAATACTACGGAGTAGAAATGATGTATGTCTAGCATCAATCATTCGTATTTTCGGTCATGTGATATTAACACTTGTATGATTATAATTTCGTTAAATAGGGGACTAGCAAATGTTATATGGATTCGATCATGGCTGCAAATAACGGAAATGAATTTGGCATATCAAAATGACAATGGTATGCTGAAGGTTAATCTTAACATTGGCTACATTTTGTAAAGACTATAATACAATAAACATACAAAGAACTTACCATCAATGTTATCAATAAGAACTTGCATACACAGGTCATACAGTGACTTCACTTCTGAAACAGCACCACAAAAACATGTAGGTTTAATACAATGAAAATTTACTCTAATGTAATGGTCATTTTATTGTCAAAGAGAAAAAAATTAATGTGTTGAAATGGAAAAATCAGGGATGAAGTAGATAAATCAGTGCTGAAATGGATAAATGAGTGCTGAAGTAGATAAATCATGCTGAAATGAATAAATCAGTGATGAAATGAATAAATGAGTGCTTAAATGGATAAATGAGTGCTGAAGTAGATAAATCAGTGCTGAAATGAATAAATGAGTGTTTAAATGGATGAATGCTTAAATGGATAATTGAGTGCTGAAGTAGATAAATCAGTGCTTAAATGGATAATTGAGTGCTGAAGTAGATAAATCAGTGCTTAAATGGATAATTGAGTGCTTAAATGGATAATTGAGTGCTGAAGTAGATAAATCCGTGCTTAAATGGATAATTGAGTGTTTAAATGGATGAGTGCTTAAATGGATAATTGAGTGCTGAAGTAGATAAATCTGTGCTTAAATGGATAATTGAGTGCTGAAGTAGATCTTCTTCTTCTTCTGCGTTCATTCTCAAACTCCTGCAGATTAGCAGGATGTAGTCTGGAGAACGGAATGCATTGTGTCATGGTTTACAGCATTGCTGCGATATCTGCGCCTTTCAGCCTGACACATTCGACTTCAGCATGGCTTTGGGTCACTGACCCTATATGGGATGGGACAGCCAACTCCATCCCATAACCTCCTTAGTCGCCTTTTATGACATGCGTGGAAGGTAAACAGTGTTGCTATTCTTTTCTTCCCTTTCGGGCCCCGGCAACACATGGGCGGCTGAAGTAGATAAATCAGTGCTTAAATGGATACAAATGGCTCATGCCCTTTGACCTATTTAGTGTTCATCAATAAAGAAAAAATAACCCTTGTACCAGACCTGTAATTCCCTGCTTCCTGCCTGAGTACACATGTGTCCTAGTGACTGTCTTGACACCTATAGAGTCAGGATCAACTACAGGCAAGGGGAGAAGTTCTGTTTGGAAAAATACAAGAATCAATTGCGTGATAGATATAATTATAGCATGGACAGGATTGTATGGAGAATATATTTCAATATACAAGATTTCTGACAAAACACTAAGATATACAAGATTTATGACAACACACTATGGTATACACGATTTATGACAGCACACCCCAATATACAAAATTTATGACACCACACTATGATATAAAATTCATGACACCACACTATGATATACAAGATTTATTAGAACACTTTACGATATACAAGATTTATAACAAGATACTTTGATATACAAGATACTATATAAAAAATATGATACCAAATAATATACTACAAACATTTTTTTTTAAATTGCTGTTAAAAAAAACTAGATTTTATACAAATTCCTACTATAAAACTAGATTCTATAACAAATTGTTGTCATGTGATGTATTCTTTCCAGAACATAGTCTTCCTTATGAATCTCCTGAAATTCCTGCGATCCCTGGTAAGTTGTTCCACTTCCTTTGGTGACATGCATGCATTCATGAATATCTCTTGTCCAATGACATCTTGGTCGACCTCTGCCTCTACTGCCTTCTATCACCCCCTCCAACAACATGCTTTCCATGCCATTGTGTCTCTTCACATGGCCAAAAAAAACCTAATTTCCTTCTTAATATGGTCTTTAAAAGCCTTCCTTCTTGAACATTAATTTTCTTAGCATGTCTTGGTTGGTCTTTTTTTTGTGCCCATATATAGTACTCTCAAAACTCTTCTATAGCACTTCATTTCGAAAGCCTCTATTCTCTTGGCTGTAGTTTTATTTATTTGTTATTGTTTCGCAGCCATAGGTCGCTGTGGGAACACACACGTACGTAACAAATATAATAACTAGTTCCAGTGTTTTCCCTGTGCCACAGTTTATTCAGTTATTTTCATTTGAACATCGTTATTACTGTTCTCCTCCTGATCTCGACTCATAAAGAAATTCTTGGTACAATACTCTTGTATAACAAATTACTACTAAAAAATCGGATTCTATAAAAATTGCTAGTAGAAAAAAAATTTGTATAACAAACTGCTATTAGAAAAAAACCAAGATTCCATGACAAATTGCTATAAAATACAAGATAAGATTTTAAAACATAACATTCTATAACAATGACATTCATCTTTGTTTATACCTTTCTCATCATCTCGGTAGTAAGGGTTAAACCTCAACGGCTTATAGTTTGCGTGTGTCTCAGGTAACATACTTAGAATATCCAGCTCTGTGATATTTACCTGAGGATAGAAGAATCATCATTAAGTTCCATTTCCGCAATAAAAGTTGGCTGCAACTGACCTCCAACATCATGTCTATTGTCTTGATGGTACACTCTGCTAGAATGTAACCACTCCATCTCTTGATGTTGCTTTCCAACTTGTATCTCTGCCTAAATCTTGCTCATCTCCCCTCGACTTTACCTTCAAGTAAAATCTTGAACAAGGTGTCATGTCTTTGAATATGTCCAAAATTGTATTTGTTTTATCTGTTTGATCTTTATTTTCTTTAATTTTTTTTTTCTTCATATGAAGTGCTAGAACAACTTCATTTGTTTTCTTTCAATGATGTTGTCCCTATTCTTCTATATATCAACATCTTAAAGACATCAATTCTGTCTTCTGTTTGTTAATTGTTTATGTTTCTGAGCCATGCATGATGATGATGATTGTCTATTGTCTATCCCCAGGTATGCCAGACCATCATCTGCCAAAGATACTATGGTGAGCTAGAGAAGGGTATACGATCTCAAGGTGGCCAAAGGAAGCGCTACAAGGACTCGTTAAAGGACTCACTGAAAGCCTTTGAAATAGACCACGATACATGAGAAGAACTTGCACAAAATAGATCTACATGGCGTTCTAAAATAAAAAAGAGCGCATCATCTTGTGAAAAGAAGAGAAATGCAGCAGCTCAACAGCGGAGAGCAGCTAGAAAGTCACGGATAGACCAAGATCCGTCTACAGTCGTTATTCCATGTCCAAACTGTCCAAGGACATTTACAGCTCGAATAGGGCTCATTAGCCATCTACGAACTCATAATCAAGGACATAACTAAAATTGAATTTTCAAAAGTGGATGTAACTAATGGTCATCATCACTTGTGATGGACGAACAACATCCCCAGGTGGTGGTGTTGTCGTAACTTCACACTTGCTGTTGAGCGTAGGGATTTGTGAAGGAGATGTAGTCTGCATTCCAGGTATGTTGCTCCGGTTGAGGTGTAGCCATGTTTGTTCAGGATGATCTTGATGTCTTCTATCCATCTTTTCCTAGGTTTGCTCTTGGCTCTGTATCCTGATTCCATCTTGCTATAAGCTCTTATGTGAAGTTGATCGTTCATCCTCATAAGATGTCCAAACCATATTATCTGTTGTTTCTTTATATATTCAATGCATGATTTTATACCTATTATCTTTCTGATGTCCTCACTATGCATTTTGTCGAGTCTAGTGACTCCAATAGCCTTCCTTAGACATTTTGTAAGTTTCAATCTTTCTCTTATATGTCAGTTGCCAATCTGGCATTGGTAGCATAGTTTTGGTATAAAGATGCTCTTAATCATTTTCTTTATTTCCATGTTGATTTTTGAGTGCAATAGCAAAGGAAATGGAATTTTATATCCAGTCCATATTCTTTACTTGGTTTATCAACTTGATCTATTAGTCTTTGTAGTTCCTGTTCACTTTCTGCTAAAAGTACAGTATTTGCATATCTCAGGCTGTTTATTATTTTCCCAATGATCTTGAGTTCTGGCATTCCTTCTATATGTAAAGATATTCTCTATGTAGATATTAAATAGGCTGGGTGATAAAATACATCTTTGTCTTACCCCTCTTTTTATTTCTATATATGGTGAGTAGCTGTTTTCACACCTTATTGATGAAGTTTGTTCCCAAAATATATTTCTAATCAGTCTCATGTCTTTTCCATCTATGCCTATCCCTTAAGACATTCAATTAATTTTTCATGTTTACTCTGTCAAATGCCTTGTTGTAGGTTATGAAGCAAATATAGATACTTTATATATACGACTATATATTTATCCATCAATAGTCAGATACTAAGTATAGCTTTGATAGAAGAATATACTGCATTTAACTCTTTATTTCTAAAGATTTCTCTACCATAATGCAGTTAGGAGTAACTATAGAAATTGAGGTCTTATCGGTTTACTGACAGAAGTGGTCTGTTTAACTAGCTGTTTTAGCGGCTTACTGACAGAAGTAATGAAATGCTTAACTTGCTGTTTCAGCGGTTTTCTGAAACAATGAGTTAATAGCTTGGATAATAGAAGCTGTTTTACTATGCATCTACGAGGCGTGTTCAAATGAAAACGGGACTTGTGGATTTATTTAAAAAGTATCATACGCAATTTAATATTTTCAACGGAATTGAACAAAGCAACCACTTGTGAATAAGAATGCACCTGGGTTCATCAGAAAAAATCTCCGTATGCATTTAGGCAAGCATCCCACTGTTTAGGTAGACGTCGAATGCCGTCCGAGAAAAAGTTGCGTGGCTGTTCTCTGAACCATGTGGTCACCGCTGTCTTCACGTCTGCGTCGCTGTTGAATCGCTGTCCCTTTAGTGCTTTCTTCAACGGTCCGAACAAATGGAAATCACACGGGGATAAATCGGGACTATAGGCTGGGTGATGAAGAACTTCCCAATTCTTCTTTGCCAATGTTTCCTGCACAATTTTTGCGACGTGCGGACGAGCGTTGTCGTGGAGAAGAATCACACCGTGAGAAAGTCTGCCTGGTCGCTTAGCCTTGATGGCCTTATGCAGCTTGTCTAAAGTGTCTTTATAATGGGCGGCATTGATGTTGACACCAGGTTCCTTAAAATCAGTCAACAAAAGCCCTTCATGGTCAAAAAATGCAGTCACCATAACCTTCCCAGCAGAAACCTGTGTCTTGAATTTTTTGGGTTTTGGTGAACCTGGATGTTTCCATTGCATGCTGTCAATTTTGCTGCTCGGTTCATAGTGGTGGCACCACGATTCATCACCTGCCACAATGCTCAACAGAAATGCATCACCCTCTGCCCTGTAACGCATCAGGTGGTTCAAACTCCACCCCATCCGTTCTTCCTTATGGTGGTCAGTCAACATCCGTGGGACCCACTGTGAACACACCTTCCGATAGTTCAATTTCTTCCGAACAACCATGTGGGCTGTCCCAATTGACATATGGAATTCTTCTGCAAGCGAACGAATGCTCCGACGACGGTCAGTCAGTACTGCTTTATCAAGCACGGCTATGGCTTCTTCTGTTGCAACAATATGCGCCTGACCTGGCCGTGCAAGATCTGCCGTTAACTCACGTCCGTCTTTAAACATACGCACCCACTCCATCACTCTGGTCCTCGACAAACATTTGTCACCATATGCTGCCTTCATTCTCCGATGAATGTCTACTGCTTGACATCCTTCAAATGAAAGAAACTGGATCACAGCACGCTGATTCACTTTGGACGGGTTCGGAATCACACCCGCCATATTGTTAACAGTCTTCTGCAGCACATATGCATGCTGGGAAGATGAACACGTGACCGTATGTAAATTATTGGATACTCATTACTAGTGCAAAATGTCATAAATATCAGTGCGCTCTATCACGCGTGGTGTAACAAGTCCCGTTTTCATTTGAACACGCCTCGTAGTTCAAAGGTGGAAAACTTTTTCGGGTCAGTGGACCAGATTGACAATTTTTTAAGGAGGCATCCATCTTTCCACACACTATCAAAGGCTTTTTTCTACCCAAACCACTTATGTCTGCTTTTTTTCATGAAAAGCATCCTCTACTTCCTGGGCAATTAGTGTAATCTGGTCTTCAGTTGATCTACACTTTCTGAAACCAACTTGCTTGTTTAGCGGGATTTTTTTTTCTTTTTAGGAACCACATCATTCTTTCGTTTACCAGATTTTAGCTTCCTCCGCCAAAATGATCGTCTAGAACGAATGTGTTCTTCTTACGGTGTTCGATTAACAGTTGTTCGTTCCCGAAAGTAATAGCAACCTACGGGAATATTGTGCCTAGAAATTTCCAATGGATTAATCTAGCTTTTTCTCTAGGAATGTGATCTTGTGGCGTAGCAATTAGTATAATATTCATAGAAAATGGAAAGAGGAGAAAGGGCAGACCAAGAACATGATGGACTGACGACATTAAAGATAACATGAATACATCGCTAGAAAATGCAAGGCACATCACCCAAGACAGAGAGAGGTTTAGAGAGTTCATTGGGAAGACAACATTCTGGAAGGAATACGCCACATGACACAGATTTTTCATCAGTTTGCACAAACAACTGGTCAGACTTATTGGGAGATAGCTGCCCACCTTGTATTTTTTGTTTGCCTTTCCCATGGATGGGTATCATTATGGTGGTTTTCCACACCTGTGGCACTAGGCCTCTATTCCAACAGTTGTTGAAAAATTTTATTAGTTTCATTAGTTTCATTTTCATTATAATTTTATTTGTTGGTGGTCCGATGTCAATTAGCAGTTCATTTGGTATGTTGTCTGGGCCAGGTGATTTCCCAAGTTTTAATACTGTTAGTTCTTCATTTAGTTTATTGATCATTAATGGCATATTCATGACATTTTGCTTATCTTTGCTGATCTCTTTTCCTATCTTATGTACCCGGTAGTTCTTTTCTTACTTCTATTTTCATCATCTTTATGGTAGGCAGTACTTTGTTAATACTGTATGAAATGATTTGAAGACTTCTTTCCTGTGAGCACATCGCCATTCTCTAAAGCCATTGATGCTGTTTTGTTATCTTTGTTGCTGAGCATTTTTGTTATTTTCCATAGTTTTCTTCCCTCTTTGTTGAAGTTTACATTTTCTGTTTTTTTTCATGCCATTTTTTCCTTGTGTTTGTAAATGTTGTTTTTCTTAGTTTGGCTACAGCAGCTTTTAGTGATATTTTGTTTTCTGTGGATGGGTTTTTTTTCTGCTGTGTCTTTGGCTTTTGACACTTCTTTCTCCAACTCATCGAGTTCATCAGACCAGTACAGCTTGTTATTTTTTCTAGCACCTCTTGGTATGGTTTGCTTGGCTGCAGAAGCCAGGAGTTGTGCAGTTTTATTCACGTTTTTAATCCCTGGATTTAGGGTTTTTGTGAATTTGTCTGTCAGGTCAGCATACTTACTCCAGTTTGCTTTCTTGAAGTTCCATCTAGGTGTGGTTGTGGGGCCAGCAGAGGTGTGGTTAATGTCAATGGTGAGTTTGATGGATGACGCTCACTTCCACCAAGCTGCTTCAGTTGTATGTATGTTTTTAGCTAATGCGTCTATTGCAAAAGCTAGGTCTGGGGTGGTGTGCCATCTTCTAGAGTAGAAAGCTGGAGGGTTTTTGGGTTCACTTCAATTCAGCAATTGGTTTCACCTTGCATTGCCAGTTTTCCACTTCTTCTCCTCTAGTATCCTGTATATCCCCAGCTCTGTGAGTGTCTATTAAAGTCACCAGTCACAAGACAGTTATCTTTTTCTGTGTTAATTGTGTGCAGAGATAGGCTCTTGTCTTGTGGACAGTAACAGCTATATGCTGTAACCTGTTTAGTTGGAACAGTTTAGCAGGTTCTAATTATTTCAGCTCGTTCTTCAGTGTTTACTCAGATTTCTAAGGCAACGATATTGTTTTTGACCAGTACAAGTACTCCTCCTTAGTGTTTCTTTTCTCTATCATTCCAAAATGTTTGGTATCCTCGGATGTTGAATCTGTAGTTGTTTGTGAGGTGTGTTTCCTGTATGCATGCTATATTAATTTCTTATTTGTGTAATCGGTTTGCAAGTGCAGTATTTTTATTGTAGACACCTTCTGCATTCCACAGCAATATTTTCAAGTGCTTACTATTGTCTTTGGAGTCTGCATCATTATCTTCATGTGTGTTTTTTTAACCAGTAGTTGTTTCCTTTGATCTCTTTTCCTGGCTCCACAAATTGAGACAGAGGTATCACCAGTCGCTGAGGGTGGGCTCCTTTGATGTTTAGAGCCCGGCACATCATCGGCCTGAAGGGATTCCACAAATGAAGCACCAAAACGAATCGTCTGCAACCTTTTATTTGACATATGAAGTTATTGTGTGGCACTGTGGTTTTCAGCCTTTGCAGCCATGCCCTAGGTGGACTATTTTGCACCTTTCGGTCCAGTGTCCCGTCTTCCATCTTATTTTTGAGTCTTCTTCTTCTTCAGCGTTCATTCTCAAACTCTCGATAGATTTCTCTTGTAACAGAACAATTGTCCTACAAGATTTCCAGTTGAATGTAGTCCAGAGAATGGAAATGTGTTGTGTTTTATTTGCGCCAATGGCCCAACACATCTGTCTTCAGCAGAACTTTTGGGTCAGGGTGTGTTTCCATAGCCCTTATCCATGCAAGGATTGGCCACAGGGCAGTGGAGGTTTCATTTTGGAGCTTTCCTTCTCCGAGACAGCTTGTTGGAGATATGGGGTATTTCAGTTAAGATATCAGCGCCGCCTGATATCCTGCCCCGTGCTGGTAGGTAGCAACACTGGTTTGGTCAGAGAGTACTTATTCGTCCAGAGAAATTCTGGCTTATTTTGAAGCTGACCTCTTATATCTAGAGGCTTTTCCACTATCCGATACCGGTGGATGCTCCTTGTAGGGGTAGTCCCCCACCCAGGAAAGTGGGTCTTGATAACCTGCAATTTTGTTTAATGGCAGTTGATGTGTTGCTCAATGAGATGGACTGAATACATGAAGTAACCTGAGTACAATGGAGTCAATCCTCTATGTCTGGCACACCTACAACCTCCTTAGTAGCCTCTACAACATGTAGAAAAAAGTCACAATTCTTTGCTCCCTTATTGGACCTGGCAACGCACAGAAGATATGATATGAGCACCCACTTGGCACAGGACATGCCGGTTTTTTGCTGTGAACATTTTGTTACATGTCTGGAGCCATAAAAATTTTTTTGCATAAACAGTAGGCAATTGGAGTTGGGGAATGAGCACAGTGAACCACTATAATGCTCGCTGGATGACGTCAAGAAAATTCTTCTCCCTTCGAGTCCAAATAAATGGAACATTGTATATGGAATAAAAAACATCAGCTCCTAAATACATTCATAAATCACATAGTGGATATTGGGTCAAAGGGCATGAGACCATTCTTCTTCTTCTTCTGCGTTTGTTCTCAAACTCCTGCAGATTAGCAGGATGTAATCCGGAGAACGGAATTCGTTGTGCCATGGTTTACAGCATTGCTACGATATCTGCGCCTTTCAGCCTGACACATCCGACTTCAGCATGGCTTTGGGACACTGACCCTATATGGGATGGGAAAGCCAACTCCATCCCATAACCTCCTTAGTAGCCTTTTACGACATGCGTGGAAGGCAAACAGTGTTGCTATTCTTTGCTCCCCTTTCGGGCCCCGGCAACACACGGGCGATGAGATCATTGACGGCTGGATTAGCAACCAAGCAGCATCTACTTGTGATACATAATAGACAGATCTCAGATACTCACTATTCTTCTTCATCGTTCATTCTCAAACTCCTGCTGGATCTCCCTTGTAGCAAGACCATTGTCCTACTAGATTTCTAGCAGGATGTAGTCCAGAGAATGGAAATGCGTTGTGTCGCCGTTTTATTTGCGCCAATGGCCCGGCACATCAGTCTTCGGCGGGAGATACTCACTATTCCTCTTTTGAGCCCCTGAGACACCCTAAATATTAAAGAAACTAACGTGCAACAAATACAAGAAAACTTACATTACTAGAAGGAGCAGGCACAGAAAAATTTGACTTGGAAGACGTAGGTAGATCGGTCAAGGATGATGACCACTTGCTCCCTTGTGGTTTGTCTGACTTTTGGTTGCTTTTGGAAGAACTAGATGATGTACTCTTAACAGAGGATTTTGCAGATTTCTTTCCTTTCTTGATCAGTGAGACTTCATCAAAAGCCATAAAATCTTCAAAAGACATGTTATTCTCTTCAGTAGGAGATTCACTTCTGTCTTTTTCTGATTTACTTTTTTTGGGTCTTTTGGGTACATGTAAGTCTTCATCTTTCTCTAGCTTAATAACATCCTTTTCTTGTTTAACAATATCCTTCTCTGGTTTAATGTCTTTCTCTAGTTTAACAATATCATTCTCTGGTTTAATGTCTTTCTCTAGTTTAACAATATTCTTCTCTGGTTTATCATCATCTTTCTCTAGCTTAATATCCTTTTCTTGTTTAACAACATCCTTAATTCTATTTCTGAAGCTAAATTTATCATCTTTGATAGATGATGCTTCTAGTGTCACTTTAGTGTCTTGTAAGACACGATGTGGTGAACTATCTGGTGCTGGTGAGACAGATGTGGATGTTTTACTCAACTTTAAGGCTGCTTGCTTCGAACTGTTTGACTTGTGGACAGGTGAAGATGGTTCTGTTTTAATGTGAAGAGCATCCGAGAACAGGTCAAGCTCTGGATCTTCAAAAGAGTTTTTAGGTTTCTTTCTCTTGTGCCTTGAAGAACCTGGTTTTATTTGAGTGTCTTTACTGCCTGAGGTGTGTTTATTTTCTATGTCTGTGCTGTTGGGCAAGGAAGATGAACTAGAGCTGTGATGTTGTTTTGTGTCCGAGTGATCTTCCTGCTTGATGTGGACAGTTGATGATGAAACTTTAAACCTGGAGTGATCTGGTGAATGATCATTGTTTGAACTGTCATATTTGTTAACTGAAGAACTAGATTTTCTTTGTTCTTTCTCCTTTTCTGAACATCTACTAGAGGTTGAATGCTTATCTGATGAATCATTGCGATGGGAATGATGACTTGAAGATCTCGATGAAGTGCCATCTTTAGAGGAGGTTGATTTATCCATTAGCTTTGATGATAATCTTTCATCTATCTCTGTAGAGATAGGTGGGTTAGATTTATCAGATGATGAATGTTTATGATGAGAGGAACCAGAATGTCGGTGAGTCCTGTCTGTTCGGCTGGAGCTTTCTGAATTTTGGTGATGGCTGCTTGAAATATCTCGAGACTTTGATGAGCTGGACTGTTTTTGTGAGGTGGAACTACCTGAGCTATGTCTATGATCGGAGTTTGATCTGTGACTTGATGATGATGTTTTCAAAGATAAAACTTCAGATACACTTTTTTCCTCCTGCACCTTATCATGCAGCAATGCTGTAGATTTTTTGTGATTGGAGGATTTAGACGATGAATGTTTGTGAGAATGTGACGATGATTTCTTGTGACCGCTTAACAGAGGAGATTCTGCTCCCACTTCATTGCTCTGACTGTTATCAGATGTCTGTTCATTATCATCCTCATTTGAAGAACTCATGCTGTGTCGCTTCTGTCGCCTGTCTAGTTTCCTATAATCTGCATTTTTATCTCCTTTCTCATCGATACGGTGACTACTAGTCTGAGTTTTCTCTCTGCTGGCATGATGGTCTGATCGCCTAGAATGATGATGCCCCCCGTGTGAAGAAGAATGTGAGGAACTTTTATCCCCCTCTTTTTTCACAGTGATAGTGTGTGACGTGACTACCATAGAATTTTCACCACTTCTTTGTGAGTGGTTTTCACTTTTAATAACATCTTTGCTCTCAAGACTACGCTTCTTCTCCTGAATAGAAGAATAATCATCATCAGGCTCATTCTTCACTTTTTCTAATTTCACTGTATGATGTTTGCTTCCCTTGCTGACCCGTGATGATAGACTTTCCTTCTCACCATTATCATCACTGTTTGTTGGATGTTTTCTTTTTCTTGTGGACTGAGAATTAGTTCTATTTTTATCACTTTTGCCACTTTGAAAACTCTCCTCCTCCGTATACGAGTTCCAGCTATTGGCATCACTCTCGTCTCCACTTCTGTTTTCATCCACTTCATCACTGAAACTGTTGTCACTATTGGGATGGTTCGGTGAGGGACTCCTGAGGATAGAAAGAAAAATATAAATATAAATGAATAATATAATTAAAAATAAAAGCATTGATGAATTATTTTAAAAAAATCATAAAACAGCAGACTAGATTTGAACCAGGTCTGTTAAACTGGAAGCTATTCGCCTCGCAACTTGAGTCAATATGTTTCTTGTATTCGATCAATGTATAGAACAATATGTTAATTTTGTTCACACTGTGAATTTTAATTGTGCTGTGCAACTTAAAGTGTGGAAATAGTTAACAGGCATTATTAGTGTGAAAATAGTGATAATACTGGCAAGTAAATTCAAGTAGGAAGCATGAGGATAACTGAAAATAACGCCTGTGTGCTGCCAGGGCCCGAAAGGGGAGCAAAGAAAAGCAACACTGTTTACCTTCCACGCATGTCATAAAAGGCGACTAAGGAGGTTATGGGATGGAGTTGGCTGTCCCATCTCATATAGGGTCAGTGACCCAAAGCCATGCTGAAGACATGCCGGACTACATCCTGCTAATCTGCAGAATTTTGAGAATGAACGCAGAAGAAGAAGAAGAAATGAAAATAATTCTTACAGCTGACGGGAATTGAACCAGGTCTGTTCTAGCAGCAATCGCTTTGCAACACAAGTAAACAGGTTTTCCGTACTTGACCAAGCACATCCCCATCAAAAAGAAAAATGGGGATGTGGTTGGTCAAGTATGGAAAACCTGTTTACTTGTGTTGCAAAGCGATTGCTGCTAGAACAGACCTGGTTCAATTCCCATCAGCTGTAAGAATTATAGTACTGGCACCAAAGGTATGGGAATAGTGATTAGGCACTACAAGTGTAGAAATAGTGAATAGACATTATTAGTGTGAAAATAGTGATAATATTGACACTAAACATCTAGGAATAGTGAATAGACACTAAAAGTGTGGAAATAGTGAACATGCATTGTAAATGTGGAGATATTCAGCAGTATGACACTAAAATTGTGTGGTATTAATTAAAATATTGACACTAAAATTGTGTGGTATTAATTAAAATATTGACACTAAAATTGTGTGTATTAATTAAATATTGACACTAAAATTGTGTGGTATTAATTAAAATATTGACACTAAAATTGTGTGGTATTAATTAAAATATTGACACTAAAATTGTGTGGTATTAATTAAAATATGACACTAAAATTGCGTGGTATTAATTAAAATATTGACACTAAAATTGTGTGGTATTAATTAAAATATTGATACTAAAATTGTGTGGTATTTATTAAAATATTGACACTAAAATTGTGTGGTATTAATTAAAATATTGATACTAAAATTGTGTGGTATTAATTAAAATATTGATACTAAAATTGTGTGGTATTAATTAAAATATTGACACTAAAATTGTGTGGTATTAATTAAAATATGACACTAAAATTGCGTGGTATTAATTAAAATATTGACACTAAAATTGTGTGGTATTAATTAAAATATTGACACTAAAATTGTGTGGTATTTATTAAAATATTGACACTAAAATTGTGTGGTATTAATTAAAATATTGATACTAAAATTGTGTGGTATTTATTAAAATATTGACACTAAAATTGCGTGGTATTTATTAAAATATTGACACTAAAATTGTGTGGTATTTATTAAAATATTGACACTAAAATTGTGTGGTATTAATTAAAATATTGACACTAAAATTGTGTGGTATTAATTAAAATATTGATACTAAAATTGTGTGGTATTAATTAAAATATTGACACTAAAATTGTGTGGTATTAATTAAAATATGACACTAAAATTGCGTGGTATTAATTAAAATATTGACACTAAAATTGTGTGGTATTAATTAAAATATTGATACTAAAATTGTGTGGTATTTATTAAAATATTGACACTAAAATTGTGTGGTATTAATTAAAATATTGACACTAAAATTGTGTGGTATTAATTAAAATATTGACACTAAAATTGTGTGGTATTAATTAAAATATTGACACAAAAATTGAGTGGTATTAATTAAAATATTGACAATAAAAATTGTGTGGTATTAATTAAAATATTGACACTAAATTTGTGACCAAAAATACTAAAAATTAATACTGACCTCTTTTTAGAGGTCTTAACCTCTTTTTCAACCACATTCTTCCAGGATGCGACCACTCTGCGAGCTAACTCTCCGACGGCTGCTTCTCGTTTTCGGAAGCTATTGACCAATTTCCCTATGCCCGTCTCCTGTATCAGAAAATGATTGACAAAATTTTACAGTAGCAACAGTTTTGACAATACAACATGTTTAGAAAAAGGTCTCATTATTATGTTACAATTTACCAGCACTTGTGGGAGTTGCAGTAAAGCATAGCTAGTGTCCTGACTTCCTTAACCAGTGGACCATGGTTCTATCCACAGATCAGGGGAATTTTTAATCAAACACAATTGCTCTGTGGCTGCTCCAACCTCAAGAAATTGGTACCAGAACAAAACTAAAGGTAGATGGGTGTGATGCTGACTACAAAACCTTTAAGTTTCATTATTAAAAAAGTGTCCTCACACTATTAAATGACATGGTGTAGACCTATATTTACGTGTGGCTGAGCACTTTCATACTAGGGTTACTTTTGATCAGTATAAGATCAACACCAACAGCTGTCTCACTAGAGGAAGTTTAAACACTCTAGGGGGCCCAAGCGCTTGATTGATGATATAGGAATTCTGAATATTATAATATACTTAATCATAATTAAAATAATTCTAAGTCTAACTATAAAAAAGAGAATTCAATTCAAATTTTTATACAACCAAAAATTGTGCGACTTTGTAATGCCTTCTAATGAGCTGCAACTCTGCATGCAGAGTAACACAAATTAGCGGAACTAATGTTGACTTGATATTAACAACCAGAAAACAAAAACTATGATAATCAGCAAAATCAAAGGAGAACAAGTTCTACACTTGTAGTGCCTAATCACTATAAACAGCCCACAAGGGATTTTACCAACAGATCACATGGAAGAATAGAGTTCACAATGCTAGTGTGGTCTTAGCTGCAACAAGAAGTCAAACGTTTGAGGTGTTCGCTGTGACGAAAGACTTAAAACTGACTGGAATCGCAAGCCTATCCTCTTGCATGCATACTGAGGGACTCAATGAGTATGATCCAGAAAGTCATAGCAGGTAAAGTGCATAGGAGATGGGTGAAGTCATTTGAGAGGGCTAAGAATTGGATCTCACTGAGCTCAATTTCATCTTTATTCCTAACACACAGGTGTAGAAGAAAACGAGTGAGCCGACAAGCTGCTGGTTCTGCTTCTATAACTGACATTTAACTTATAGACATAGCAAATATATTCAATGCTCTTTGAGAGTGCACAATTGGAGGAGTTTGGCGTCAATGAGCATGGGTGAGTATTGAGAATGCATGAAGTGGGAGTAGGGAGTGGCAAGGAGAAAACACTTCACAAACATTTTAAAAAGAACACTCAACCACCACAGAACAGGAACTATCAGCCGCTACACCCTGAGAGATTTACTGAAGTGAAGATCTAACTACCTATGAATGTGTCCAGTGTGCAAAGATGATAATCAACATACTTTACATATTTTTACATATTTGCAGAACTAATGTTGATTTATTTGTTTATATATGGGATTAAAGCCTCTTCAAGCAGAGGCATGCCACTGTTAACTTTGGAACCAAGTCCCCTGTGATTATATCAGGGCATGTCAAGTTTTTATTTCATTTGACTTTACAATCTGGGATCAGTACCAATAATTACTGCTCACCCGTGTGTTGCCTGGTCGCAAAAGGAAAGTAAAGAGAGCAACACTGTTACTAATATTGGGAGTCTTACCTAGGGTTCTGATAATATTGGAAGTCTTATCTGAGGTTCTGCTGATACTGGGAGTCTTACATGGAGTTTTTCTGATACTCAGAGAGTCTTACATGGAGTTCTTCTGATACTCAGAGAGTCTTACATGGAGTTTTTCTGATACTCAGAGAGTCTTACATGAAGTTCTACTAATACTGGGAGTCTTACATGGAGTTTTTCTGATACTCAGAGAGTCTTACATGAAGTTCTACTAATACTGGGAGTCTTACATGGAGTTTTTCTGATACTCAGAGAGTCTTACATGAAGTTCTACTAATACTGGGAGCCTTACATGGAGTTCTTCTGATACTGGTGAGTCTTACATAGAGTTCTGCTAATATTGAGTCTTACAGAAAATGTACTAAAGAAAGATAATACTAAAAGGATTACCTGAAGTGCTGATATTGTTACAGGAAGTCGTTTAAGTTTTCCCAGAATTTCAAGCAACTGAAACAGACAAAGTAAATTCTAAATACCCGGTACATACTAAACAAATTTAACAGATTTTTCGAATTCAACAAATTTAATCATCATCATCAGGTGATATATTCTTTCCAGAACAGTCTTCCCTATGGATCTCTTGAATTCTCTGCGGTCTTGAGGGAGTTGTCCTTCTTCTTTTAGTGAAATGCACAGGCATTCTTGAATGTCTTTTATCCAAAGGCATCTTGGGTGGCCTTTGTCCCTGTTGCCTTCTATCATCCTCTCCAGTAACACTCCATGCCATTGTGTCTCTTAATGGGACAGAAAAAACTAGTTTTTTTACTTTAATATGGTGTTCAGAAACCAGCCTTTCTGGACATTAATTGTTTGCAACACCCTCCTGGTTTGTTTTCCTTGCTGTCCATTGTATTCTCAGAACTCTTCTATAGCACTTTAATTCAAATAATGTTATTCTCTTGGCCAGTTTTATTTAGTGTCCATGCTCCACATCCATATGTCGCCACAGGAAACACACATATTCATAGTAAACACAACTTGGTTCTTATGTTAGTACCCCCTGCCATAGTTTCTTTAGCTGCTTCTTTTTGACAACGTCATTGCTGTTCATCTCAACTGTGCAGTCACCCTCATTGTTTATATTAGTTCCTAAATAATCAAAATGTGTCACTTCTTCCAAATTGCAGTTCTCAATATTAATTTTGGGTCTTGATTTAGCTTTGTCAGTTGCCATTATTTTTGTCTTTATCATATTTAAGAACAAGTTTTGCTGTTCATTAACTTTTGGGTTGACTTAACTATGTTCAGTAGGACATGTTTGTTTGTCGTTAGCAGCACTGTGTCATCAGCATATCTAATTTCTGGTATCTGCAGCCCTCCTATATTTATGGGTCTGAAATGAAGCTTCATTATTTCTTGTCTCACATTTTCCGCATAGATGTTGAACAAGTATGGAGATAAGGTACAGCCTTGTCTTACTCCTTTCTGTACATTGAACCACTCCGATCTTGCACCCTCCACTTTTACCACTGCTTCTTGGTCTTTATACAGTTCTGATATTAGCCGTGTAATGTGTTTTGGGAAACCCATGTCATTCATTATTTCCCATAATTGATGGTGATTGACACAGTTGAATGCTTTGGTGCGATCTATGAAGCATGAACATAATTCAATGTTATACTCTCTACATTTCTCTATGATCATCCACATATTAAATATATGATCTCTCGTGCCTCTACCAGTTATGAACCCTGCTTGCGCTTCGTGGATCTCATCTTCCATTATGTTATGTATTCTTATTATAATGTGCAGTATTATTTTACTAGCTTGGCTGGTCAATGCGATTTTTCTATAATTTGAACATATTTGCATATCAACACTTTTGGGTATTGGTATGTATACTTAATGTTTCCAGTCCCTTGGCCAAGTTTCCGTTCTTCATATCTTACTGTATAGCTAATAAAAGATATTAACACTGCTTTGCCCCTGGCTTGAATCATTTCAGCTGTTATATCATCACAACCTGGTGCTTTTCCTCTCTTCAAACAGTGAATTGCTGATCTAATTTCTTCTATTGTAAACTCTGGTTCTTGTGTATTCTGGTTCTCTGTCTGTGTTTATGTGGTTCCCTAAGTCATTTTGGGTTGGCTCTGACTACATCTCTTTACAGTATTCATTCCACCTTTCTAAAATACAAACATTGCTCTGTAAGGGTGTTTCCTGATTTGTCTTTGATGACTCGCATAGATGTTTTATATGTTTTGCTCTTTGTGGTATTTGCTGCTAGAAACATGTCTTTCATTTTCCATTCTTGGTACAGGTCCTCTATGTTTTTGCAAGAGTCATTGATAAATTGTTGTTTAGCCTTTCTTATTTGTCTATGTATAACAAATATATAACAAATTTAATAGCACTTCTAAATTAATTATATAACTCCAAACCTCAAATTTTGGTTCCATATAAAACAATCATGTCCCCACACAGACTGATATACTGGTCTCACAGACCCTACACCATATGAATATTATGAATACTATATACTTCTGCAGGATCCAGAGGTTGTGGTGAATGGATTACCAGAACCGCAGCCTCCACTCCACTATATTTTTATGGTTGTAAAGCTCTGATATAACCAAATTGGACTAACATCCTGTGGATGAAAGGGCGTTCCTTGCAATAAGGTGTACATTTTACAAAGGAGCGTGCCTCACCATAAAAGGTACTTTTTATTTATCCAATCAGGTGTGAATATTTAAATGTACGAATACAGCTGACGTTACAAAGTACAGATGCATTGTGGGAGGTGCAATGAGGTATGTATTGTTCTCATGCAATTCCAGGATTAGCAGATATCATCATCCTTAAGTGCCATCTCCACAACGAAGGTTGGCTGCAACAGACCTTCAACATCCCCTGTCTTTTGTCTTGATGATGCACTCTGCTAGACTGTAACCTGTCCATCTCATGATGTTACTATCCCACTTTTATCTCTGTTTACCTCTTGTTTATCTAAGTAAGGTATTCAACAAGGTGTCTTTTAATATGTCCAATATATTTTATTTGTTTGATCTTTATTTTCTTTATTAATTCTTTCTTCATACAAAGTGTTGTTAGAACCTCTTTATTTGTTTTCTTCTCTTTCCATGAAGTTTTCACTATTATATATCCACATCTTAAAGGCATCAATTCTGTCTACTAGTTGTTTGTTTATTGTCCATGTTTCTGAGCCATGCATTACCAAAAATAGATGTAGCATTTTATAATTCTCAAATTTAGCTTGTTTGTAATTTGTTTAGATGTCAATATTTTCCTCATGTCAATGAAAATATTTTTAGCCATTCCTATTCTCCTTTTCTACTATCATTTGTGGTTATGTGTGATAATCTTCTACTCATAGTATATCTCCATATACTTTTATGTTTGGCACCCATTCTGTGATTTTGCTGATTATCATGGTTTTTGTTTTTTGTTGTTGTTTATATCTAGTTTATATTCTGTACTTGATTTACTGACTTGATCTATTAGTCTATGTAATTCTTGTTCACTTTAGATAACCAATATTCTAGAAGCTACCTCTAAGTGCACCTTGTAAACAGACCGTTTCGAAACTCATGCGAAGCAATTTGGCAAATGCTTTATGGATAATGTCCAGGCAGTGCAGTCTGAGGTGAAATGAGAACTGTGTGCCCAAGACAAACAATGTATCTGAATAGAACTTCAACCCCCACAACCAAAACACTGTCATAGCACATTTAAAGATAAAGATCGGCCTGATTGCCAGGTTATGTCTAGAAGTTCACAAAGGCAAAAAACAGTGAACAAGTCTGTGGAGAATAAAGGCAGGTCTATTGAGTACACACAAAGATAGCATAGTGTTTGAGGGCAGCATCATGTGCAAAAATAAATGTGAAAATCAAAACCATAACAACAGCAATGATCATGCAAAAAAACAAGCCTTTTTTGGCCATCTTCCGTTACCAGGTTATGTGGAAAGGTAAAACAGGATACCATACTGTCACCGTACCAAAAAAAGTATGAGTAGAAGCTCAAACTTGGATGATGTGTTCATGGTGCCAGTGAATGAAACCTCGGCTATGAAATCTAGTTCTACTTTACTCTTTTGGATGATTTCTTGTATCATTCCTTCAGTTCTGGTGATGGTCCAGTCATAGCACTTTTCTTCTAGATGCATCATAACATTTGTCAAGAACTTTCTCTCCTTGGATTATTCCACCCATTTACTGTCTTTTCCTACTTCCTTTAGCTCAAAGACTCTGTGAAGGGTATCTTCGGTCTGAATGATCCAAGTATGACTTTGTAGAATAAAATATCTGAGCTCCTCGAAGACGAATGTCTCATGCTATTGGCATAAATAAAATGGCGATACAATGCATTTTCATTCTTTGAACTACATCCTGTTGGAAAGCTGTGGAACAACTGTCCTGCTATAAGAGAGATCTAGTTGAAGTTTGAGAATGAATGCTGAAGAAGAAATATCAGAGAATGACATTCTACCAACACTCATTATAGGCCTATAGGCATAATCTTGATCACATTATACATAGAAGAAAGAGTAGGTGGCTAGAAAATGTCTAGGAGCACTTAAAATAATGATCTAGAACAGGTTTTTTATTCTCATTAGTTGGTTCTTTCTGTGGTGAATTATGGTCTTGATTTTTCATACTGTCCAAATTATTAATGCTAATGCTTTGTCAAATGTCATCTTCGCACAGAGATTGCACCTGCAGGTATCAGTATATCTTAATATCTATAGACAGTATAAGACAGATAGCAGAGTATAAAAAATAGAACGTCCAAGGATCGACTAGATAGGACAGTTTAGCATGAAAATGTGGGAGGGGCAATCAGAACTGAACTGGCAGGGACTTTGAGCTGAAGGTGGAAAAGAATAATCACAATAGAAAATTACACCATTCCGTGGGCTACTAACTCCCTGCTGCATACATTTACTTATAGTTACAGAACGTCTACTCATGTTACAGGTCTAAATGTACAAATAGAAAGACTATAGTTTCCTCTCTCTGCATTGACACGCGTCTTATTTTTTTTATCATCAGAGATATTCGTTGGTGTCTGTCTGCGTCCATTTCTGAGACTTGAAAGGACGGGTATATATTTCGTTGCACGCCTATGTGCTGGATCTCAGATATTTTGAAGACTATATTATGTAAAGTTAGATTCGAATTTTAATGAAAAGTGACCTTTTCTTCGTCTGGTTCTTGTTCTAAGTCTGATTTATATCGCCATATCCTTCTCATTGTTCCATCGTCAGCCATTTTTTAAAACACTTGTTTTGATAAAAATGTGGTTGATCCAGTTCGGTCAAGAACAAAATCGAATCACTTCCTGTACGACGACTAACCTATTTTTTTTCTCTTCAGAATTCTATTGGGTTTCGGAAAAATAAAAGCTATAAGCCTGCAGGTGCCATCATCATCCCTCAAACAACTACCAGAAAGAGCAACAGAACATAATCAAGACTTATATTTAGCTTTTGTAGACCAATAAAAAGCTTTCGACAGAGAGGATAGAGCACATCTATGGATAACAGCAAACGTATGGAGCTCCTCAGCACCTGATAAACCTTTGTCAAGAGCATATACGCCGATAGTCAATGGGCATGATGTACTGGATATCGGATGTCCAGGCCACAAAGTAAGCCAACCGAGGTGCAAATAACACAGTTCAACTGGGAAAACTTGCATTACAACGTACTTTACTCTCCTCAATGGAAATCACACGATGCATTCGTTATGATTATAAAAGAGCGAACGGTATTCGTTGTGGTTATAAGAGAGCGAACGGTATTCATTGTGGTTATAAGAGAGCAAACTCAGAATAAGAAGTCAATGGGCAGTAAGAACGAGCTCATGTACATATGATAATTTCCACATTCGCTCGCGCATGAGGCAGTGATGTATACCATCCCTCTATTGTTTATAACATACATAGATCACAAGTAGCAAAGACAATGGAAGAAAACAACATGAAGGATAACTTAGACGAATTGCTATTTGCAGACGACCAAGCATTAGTAGCATCATCAGACGGGCAACTGCAAAGACAAATAGACAGATTACATCAAACATGCCAAACCTTTAACATGAAGATAAATATAGAAAGGGATGAGGTAATGATTATAGGAAGAACAGAAAGAAACACCAATAAATACATTGGAAACCATATTCTTAAACAAGTGACAGAGTTCACATACCTAAGAAGCAATATAACAACACACAGCACGGACAGTAAAGAAATACACAGTAGGTGTAGTAAATCATATCAAGCCTTAGGGCAAATGACACCAATTTTCAGAAACAAAAACGTAGACACTAAATTAACACTATTAAACAAGATTATTATGCCATCGCTGTGCTGCCAATGCCAAACGTGGACAACAACAGCACAAGACAAACGCAAACTTGTGACAGCTGAAATGGCATGTTTGCGTAGAATCCTATGGATATCACTAAGAGACAGAATGAGGAACGAGGATATTAGACAAAGAACAATCCACCCCAATCTTGGAACATATTAAAAGACAACAGGTCAAATGGTTTGCACACATATGCAGACTGCCATCAGACAGCGTACCACACCAAGCTATGCTACACAGATACAGTGAAGTCAGACCTAGAGGCCAGCCACAAACACGATGGACCACCGAGATAAAAGAGGCAACAAATTCCAAGATATACTCAGCACACACGAGGGTCATATCCAGAAAACTCTTCTACCCCGGACGCTGAAATGCAACAAAGGGTTTAGCGAATAGATAGATAGATATCTATATATAGTTACCATTCATTAACTAACCCTCCCCCCCCTTTTCTACGGTGTGTATCATATTCATCAGGTGCCGAGCTGATTAGCCCATCTCTCTCTCTCTCTCTGTGCATGTTTTTTTCTTTCAGCGTCTAAATACGGTGCATAGAGCAGAACTAATGTTCTCCAGTTCGAACGGTGTGATGATGATGTGTGAATCAGGATTGCCGTTGACTGCCATTTCACACTATTTCATATTTTCTCACGCTGTCGTTCTCGATTTCTCTTGCCTTCTATCTTGTCCATTGTAACTATGTTTTCCAGACCTCCTTGCTTCACAACGGGACAAAAATATAAAGTTTGTATTTTCTATTGTGAAACGCACCATAATCAATAATATAAGAAAAAGACAATCTTCATGTCTTGGCCACTTCATAAGACAGGAAGGTTTGGAGAACATAGTCATATCAGGCAAGATTGAATGCAACAGATACAGAGGGCGACATCGTGAGAAAATATTTAGACAGTTTGACAACCTGGCACGGCAGGGAAAAAACAATGATTTTGATACATAATGCTGGAGATGTAGAGAGCCATGATCGTCTACAACAGCCGGTATGGCACCTCATGATTTGTATTTTCATTTTGTTATATTAAGTAACCCACGTTTCGCGTTTCAATTTTTCAGCCCCTACTCGTTAATTATTATAGCTGTCAATGATACTCTCAACATTCTTCTATTATGGTGTTCGTCAATCGTTGTCAACGATGACCATTCAGCGTAACTGGGATGAAGGTTATGTCTGCGATGCGTCAGACTGTGGCTAATGAATGCTTGGAATTGTCTACCACACTCTGAACATGTGTGTGTGAGTAGTCTGTAGGACATTGGGCAACTCTTCTCTTACTTCTAGTGCGTTTTTTGTGGCGCACCATTCTTGATTCTTCAACGCCATTCAGATTTGTGTAAGACTCTCCCACGAATTTGTGTCTATTTGAAAGTGATGTCTCAAGAGTGTCTTTAAAACGTTTCTTCGGTCATCCGTCCTTGCGGGTGCCAGTCTGGAGATCTCCATATAACAATCATGTTGGTAGACGGTGATCTGTCATACTCACCATGTGACCTGCATACAGTATCTGCGCTTTATCATCAACATTGTGTGTATTCTTAGAGACTTAGATTGTGTCGGCACTTCACTATTTGGTATTTTATTGTTGTCTCTCTCCCTCCATCTATGCCTAACTCTTGTTACTCTGAGTGTTTTATCTGAGTTACTCTGATTATCATGGTTTAAAAAAAATTATTTATATCCAGTTATACACCCCTCTATCCTCAGAGGGATGTATACATATCATATTCAGGCCATTATTAGATATTGTCAATCTATAATTGTATTTACCTCTTCTCCTTCCGACCTCCATTGTCCTTTGCAAATGGGTCTTAAAAAGTATGTCAATGTCTGCATCTATCATTTTTAGACTTAAAATGACAAGTATATATTTCGTCAAACACCTATTCTTATGTAGAACCACATTTTTTTACCTTCAATTTTCCATTGCCTTTATCGTCCAACACTCGTATCCATATATTAGAACATTACATTGGTGTTACGGATCCGTGAAGAACTCTCACTTCTAACATAAGGGATACAGGCCTATTACACAGTACATTCTTAATTTTTAGGAACGCTGTCTTTGTCTGCGCTATTCTATTTCTATTCTCATATTAACACACACAAATTGAAGTTTCGACCAAAAAGACTATCAAGAATACAACATAACACATGAAGTGTAAGGAACGGCACTAAAATAAGCCTACCAGATCTCTAATTTCTTCAAACGATTGCATATGTTTTCAGGGAGATGGACACTGCAGCGAACTACAGGCTTGGTGCCTGGTTAGACACACAAATTAATGTGACCTACCCACTACACCACACCAACCAAGAAATTGTTCGTGTATGCCACACATTTATATTGCTCAGAGTTGCTGAGAATTGTTATGTGCCCTTTCATTTCAAAGGTCTTGGTCACTGCTATGCAGACCTGGATTAACCAATAGAAGCTTAGGGCATCAATGAAACAGAGACAACACAACAAATTTAAGCGTTCAAATAAGTTTTTCAGTTAACACATTCAAAGACAAAATGTATCTTTATTAATGTATTTGTTTCCTTCTCCAGAAGTTGCTAGCAATTAGCTCTTACTTCACATTGTACAAAGTGTTTTCTGAAGAACTTACACCGTTAGAGTTTTTGATAGGGGAATGATGGCGACATATATGTAGGCCTATAACATTACAGAGAAATGAAAGAAGATCTGTCATTAAATAACAATAGTATTTACATTGTTTGTTTGTTATCCCCAGGACTTGCGAGCTACTTGTTCTTACTTCCTATGTGCAGTGAGGTGGTTTCTCTGAGCTTTCGTGTATACTAATGGGGGCATTTAGCTTTCGACTTAGTGCAATGCCTATTCAAAAAGCCTCTACTCGGAGGGGGTATATGTGACGGGACAAGTTGATAATTTGTCTAGGTCACCCACTGTGCATTTTTCATCCGAAGAGGTGCTTCACAGCCAGTGAACTGTTCCTCATGTAGGAAAACCATTCCATTACCACCCTTCATGCCTATAGGTCCCAGACATAATTTCTTCTGCGTAAGTCGTGTTAGGCAACTTGTATTGGTCATGAACCACTGTATTTCTGTTTACAGGTGACACCTTGAGGAAGTACTTTTAGGATCTTGAATATGCTGACACTGGGTCCACACGAGAGCAATGCAGGACCCTTTGCAACCCAGAGTATTTAAGTAAAACACAAGGCCGATCAGCTTTGCAATGAATGCAGACTATATGAACGAGAAAATACAAATCTATATGGTATGCAAGAGTTTCAATCTTAAGGTTTAAAAAAAAAAAAAAGACAAAAAGTAAAAATAATGGCACTATCAGAAAAGCATTAGACTTTATACACATATCTAACATTTTCGTGATAATGTCATTATTTTTACTGTTTGTCTTTAAAAAGACCTTAAGGTTGAAACTGTCTTGTATTCTGTGTATACCCATGCTTAATCTTTGCTGACCAACCTTGTGTTTCACATAAATACAGTATAACAAATTTCCCTATATAAGACTTTTCAAAATCCCCAATTATATTTATTCTTTACTGTTTGAACTGTATATAGCGAATTTCCATTATTACATACATATTTTGTCAGTCCGGGTAAGTTGTTATAATGGGATTTGACTGTACAGCCATACAGCATTCTCATTTATTACTAATTATCTTTTTAAATCATACTGAACATCTTGTAAAATCTGTTATTCCTTTTCATTGCATCAGTCTTCCTTTTTTTTCCAGGCCCATCCTCTTAAAGTGAGGCATTTGTCTTTTCCTGAAATTTAATTGGTCACCTTTTGTCAACAGTCAATGAAAGTCATGGGAAATGTCAAGTTAGGTCAAATGAAACCTCTAATGAAACCTTGCTGTGATATTGTTGATGGTCACTTAGAGGTGCACAACAATATGTGCTGAAAATTGGGGGAGGGGGATGTAGGCAGGTGATCTTGCATCCATTCACCTAAACTAAACACACAATGCTTGCTTTGCTTGTTAAAACCCTGGTGCCAGGAAAACATGATCTATTGTTATTTTTAAAAAAGGAATGGGTTCCTGAAAGCCTAGGTCATACTGATTAAGTCCTGGTTGGTTGAAAGAGAAACATGAAATTATGGTGAAAGTACATGTAATTGGCAGCCAGACTGGATCTGTTTCTTAATTAAGAAACAACTGATACTTGGAGAAGTTAGTAACAGAACAGTAATATACCATTTAAAAAAAATTGACACACAATCATTACGTCATGGAAAACAATGTACAAGGGAAACAATAATTGAAAGGGACATATAGTATAAAGTATGATAATAATTGTAATAACCGTATATAACGAATTTCAGTTATAACGGGACTCCACCGTATTAAGAACATTAAAACTTCAGATATAATGAAAATGAAGGAAGAAATTAAGAACATTGTTTGAAGAAGGTGGCTCCTAAACGAGAATAGGTTCTTATGGCCATATAAAGAGACATAATAGTATGGAAAAACTAGTAATGGAATGTATGGTTGTTGGCAACAAACATTGGTTCATGTTTGGCAAACTGATATACCTTTTTTTAGTGGGAAAAGGAAAACAAAATAAATTACAAAGGGGCAAATCTGTGTACTTTATTTTTTCCAGCGATTATTTTCTTTGGCTATAATTAACCATCAGTGGGTGAAGGTGGAGATATTTTTTTAGGAGGGCTGTATGGGTGGGGGTTCTCATTGGGAGGTGCGCACAACTGTATATCTGGCAGCAGTTCTCACGACTGTAACAGATGTGCTTACATGTTTATCGGCCACTGGTAAACTCTACAAACTTACGATTATATTAGCCATTTTGTATCAGCCAGTGATGTCGCGGAATTGCACACAATTTGTGATCTGAGCAGATTTTATAAAATGTTGAAAGGTTTACCATGGTGATGTTGAAAGGTAAATATTTACCAAACATGAACCCAAACATTTGGTATTGTTTGCTATGTATTAGTTATATTGTACAATAGAGTTAGTTACACCCATCTTGTTGATATCCTAAGGGAACATGATATCCATGGAAAGCAAATGTGCTAATCTGTAGAAAAGTTGCTCTGAGGTGTGGATCCTGGACGTCTGAGATAAGAACAATAGCACCTGGTCTGCCACAAGGATCTCCTCTGTTTTCAGTGCTGCTTAAATATGTTAAGAGTTGCTCAATTGCAAACATCCAGCAATTTTTAGAAAAAGTTCTAACATACGTTGATGATATCCTACTATAAAACATGGGCAGGAACAGAACAGATACAGCTGACAGTATACAGTATGGACTAGATCAATTGTCAATATGGTGCAGAATATACAACGCTGTGATCAATCCCCCGAAAGCACAGGTCATCTGGTACTCCTTAAATAATAATCTGGTCAGTGACACACTGCCAACTGCATGGGCTCATTCACTGAAAGACAAAAGGACCGTAAATATCTTGGGATAACCTTTGATAGAAGTCTCCCATTCAACAATTACATCACAAATATGATTCAGAAGGCTAAAAGAGGGATCAGTGTTATCAAGGTTATGGCGACCTTCGATATGCAGCAATGGATGCTGTTTCTGCTTCTACAAGTGATGGTGCTATCTATCATAGATTATGGCCTCAGACTACTAACACTATCACAGACACAAGTCGATAGATTGGAAAAAGTCCAAAATGAGGCAATGAGAGCAGTACTGGGGTGTATTAGCGGTACACCCATCTTTGCTATGAGATTTCTGCTTGATTTCCCCAGCATTAGAGTGTGACATCAGGTAGCACAAGGTAGGTCATACCTTAAAGTGACAGAGTACAACCACTACCCATTACACTAACATCTAGATGAGTCAAAAGAAAAATGAATCAAGCGTGGCAGCTCATGGATAGCAGAGGCTGAAGACACACTGCAAAGAGTATGTGAATGTGAATTTTAAGAAAGGGCAGTGAATGGGTGGAGGTAGACGCAGAGAATAAATCACTGACTAAAGTAATAATACAACTAGATAAAGCATATCGAAAATGGACGGGTGTTGGGGGCCTAGGTTACAGTGCATGAACTCGCCCTGCTACACTTGAAACCACAAGACATAATTATATACACAGATGGCTCTGTTAACAGAAACACAAATAAAAGTGTTGGGGTTTTATTGCCCACAGAAACTGCGTGATCATTGGTTGAGAAATTTTCAGTATGTTTCACTGTCACATCGAGCATGAGGATGGAGATAAAGGGAGTTTTAGCAGCACTTAATTGGTGGACAACTGATACATCAGTACACTCACAGACTCTCAAAGTATGCTGCTTAAGATAGAAAAGTACATGCTGTGAAAACAACTCAATTGTCCAGAGTATTACATGGATATACTGCCCTGGTCATGCTGGGGTTAGAGGAAATGATGACATGGAAGCAGCACATAATCAAAGCAATAACACAAGCCAAGAGAAAGTTAGCTATCCTGAGAAAACTAAGTGGAACCACATGGGGAGCCAGTGGAAATATACTCAGTAAAGTTTACCAGCAAGGCATAAGACCACATCTGGAATATGGTTCAGCTGCGTGGTGTCCTGCATCAAACACCACATTACAAGATCTAGATAAAGTGTAAAACCAGGCACTTAGAATAATGTTGGGAGCAATGAAATCAACACCCATAGCAATTATGCAGAAAATGGGAAGAATGCAAACACTTGGCGAACGCAGAGACACAAAAGTACTAATTCAAGCAGAAAAGTTTCAGTGTATGCCAAGTCATCCAATGAAGGATAGATTCCAAAATCTAGCAATGGGGCGACTGAAAAGAAGCAGCTTTATCCATCAAGCTAGACTCCGCAGAACACCCTGAAGTTGACAGCCCCTTAAGGTCTGTACCAGAACAAACCCTGTGGAGTGAAAGGCATGGAATGCCAATATACATTCAGACCCATGTGAAAGGAATACTAAGCGAGGACGAACATAACAGTGTGCAGCGAAGGACAGTCACCCTCAGTTTCCTGGATGAGGAATATCCACAAGATATATGTGTCAGAGTATATACAGATGGGTCAGCACAGAATTCTGTGAGGAATGGAGGTGCAGGTGTATATATAGAATATCCGCACAAGCCTAGAGATACAATCAGAACACCGACAGGAAAATTCTGCAATAATTATGATGCAGAAATCCAGGCAATTAGTGTGGCAACTAAAAAACTGCTGAACTCCAACTCTGGCCTACAGCCTGTGGTATTCCTGACAGATGCAAGGTCAGTGCTTCAAGCTCTCCAGTCTGGAAAACTAACAGACTTGAAAAAACTATTTAGTGAATTGTCTTACCAGTATAGAGTAACCATGCAGTGGATACCCTCTCACTGTGGAATACCAGGAAATGAAAAAGCAGACCAACTGGCTAAGGTGCTGCCGAAGACCAACCAGGTATACCAATCACATACCATTAGAAAAAACAGATAATCAAGTCAATAAGAAAGCCACAAACACCAACACAGGATGACTATCACATTATGAACAGATCAGAACAAGTTATAATTCTACGCCTCAGAACAGGACACAACCGACTCCACAGTCACATGTATACAAAGTTCAAGATTGGCAACACAGCCATGTGGACAGGCAGTACAGAGTGCCAAACATATACTTCAAGAGTGTTCTGAGCATGAAACGCTGGGGCAGACATATTGGCCAGAGGAAACAACACTGGAATCAAAGCTCTATGGGACACTGTATAAACTACAAAAGACTGAGTTTTATTAAGGAGACAGAATTAAAGATATAGACATATTTCAAGTGAACGAAAGAAGAAGAAGAGGAAATGAGAGAGCCGACTTAATCAAGGCAGTAATAAAGTCATTTAAAGATGAAGATGATGTACACATACAGAGAATGTCAGAAATGGGAGTATCTAGAGGGGAGGGAAGGAAAAGTAATTGTTTTGGAAAACCCAAAGATCATGAAATCAACACCTGACCAGGACTCTCTACATACACTGGGATAGCTGCTGGAACAGAGCGCTTATGTGAATGCCCCATGTGCCGTGAAGTCAGTTTCTAATCAATAATTAGTTATATTAATAATTAGTGACAATACATTATAATTGGTGTTATCTTTTCTTATTTGTTACTGCAACACTCTCTATCTTGCCAGATATCCTCTGACAGTTTGATTATTTATAGCTGGCAACAGGAGAAAGGGCCGACAAAGATGATAAGAAAAAAAATGTCAGAATGCTTAAATATATCCTTGACATGTCAACTAGCCCAGAATCATGAAAAGTTAAGAAGTCATTTTATGCTGTTTATAAAGAAGACTACATTCCAGAAAGAATATGTCCAGTGAATTTTGATGCTATTCTTGATATGAATTGAATTTAGTCTCATCCTCTGTGTCATGGTTCACATCTTAGCTGCATGTTTCGACATGGCACATCAATCAAGTAAGGTAGGGAGGGGGATTTTAAAACAGCTTCTGGGTAATTTTGACCCTATATGGGAAGGGACGGATAACTCAATCCTAAAACCTCCGTAGTCATCTCTGACAACATGCTTGAAAGGTAAGTGTTGCTAGTCTTTGTTTCCCCTTCAGACCATGGCAACATCGAAATGTTATTTTCATTCAATACATATGACTTCAGCTCACCATTTTTTTTGGCTACAATACACCTTTTCTCTGAAATTCTGACTCAATTGTCAAAGAGCTACTTCATTCTTATTACTAAAAAGTGCAGACTTTTCACCAGTTTAATACTGTAAGGAAGTCTCGAGGAATGTTTGTGTTTAAAACCGCATATGACAGTGACATGGAAAATCCTGTAGATTTTAGCAGAACCTTGTATGAAGAGATCCATGATTCAATTCTAGTAGGAAGGTACAATGCGAGGGGGTGATGTTGAAACAACTGTGAGAATTCTATCTATGTGACAAGACTTTACAGAATGTTGCCCTTACTGCAACTTTTTACGCCTCTAGGTCCTGCGCAAGCTGGCCAGCTCTTTCAGTGTCATGTTCAGAAGGTTTTTGATATCCTGTGTCCATCCTTGGTCTTGCATCGTGTTCTCTTTCCCTCCATCTTCCTAAACCATTATGTTTATATGTTAAAAAATTACTCCATCCGAGTAGGAGGTGTTTTCAATAGACATTGCACTAAATTGAAAGCTGCAATCTCCTGGGTATGAACAAAAATTCATAGAAACCACCCACTGCACATAGCAAGCAAGAGCAAATTGCTCACAATTCCTGGAGATAGCAAACAAACAAATGTACAAAATATAATTGTCTGAATCTGTTTATTTTTGATGAGTCAGTCTTATTCTGAAAATGTATTTCCAGACATTTATGTTTGTTCATTTTTCTGTCCATTATATTCTTAGGAGCAGCATCGAAAGCTATGCATTATAGACTGGGTGGTCAAATATTATCAACATTTATTACACCAAATGGTTGGACACTGTCATGTGATTGGATGTTTACATACAAAATGGTGGAACATGCTTTCTAGACAGAGAACAAGACTTCTTATCAAAGCATTGCCCACCACTGAGAGTTTGTGTCTTCTATGTATGAACAAATGCTCAGAACCTCTTCCCATTGCGCACAGGAAGCAAGAGCTTCAGTGCCTGTAGTTCCTGATGATAAAACCAACAAACAAGTTTGTTTTCCTTGGTTATTAAGTTATCACTGCTGGTTATCATCAGCAGACACTGTACTAGTTCGTACAAATAATAATTAACCCAAATGCAAACTTCATCAACAATGCAAGGTAATAATAACACTTTAAAAAAATTTCAAGTGGACAGCTTTAACATAAACAAGAACCTGTAGGAAGTTGTTCACTCTGAAATAAAAATAGCTGAAATAACTAAGGACATGTATTATGTGCTTGAGAAAAGCCTGTTGGTAGAAATATCTCTTCAGTGCATTCTGCATTATCTGTAAAACTGTAATGCACCATGATGTCTGTTTTCACATACAGTATTACTGCTATTCGACCCATTACTGTTGAACTCTGAAGTATCAGGGACATATAAACTGTAAAGAGAATATAAAAACCACCAGTTAAACATGCATTAATAAAGTACAAACTTTAAATAAATGTTATCCGCCGAAGACGGATGTGTCAAGTCATTGGCGCAAATAAAACGGTGACACAAGCATTTCCATTCTCTGGACTACATCCTGCTGGAATCTAGTAGGACCATTATATCCCGCCATGACAAGACCCAGTGGAAGTTTGAGAATGAATGCTGAAAAATAAAAATAAATAAATGTTACAGGCGAATATATCGCATCCATTATATTAACACAAAACCAACATATATATGAGAAACAAAATAAATACTCTTTTTAGGTCAACAAGAACATCTCATGGCAGTGGTAAAATGCTGCAAACTTGTGTAGTTTGGCGACATGATGAGGTGATCTTTCCAAAACTATCCTACAGGGAACAGTTGAGAGTGGAAGAAGAAGAGAAGGTAAAAGAAAGTATGAATGGATAATATTAAAGACTGGAGAGGATTAAGATTCTCCACACTTAAACAAGGAACTGAAAACAGGGAGAAATGGCAGAATTTGGAGAAATTCTAGAGTTGCACATCCATACGACCCTGAAGGGTTATATGGGTTAGATAAACAGATGATGAATAAAGTACTAATGTTTTATTTTTTTTTCCAGTGTTTGTTCTCAAACTCCGGCTGGATCTCTCCCGTAACAGGACAATAATCCTACTAAATATCCAACAGAATTGAGCAAACTCCTACAAATTAACAAGTCATAGTCTGGAGAACGAAATGCGTTGTATCATGGCATACAGCTTTACTGCAATATCTGCACCTTTTGGCCTGACACATCCTACTTCAGCATGGTTTCAGGGTTGCTTTTACCATGTATGAGATGGGACAGTCAACTCCACCCCATAACCTCCCTAGTTGCTTCTTGTGACATGCATGGAAAGTTATTCTGCTATTTTAATTTGTACCAATGGGCTGACACATCAGACTTAGGCAGTGGCATCTAATATGCTCAGTTTTCACAAATTTCCCCAAATAGTGGATGTCTGTAGCCACAAATGTAGTTTTTAATTTATGCTTTGTTTGGATGTTAGTTTCCTGTCGTCATTGAAAGTACTGTTAACCTTTTCTATTCTTCTTAACTTCTGTTTCACGTCTGTCATCATTATGGCAGTATTTTCTGTGCAAAATAAACAATATATGCTAGTAGATATGCACTACACTCTGGCTAAGTGAATAAGCATCAAAGAGGGAAGTTTACCTAGCCTAAAAAATACATGCAGAACAAATGATTTTCAGATATCACAGTAAACTACTTGTGGGGAAACTAATGCATGAATGTGAGATAATCTACTATGCATGAATGTGAGATAATCTACTATGCATGAATGTGGAATAATCTACTATGCATGAATGTGGAATAATCTACTATGCATGAATGTGGAATAATCTACTATGCATGAATGTGGAATAATCTACTATGCATGAATGTGAGATAATCTACTATGTATGAATGTGAGTGTGATCTACTATGTATGAATGTGAGTGTGATCTACTATGTATGAATGTGAGGTAATCTACTAAACATGAATGTGAGTGTGATCTACTATGTATGAATGTGAGTGTGATCTACTATGTATGAATGTGAGTGTGATCTACTCTGTAATATCCTGATTAGGATATGCTAATAACTTTAACACTTGCCTCTTGTCTGCCTCTGCCCCAACCCAGAAAAAAGGTCCTATTATCTAACACCACCTGTGGACTTGTCACAGAGACTTCTCGACGGTTGCCTGGTGCTGATGAAATGGATAACTCTGCGGCTCTGCCAAGACTAACAGGACAACGTAAGTTGTGCTCCTCCCTTCTGATGTAAAAATGAGAGTCAAGATGGGCACCAGTTAGAACAGATAATCACTAGTATTTCAAATAGTATAAACACAGAACAATTCTCGAGTTGTATTGTAAAATTAGAATTCCTTTTCCTAGACATTCTCCTTCCGTAAGAATGTGTATTAATCTACTATGCATGAGTGTGGGGTAATCTACAATTCATGAATGTGGAGTAATATGCTATGCATGAGTGTGGGGTCATATGCTATGTATGAGTGTGGGGTAATCTACTATGTATGAGTGTGGGGTAATCTATACTGTTTAAAAAAAAACAACATTATTGCAGTGCTAATGGACACAAAATTTCAAACATGTACCAACATTTAATTTATAGAATTAATGTTTAAACTTTGGCATGAAGAACTTTTCAGACTCTAACAAACTCTCCGCTCAGTTCCTTGCTGACAACAATGTCCTGAACATTCCGTGGCCAGTTTGGACTTTTATTCTTTGCGACTGAGGACTCAGTTTCAGTAAGGTGTATGGTCTCCACTGGCCTCTATCAGAGAACAACATCTCTGTGACATGGATTCGATTAGCCGTTGGATCTGTAGTGGTATGGCTGCCCATTCTTCCTGCAGTGCAAGAGGCAACTGTTGGAGATTGGCTGGAGCCATGCCTTGCTGGCGAAGTTCATCCCATAAGTATTCTATGGGGTTCATGTCTGATGACATGGCTGGCCACGGAATGTTCAGGACATTGTTGTCAGCAAGGAACTGGGCGGAGAGTTGTGACACATGAGGTCCAGCATTATTCTGCTGAAAAACTGACCCCCGCACAGCCAAAATTGGAAGGATGGGAGGACAAACAATTTTAGTGACGTATCGTTCGACATTCAGTCATCCTTCAATTTGCACCAGGTTACTTCTTTCCATGAAGTTTATCATCTTCCCCACATCAGCACACCTCCACCACCATGTGGAGGAGTCTTATCAATGCTGTTCTGGGTGTAGTGCTCGCAGACTCTTAAACTCTTCTCCGTCTATCGTGTTCACTGGAGCACAAAAAAATGATTCATCACTAAACCAAACCCATCTCCAGTCATTCCCAACAGTCCATTGACAATGCTAGTTCACCAACTTCAGACGGTTCTGGCAATGCCGTTCCGTAAGAACAGGACCCCTGTAAGGTATTCTGGTCTAAAGACCAGTGTCGTGCAGCCGGTTCCTGACCATTTCATCTGAAATTCTATGAGCTGCTGGCATTAAGTGAACTATGGAAGACGGAGATGCAAAGTGATTCCTGAGGTGACGCAGCCAAATGAAGTGGTCTTCGGCAGGAGTTGTGACTCTGGGTCTTCCAATGCGCAGCCTGTTTGCTACTGAGCCAGTTTGCTGAAATCACTTTCAAAGACGACTAATGGTGCTTTTAACCACATTAAATTACCTGGCCACTACACTTTGTGATTGTCCAGTCCGTAAGCATCCAATGATGATGTATCGTTGTTCTGGAGTGAGATTAACCATACTTATGCATTGAATGTTCAACTGAATTTATTAGAAGATCATCAATCTTTTGTAGGCATTCAATAATGTGGACAGAGTTTTGTGATCAGAAAGTTTCACGGGATTCTCATTAGCCTGTCACGAGTTATTGCCACAAATATTATTTTGACCGTGACCTCTACATGACCTCACAAATAATGAGGTGAGTACAATTCAACTAACCACGAGATGTTAATGACCAGGCGGAAAATCGAAAAATTGTACTTACTGCGCAAAACTGAAATCCAACAGGTAGATCCAGGAATAGGGTAATAAAGTTTTGCTAATATTGAATAACACACATAATAACACACAAACCGGCGTTTCGACAAAAAAGCCTTTATCAAGACAGAAAATTGAAACAAAATTAAAACATACAACAGAAAGTGAACAGTAATAACATCGATGGTCACATTGGTATGACCGTCAATATGACCATACGAAATGGAAACGTCGATTTGTGTGTGTCATTCAGTATTAGCAAAACTTTATTACCCTATTCCTGGATCTACCTGAATGTCCAGGTGGACACATTCGAATGATGTCCAATCAGCGAATATCTTTTATAAAAGTAACTGCATGAATGTGGTAATCTACTATGCATGAATGTGAGGTAATCTACCAAAAGTTTCAGTGTATGCCAAGTCATCCAATGAAGGAAAGATTCCAAAATCTAGCAATGGGACGACTGAAAAGGAGCAGCTTTATCCATCAAGCTAAACGACTCCGTAGACAACTTACAGACCTACCTGAAGTTGGCAGCCCCTTAAGGTCTGTACCAGAGCAAACCCCGTGGAGTGAAAGCCATGGAATGCCAATATACATTCAGACCCATGTGAAAGGAATACTAAGCGAGGACGAACAGAACAGTGTGCAGCGAATGACAATCACCCTCAGTTTCCTGGATGAGGAATATCCACAAGATATATGGGTCAGAGTGTACACAGATGGGTCAGCACAGAATGCTGTGAGGAATGGAGGTGCAGGTGTATATATAGAATATCCACACAAGCCTAGAGATACAATCAGAACACCGACAGGAAAATTCTGCAATAATTATGATGCAGAAATCCAGGCAATTAGTGTGGCAGCTAAAAAACTGCTGAACTCCAACTCTGACCTACATCCTGTGGTATTCCTGACAGATGCAAGGTCAGTGCTTCAAGCTCTCCAGTCTGGAAAACTAACAGACTTAAAAAAACTACTTAGCGAATTGTCTTACCAGTATAGGGTAACCATGCAGTGGATACCCTCTCACTGTGGAATACCAGGAAATGAAAAAGCAGACCAACTGGCTAAGGAAAGTGCTGCCGAAGACCAACCAGATATACCAATCACCTACCATCAGAAAAAACAGATGATAAAGTCAATAAGAAAGCCACAAACACCAACACAAGATGACTATCACAATATGAACAGATCAGAACAAGTTATAATTCTACGTCTCAGAACAGGACACAACCGACTCCGCAGTCACATGTATACAATGTTCAAGATTGGCAACACGGCCATGTGTACATGTGGACAGGCAGCACAGAGTGCCAAACATATACTTCAAGAGTGTTCTGAGCATGAAACGCTGAGGCAGACATATTGGCCAGAGGAAACAACACTGGAATCAAAACTCTATGGGACACTGTATGAACTACAAAAGACAGTGAGTTTTATTAAGGAGACAGAATTACAGATATAGACATGTTTCAAGTGAACGAAAGAAGAAGAAGAAGGTAATCTACCATGTAAGAATGTGAGGTAATCTACCATGTAAGAATGTGAGGTAATCTACTATGTATGAATATGGTATGATCTGTGCACAAATGTTAAATGATGTACTATAGGGACTTGATGGGGCAATACAAAACACAACTTTCTTACTGTCCTCTTCCGACTGTCCTTGTAAGTGATGGCATTCCTAGTGGCAACGATGCAGGAGGCACAACATTTGATGGAAGAGCACAAGCAGGTGGGTTGGTATCAGTATTGGTGGACTGCACTGTTTGAAAGATGAAATGTAAATAAATGCTACTGACACTTCTAGACTATTCGTCTTTCGGCTCCCTGTGGAGAAAGGTTTTTCAAAAAAGCATGTTTGTTACTATCTAGTCCATCACATCTCTATGATACCAGGGCCTGAAATAGGAACATGAACATCTGCTATGCAAGTCATTAGAGGCAACTAAGGTAATATGGTGTGAATGTTCACTTCCTAACCTCATGATCTGCATTGGGATGGATCCTATGGAAGATCCATTCATCGATTGTTAATAAGAGCACTGACATGTTGCCATAGCCCAATAGGGTAGCAAAGAGTATTAACTGCCATGCATGTCACAGATGGCAACTAAGGAGGTTTATGGGTGTGGATTGGATGTCCCACATAGGTGAAAGTGAATCAGAAGCCATGTTGAAGTTGGGTTTGTCAGGAAAAAAGGTGTAGATATCACAGCCAAGCTGTAAACAATGACACAATGCATGCTGTTCTCTGTACTACATACTGCTAACCAGCCTAAATTTGAGAAAGAACGCAGAAAAAAAAATAGCTGAGAGAAAATCAAAAGTTTTATCTGCAAAATACAGCGGAAGTCAGATGTGTAGCAAATAAAATTTGCTAATCACTGGTAGCACACAAGATAACATACACATTAATGTTTTGACCAAAAGGCATATATCAAGAATACAACATAAACATACAACAAGTAAGAAACAGCACTGTTCAAGTTCACATAATAATGGCTAAACGGAATTCTGTTTGTGGTTTGTTGAATTTTCTTGCTGTGACCAACCCTTCATAGCTATTTTACAACAAGCATTGTAGGCTAAATTGTTACTGTTCTTAACTTCTATTTGAGACCTTGTTCCAGGGTTGCAACATTGGCCATTTCACAGTTAAATATTTTACAAATTTAACCATTTATAAATATCATACTCATGAATTATATAATTTGGGAAATTTTTAAAATGTATCAATTAACAAACATTTTCTAGTTTAAATTTATAAAATATTTGGTCCAACATAAATAATGTCAACAATTATTTCTCTCATAAAGGCTACATAACCAAGAAGCAGGATGCAATATAATTTTCGAGATGCAATTATTAAAAATTGGGACAAGCAAGGTATGTGTCATACAATGGAGAACAAGACTCTTCTGTGAGGAAAATTAACTATTAGAGAAACCAGATGTGTCAACATTATTCCTATAGTTTAAGCGCAGTGTGGTGTTAGTTATTATGTCTGTTCACAGCCATCTGTCTCTTTTACTGCCAATCATTTTCAATGTTCCCCCATACCATACTATCAAACATCATCACTCTTCATCTACTCCAACTACACTTACTCTTCAATGCTCCTGTTGTCACAATGTGTTCCATTATCCTCCTTCATTGTAGAAACATATTGCTTTTTACTTATCTTCTGCATGCCGAAATCAGATGTGCTAGGCCTACAAGGAGCATAACGTAACTACGCTCCCGTTGAAAATCTAACAAATATCCGTGCTGATTACAATGGAGCAAACGCAAAACAAACAAACTTATCTTCTCTTATTTGTTTGACCTTAATTTTTCTGTCTATAATTAAGTTATGGATCTGTGGCAGAAAGGTACAAAGTGCTCCGTGGACAACCAAGGTTAAATCCTTATTGGAGGTAATTGTGCATCTACACTGTTCAGAGAGCAGTGCAACCTACTAAATGTAAAATATTGCCTAGAATATAAATACAGCCAAAAAATGATGGGTTGATTGCTACATCCCGATTAGAATATGCTATCAACTGCTACATCCCGATTAGAATATGCTATCAACTTAAACACTTACAGAATATGCTGCTAACTTTAACACTTACTAGGTCTGCCTCTACCCAAAGAAAAGGTCCTATTATCTGACACCACCTTTGGACTTGTCACAGAGACTTCTCGACGGTTGCCTGGTGCTGATGAGATGGATAACTCTGCAGCTCTTCCAAGACTAACAGGACAACGTAAGTTGTGCTCTTCCCTTCTGATGTAAAAATGAGAGTCAAGATGGGCACCAGTTAGAACAAATAATCACTAGTATTTCAAAAAGTATAAACACAAAACAATTAATGAGTTGTGTCATAAAATTTGAATAACTTTTTCTTAGTTCTCAAACTCCTGCAGATTAGCAGGATGTAGTCCAGAGATTGGAATATATTGTGTGATGGTTTATAATTTCTTCTTCTTTCGTTCACTTGAAACATGTCTATATCTGTAATTCTGTCTCCTTAATAAAACTCACTGTCTTTTGTAGTTCATACAGTGTCCCATAGAGCTTTGATTCCAGTTTGGTTTATAATTTAGACATATAATTCCGCTGAAGACAGATGTGTTGGGCCATAGTTGTAAATAAAACAGTGACACAACACATTTCAATTCTCTGAACAACTATATCCTGTTTGGAAATATAGTAGGACTATTGTCCTGTTATAAGAGGGACCCAGTGGGAGTTTGAGAATAAACGCTGAAGAAGATTATAATAATAATACAGACACTTTTCATCAGTTTAACTCATTAATTTAAAGAAACTTATTTAACTATAAAAGATCTCTCAAAGATGATTATCTATAAACTGTTTTCATGATGTCACAAATGTCAGTTTGATTATTTTGTATGTCTAGAAAGATGTGAATGATGTCAGGCCATAACCTTCTTCTTCTACTGCATTCATTCTCAAACTCCAGCAAATTAGCAAGATGCAGCCTGGAGAATGGAATGAGTTTTATATGGCAGGGATTCTCAACCTTTTCGGATGGCAACCACCACCAACATGTAATTGTTAGTGCTCATGAGCACTTTTTAACTTACATGGTTGCGAGCGCTAGGTTGAGAATGCCTGCTATATGAGATTGGGCACCCCATAACCTCCTTACTCGCCTCTTATGACATACATGTACGGTAAAGTGATGCTATTCTTTGCTCTCCTTTTGGGCCCTGGCAGCACACTGGCGAGTTATACTAATAACAGATTTACTGATCCGATTCCCGGGGTTGTGAGATTACACTCTTTCTTCCCACTAATAACATAAAAAACATTCTTACTGGTTTTCAGGTCTGGTTCCAGAATGTCTTGTAAAACTTCTAGGGTTGCTGTCTATGGACAAAAGCATCAAATATACAAATAAGAGTGATGTAAATTGTACAAATACATTACTGTAAATAGTATAAAGTATTTTGTATGTGTATTGAATGTTATGAAATATTTAAAAAAAAAGGATAAATTGTAAAAATCTGTAAAACATTCCAGAAAATGGGTAGCAAACATACCTACACTCCAATTATCTTGTTCATCTAAGTCATCCTGTCGCAATTTGACATATCTTGGAAGTTCTGTGTAACCTTTTTTTAAAGGAGTGCCTATACCCTTCAATGTTGCAAGCTTTTCCTCTGAAAATATGAATGTTTGAAATAAATTCCTTGACAGTCTTTCATTGTTTGATAGAACCAGGTTAACTACAGGCAGAATTATTTCCCTTGGCTATAATTATCTATCAGTGGGTGCACGTAGACATATTTATTTAGTTAAAGACTGAATGGGAGGGTTATATGGATGGGGAAAGACTGATTTTTGGGAGGGTTGTATGGGTGTGGGGAAAGACTGATTTTTGTAAATGTTGTATGTATGAGGAAGGACTGGGGTTTGGGTAATGATTGTGGCCAGTATCTGCTAATTTCCTCTAGCATTTCCTACGTACTTCATCTCTATCTGTCATAGGTTAAGAAACTTACTGCAGCCATTTTGTATCTATAATTAATCCAGCAGTTCGTGACGTCTCAAAATTTAACCAAATTTCAGATTGGCCAACATTTTATAAAAAAAGTTAAAATATGTACGTTTTTCTTAACATATTATGGATATGTGAACCTAATACGCTTGAAATATTTAGTAAACATAGTTTTATCATTAGAAACCGTAAGTATATACATGATGATGGTTCTCATCAATCAAGTGCTATGCTGAGTAGTGGTGGTGGCGATCAGGTTTCTTCACAACTCATTGTTTCTAGTGTTGTTAATACATACAGTTGGTGACATTCTCTCATGCCACAGGGACAACCAATCCAGCAACTTTTCTTAGTCTTTCTCTGTTTCTTTTTTCTCTTGTTTTTTCTGGTGGTTACTAAATATTCAAGTTTTGCTTTTCTCATCACATGCCTTAAAAATCTTGACTGTCTGCTTCTAATTTCGCTATAACTTTGTCTTTTTATTTCAGCATCTCTGGGGACTTCTACATTAATTTTCTTGACTGTCCATGGAATTTTCAACATTCTCAAAAACCACATATTGGTTGCCTCCAGCTCACTTGGAGCTTTTTTATTTAATGTCAGTACTTCCCATTCATAAAGAAGGATCTGTTCGATAGAATATCCTAGTACTAAATTCACATATGCATTAATAGTACTCTAATTGCATATAATATTTCTTTTTTTTAAATACTGATTTGGCTTGTGCTGCCCTTGTATTTTTTCCTCAATGGAGCACCTGCCATCTGATGTTAAAATGGTGCCAACATACTTATACTTTATCCACTTGATTTAATTTTGCATCATTGCTAATACTGTATCTGCTCCATTGAGGCCAACTCCTTGAAGTGGAGATGGGACTTGGTCCAGTCAACAGAGGCTGGAAACTAAGACTGGTCAGGCCATCCTCTACATTGAGCAGGACCACAGTCCTACCCAAGCACGCACAGGGGCTGAAGTAGGAGATACCAAGCAGAGAGGTATCATAGCACCATGATATTCTATCCCAACAGCAACAAAAAATTATGCATCTTGGTGGTGTATATTTTTGAAAGACAACCGCTACATCTGTTTTCTTCTTGGTGAAATGAAGGTCTTTGTTTTAACTTGCTTGGACTACCATGTCTGAAAGGGATTTAAGTTCTTGTATGATCCCTCCAATCCATACTCTATCATATCACAGATTATTCAGATTGTAACCTCCATCTGTTACCTCTACCAGGCATGTTTTCAATATTTCATTTTACATATCTTCTAATAACCATCATCAGGGTCATTTAACTAAGATCCTACTACACCTCCATGTGGTAAAATTGGCAATAGATTACATCACTGAAGTCTGGCATGTAATGATAAATGTTGGTAGGCATACAGTTACAAAATTTTCTGCAAATTGGTAAATTTAGGTCCCATGGCAGTAACCTGCCATTGGGAATGAAGATAATTTTTCATGTACTAAGTTGCAGCAACTATTAAATAGGGTGGCAGGTTACCTTCCTTGCTGTGTTTACCTTCCCCAACTAATGCAAATTGTTGTATTGGACTGAAAGGTACAAAATTGCATCATTGACGCAAACTGCAGCACAATGGAACAAACCAACCTTTCAAATGAATGAAAGAACAACTCTTTCATTACTATGAACACCTGCATGTCTACCAATTTCTCCTTCTTTCATTCACTTGAAATGTGCTTAAATTTGCAAATGTGTCTCTTGTATAAGCTTAACTACAAAATTCTGTAGAGATGTGGTTTAATAGAAGAATGTTGAGAACACCATGACCAGATAAGAAGTTAATTAAAAAAGAGAACCAGAACAACAGAAATGAAAGACACATAATATCAGACAAGAACGAAGACCTATAGAAAAATCATCAGCTTTAATGGATACCATCACATTGTGGAATTATAGGAAATGAGAAAGCGGACCAAGACCAGGTAGCAAAATTGAACAACACAGGCACCCACTTTCCTACAGAGAAACAAAATCAAAAATCCCTAACAAATACATGTCAAAGCGGATGAAAGAAATGGAAGTGGAAGACAAACTCATGCAATACATTACCTCCAAAGATATCAACAGATCACAATATTTCACCTTAGAACAGGCTACTGCAGACTATTGGGTCATCATTACCGGCTGAGGCTCTCATACACAGATGAATGCCCATGTGGATCCGAAGCCCAGTCTCCTGAACACATACTCCAGGACTGTCCAACATCAAAGAGCAGAGACAGATTTGAGGCGAAAGCAATGGTGCAGCCACTGTAACCTGGAGAAGACAGTGGACTTCACCCTCACAATAGGCATGACAATACAACTTGACCACAGATGCTGAATGCAGAAGAAAAAAAAATTAGAACTGTTTACCCGCATCAGAAAGAGACAATCCACATTTTTTGACACATCATGAGAAGAGAAAAGATGGAACTCATTGTGACAACATGCAAGTTGAAGAGGGATAGGGGAAGACCAAGAAAGAGGGTTGTGGAACAGCAGAACTTAAAATGATTGACAGCACACTGGAAGAAGGCTGTGCACAGACAAAATAATGTCACAAGGCATCAACTATACAAAGAAAATAAGTTTTACTATTGTTTGTAGCTCGTATAGAGCTCAGGACAGCTTTGTTTCTGGTATTGCTTCTTTGGGCTTGTGACATGACCTCAGTTTTCCTGTTAAGAAAATTAATTATAAGAGTATGTGCACTGCAGTCTTGGTTGCCTATCTGCATATGCATTTGGCAGTGCTGTAGTTCTTGAATTATGTATAGCAGATATCCATAAATTATGGCAAAAATTGTTTTACCACTTGTTAACACTCCCCCTCCCAACTACCAAATTTAGGGATCCCTCATCCCCGCCTAACCCAACGACCAAGCAATGACTGGGTATTCCGTGATTTCCGCGTGCAGCACCTACTGGCATAATTTTACGCATACCGCGATTTGCGCGTGCTCGCAATTATTTATGTTTCTTTGCATTTCTATCCCGCGATTTCTAGATCCCGTTCACGCTAGACCTGCTGCTAAATTGATATAGTTTTTCAGTTTCCCGCGAGATGTCACGTGTTATCGCTTGTGAAAGGAATTTGTGCACAAAATGTGTCATCCATGAGGACATGTGCAGAGGGCATTGTTCACTAGTAATAAGATATTTGGTTTTCATTGTTTGTGTGTTGTATTCACTGCTGTAATAAATAACTGAGGATGAATATATGTATTTAAAATACTGATAATATTCAGAATTTTGCCTTGAGCTAAGAACAGAGTTGCTATATATGTATTTTATTCATTTTATAGTTTTTGCCTGTTGGGTTATGAATGAAATGATTTGCGTAACTTTTACCTTTCATTTTTACATAATTTTTATTTCTGAACTATTATTTCGGTTGTTTTACATATTGCACAATTTTTATTTCTGAACTATTATTTCGGTGTTTATTTTCAGAAATTTAAGACGCAGGATGGCTTCAATTAGCAAATTTGAAGGACAGAAATGAAATTGAAGGGGAATCTGATGATGATTCAAAGAAAAAAATACATTTTTTAAACCAACTTCAGGAAAACAATACGCCGTCAGAGGGTTAAGTATGTAAAAAATATATTCTCTTCAACAAATGATCCTTTTATATTGACTCTGGCCATTTAATGCAAAGTAGACAACAGAGAAATACAGATGTCTTACCAAATGAAAATTCTCTTTCCAATAAGACTTTATTTGGACAGTTCAGCAAATGATATTTCAACTCAGCTTTCTTTACCTCATGTGAAGCATCAAATGGGCACACTGCCAGATCCATGGTTGGGAAATTCTACACAAGAATATTGAAACCATCAGAAATTATGCTCACAGCTATTACAAAACTGAATCTTCACAATAAAACAATGAAATCTGAACAATAAAAAGGGTGCAAAGAGGACTGACTTAATTGAACTTGGGTTTCATCATATATACTACGCCTCTCTTAACAGAAAAGCACACTATCTGAAGTGAATACCTTTCACAGTATTGTAACTCCTTCAAGCCAGAATCTTCAGAATAATGCACTTATAAACAAGGTATAAAGGCCCAGAATCAAACTTATGACAGATAAAACATAAGGCAATGTAATAAAGATCTTTCCTTAATCAGATCTATAATATATAAGTATGTGTCATTGTATCATCATCTATAATCATAGTACACTTTTGTTCATTCCTGTTTCGTGTTACCAATATGATTATTGTAAAACCTGATTTTGTTTTAACCAAACACTCTCTGACTTACACCTTCTTCGGATACTCTCTTAACTTGTACTCAGCAACTATTGTTGACTTACAGTCACTTCTAATTGGTCCATGATTTTCCTCTAAATTTCTAGTTTTGTATAGTGGCTTCTGGTTTGGTGCTAATTTGTACTCCTGGTGATAGTTCGTTGTGTTCTTGCGAATTGAGAGAGATTGGTCCCACCTTAAATTCTTAATCTAACTAAACTCAAAGAGAAGTAAGGAAGAACTCTGCCTTCACATTTATGATTGATGTTTAATTATGATCTTGCGTACAACATGGAAGAGGAAAAGAGTAAAATATACCACAACAAAATCTACAGTTAACACATAACATGCATTCAACATTGATTACTCACTATTGAGCTCAGTTGCATCCCTGGACATTAGGCAACCTGCCCATAATTTATTGTCTATCAAAATCCTAACTGTCAAATCTAGCTATCAATCATTACTAATTAACTAACTACCGGGTAAACACTAATTCTTCTTTTTCCATTCGCGAATAATGTCTATATCTGTAGTGTTGTTTCTTGTATAAATTGGACAGTGTTTTCCATTTCTTGTTTTGTACCATAGAGTTTAACATTCATAGATGTATTAGAAGGACAGTATGTGCACCTTAATGCATCATAGTTTGTACATTTTTGAACGATATGCTCTGAATTTTGGTTGGTTTGCCCACATGTACACTTTGCCGATGTTCCAATTTTAAATTTTGTATACATATGGCTGTTTAGTCTATTGTTCCCAATTCTGAGTCGAAATATGATGACCTGCTCTTGTCTGTTAAATATAAATAACCAAATGGTCAGAGGGTGTCCGACAAAGTGGATGGTGCCGCAGTAACCTAATGAACAAATAGTAACGCAAAATGAGGTAAACAGGTTACAAAAACACTTACCTAGCCTATTAATAAAAATATATTTAAAAAAATTATATATAAAAAAACATACAATAAAACTAAACAGGACAATTCTCCACGTATCGGCTCAAATTGAACCAATTTGAGCCGATACGTGGAGAATTGTCCTGTTTAGTTTTATTGTATGTTTTTTTTATATATAATTTTTTAAAATATATTTTTATTAATAGGCTAGGTAAGTGTTTTTGTAACCTGTTTACCTTATCTTGTCTGTTAAGTAGGTGGTAATCGTCCTGTGAAGGTAAGTTAGGCTTTTGTTGTGACTTTATCATGGATTTCTTTTGGTGATAGATGATTGGTACATCCTGTTGTTGCATGCTAGAACCCTCCTTGACTAGATGATCAGCTCTCACATTTACTGCTATTCCACGGTGTGATGGAATCCACTGCAGTATAATTCTACACTGATGTTGCACTATGGACAATGCCTCTTTTAACTCTGGTAGTTTACTGGATTGTAGTGTCTCTAGTACTGATCTTGCATCTGTAAGTATTACAATTGGGTGTGATGTCCTGTCCGATGTTAAGTTTCTCTGCAGCTGCAAAATAGCTTTGACTTCAGTCACAGTTGTTGCAGTAATTCCCCGTTTTATGTACTATCCTGTACATACTTTCGTTAGAGAAATATGTCAATCCCTCTATCCTAACTGATAAGCTAATTTGGGATATTCATTGGATAGGATTTACATGCTCTTAACACTTTGGCTTTATCTTCACATAGATAAACAACAATTACAGGAATTCCCCTTCTCTGAACTTCCAACCTTGGAACTGAAATGTCAATTTCTGTTGGAGAGATCATTATATCTCTCATAAATTTAACAGCTCCTCCACTTTCTGACATATCCTTCATTCATCAGAAACATCAGAATAACTCTTATTGTGGAACTATTTCGATTTCTATCTCAGAAACAACTGTGATTTGTGAACTACTACTGGGTGTCACAACCTTTCACCAACCTCAATTTTATTCCTCGTCATTAACTCTTTCCGGACCAATCGCCAGTATACTGGCTTTATACTATGGGTCTACAGGACCAATCGCCAGTATACTGGCTTTGATCGATCATATATTGATCAGTTATATTTCATTTTGCTCAGTTCAAGTTTTTATGTTAACCTCTGAATATCCGGGAAAGATCCACTTCCGTTTTACAACCGATACCAAACACATGTGGTGTGTACAAGAAGATTTGTGATCGTCATATTCTGTAACTTTTATTTCTGAAAAAAAATGGCAACGCCCACTTCTTCTAGATACAGTGCAGAACAAGCTATGGTTATGTTTCAGAGCTTGCTAGTTAGTGAATCTGATAATGATGATTCCGATAGTGATTATAGGCCTAGTGACTTGTCGAAAGGTAAGAAACCAAAGCAAACTGGTGTAGGTTTTATAAAAAATTTAACAGCTTGCATCAGATCAAGTAATGTTAGTTCCTCTAAAGAAGCATCTAATAGTAGTGATGAATCTACTGATTCAGAGGATTTAGCTGGTACTTCTATGCCTACTAATGCTACAAATAGGCCTATGCATCATACTTCCACAGATCGACAAGGTAGGCCTAGGACTGATGCTGTGTGGCGTGAAGCCCTAGAAGGAGAGAGTATAGGAGTGTCTCACTTCAGACAGATACATTCTGGCTGCAAACTTGGCCTTCCTGAAAATGTCTCACCTCTCCAGTGTTTACTATCCTTGATGACAGAACCAATAATTGACAATCTAATAGCCAATGTAAACTCTTATGCCCAGCAGAAATTGAAAATGAATACACCTCGAAGGAAATATTCTACTTATTCAAAATGGACTGCGCTCGACCAAAATATTTGTATGAAGTTTCTCACCACCCTGATAAACATGGGCTTGGACCCCAAACATTCCATAAAAGATTTTTGGTCCACAAAAACACACAGAAGTAGCCCCTGGTTTGGATCAATTTTCAGCAGGACCAAATTTTTATTGATTTACCAATCAATGCTTCATGCGGCTGGAGCTGATGCACAGGGTAAAATTAAAATAGAGCCGTTCATAAATGAATTAGTTGCAAGCTTTCAGAATGCATTCTATCCTTCTGAAAACATATGTATAGATGAGATGGTTATAGGCCACAAAGGAAGGTTTAGGCACAAGCAATATAATGCAAGCAAGCCAAAAAAATATCATATAAAATCATACGGACTCTGCGACTCCATCACCGGATATGTTTTCAACCTGCTGGTATATTTTGGTGCGGACACGACATACAGGCTGGAAACTGATACAAAGTCTACCCATGTTGTCAAAATTTTTGGCAAACTACTAGAAGGCATCACAGGACATCACTATTTGTTTGCTGACAGGTATTATTCGTCTTTACCTCTTGTCCAGTTTCTGCGGAAGAGAAATCACCATTATACTGGAACTCTCAATGCGAACAGACGAAGGTATCCACCAGAAATGAAGAATAAGAAAATAGCTGTCTATCAACCAAAATGGTTCATAAATGATGAAGATCAAGTTATGTGTGTCAGCTGGAGAGATAAAAAATAGAAGAAACCTTGCCAACTGGTAACAACATGTGGAAGCGCAACATGTGAAATTAGAATTGAAGGTAGGAGCGAAGTCCGGAAACCATCACACACTCATAATTACAATATGTCAATGAATGGATGTGATAGAGTGGATCAGATGATTTCATATTATGGAAACCACACAAGAAAAACAGTGAAGTGGTGGAAAAAAGTATTTATGTGGATGTTGAAAATAACACAACTCAACGCCCACATTTTATACACACTGAGATGCCCTTGCGCAGAGAGCCTATGCCCCTTTCAAACTTCGAGGACATATTGATAGAGGAACTATGTAATTTATTTGAATTAGAGGCACCTAATAACATTAATGCTGCTTTATTGTCCAAGCCAGGAAGAAAAACAGTAAATACAGAGCTTGAAAGGTATCAGGGAACCACCCATCTCATTGAATCCGGTGGAAAAGACAGGCAATGTGCTCATTGTGCTACTAAGCAAATATGAAAGCACAGTAGCTACTACTGCATAGGATGTTCATATAAGCCACATCTGTGTGCTAAATAATGCTTTAGGGAATACCACACAAGATTATCTCATTTGTAACAAATAAAAACTTGTAAATAATAAAGCCGTTACTGGATGTAAATATTTTCATATTTTTATTGCTTCTGATGTCATTCAGAAAAATGTACATAACTTTAACATTTATTGATATTTATTCATCAACTAAACTGCATAATGAATAAAAATGGATATATTTGTGTAAATATTCTTGAAAAATGGAATCAACAATGATAATCAAGGACAAGTATGGATACATTTGGGTAAGTCACAATATTTATACTAATAAATTGACATTTTCATTTTCTTGTTTTGTGTTTTATTACTCTAACCTTGTGAAGTAATCAAATATCATCAATGTACTTATATATTCATATTCTGTATCCATTCCCCTTTCCAATGGTATATTACACATACACTATTTATCAATATTAGTATAAATAAATAATCAAGTCCTGAAAGAGTTAATACACTTTCACTACTAAAAAGATTCTAAGTTATAACTACTAAATATACAACAATACTTTAGCACAGAAATTTCTACTTACTATAATTTCTACTTAACCGTAACACTGGTATCATGACAGGATAAACATATGACAACTAGGATATGACAGGATAAACATATGACAACTAGGATATGACAGGATCCTTCTTTAGATTATTCAAATTTTCGTAGTTCTGAGGATATAGTCTGGAGAATGAAATGCATTTTTTCATGGCTCATAGATTGGCAGATATCTCTTCTGGGTCACTTTTTCCTATAGGATTGCAAAGAATAGCAACATTGTTTACCATTCATGTATGTCATAGCTGGCGGCTAAGGAGGTTATTGGATGTAGTTGGCTGCCTATCCCTTATAGGATTAAAGTTACTCGATAGCCATGCTGAAGCCGGATGTGTCAGGCAGAACGGCACAGGTATTGCATAAAAGCTGTAAACCTTGACACAACGCATTCCATTCTCCAGACTACATCCTGTGGGTCTGCATGAGTTTGAGAATTAATTATAACGAGTTAAAATTATCGCTTGTAAAACTTATCATACCTACACAAAAATTGTTTGACAATAGGAAAGTCAAGCATAGATGACCAAACTTTCAGAGGATATCCAACAAGGAGGAAAGTGCTGCAGCAACAAAACGATGATGTACTATTGTTGCTGGTAATTAATATAACTAACAAATAGTAAAACTAGTGTCAATAAAAAAATCAAAAAAAAACAAAAAAACAAGGACTTTTTCCACGTTATGGTCCAATGGGGAACTTTATCATCAAATAAAATGAATTAGATATAAATACACAAAATTTTCAATGCATAGAAATAGTCTCACAACTCTCCATTATAAAAGAAAACAAAGGCGTAATCATGCTTAGCTATGAGCAGCATCAGTAGTCGACAGAATTTTATGCACTATCGATAGATAAAAATGGCGAGTGGGAAAGACTTTGCATAAAAAGGTGTGACAACAAAAGTGTTGAAGAAAAGTACAAATTAATTAAAATATTTTGGTCATATAAAAAGACATGACACTTTGCTAAAGACTTTATTTGAAGGTAAAGTTGAGAGATAGCGTGAAAGATATGGGCAAACATCATGAGATGGACAAAATAGTCTTTCAGAGTGCATCATCAAGGTAAGACACAGAGAATGTTGGAGATCTGTTACAATTAACTTTCAATGCAGATATCGCTCATGGTGATCTATAAATATCTATGACAATAACCAATAAAAACAAATGACACAACAGTGTCATAAATTAAGTTTCATAAATTAACACTTACTTTCCTGCATTTTATGAGATGATAGGGCATCCTAGCGTGACTAATCATATGTGATTTGTTATAAGGGCATTGAATTATCTCACTCTCCATTATACCTTGTATGTCAGCAGTTTAACGCCTGAATACAGATTGGAACTCTTCAATTTTTTAATGACCCAGGATCTCTGAAATCAATAAGATTAAATAAATAAAAATAGCAACACTGTTACCTGTCACATAATAACAAGAGTTAGGAGTTTCTTACTCGAGAGTAGAACTTCTTCTTCTTTCCTTCCTCTTTTACCCTTTACGGGTGTCAAGGGAGATACAATGTTCTTGTTCTCACTTTTCTGGCAGCTTCAGATAATGTTATTTGGTGTTCATGAAATGTCTCTTTGATGTTGTCGATCCAGCATACTCTAGGTCTACCCTTGGCTCTTATTTTTGCAGTAGAACTAATCAGCAGTAATTGGATTTCAGTAACAACCTTTAGTGTGGAGACCAAAAATCTGTGTTTTTAATGTATACCCAGGTACTCTCTATTATAAATTAGTAATACAAATACAAAATAGATAACGCATATTAGAAATCTGTCACAAACTCAGGCTTTACATCACCAACAGTTTCTATCAGGATAAAAAGAGTAAATGTATGTATGTTTGCTGAAAACAGAGCCCCCAAGACGATGATGGATAAGACATCTTAGATTGTTTGAACATGTCCTTAGCTGTGACAGGTCTATTCGCCCTCAATCATGGGACATTCAGAACATCCATGAAGATGACTGTTCTAGAAAGAATAATAACAACCCTCTAGGAAGAATAATTACAATGTTCTATAAAGAGTAATGACAATGCTCTGGAAAGAGTAATGACGTTCTAGAAAGAATATGACACAGGAATAAGTTGTTTATGAAACTGTCTTAAGTTTCATATTACCAACTGGACTATACCTTCTATTAGCCAAGTTACCAACAACAATTAAAAAAAAAAAAAAAAAAGGCAATACTGCATTTTACCAGTTCAGGCGTTGCAGGGAGGGGATTGAATAGCTGTTATATAACAACAACATTGAATACCAACAACAATAGATATTACAAATTATGATTCAGCAGTGAAAAAAAAAAGAATGCAAATATTTAGGAAGTATTTAATGCCTTGCATCGAATATATAGAAATGTCAGCAGATAAAGTAGTTTGGTCACCTTGTGAGAATGGACCCAAGCCAAATACAGCTGAGAGCTTATAACAAACTATCATCTGGATACAGTGTCAAAGGAAGATCGAGAAAGAGATGGATCGATAATATCACAACCACAATGCAAAAACACAGACTCACTGTAAGTACTTTGACATCCAGGATTAGCGTGTACGGAAAATTTTCCTTAGGCTATAAATTTCTTGTGATCAGGGTTTACATTTAGTGATGTCATCATTTGCAACTAGATTATTAACTTCTGTAACCATTTTTCTTCTTATACATTGTAACTTTTAAGAGTGCCGGACATTGCCCAAAACAGCAGTTAATTTTAAAAAAAACGTCAACATTTGTTTTAATTATGCAAATTAGTCACCATTTTGAATATTAATTAGTTGTACATGCATCTTCTTCTGCTTCATTCAGGAATCTTTTGGTCTCACTAGATCTTCAGGCCAGTTGCCAGGATGAAGCTCCCAGTCTTCTCTAAGTCAGAGCAGCTGTCCCAAAGTTTCTGCCTCAGTTTGGTCCATTCTGGCCATGTCTTGCCTCATTGTTTATTTGTATTCTGTACAGTATGTGTTTGGGGGTTTGTATGCCTGTTCCGCATGGACATTCATTTTTGTGAGCCACCCTGGTCTGGTACATGTGGCCAGTTCTAAGTCGAAAGGTGATGGTCTGCTATTGCCTATGAAGTTGGTGTATGGGGTCTAGTTTCTAGTCAGTATTCATATCTTTCTTCCACTGTGATGTATAAAGGTTGCAGATTAGTTTTGGCCTCACTGTATGGCAGACGATAGCAGAATTTTTCCATTCTACCACCTGCTTTTGCCAGGGCATCAGCTCTCTCATTTCCAGTGATACCACAATGGGCTGATAGATATTGAAGAGTGATGTAGGATTTAAAAAAAAAATTTTTGTTCAGTTCTAGTCTAATTTTGTGTATTGTGTTTTCTTTTATGTTGCTTTGTAATGTTTTCAAAAGGGATCTGCAGTCCATGAATATTACAACATTGGATGGCGTTGGATGATCTGTGGAAACGAGAGCTCTCAGTGTCTGCCGGAGTGCCTCAGCTTCTCTCTGAAGTTTGAACATGTCTTTCCTGTTGGGAATGATTTACTGAGGCTCTTTCTCTTTCCGTTACTATATCTTATAAAGATTCCTCCATTTTTTATAGCTAACTGCTGATCCATCTGTGTACAAGTGTCCATATTTTAGGATCATATTTGAGTGCAATCATTTGTACATGCATCTGAGAATCACAGCAATGTGATCAACAGATACGTCTTGTCTTTGTGAATACAAAAATATATAGTTTCTGTGGTATTTTATTATGTTTAATAGGTAGGGCTATATAATGTACTTTCACTATAATTATGCTAATTAGCAGCCATTTTGAATATCAATCAGTTCTCTGTCCATCTGAAAATTCCAGAAATGTGATCAACATAATAGTTTGTGTGTTGTATTATTGAAAATAACTATGATTATTCATAAATTATCAGCACTGCTATATTTTGTGATTACAAGTTTAATTTATATTTTCCTATATCTTTCATGTAAATTATTTTGATGCCAAATTAAATTGAAAAAAAAAATCATAACTTTTTTCAGGATGGACGTACAGACTTAGTTGTGGTATCATTGAATTTGAATTTTCAAGAGCTATATGACTATAGTATTTTAAATTATGTATCACTATTTAGAAAACTGTGTCCACGTATCTAGATTCAGGCATCACATCTGGCCTTGAACAGAAACTTACAAGCTCCCACCCCTATGCTTAATGGCACGTGTAGATGCTATCAACCAGCTTCCACCTGACCTGGGGATAGATAATATAGGCCTATAGACCAAGTACTGGATGGAAAAATAAAACGAAGACCTAAAACTACTAGAAAAGAACACTATATGGTGCTTAAAGAAGGGGAAACAATGGGCTGCAAGTCAATAGTAGTAAGTCAATTCCATAACTAAAATTGCTGGCAGAGGAATGCGACACATGGAGAATTAAAACCTCCGCCCTATGCGCCGTCTATGGCACCGAAAGGAACAAGCTAACCTATATTTAGGCCTACACAATGGAGAACAACAAGATTTCAAAAGTCGGCTATACAAGCATATTAGAAGTGATAATAGAATGTCAAGCAAATGCTCAGAAAAAATAATCATTAGGCCTAGGGTAAAGGGGGCATTAAGCACCCCTGTTTTTACACTGCCTATAATTTTGTTTCTATTTTTCTATGACTATACATGTTTTGATCTATTTAATTCAAAACATTATAGAAACACAATTATAAAAGTGTTTTGTACACTCAAATATGTTTTGAAGTATTTTTATTTAATTAACACGATACCCTTAAAATTAAATTCATTATGAAATTGGGGCAATAAGCACCTAGACTGCCCTCAAGATGACATTGTGGCCCTTATATGTTGCTTCAGAGCTTTGTGTATTGTACTTGAGTTCTGCTGGTGTGTTTTGTTCGTTTGTCCATCACAAGTGATGACGACCATTTTTTACATCCACTTTTGAAAATTCAGTTAGAATTATGACCATGCATAATAGTTCATAGATGGCTAATGAGTTCTATGAGCTGTAAATGTCCTTGGACATTTTGGACATGGAATGACCACTGTAGGTGGATTTTGGTTTATCCGTGACTTTCTAGTTACTCTCCGTCGTTGGGCTGCAGCATTTCTCCTCTTTTCACAAGATGATGCACTCTTTTTTATGTGAAAATTACTTGCACTGGGGATTTTGATTAAAGTGAGGAGAAGTTGTGCAAAGTGTCTACCTCACTCACTTGTCGGACCTCATTTGATGCCTGTGTGTAGATAAGTGTGGAACAGTCTATGGTTAATATCCAAAGAGCAATGATGGTCTTATCATTCAAACTCAACTCTGCTGCGTACAGTGCTCACAAATCCAGTCATGTTCCTCCACAACTGGAGAATGCTGGAAACAATAATCCTGGATTATCCTGTCTTTAACCTCAACCAGCAGTAAAAACCTGAACACCTGAAGGTAGTTATACATTCAACTAGCTCAGCCCAGTGTCGCAAGTGAGTATAAGGTCAGTCATAGAACATGTTGTGGATGGAAATTTCTTCAGATGTGTGACTCAATAATGACTTTTTATAGCCAGCACATTTGTCAGCATTACTCATGAAAATTTTTTTCTACATGATTTTCTTCTACCTTCCATATGTGTAGAGCTGAGACATTTTCATTGTTTGTTAAGTAGTGGATTCGACTAGGCCATCTCGGGATGCCTAGTCACGTCACTTTCAACCTAGTCCTAAGAAGGACTTTTTGGTTATATCGCGATGCTGGGTGCTGACAGGGAACTGACGAAAAGTTCTTGAGCCTTGTCAAAAAGGCTGTCGAAAGTTTTGCTGAAGCTTGTCTACAATCTCGGGACGTACTGCGGATAAGAAGAGTCTTTCCTCTCTTGGAAGTTTCCAAGTCCACAGCAGGTTCCCCCTTCAGCTGGAGATCGTCCGATCCTTGCTACCGTAGCCAGATTTCTCTGTTGCCCAGGGTGCTCCGCGGGGAGGCGTAGCAAGGTCTGAACCAGTATGAGTCCTGGTCCTGGCGAGCGAAGCGAGCACAGGTGCTCGCTCCAACGTCTCTGCACCCCCGACATTTTCATTCTCCCCAAACTGTATTTTTGTAGTTTCCAACCATCCTGTGGATAAAAAGGAAAGAAAAGGAGGCATTAAGTCCTTCACGATAAAAATGACCTAGAGAGCGAAATGGTTCATTATCGATGCTTAATAAAACTCCCAAATGGAATACAAGTATAGGGCCCTATTAGTATGATTTTTATTAAACATGCCCTGTCCATTCCTTGAAAGATATTTCCACGCTCATCCGCATTGCTGAGGATAGAATTCACTGGAGGACTCTGTGTGCTGAGGCATCCAATGTGGTACCCCTATGACTCTGAAGGGTTACGGGTTTATTGAATGATTTGATTGATGATACATGCACTACTTTCTATGACATATTTCTTCTGTACCGTACAGTTATATGATCACACTGATGATGAAAATTGACCTTTGGGGCATTAAGCACCCAACATAAAATTCATTCATTCATTTTCTTTTTGTGCTGAAGTTAGCGCATAGGGCAGAGGTCAGATCTCTCCAATTCTGTCTGTTCAAAGCTATTCTGTGCGGTTCTTGAATAGTATGGATATTGATTGTATTACTTGCTCTAAGTATTGTTCTTCTGAGTGTTTCTTTTGGTCTACCCCTGGCTCTTTTGCCTGTAGGTATCCATTCAAGAGATTGGTGGTGTATTCTGTTGATGTCTGCGCATAGGATATGCCTGATGTAGGATCAACAACGTTTTCTGATAACATCTGTGATGAAATTTTGATGTGTCTCTTCTCTGATTTTATCATTCGATTTGAATTCACTCCAATTGGTGTTAGTTATCCTAAACATAAAATATAGACACTAATTATTACAGCACGCACTGATTGCAAAATGTGACCCATAACTTTAAATAAACATACATATTTAATAAGTTAAACATATGAAAGTATCAAATAAAGTATCTACTATATTTAAAAAAAGACATTTTAGCACATGTACCAAATATATCTCTTGACAGCACCACATAGTGGTGAAATGGAAAATCCAGGTGGTAACTTTTTTCTAAATAAAAAAACTAATGTAAGAATAAATGAAAGACAGGTGTCAGTACTTACCGGTACTTCAATCCTTGAACAAAAAGTAATTCTACCCCAGGCATATGGTTATTTTGTAAAAAGAAGTTTTTGGTGGAGCTTGTAATCACATACAAAGTTCATTTTCAACTTTCAACATGGTAGAGGCTGTGGAAATAATGGATGCTTCAAATTTCTTCTTTTTCTGCTCTCTTAATGGTTCATGAGTGACAAGAAACAAAGCTTCTGAATGGCTAGAACTTGAAAATAACAATGTTTAATGTCCAATCACAAGCTTTATAATATTATAGAGGATTTTTGGAAGCTAGTCAGCTTAGTCTACAGAGGTAAAAACAGATTTGTACCTCTGTTTTATAGAATACACATAAATATTTAATAAAGTTAAACATAGTGAAGTTATACACATTCTAGATAATTAGAATGTCAACTGTAAGAATTTAAGAATCAAGATCATGTACTGGCAACAAGCAGCAGCAATAGAGTAGGAAATCAATTTGGGCCTTTTCAACAAATAAAACAAGGAGTTAGACAGGGATGTTTACTTTCACCAGACCTGTTCACTTTATGCAGTAAAAAATGTATGCAATAGTTAATATCCCAGGAATATCAGTGGGAGAACATAACGTAAATAATTTGAGATATGCGGATGACACTGTTCTGATTGCTAAATGAGGAAGACCTTCAAGATTTAATTAATGCAGTAGTCACAGAAAGTAAATAGAAAGTCATCTTCCTAAATATAAAGAAAACAGAAGTAATGGTTATTTCAAAGAAACAAAATACCACACCTTGCAAGATCAAAGTGAATGATATAGGCCTAGTATTAAAACAGGTTCACCAATTCAAATATTTAGGTACAATGATTACAGTAGATGGAAGAAGTTCAACAGAAATAAGAAGCAGAATAGGGCAAACAAAAACAACATTCAGAAAAATGAAAAATATATTGTGTAATATGACTGTCATTTTAGAGGTGAGGAAGAGAGTTCTGCAGTGCTATATAACTCATATATTAACATAATCATAAGGATGCAAATCTTGGACAATAAGCAAACAGGAAAGTGGGAAATTAGAAGGAATAGAGATGTGGTACTACAGAAGAATTCTGAGAATTAGAATACCATAGACTGAGAGAAAAAAAACTAATGTGGAGGTGTTGAAAGAGTCAAATATGAAAAGGACAGTAATCAATAATATAAGAAAAAGACAATCTTATTTTTTTGCCACTTCATGAGAGAGGTTTGGAGAACATAGTCACAACAGGCAAGACTGAAGGCAAAAATGGGTGACAACGTGAGAAAATATTAGACATTTTGACAAGCTGGCACAGCAGGGAAACAACAATGATAAATAACCAAATGGTCAGAGGGTGTCCGACAAAGTGGATGGTGCCGCAGTAACCTAATGAACAAATAGTAATGCAAAATGAGGTAAACAGGTTACTAAAACACTTACCTAGCCTATTAATAAAAATATATTTTAAAAAAAACATACAATAAAACTAAACAGGACAATTCTCCACGTATCGGCTCAAATTGAACCTTTTTCAAGAGACAAACAACAGATAACGACAAAATAAAAAACAAAATAGATGTCTATATTTCATCAAGCCCCGTCTCCATAATAGCCAAATAACAGGTCCACTCTTTTGGCTATTATGGAGACGGGGCTTGATGAAATATAGACATCTTTTTGTTTTTTATTTTGTCGTTATCTGTTGTTTGTCTCTTGAAAAAGGTTCAATTTGAGCCGATACGTGGAGAATTGTCCTGTTTAGTTTTATTGTATGTTTTTTTTAAATATATTTTTATTAATAGGCTAGGTAAGTGTTTTTTAGTAACCTGTTTACCTCATTTTGCGTTACTAAACAACAATGATCTTGATTATATATAATGCTGGAGATAGCTGTGGAGTGCCATGACCGCCTACACCAGTGAAATAATAATTACATCTTATCATACACTATTTATCAATATTAGTATGTCAAGTGATACAATAAAAAACACATATAAGGAAATTTTATAACATTAATTTGGTCCAAACCTAAACATAATCCAAGTCCTGAAAGAGTTTAAGACTGAGTCTCGAGTCACTCGGGAATACTGCTGTCCGACAGTCTAAGCAGTGCCAATGGATGGTAACCTACTGAACGTCAATATTGTCTATAAAATCACTACGATAAAAAATCTGAATTCAGAAACTGATTAGAGCATACAACACTCAAGCACATAGTTTCAGATTCACTTCTGATACAATCCCGCGTCCCGTACAAGCTCCCAACCAAAAGTCAAAACCAAACCAGTGTCGCCATAATAAAATCATTATTTTTATGCTAAAAAAAAAACCACTTTAAAAATGAGTCACAAAAAGCCAAACAAAATTGAATACGTTTTTTCTTACTCTACTCTAATGGCATGATTATATCTTATTTTTCGTTCATTGCATACTTCTGCAGAGTAGCATAATGTAAAACCCAAAGAACCGAATGCGATGTGTAAAGGTTTGCAGCCTAGTTGCGATATATATTATATGCGTCTTTCGGAATGACATAGGCCCCTATACTTCAGAGTGGCTTAGTTATATATGTCATAATATAATATCAATATATATACACAATATAAGTCATTTTGACCATCTATGGCTGTGGAGGTCTTCAGTGCTATATATTAGGCTATAACTCCTATATATTAACATATTCCATATGGGTGCGAGTCTTGGACAATACTAAACAAACAGGAAAGTGGGAAATTTGAGGCAATATAGATGTGGTTTTACAGAAGAATGCTGAGAATATCATGGACTGCCAGAAAATCTAATGTGGAGGTGTTGAAAGATTCAAATGCGAAACGGACCATAATCAATAAATTATAAATAAGAAAAAAAACAATCTTCACTTTTTGGCCATTTCATGAAACAATGAGGTTTGGAGATAGTCACAACAGGCCAGATTGAAGGCAACAGAGACGACAACGTGAGAAAATATTAGAGTTTGACAACCTGGCACGGCAAGGAAACAACAACGACTTTGATACATAATACTGTGTACAGGGAGCTGTGGAGAGCCATGACCGCCTGCCGGCATGGCACCTGGTGATGATGATAATGTTTGCAATCATGTCTTTGTACATAACTTTAGTATAAATAAACTATCACACATATAGAAATCGGCAGCCGAAATAGCTCAGTTGGGAGAGCGTTAGACTGAAGATCTAAAGGTCCCTGGTTCAATCCCGGGTTTCGGCAATACAATCCGGCGACTGCCAATGATTTTTTTTTTTATGCAGTTGATATTTGTAATGAAAGAAATTATTTAGATGGAATTAATGCCTTCGAGATGTGGGGATCTTTACCTTGCGCTCCCAACTGGTTCCAGAACTCCGAAAACACTACCTAGAGTTCTAGAGTCATCAGGTGCCATGCCGGTGGCGTAGGCGGTAATGGCTCTCCACAGCTCTCTGTCCACAGTATTATTTATCAAAGTCGTTGTTGTTTCTTTGCCGTGCCAGGTTGTCAAACTGTCTAATATTTTCTCACGTTGTCGCCCACTGTCTCTGGTGCCTTCAATCTTGCCTGTTGTGATTATGTTCTCTAAACCTGCCTGTCTCATGAAGTGGCCAAAAAAAGAAGATTGCCTTTTTCTTATATTGTTGATTAAGGTCCGTTTCGCATTTAACTCTTTTAACACCTCTACATTAGTTTTTCTGGCAGTCCATGGTATTCTCAGCATTCTTCTGTAGAACCACATCTCTGTTGCCTCCAATCTCCCACTTTCCATTTATTGTCCAAGACTCGCACCCATTTGTTAGTATAGGGGTTATATAGCACTGCAGAACTCTCTTTCTCACCTCTAATGACAAGGTCATATTACACAGTATATTTTTCATTTTTCTGAATGTTGTTTTTGCCTGTCCTATTCTGCATCTTATTTCTGTTGAACTTCTTCCATCTGCTGTTATAATTGTACCTAGATATTTGAATTGGTGGACCTGTTTTAAAAAACGTAAATATATGTGAAAACAAAATGAACAAAAAGATGAGTAAATGACGGAAGAAAAAGAATAAAGACAGACCACAACAACTCAGTACTAGACATAAGACTGGTCGGAATTGAGTCCAAAAGGCTTGAGTATACCCAATTAAAAAATTAGACAATTTTTTAATGTGTACCTAGATCTGTCATCGATGGTGCAGGATCTGATATCGATGACCTGAATATCACAAGCACCATGATGACCATCACCGTTAAAGTGTGTGGTCACAGGAGTGTCAATAAGGTGTCATGTCTTGTAATGTGTCCAAATATTTTATTTATCTGAGCTTTATTTCATCCTACACAACAGAGGTGGACAAATTTTTGAATCAGCGGCCAGATAATTGATTTTATTTTCATATGGGGCCAAAATGCTTCTTTTTTTAAGTCCTTTGGAACTCTAGGTAGTGTTTTCTGAGTTCTGGAGTGTGGGAGGGAAAGATAAAATGACTTTAGATTTTGCCCATGGACCAATTTTTCCCCACAACTGACAAGAGTTCAGCTCTGTGGCAGCGTGGTACAGAAAGCGTCTGTGACAACTCAGTTACACAACAGGGAAAGCTCAATATTGGGCGTAAGCAATACGCAAGAACTACAGTAACTTGTAACAAGGCGCTCAACATGGAAGGAAATTACGACAGGCCTATGTGTCATCTTTGGCCAAAAATGAACTAACTTTTGGCTTCATATTTGAGTTATTTAAGGTTCAATTTCCAGTTTTTAATAAAGTACTTGATTCTAATCTCTACAGACAATTGTGCATCATGTCACATCATCCCAAGGTATACTGCTGATCATAGAAAAGTTTTCCTTTAATACCTTATGTTGTTAAAAAAAAAGATGACTTTAATTACCTACACACCACTGAAGTTGCATGTGTCATGTCATTTGTGCAATTAAAACAGTGACAATGCATATCCATTCTCTGGACTACATCCTGCTGGAAATCTATTAGAGAAATTGTCTTGCTGCAAAAGAGATCCAGTGGAAGTTTGAGAATGAAATATAACAAACTTACCTACACCAGCCATACTTGATGCTTGGAAGAACATTAACAGAATGTTGTTGACTAAAAAAAAATATGCAAAACTGCAAAATCCTATCTCAAATTACAAAGCTGTAAAATACCTACTTCATATGACATAGATGCAAAATACCTACTACTTCATATGACAAAGATGCAAAATACCTACCTACTTCATATGACAAAGCTGCAAAGCAAAATACCTACTACCCGGTACTTCATATGATAAAGATGCAAAATACCTTCGAAGGTATGTCATGTTCATAAGACAATTAAGCAATATTCCCACCAGCTCATAGCTGAAATATGCAAGTTTCATGAGTAGTCTATGGGTGAAACACTCCACTAACAATCAACATTCTCACAACTTGTCATTTCATTTGAAAACAAAATATCCTGTTGATGCCATATTTTTTTTATTGCAAACATATTTTTTTAATGCCCAAGACATTTTAGTATAAGGTGCACAATTACTTTTTAAAAAAACAACCCAATATAGATGTTGCAGTGTTTCCAGACAATATCTTCTCCATTTGAATGAAAGTAGCATTTATTACTGAAGTTCACAGTGATGCTTCTACATCTGCACTTTTCCAGTACTACCGGTATGTTGTTCAGGTCGGCTCTGCCAGTGTGGCAACCACGGTGTGGATTTTGGTACAATACAAGAATCAGTGGACAAATCATGTGACAACATACCAACTTTTTGATTTCATATGCTATTGCACTATCTCAGAAACTTAAAAAGTCATAACTTAAAATACAGATCAAGCTATTTGCATGCAATGAACTGGCCATCCAGCTTTCATTCAGTGTGAAGGGGGCATGTCGAGTGTTCAGGGGCTTCATTGCGGAACATGTCGAATATTGGATGCGTCGGTATATGCATATTTATCAGAATTTCGTTCCGTTTAACTATGTTGCTATTTGTTCCGTAGAAACCTGTCCACTGATTCTTGTATTGCACCTGGATTTTGTTTAAATAGAAAATTTACTTCCCTGAAGCTATAAGATCTATAAGAGTCTGAGTAAGGTTGTCTCCGATTTTTCCACTTTGTCTGCTTTTTTGTTACCAGGGATATACATGAATGTAATTTCAGGGATATAATTCTTTGCAAATTAAATGTAAATTAAAATGAAATTAATTTGCAGGGATGCCACAGTGAGTTTAATCAAATGCTATTTTTCTAGATAAATTGAAGATATTTTATCTGTTGTTGTAGGAGGCATGTGTGCATGTATTATGCATTAGAACACTGGAACAGATTACACTTGGTCCCACATATCGTTTATATAATATCCAGTGAGTAAATAATAGACTTTTGACCACCATAACATATACTGCACAAAATAAGTTCAGAGTCACTTTAAAATCTCACAATATAAACATATCCATCAATTAGAAAAAAGGTACCTATGTTAATATATACAAATAAGAAAATTAGAAAAATAAGAAGTCATAAAATCTCACAATATACACAAATCAGAAGTCACTTATATTTCATAAGATTATTCTTCAGTCATTCTTGGATGCCCTAAGAGATACAGAAATAATGGAATGCGGTTCTAATGAGATTATCCTACTATGATGCAAAGAGAGTATGCTGTACTTGTTCATGCCAGGGCATCAGTGCAGACAAGAACCATCCATATGATGATCTATGTTCCTTCAGTGCTGAATTTGGTGTATAGGGCAGATACCAGAGCTCTTAAGTTCAAACAATAGCATGCTACTGTGTGTAATTCTTCCATGTTCTTACAATTGTCATACAATTTTTGATGGTTGTTCTGCAAAGAGTCTCTCTTGGTCTTTCTCTTTAACTTAAGCCATTTTGTACCCATGTCAATGCTTGCTGTGGCAGTCTGTTTTAATTCATTCTAAATTCATGTCCGATATAAGTCCATCATTTTCTTCTTCTTGTCTTGTTCTTAGAAACAAATTGCTGTTTGATTTCTTCTCTTACTTATTTGTTTGACTTGAATTCTTTCCAACCAATTTTTAAGCATTTTCTAAAACACTTATTTCAAATATATTTAATTTATTCTCCAGTGCTTGTATTATTTTCCATCTTTTGCAATCATATACCCAGGGCAACATCCTCATCAAGTGTCGCAGTTTGTGATAGTGTGCTGCCAAGATATACTTGTATCATACATGGTAACCCAGTCACCATGACCTCCAGGTATTACTAATGTCGGTAATTTGTGATGCGTAACTCATATTGAATAGTACATTGCTGATATTAACAATGGTTTTACAACTGTTGTATTTACAACACTTAAAGAAGTTAACTATAATTTATTAACAAACTAATTCACAGATTGATGCAAAACAAATTTCTAGAATACAAAACAAATATATAAGCCATGCACGCATGCAAAAATGTTTAGCACTTGTCCTCAATCCTCCTGTAAAGCAGAAAAATTACTTGTTACTTTCCTTTATGAGTTTAACGGGTTTTCAACCTTGGTTGTAAAGCGCATTTTAAAAATAGATCCCTGGGGATTATAGCTTTAAGCTATAGAGTTACGTGCTATGAGTGGTACTAGTGACAGGTTGCGCCCTGTTTCACTGAGAGGGATAGAGTACATATGGGAAAAACCTGAGCACAATTAAGTCAAGCCTATTCATCCTTCTGGGGTTTGATTTGGAGTTAGATTTAGGGTTACATTACATTGTGTTTGATAATCTATTGAAACTCATCGAGGTCCCTAATGGAAAGTAACAGTTAAATTTCATTCTTGGAGGGAGGATTGAGGACAAGTGACAAAAAGGTGATAAATGACAAATTGTTTACAGTTTGAAAGAAATACAAATGAAAATTGTTCTCTACTTCACACAAGCTAATGAATATTGATTAACATTTTTATTGCAAGAGAATGCCTGAGACAATAATAAATTTTGATTATAGTGAGAGAACAGAAACCACATGAGAATTTCCACAATAATAAAATAAGGATAAAGCAATAATTCCTAAAAAAACAGTGGACAGTGGCAGACTGGTTAGTGAACCAGCTTGTCTAGTAACAAGTATACTGTGTGAACTGGTTTCTAAAGAAGTGGATATTATTGTAGTGTACTCACTGTGAAATCCCATTTTTACTTGTTTACTATTGCATAAATAACAGACTCATCAGTAAATCTACCATAAGAACCTGACTACCATTCTGTCTTGTCTGTGAGGTGATGCAGGATTGAATGATGATCACTATTCCACGTTCGGTCGCTTGATACACAGTATGAGTTCTTTTAGTCTCTTTTCAGATGATTTTAATCCAAGAAGTAAGGGTTGCGAGGGTGAGGAGGTGGCTACAGCCCTCATATAGCAGAACCACTGAAATGTGAGATCTATAACATCTCAAACCTCTACGATATTAATAAATGCTATGGGCTAACTTCCCATTTTGTAAAGTTTTAGAATGTTGGTAACTCCTTCAATTCACCTTCTTCTTGGTCTTGGAATCTCATTATAACAGCTTGGTTCAGACTGACATTATATCTATGCAATAACCAAAATTTACTATATACAGTACAAATAATAAAGAAAAAATATAATTGGGGGTTATAAAAAGTGTTGTTAAATAGGGAAATGTGTTATAAAAGGATGTGCTATAGAGGGATTCTAATGTATTTCAATTCTCATGTTGTGTGCTCTTGCTAATGGCCAATGAGGGTTCATTCTCATTAAGTGGTTAAACCATTTCAGTCTGTTTAAAAAAATATTTGAACCATAGATGTTCATCTAACAGTTTTTGTAATTTAATTCCTCACATAATTAATATCTTCTTGTTCTGTTTGTTGCTTTTCTTAGACATCTCATTTCACACATAGTAAGCTTTCTCTCTTGTTCTTTAGTTAGATCTGAGTTATCATTTATTGAGAATTAAAACATTAGAAAATATATTAAAATGTTAACCTTTTTTATAGCTCTGTCTCAAACTCTGTCTACTATTGTAGACCCAGTCTGCCACTGACCAGAAGTAATCCCAAAAATATAATGCCCAAAAGGTGTTTGCAAGTTAGCACATATTATACATCTGACATAGAATCATTTAATGACATACCCACAGCTAAAAACTACTCATGCCGATTGTATAGAAGTATTTAACATCAGTAACATTTAATATCAACCCTGTACATGTCATGGCGACTACTACAGTACAGTAGCTTTCATTGCCACAGAATATAATATGCTGCATGCACTCCCTTAACTAGAAAAAAAAACAGCAGCAAGTTTTTTTTTCCTGTAACATTGGCAGCTCCAAAGTTCTGTATCTTTCTTTTGTTTTATTGTTATTTATTATTATTTTATATCTATAGTTAAGTATCTACAGTAACATGTATACTTTATTTAGTATTTATCTCTTATTAGTCTGGTTACTGTGGCACTTTCCATTTTGTCGGACATCCTCTGATATTTTGGTTACTTATATTTATATTCTTTCTTTTGTCAGTCTCAGTTTTTGCTGTTAGTTGTCACAAGATTAGGTGATGAACGGTGTTCTTTCACATGATATGCAGTGATGTTATGCTGTTTTAGTGTATCTGTGACTCCTTCAATCCATTTTCTTCTTGGTCTTCCCCTGAATTTTGGTGATACTATTATCACGTTGTATGCTCTTGCTGCTGATGTTGATTCTTGATTAGAAACTGGCCTCACAGCACGTGGGGCATTCCCATAAGTGCTCCGTCCTCTGTTTCAGCAGCCACCCGGCTCGATGGTGTTTCGAGTCCAATGCTGCCGAAACAGACGTCGACATCAGGGCACAAGTCTGGCCCTTGCGACAGGTTTCTTTGTTTTTCTGCCCACCCACGCCGTGCTCGTAACTAGTTCAAGCACAACATCGGCCTGTCAGAACAACATGGTAACTGTTATTGAGCTGCTGATAAATATTGATTACCTCTTATTAAATGGCTAAACCACTTCAGTCAGTTTTTTTCAATATATATTTGACAATCATTGTTCCATCATTATCATCATCACACTCATAACCCTTCCCAATCATAGTGATGCCACTCTGGAAATATTACCGAAAAATTATGTCATGCCTCTCAGTTTTTTGTTTAAATCTGGATAATCTTAATCTTATCCAGCATTTAATATTATCAAATATTATTAAACCATACTTTCTTTTGTCCACCTCTTCTCCTTACATTCTCAACTGTTCCCTGCAGGATAGTTTTGGAAAGGGAATCGTGCTTCAACACATAGCCAAACCAATCAATTGTGATGTTTCCCACTTCCAAGAGATGTTCTGGTTGACATGCAAGGGTTTATTTTATTTCTCATGTATAAGTTGGTTTTATGTTCTGTATAGTGGATGCAATATTTATCTATAATCACTTGCTTTAAAAAACCTGTATTTTTCTCTCCATGTATGCATTGTTTCAACAGTTATTATAATCTCTTCTAACTCATAAAAGCTTTCTACAAAACAAAGGTTGGCCAAACTAACCAATACCCATGTGGAAAGGGTCTCCAGACTGCAAAACATATTCTGCAGACTTACCCACTCTTTGCTTATCTGGTAAGCATGAGAATATAGATAGAAACAGTGATGGCAGCACTAATTTGGCTTGTGAATGAAATGCAACTGGAATGCAAAGGACCTAGCACTGTTCTTCTGAAACTCCTAAGGTTAGTAGATAGTTAAGACCCTAAAATGCACTTCCTTGTGGGGTCATCATGGAAAGGGTAATTTCAAAGCTCATGCAAAATCCCTGGCCAATACCTTAAGGATTGAGATGGAATAAGAATTTACTGCACAAAGCTAATAATATCTCTGAGTGGTACCTCATGGTTTCCAAAACCAAAATACTGTTGCAGCACAGTGTAAGGCAACAGCTGGCCTAGACTGCTGGGCTATCATATCCCAAAGCTCATAAAAGTGAGAGTAGTGAGAAATTCTCCAGAGAAGTAAGGTTAGTCTATTGAGTATATTACTAAGGTGGCACAGTACTTTAGGAAAGCAACAGGTGCAAGTAGTAATACAGTTGAGAAAATGAAATATGGAAGCACAAAGAAAACATTTACAATAAAAAACAAGCATTTTTTTCTTCCATAAGCATGTGGTGTAGAGAAGCATGTGGTGTAGAAAAACATGTTGCAAGAAGTCATGTTGTCTTAGTTCGCAGAAAAATGTGTGTGGTGGTTCAGATTTGGATGAGATGTTAACAATATCGATGAATGGACCTCGGCTAAGAGGGCTATCTAACTCTACTGTAGATCCATCCCTATACTAGGTTCACAAATGAGAAGGAATATGTATCCAAGAAATAATCTGTATCCAAGAAAGAATATATATTCAAAAAGGAATATTTATCCAAAGAAAGAATATATATTCAAAAAGGAATATTTATCCAAAGAAAGAATATATATTCAAGAAGGAATATGTATTCAAGAAGGAATCTGTATCCAAGAAAGGATATGTAACCACGAAGAAATATGTATTCATAGGCACTGGGTCAATGAACCATCATCTGATTACAGAAGACCAGTTTCTTAGAAAAAGAACACCTCAAACAAGATAGACATAGTTGACCCAAGATCAAATTCTAGCTTACAGTTTCCCACAAAGTAATGTCTTGGTCTACAAATTTAAAGGGCACAGTGGATGATAAATCATCATAGCTATGAATAAGCTACACGTCATCTGGCAACAATCAGGAAAGCTGTCATAGGGTAACCAAAATAAGCTCACCAAAATAAAAAAACATTCCTATATGGCACAAATTTAAATGGTAGAACAACGTACTTCACAATGTGGGAATCATACAGAAATACATGAAGGTTATTTGAGAGTGAACGCAGAAAAATAAGAAATGCCAACTTACATATAATACTCTCAGACTCCCAAAGCATACTTTGTAAGATAGAAATGTGCTTGCTAAGAAATGAGTGGGTCACATTTCTGAGAAACATGGTTATCTAGAGTATTACATGGATATACTGTCCTAGAGTTCAGAGATGATTGGCAGGCAATGCTGTGATTATGGCACAGTAATGAGAAAAGATGCTGACATATTCAGGGCAATTATATATTTGATGTAGAATGAAGAAGATATGGCTGGAGGTGATAATGTATACATAGAAGAAAAGTGAATTAAAGTTGGGTGACAAGGATTAATGGGAGAAAGTGCGTCCTATTTGAAAAGATCCAAAGCTCATGTAATCAATATTTGACACGAATGTTTAGCTGCAACTATTGGGTGGCTGCTAGAAAGGAAAGTAGAGCACTTATGGGAATGTACCTAGATTATGATACTGGTTTCTAATCAAGAATCAAGAAATGTACACAATTACATACAAAATGATCTTAGTTGTTTGTTTAAATTCCCCAGGAAATACTTGCGATTTGCTCTTGATTTGTATGTGAAGTTGATACTTCTATTGCTGACCACAATAACACGAGCCACTGAAGTCTCCATGATATTCATGTGACTGTCATGAAGTTGTGCTTTGCTTCTCAGATTACTGAACCCATTACAATCAAATATATATCAATGTGGCAAGATTGAATCCTTTGGGAGCAATGTCCGTCAGTCGTATGGATATCATGATGTTCCATCATTTCTCTGTTTTGTCTTGTTTCATTGATATTTGGGTGTATTTTGTCTATTTTCTGTTTGTGTTGTTTCAACTTTGACCTTCTAGTTTTAACTCTTCCGGAATATATCTATATTTAGCTCTGCTATGTGAACATCAGTAGTGCCATTCTTACTTGTCATTTTTTTGTTGTGAATGCATTCTTGATAATGGTCTTTTGGTAAAAATGTTGATTTATGTGTTATTATGTGTGTTTTCAGTGATTAGCAAAACTTCATTAGCCTGCAGTTTTTCTGCAGTGATTACATATTATCTATGTGCAGTTGGGTGGTTTATCCAAATCTTTCTTTCATACCTACGAGACTTCAACTTTCAGCGTAATGCAATGCCTAGTGAAGAAGCCTTCTACTCAGAGGGGATCATGACCCTTATATATTCCACAATCCAAGCTATCAACAGTTAGTTTGGTAAACATTGACTCATTAAAAAATTATCACAATTACATGAAAATAAACATTTAAATATTGAAATGACAATTGTTCCAACAGATTACTGATTGGTTACGTCACTGCACGGAGTAAGGCACTTTGACAAACTACAACAGACTAAATGGTTGTTTCAGAGAAACAATTTGTTCAAACTAAGGATATTAAGATAAATGCTAGGTCTGTTCAAACTATTTTTATAAGATAAATGCTAGGTCTGTTCAAACTAATGATATAAGTTACATGCTAAGTGAGTGTTCAGTATGTCAGCCCAGTCCATTGCTCTACTACTCAGCCACTGTCTCAAGTGGAATACTGTACAATGCAGAATTTAGCAGTACAGGCCTATCTGCTGTTTACCATCTATGCATGTCATAAGAGATGACTAAGGAGGTTTTAGGGTGGTATTGGCTGTCTCATTCCATGTAAGCCATATACGGTCAAAGTAAACAAGAAGAGATGCTGAAGTAGGATGTGTCAAGCAGAAAGGCGCAGATATTGCAACTAACTGTAAACCATGATACAACACATTCCGTTTTTCTGACTACATTCTGCTAATCTGCAAGAGTTTGAGAATGAAGCAGAAGAAAAAGATCTAAAATATATTTTTGTATTAATTTTCAGGCAAAGATCTACAGGTCAATGTGTAGAATGCTCTTTGTTGCCATTAATGTCCTATCATGTATGTCATAAGAGTTAACTAAGGAGATTTGTGAGTGGAGTTGGCTGTCCCATCCCATAGATCAAAGTTATCTGGAATCTAATTTCTGCCTTATAGTTTGTACAAAGTACCTCAGACCTTGCAGTGACGTCTCACTCTTGGCATTGAATTCTACTGCCCCCCCCCCCAATATCTGATTGATTATGCCACATTAATATCATTCAAGAGGCTGCTGGGATGATGGACTGCTGTATATATTCATGACAGGGGTGGCAGCTTGGTTATAGTTCATGCCTACTTCTCCATAATATTGATGGGAATGAGAGTGATTGCCATTTGAGATTGGTAATGACTGCCCAATTGCTCCTGATGAGGAGTAGCCAGAAATTTGCTGCAGGTTTTGACTGATGAAATAAAAAAAATATTATTGTAGAAACACAATTACACTTTTCATTGTAATTAATAGTCAATATAATATAGATATAATTATACTAACATTAATTTTACGTTTGTTCTCAAACTCTCACTGCGTGTCTCTTGTAGAAGAATGATGGTCCTGCTAGATTTTTCACAGGATGCAGTCCAGAGTACAGAAATGGATTCTGCCACCATTTTAGTTGCTCCAATGCTGACAATATGAAGTTTAACCTTTAGCTCGTAGCCTTAGAGTGTGTTCGACAACGGTTTACGCTATCTAAAATATCTGAAGTTGAGTGTACAAGCCCCACAAAGGCCCCCGGTAATCAATAATAAAAACCACAATTTTTTATATTTCAGTGACCAAATTAGACATATCTGGTATTTTATTCAATTGACTACCTTTTCCTGCAGTTTTAGTGGCAACCATGTGAATATTTAGAGATATTTGTCATTGAAATATTAAAAATGTTTCAATATGTTGATGATTTCAAACAAGAACAATGACATGAAATGTCTATTGAGATTACTACTCAAAGCACATATCTGTAGCACATAACCAATTGGCACTAGACACAATTCCAGACAAAGAGAGACTTATGGTGTGTGGTGACTTCAACAGCCACTCTCAGAGCTGGGGCTACGATCATATCGACAAGAGAGGTGAGGAACTTGAGAGCTGGCAGGATGAAAATAATCTCATCCTTATTAACCAGCCAGCAGACTCACCAACCTTCTACTCGAGAGCATTGCACACCACCTCTACACCAGACCTGGCATTCCACTCACCAGGCTTGGAATGGAACATCACACGTGTCGTTGGAAAGCAGCTTGGAGGTAGTGACCACAGACCAGTATTTCTGGAAATCCACAATGAATTTACCAAGGATAGCAGCACGCTCACTAGGTGGAACTATAAAAGGGCAGACTGGAAAATGTACCAGCATTTAACCAGTGTTCTAGCTAAGGACATGAACTTGGACAAAGACATCAATGGAGCAGTGAGTGAATTTAATAGATGTATACTACATGCTGCTAGTAAAACACCAGGGGGACACGCAAAAACTACAAACCCTACTGGAATGATGAACTGGAAAATCTGCAAAATGAGATGGAAACATCTAGACAGCAGGCTGAGAATAGACCTAGCCAAGAACATCACAACAAATATCAGCAAACAAAGGCTAATTTTCAAAGAACCAAGTTACAGCCAGACGGAGCAGCTGGAAAGAAAAAACAGAGTCGCTGAACCTAGAAAGAGATACTAGGAAATTATGGAAACTTGTAAAACAACTAAATGATGAAGGTACAGGGAGAAATACCAGGATCACACTTTATAAAGATAGAAACATTTTAACAGGTAAACATGCAGCTGATTACTTTGCAGATTCCTTTGCAGAAGACAATAACGTCAAAGTCAGCCCAGACAAACAACAGGATGTTCGAGAGAACCAGCAAAACATTGGACAAGGCGAACCTATACCTGAAGTCATGGAGGCACCAATCACAATGAGAGAACTGGAGCATGCAATATCCAAATTGAAAATGAAAAAGTCCCCTGGAGCTGATGGAGTGTCCAATGAAATGATTAGAAACCTGGGAATTGCAGCAAGAGCAAAGCTACTGCAGATCTTTAACACAAGCTGGTCCACAGGTAATGTACCACAGGCGTGGAGAGAAGCAATAATGATACCACTCCTCAAATCAGGAAAAGATGGCAACACAGTCTCCAACTACAGGCCCATCAGCCTCACAAGCTGTCTATGCAAAACAATGGAACGCATTATCAATCTTAGGATGCAGTGGTACCTTGAAAGTGAAAACCTTCTGGTATCACAGCAAGCAGGTTTCAGACAGTGCTACTCTACCGAAGATCAGGCAACCTACCTCTCCCAAGAGATTGAGGATGCCTTCCAAGAAAAGAAACTGGTACTAGCAGCATGGATAGACCTCAGGAAAGCATTTGATAAGGTCTGGAAAGAAGGGCTCCTAAAGAAATTGCAAAATTGCAGGGTTAGCTCAAGAATGTACAAATGGGTAAAAGCATACCTGCATAATAGAAGAGCCAGGGTACAATTAGATGGTCGCAAGAGCAAGAAAGTTCTACTGCGTCATGGAGTCCCCCAGGGAGGAGTCCTGTCACCCACACTTTTCTTGGTTTACATTAATCACCTAGTTGCTGAACTACCACATGGGATCAAAGTGGCAATGTATGCTGACGACCTGGTGATCTGGTGCACGGAAGAACATGCAACAGTGGCCACTAAACAAATACAAAGAGCTATCGATGCTCTGACCTTATGGGCAAATAGATGGTGCGTCAGCATTAACACAGATAAGTGCAGCACTACACTCTTTACCCTCTCACCAAAACAAAAAGCTGGTAATATCAAGATAGATGGAGAGCTCTTGAAAGAAGACAAACAACCCACATACCTCGGAGTTACTTTTGATGATAAGCTGACATGGAAGCAGCACATAAACAAAGCAATATGTTGATGATTTCAAACAAGAACAATGACATGAAATGTCTATTGAGATTACTACTCAAAGCACATATCTGTAGCTCAATTGATAATCCCTAGAAACTCAAAAAAGAATTTCCAGGGATTATTACTTGAGCTACAGATATGTGCTTTGAGTAGTACTACAGTAGACATTGTGCTGCTCTGTTGAGAGGGATGTAATACATGAAAGCAAACCTGACACAATGAAATAAATCCTAGTTATAATATCTGAAAAATATGCACTCTAAATGACTGTCCCAGTTGCTCACTCAAAGCCTCATAAACACAAGCAGGGCTATAGAAATATGACTTCTCAGCCTCTGAGCCCTTGTACAACTTAGCTCGTGATTTCAATAGAGGTAACATATGCAGCAACTATAATCTGAGAGAAAGCCTTCACTGGTGGTCTCAACAGTTTCGAAGTGACAGTGATCGTCAAAATTCAAATCTGATCAATATGGGTTCATCCTCACTACGGGGCTGAACCATTTCAGTCTAAGTTTTTCAATATATTTGACCACAGATGTTGTTCAAGCAGTCTTTGTAATATCTTCATTCCTGACATGATCTCTTCTCGATATGTTTTATGCTTTTCTTAGACATCTCATTTCAAACGTAGTAATCTTTCTCTCTTGTTCTTTTGTTAGTGTCCAACTCTGATATTTATATACAATATTGGATGAAAATAGAATTTATAATTTGCCTCTTGGTTTTCATCAGGATTGTTTTTATTTTCTTCAAAATTTGTGTATGTTCATAATTGACATAGTTGGCTTTTTGAAATCTTGTCTTGAGCTCTCTGTCCATTCTTCCATTGTCTGTAAAAAATACTCCCAAGATATTTAAATTTCTGCACTTGTTCAAGTAATTGATCATTTTGTTGATTGTTTTGGGTCTTCTGCTTATACTTCTGTTTTTTTCTGTATTGATCTTCATGTTGTGAGTGCGACAGCTTTTACAGAGTAGTTTTATGTGACACTGCAGCTCTTCATTTGAACTGTGGAGTAGGCCCTGATTGTCAGCAAAGAGTAGTTCAGTTTAAGTCATATGGATGGTAAGAGTCTGGTGGTGTTTTTACTGTTTTTGTAATTTTCTAAAGTTTTTGCACAAGATCTAGAGCAGATTTCTATGAACAAGAAATACTGGGATGAAATGTTCTGAAAAACTTACCCATGAAAAGACTGCTGACTGGAAGGAACCATTTGTGGTTGTGTGTAACTCTGGGAAGGTAAAGGTGCATTTGTGTTTCCTGTCATGGGCATGGAATGCTGGTTCTGAGCTGGATGTCCAGCCACTCCTCCAGGAACCATGTAGTGTGACTGATTATTATATATCTAGTGCAGTAATATATGAATAGATTATTATTGTATCAACAGTAGGATCAGTAGTAGTAGTAGTTGTAGCAGCAGTAGTAGTAGTAGTACTAGTTGTAGCAGCAGTAGCAGTGGTAGTAATGGTACTAAATGTAGCAGCAGTAATAGTAATAATACTATTTGTAGCAGCATAGGTAGTAGTACTAGTTGTAGCAGCAGGAGTAGTAACAATACTATTTGTAGCAGCAGTAGTACTTGGTTTAGCAGCAACAGTAGTAATATTTGTAGCAGCAGTAGTAGTACTAGCTGCAGCACCAGTGGTAGCAGCAGCAGTAGTTGTAAAATCACATAGTGGTTAAGGGGTTTCAGTTTGAATCCAGCTCATGACATCTTGTTTACAAAGTCAGTTTTTATGGAGATCCCTGGGGATAATCGCTTGAAGCTATGGAGTTATGTGCTATGAGTGGTACTCTCAGCAGGTGATGTGCTGCCTCTGAAACTGAAAGGGGCGAAGTACATATGGGTAAAACCAAGTACAGTGAAGTCAATCATCTACACCTTTGAGCCCCTTTTTTGAGCACATAAAAATGTATCTTATATATATCAATCAATAGATATTTATCAATAGATGTCTATTGTTTACTTCGCATTAGATCACCAGAGTTGATATAAAATGGTGAGTTGTGGAAGAAAATACTCCAGGACCTGGTGGAGGTAGAGATAAAAAGTAGAAAATGGAGATGGATAGGACACATTCTCAGAAAGAAACATGACCAAGACTGGAACCCACAAGGAAAGGAAAGAGTTGAAAAACTGAGAAATACCTGGAGAAGAACAATGGAGAAGACCAAATAAATTGGGAACTAATGAGCACAGATGAAGAGGATGATGCAACAAGACATTGTTGGAGAGCAACAGCTGTAGTTTTGTGTTCCACAGGTAACTGAAAGGAAATAGATCTGATAAAACATAACTAGTGAAGATTTACATGCAAGTCCTACAATGTTCGTTGCCCAATGTGGCCATACAGAGAAAATTTGGTTGAGTACCCTAAGACACAGTGTGCAATGGAGTAATCTTTCTATACTAGGAAGGGTTCAGAGACAACGAGGCTCCTCATCCAAAGATGGATACACAGTGGACAACCATAGCAAAATACCAGCTTGTCTCATGACATAAATCGCCTCTGAGTAGGAGGCATATTCACGAGGCAAGGAAAAAACACCGACAGCTGAAATTTCCTGGATGTGAAAGAAAGATCTAGAACAGGGATTGGCAACCTACAGCTTTCCTGCCAAAATTATACAGCCCTCCAGTCCTCAAACAAAATTGTGACCATGACCAAGTACCCATGGTGCTCCTAAAAAATAATCCAAGTACTTATTTCAAGCCAGGTCTAGAGCCACATGCCTTTAATAAATTGTATCAATTTGTCTGCTCCTAAATATATGTGACTGTAAATGTCATAAGTTAAAAAAAATTGTAATGAATACTTAGTAATATTAATATAGTTCTGGAAACTAGCAGAACTCACTCCTTGCAGTGAATGCTCACACTTTTTATAACTGGTCCTTTCCGCAATACTGTGGAATCTAGTTGAACATTCATCATGTTTGTGTTCTTTCTAAGCTCAATATTCATATAAATGCTCATGAACTCAATGCTCATATAAATATAACAGATTGCGTGTGTAACTAAGCTTTCAGATGAGAATTTATTTGCTCTGACCTGTGACCTGCTGTGTATTTATGCATCTGGCCCTCAAATCATAAAAGGTTGTCAACCTCTGATCAAGAGGAGCCACTCTACTGCACATAAGAAGTAAGAGCCAATCACTTTTATATTCCCAGCTGAAGATGGACATGTTGGGCCACTGGCTTAAATAAAACAGCGACATTACACATTTCCATTCTCTGGACTACATTGTGCTGTAAAAATATAGGAGGACCATTGTCTTGCTACAAGAGAGATCCAGTGGGAGTTTGAGAATTAACGCTGAAGAAGAAAAAGAAGACTATTTCCTGGGGATGAAACAAACATCAATGCTATCAATTGTAAATACCATTTGCAGAAGGTCTCAACAGTGACCTATCAGACCAACCATCAAACAACAGTAAATCCCTAGTTGACGATATGATTATATAGTGAGGTTGTCCTCTTGAACAGGGCCGGTAACTTGGAAGCTTTGCTAAGCTATTGGGAGTCCTCAAATTGTGAGACTATGCATCCTTTTTAAAATAACCACAATGACCATATATCTATAAACCCATAACCCGCAAGAGTAGTAGGGGTATAAATCAACACACACACACAGTTCTCTAGTGATTTGTGATTTCTATTTTTAACGATGCGGACAAGTGAGGACAAATCTTGTCCTGTCCAGTCCTTGATGTTCTCTGTCCATACTTTTATTTTTCCTCCTCTGCTTCTTCACCTTTGACGATTCTTACATGACCTTATATGTGTTCTTCTGAAAACAGTACAATACATATTAAGATATGTCTTCTGTATGAGGTGATGGGGGGAAGGGGTGTGTTACCTAACATATTATGATCATCTGCTCCTTTTCGTATATCTTTTGAGGTCTTTGTTAAGGTTAATGATTATATTTAAAAAATATCTTTCTAAATAATTTTTTGATCTACTAAATGTATTCTGGTGATTAACGTTTTGCAGACTCCTGCTCTTGTACAGTATTTCAAGTATATATATATACAAGTAATTGAAAGACCTGGCAACACAAAGACAGAAATGGAAAGCTATAGTTTCTGCCCTATGCACCGCCCATGGCGCTGGAGGAACATAACATAACATAACATACAAGTATATTTTATCCCATTCTTCTGAGCAGGAGGTTTCAGCATTGCACAACTCTGAGAGTTGGAGCCTTTTGGGTATGAAATAAAGCTATGGAGAAACCTTACACAGGAATATAAGAGCACTATTACTCATAAGTCAGGGGTATGGAATAAAAAATATCCACTTCTCAAGGCAAGATAATATTTCTTGCTTGCATATTTATTCTTGACACTGGTGTTTTTATTGTATCGACCCCCAGGAATTATGAGCAATTAACTCTTACTTCCTATGCACAATGGGGGTAGTATCCTAAAGTTTTATTTCATAAGCATAAGACTATCTCTTAGCGATGCATAATGCTATGAGAAGTCTCCTACTCAGAGGAGTAGAGGAGTGAAAATTTTAGGGATTTTGTGGTGTTTTTACCTTTTCGCAACATATAGAGTTGGGAGTCATGAGCTTCAGTTCCCCAGCCAGGTATTCCCTCCTAGAGGTGTCCATAGCAACCCAGCTCTGGACCATGGTCACTGGCATGGATGGAGCAGCCATTATGCAGTCCCAGCTATCTAAAGGGGCTCTCCAATTATGCAAGGCTATCATGTTTGCCTGATTCTTGGCTCTCCCAGGAAATTTTCACGTTCTGCACAGAGTTGCTTTTCGCAACAGCGATACCACCAGTTCATAGCCAGGGCACCATGTACATATTATCAGCTGGGATCATGCTCAGGTATAGAGTTCATTAGACTCCCATCAGCATGATCTGCAATGCTGAGATCTCTAAATGTTGCATCATAAAGGGAAATGTACAGATGAAATGCTGCGGGGCTTCCACTATTGTGGAAAGCCTCACTATATTGACATGTCATTTATTGTTGCATAATGTTTAGTCTGATAAGACAACAGTGAGACCTTCAGACCTTCCACATCATGTGGATCTTACTGAGAGTTTAATTTTGCATAATGGTTAGTCGGATAGGTCAACATTGAGACATTCAGATCTTACACAAGTCATCTACTGAGAGTTTAATGTTGCATAATGATTGGTCTGATAGGTCAACAGTGTGGCCTTCAGACATGCCACATGCGGTGACACTGGTGATCTCTCACAGTACACATATTAAGATAACATTAACATTGATATCTTACCTGTGAATGATGACCCAAGAAGGTATTGCTGCCCATTCCTTGAGGAATAGAATTGTATACCACTGGTATTGCCTGGGATCCCTTCAAGTTGGTGAAACCATAAGCTGGAGTTTCCTTCATCAAATTGTGATACATCTGAAGGGCATCCATGACTTTTTTGTTCAGTTCCACAAGGCATGCATGCTTCCTGCCAAACAATAAACACAACAGCAAAATAAACAATTAAACCATTTCAATAAAATAATATCTCTGTTTGACTGATTTAATAATTTGTTGACACACTTCAAAGTGATTAATGATTATCTGAACTGATGGCATCCCCATAGAAGTTCCATCTCTTTCAGCAGATAGTGAAGGGCATGTATGCAGACAGTAGAGCAAAGAATAGTGGCACTGTTTCCTGCAATACACGTAAATTATAGGAGGCAACTAAGTAGGTTTTTGGGGATGGAGTTGGCTGTCCCATCCCATAGAGGATCAAGTGACTCTGAAGCCATGCTGAAGTCAGATGTGTCAGATACAGATATCACAGCCAAAATGTAAACTATAACCTGTGGCATATTCATCACATATTTTCTTAGCCTTACTATTTAATCATATTCCTTCCACTATCTCCTCAAGCAATTCTAAACAACCTCAATCTCTTAACAGCATAATCCCCCATTCGTCCAACAGACGCATATATACACAATTTACAATATGACTTTGTCCATTGTCATTTATCCTGACACATCAAATCAGGCATGGGTACCCAAAGAATAGGTCTAGGACCCTATAAAATTACAAACTAGTATTGATAAAAACATACTAAATCAATGAATTCTCCTCGTTGTGATTGAAAACTAACACCCCCCCCCCCCCCTCCAATATAAATCAGCCTGCGAGCACATGAATACATGAATTCTGACATAGACACATGTACAAATATGAATTCAGGGCAGTGAAATCTGTTAAATACTCTAAGCTGTGAAACTTCTACATTTAAAAAAAATGACACTGAAGAGATCCTAACAGACAAATAATGTACCAACCACACGTTCTAACTGTAAAATATTCTATACTGCAAAATATTTCACTTTGTCAAATATTCTAAGCCGTTTGTCAACTTTTTTGCTGTCATGGACCAATTAAATATTTTTTTCTGCAGTAGACTTCCAAAATATTTGTCCTTTTATCTTTTTTATTACAAATGTAAAGGCTCATAATATTTCTTCAAGTTTAAGAACAGGTTCACTGTCTTATTTTTAGGCATGTCATAGGAGGCAATTGGGGCATCGACTTTTAGTTCAGGATGCAAGGAATAGGACCACTGTCTTCTTTCCAAGAATGTCATAGGAGATGGCTAAGGAAAGTAGAAGGATAGGCTGACAACCTGTCATGTATGAAAAAGTCATCATTATCACTGCATGTCTTAATTTCCTACTTTTGTCATCTTTCAAATGGTCCCCATGGATAAAAAAAGAGATGCAGGTCAGCGGACATTGCACTTTTGTCCTCTTGTGGCCGATAATGCTAAGTGTGCCATCCCTGCAGATAGGACAACATTTCTGACAGAAGAATAATGAACTGGTTGGCCCTGAGGTGTATCCTATGCTCTTGGCAGGATGTGAGAATCCTGTGATACTGCTTGGCTAGAATGTCTCCCTTCAGGAAGTTAACATGCATCCATAAACCCTTCTAACACAATCATGTTTTTGAGACAACAAGTCTATACAAGTTCAGGTATCACCTCAGTTATTTACTGACAAATGTTTGTCAGAAAGGCTATGGACTATTAAGACCTACTTGCTTATAACTAAAGGGATTACTTCACCATCATCATACATTTCAGTTACTTTGTCAGAGTTATGTGATGGCAACCTATGCTGTGTATCAAACCATGATCAATTAAGGGTCACAACTATCTCTAGTCAATATTCCACGGAGGCTGGCATGAATTTCTACACAGTAACAAATGTGGTTTAAGCTGAGAACTTTTGCACCAAAAAGCCTGTATATTTTTTCAGGGCCCAAACAGGAAATGATATGTCAAGGCAACTAAGAAGGTTTTGGTGGTGGAGTTGGCTGTCCCATTCCACAGGTCAAAGTAACCCAAAAGTCATGCTGAAGTTGGATTTATCAGATGCAGATATTGAAGCCAAGCTTTAAACTATGACACATTTTGTTATCTGGACTATATCTTTCAGAAAGTGTGAGAAAGAATACAAAAGTAGAAGGAAACATTGTGCTTCACATTCCAAATTCTGAACTCTCACCAATATATTATTAAATATCTTAAAACTTATCAATCTATTCCCCAAATTCTAAACACTCGCCTATCTTTTCTCCAAATTATGAACACTTATCTATCCATTCTCCAAATTCTGAACACTCACCTATCTATTTTTTCCAATTCTGCATCAATTAATGGACCCATTGCCTTACACTGGTCTGGAAAAAATAAAAACGAAGTCAATTAAATCAGTTCTCTGTTGTTTTCTTACAGTAAAACACCTTTTTGAGAACTTCCAAATATCTAATGTGTATTGTTTCTCCCACCCATGTGTTGTTGGGCTAAAAAATTAAGGGTTAAACACAATAGTGACAGTGTGACATGTCATGCATTGTCATAGGAGGCTACTCAAATGGTTTCATGAATGGATGTTGACTTTTGCATCCCATAGAAGGCCAAAAGTGATTCAGAAGCCATCTTGCAGTTGAATATGTCTGGCTGAAAAGATAGATATCATAGCTAAGCTGTAAACTATCTTCTCTCCACCTCATCTTCTTTCACCCTCCACCATACTTTGAGGAACATCTTTTGTCATCGAGGAATGTTTCATCGCATGCCAGCACCACCAGACTTAACGAAGTATCATGATAGTTAACAGTAATTCTTGTTGACCCGTTAGTACATTAATCCTATCATGCCAAAGGCAAGATACATCTAACTTTGACTGCAGTAACAAATATATTAAATATTTGTACAACTTCCACTGAATGGTGGATGTCTATAATCTTATTGCTAGTAGATCAGCTATACGAGAGATCTGCTTCCTTCCTAAACTACATACTGGTCACCAACCTCAAAGCTAGCCTTGGCTAAATTTTCTTGAAATTTTCTTCCGCTGTCTACAATACTATCAACATAGTCATAGACGCTCACATCTCTGGATATATTTTTTATTCTTCGGAGTTCATTCTCAAACTTCTGCTGGTTCTTTCTTGTAGCAGGACAATGGTCCTACTAGATTTCCAGCAAGATGTAGTCTAGAGAATGGATAAATGTTGTGTTGCTGTTTTATTTGCGCCATGGCCCAACACATCCATTTTCGGTGTGTATGTATTTGATGCATGGTGGTTTACTCCAGATCTAACTACTTATTTTCTCTCTCTCTAGTTTACAACTCTCTGTTACTCTTCTTACATACTAAACTTGACATGTTATAATTTTGGTCAGTTCTGACCAGTGGTTTTTAAAATTTGTTTCCTTCCATGACCAATATTCTTTCAGTGTCCTCCTGGGGCCTGATCGATTTTCTCCCATAGTCCTCTTGGGCCTTGATCAATTTTTGTCCATGGTCCTCCTGGGATGTGGCTAATTTTTTTTTCATGATCCTCATATTACCTGACCAATTTTCTTCCAAGGTCCTCCTGGGACCTAAACGAAATTAATTTGTTTCCATATTTTTTTTAAATAGGGTAGCATATCATACTTGTAGCCATCAAAAAAACTTTTTGGCTGGTAGTGATTTACTTGGTGGTAATTTAGTAGTTTGCCATTATTGTTTGAAACTATGAAGTACAATCTATGAGAGGGACAGAGCATATATGGGGTAACCCAAGTACAATGAAAATCCTCAATGCTTTTTCAACTTCATTTTAAGTTTGCCATTGCTTTCTGAGTAGTTCAGATAATTACCTGTGGCAGGATTTGAACCCAGTACCTTGGCCATCACAGATGAGCTATATGTCTCGCTATCACAGAGATGAATGTTTATTATATATCTCTCTAAATATCATTCACATAGTTCTGTGACACCCCAACTGGCAAACAGTCAGTGACCACCAATTTCCACAGTAAGTGATAACACTAAGGATATTGTACTAATGTTATATTTTCTGTTATTAAAAAAATTATACATATAGTAAATATACTAAAAACTAAATGTAAATTACTATTAATGAAATAATATAAACAAATATAAACAAACAAAGGAACAAGGACTTTCTCTCAGCTGCCATCCAATAGGGTCAAAACTTACCTTCAAACATGAGCATGTGTTCACTATCTGCCTCAATCTCTCCTGTGGGATCTGCATTCTGAATCAATGCTAAGGCCTCATCTATTTTAGCCTGGTGAATGAAGATCCTTCCATTTATTATATGGCATAACTAATATTAACTGTCATTTATTCTTCTGTTTAGTCTGTTTAGTGATACTGCTATGATGATGATTAAATATTGAGTTAAGTACTAGAGGAAAAGGAAGTTAATTATACCTACTTTCATTTCACCTGTTACTCAGATAATAATGTTAGTTTATTATCACAATTTCTGTGTTAAAAAAGGTGCATAGAAATGGACAATTGTAGTCATGGACAGCTGCTGAAAATACATTGCATCATAAGACAGAAAACTAAACAACACAGCAGGCAAGAATAGTAGAACTGCACTTCAGTGGGTGCCATCACAATGTGGAGTCCCAGAAGATGAAGGAACTGATTAGCTGGCCCAAATAAGGAGGAGAACATATGCAAGAAGACAATGAAGTCTCATATCAAGAAAAGAAGACAACTATACAAACCATCGGAAGTGAAAATAGCATGAGAAAAACGCCTACCACTACCTAAATTGGCAGGGACAGGTCAATATATTTCATCAGAGGACAGAACACAACAAACTGAACAAACACATGCACAGGATGTAACTGTGTGCCAAACCAATGTGCACTTGTGGAACAGATGAATAGATCTCTGACCACATTCTGCAAAACTGTCCCCATTATGAAGAATTGAGAGAGACATACTGGCCCAGTGGCGTAACCCTGCAAGCAAAGATATATTGAACCTTAGAACAGCTCCAAACAACAGTGGAGTTCATCCATAAGACTTATCTGACAGTGTAGACATCAAGCAGTGAACAAAAGAAAGAAAGAACTATCTTTCGATTATAGCTGATGAAAGCATGGTAAAAGTTAATATTAGCATGGAAGATAGAGAAATATTAAGTGTCATTTACCTCATCTATCACATCCTCTCCTGGCGAAAGTGCCAATGTTTTCACTTGAACCTCCTCACTAAACTGTACAGACTTTTTCTCTTTAACTGTCAGGGAGCAATAGAACATCAATTACCTTAACTACAAATAAGAAATAAAACATAAATGACCTTAACTACAAATTAGAAATAGAACATAAATGACTTTAACTACAAATGAGAAATAGAACATCAATGACGTTAACTACAAATGAGAAATAGAACATAAATTGCCTCAACTACAAATTAGAAATATTACACAGTTGAATTTGATTTAATCTTAGGGTTCAAGATTGACAGTACTGAAGCAATGCAATCTTGTCGACTGTGTGATCTGTGTCGATACCACCAATTATTTGCAGGGTTTTATGAGATTGGATGTCTGTACGTATAATAGTGGAATATTTCTTTTATGTATACACATTGACCATCTGTAAGAGGCTTCTTTTCAAAATATTGCTTACTACTGAGAATTGGAGTCTTCTATGAGTATTAAAGAAAGTCCCCACCCACTCCACTTCGAATAAACATAAGGAACAAGAACTGCATTACTCTAATTCCTTGCAATCAAAACAAAACTTCAAAGGTCATAAGCTATAGTCACAAGTGAGACCATTCAAGAAAAACACTTTGACTTGATCCCTGGCCAATAAATTGGTGTCTAGTTCAATTAAAGGTACCGTAAGTAGCTCCCATGGCAGCAACCTATCATCAAGGATGAAGATAACTTTTCATGTATTAAACTGCAGCAATTATTAGGTGGTGTGGCCATTTTCCTTCTTTGCTGTGTTTACTTTCCTTAATGCATGTGTTAGGTACCAATTTTACAGCTGGGTCGACTTAGGAGCGGTAGTATTAGACGAGAAATCACGATCTAGATGCTTAGTCCAGCCAACAGAGGCTGGAAACTAAGATTGATGTTATTGATGTCTAATATTGAGAAGGACCACAGTCATTCTCAAGCGAGCACAGGTGCTGAAATCAGAGACACTAGGACGAGAGACGCACTAGCAATCATGGTATCATGCAACCCGAAGAGTAGACATTTCTGCACTGCAAAATTAAAAAAATTGTCATGGTGCTCGCCCTGTGAAATTCGCTCAGGTAGAAGCAGTGCTGGATTCTTATCTTCGACAGAATCCTTCCCCCAGCTACTGCAAGTCCTTCTATTGTTGAGCCAGAAGAAGAAAGCAACTGGTCAATCAGACAGGATGACAACCCCTCTAAATATCCTGCACTGGAATGCAGAGGGAGTTAACAACAAAAAAACTGAACTAGAAAACACCTAGCACCAGAAATTGATTAGTATTTGTTGCATACAGGAAACCCATCTCAACGAAAAAATAACCTTCAAAGTACGAGGGTACTAATGCTTTAGAGTTGACAGGAAAGGTGGCATATTAACCCCTAAGCTGCGCTGAGTAAAAAGCATAAGTCGTAACTACAGTGCTGGGAAATTACAAGGTAAATTTCAAAGAAATTTCTGCTTACGCTGCCATTCAGACAGTTCGATCTTCCGCAAGACTTTTCCACAAACTTGAATCAATCATGAAATTTTATTAATGATGTTCTGAAAATGTCTTTGATTGACTTAAAACACAGTTACAAAATGTTCTACATTTGACCTTAGAAGTCAAATATGTCCGGCTGAAATATCAGAGCTAAGCTATAAACCATGACAACACATTCCGTTCTCCGAACTACATTCTGCCGATCTGTAGGAGCTTCTGTAGGAGAACGAACATATAAGAAGAAAACATTAGTAAATGTTCACTAAGAAACCAACTTACTTTCAGGTTCTGCTATCACAACAGCTGTTAAATCAGTAGTTACAAAGTTGGCTGGAAACAGACCTTCTCCTCTGTGGTTTGAACCCTTCCACCAATTTGGATCCCTGAAGAAATGTCAACAACCAATAAGTTTTAACTGACATCTATGAAAATCCATCTATATTCTAAGGCCCCCATATTTTGTTTCACCATGCAAAAAACATAGGTAGGTCCCATGGCAGCAACCTGCCATCAGGGATGAAGATAACTTCTCATGTATTAATCTACAACAACTATTAGATGGTCAATTCCCTTCAATGTTGTCTTGCTGTATTTACCTTGCCTAAATCATGTAACAGGTATAAATTTACAGCTGGGAAATATTCTTATAATAACCAACTATACCCAAAACTGATTCACCAACATTGCTCCAAGCCATATTTGCCATCAGGCTCAATTGGAGATCAAACATTGAAAAAATTCCAACTGAAAAGCTGTTCAAAAACTTGCCGCAATTATAAAACTAGCAGTACATCCTGGGGGACATCATGGGAATTTGATGATAAATAGAGAGGAGGGAAGACAAATCCCACAAGATAAGAAGAGAAAGGCAAAGAGAGGAGCAGAAGAATGGAAGAAGTAGAAATTACAAATTACAAAATGATAGAGAATAAATGCTGGATCTCTCTTATAGAAGGATGTAGTCCAGAGAATGGAAATGCATTGTGTCATTGTTTAATTTGTGTCAATGATCTGACACATCCATCTTTGGCAGGGTTAATTTACTTTATACAAAGTGGGATAGCCAAGCTCACTCTCAATAATAATCTCTTACAAAATGAATCCCACATCAAGGCCAACTCCTTGAAGAGGAGATGAAGTTTAGCCCAGCCAACAGAGGCTGGAAACTTTGAATGGTCAGGATATCTGCTGCATTGAGAAGGATCACAGTCCTGCCCAAGCAAGCACAAGTGCTGAAGTCAGAGATACCAGGCAGAGAGGAGCACCATTCAACATGATATCATGCAACGTGACTAGATAACATGTTTTAACAACAAAATTAATGGCAAGTCACAGCATTATAATTCTTTACTTTCCTTTTGGGTACCAGAAACACAGAGACTTAGACACTGAATCTGTGTTTTTGGGCCAAAAAGATAGAGCAAAGAATAGTGAAACTGTGATCCGCAATGCATGTTAAGAGGGGACTAAGATTTTTGGAGGTGGGGTTGGCTGCCCCCTCTCAAAGTGAACCAAAAACCAAGTTAAAAAGTTACAGATATTGCAGCTAAGCTGTAAATAATGACACATTGCATTCCGATATCTAGACTATATCCTGCAAACTAGAAGGAATTTGAAAATGAACACAGAATAAGACATGAAACTAAAGATATTAAATTGTGCACCTTAGCCAATTCCACAATGTTGAGTTTTTCCTGTAGAAAAAAGAGATCAGAGCACAAATGGACAAGTATAATTCTACTGCTTCTAACATTAAAACTAGATATTTTATGCCAGGCACTTTTGGAATATATAGCCCATAGTCTAGATAACCAATTTTTCAGTTTAGACTGACATCAAGTAACTGTCCACAGTGCCAGCATCTCTTAAACACTCTCAGTGAATGTATGCTTCTGATTGTCATAGATGAGCGCAATGACTCACCCATCATCTAATACGCAAATCAATTCTCCAGCCTTGAAGGTCAACTCATTATCCTCTGCAGCTTCAAAGTCATAAACAGCACGCACCTTGTAGAGAAACAAAACATAAATGTTAGTGGAATCACATAAAGATAATCATTAGGACTATACCTAATCTACCATAATCATTAGAGCCGTAAATATATAATAATCATTGTATAATAATCATTTTTTGTCTGCATTCAATCAAACACCTGCAGATTAGCAAGCAGTAGTCCAGAGAATGGAATGTGTTATGTCATGGTTTACAGCCTGGCTGTGATATCACTGCAATTTGGTCTGACACATCTGACTTCAGCAGGACGTCTGTGTCATTTGGCCCTCTATGAGATGGGATAGCTAACTCCACCACCAAAATCTTCTTAGTTGCCTATTACAGCTTGCATGACAGGTAACAGCATCACTATTCTTTGCTCTCCTCCAAGGCCTTGGCAACATACAGATGAATCATCATGAATATACTTAATCTGCCATAACCATGACTATACTAATTCTACAATAATCCTCTGTGATATACTTGACTTAATCATATGGGCACTCGCAAGAATATAATAACTTACAAAACTTAGACTGCTTATTGTGTGCATACTACCACTATTGACATATGGATGTAAAAGCTGGAAATTCACTCAAGCAATAGACACTAAATTAATCAACTTTTAAGACATGTGCCTTCAAAGAATACTGAACATAAAATGGACGGTTTCTAAATCAGCAATTCACTGAGGGAAGAAACAAACCAAGAATTTGTATCCAGTTTTATAAGAAGAAGATGCTGGAATTAAACTGGCCATGTACTTCGAAAGGATGACAACACACTTCCTAAACAAACCTTCATGTGGAAGGCAGAGGGGAAAAAGAAAAGTAGCTTGCAAAAAAGAAACTTTACACAGAACAATTAACAGAGAAAGCTCAATATTGGGCATAGGCAATACATAAGAACTACAGTAACTTTTGACAAGTTGCTCAACATAGAAAGAATGACTACCACCTCAAATGTCATCTTTGGTTCAAAAGAACTAACTATGCTTAATCTATGAATAATAACATATAGAACCATCTAGGATTTAATAATAAAGAAAAAATCAAATCATGCAGTAAATGGGATCTGAACCAGGTCCACTCAGATTGCACCCAATCGCCTAACAACCTTAGCACATCTTCCGTCTTCGACAACACAACATCCCTAAAAAGGTTGCGTTTTAGTCAAGACTTTCAACATGTATATTCCAAGCTACTATTAATATGGACTGATTGATCATATTTATCTCTTTTAGGGATACAGTCTGGTAGAAGACGGAAGATGTGTTGCTTTAAGTTGTGAGGTGATTGGGTGCCATCTGAGCAGACCTTGTTAAAATTCAGTTTGTTGCATGATGTTTAATCTATCATATACTAACGTATGGATGCGAGTCTTGGAAAATAAACAAACTAAAAAGAGGCAATAGAGATGTGGTTCTAGAAGAATACTGAGAATATCATGGACTGCCAGAAAAACTAATGTGGAGGTGTTGAGTCAAATGCGAAACGGACCTTAATCAATAATATAAGAAAGAGACAATCTTCATTTTTGGCCACTTCATGAGACAAGGAGGTTTGGAGAACATAGTTACAACAGTCAAGATTGAAGGCAATAGAGACAGAGGGCGATAACATAAGAAAATGTTAGTTTGACAACCTGGCACAGCAGGGAAACAACAATGATCTTGATACATAATACTGGAGACTGAGAGCTGTGGAGAGCCATGGTCACTTACGCCAAGGCATGGCACCTGATGATGATGATTAATCTACCAAAATCATTAGGGATATACTTAATCTACCACAATCATCAGGGCAAACTTCTATCAATCTCTCTTTTGGACATCTTCCGATATTTTGGTTATTTATATCCCTCTATTGCCTTTTCCACAAATGCCGTTAGGCATCGTGGGGAGTTGAATTTTATGTCTTTGGTCATCTTTGTTGAGCTTGGCATAGTCAGGCTGTAGTTTTTAACAATCTCTTTGATTGAATCTTCCCATCTTGGTCTTCCTCTTGCATTGTAGCTGTTCTTTCTGCTCCTGTAAGCCTGGATGGCTGGTTACGATGGTTCCATTTACATAAGGTGTCCAAACCAGTTGATCTGCTGTATTTCTATATATTGTTTGCATGAAATGGTCTTTACTATCTTTCTGCTGTCTTCATTTCTCATTCTGTCTCTTCTGGTGATGTTTATAGCCTTTCTCAGGCATTTCATCTTGGATGTTGTAATCTTTCTCATGAGTGTTTTTGTCAGGGGCTATGTCTGGAACTGGTAACATAAGTTGGAATAAAGATGGTGTTTATTATCTGTCGTTTTGTCGCCATGTTGATCGCTAGGTTTTTAATCAGAGTTGGTATGTCACAGCATTTGTTTTTTGGCACTTTACCTCAATTTCTCTATCTATTTTGCCGTCTTCTGGGCACACATTCAAAATAGCTGTGTTAAGCCGCTGTCATCTCAACTCTATTTCTTTGTTAGCACTGTATTTCGCACTGCTGGTGTGCTAGTCAGTCACAGTGGACATGTTTTTCACTGGTTCATTACATCAGGAAATAAAATTGTTCTACTCACATTTGACTAGTGTCTTATCATCTAAATCACACACTGTTATTTTTCTTTCCCTTTTTATCCCTTAACCTTTAGCAAGCCAGATTAAAAAATACGAAACGTCTCCCTGCCACCGGATTCTTTTTTGAAAATTTGCGTTATTGATGGTGACTGTTTTGAAAATGTGATAATTTTTTGGTTGTTAGAGATATTTAAATAATATTTGCACATATAAATAAAGAATTGAATTATGCATATATTGGTGTAATTTATGTACGTGTGTGTGTGATACCAGACGTATGAGAAAGTGGTAAAGACGTTTTTCACAAAAAACATATATTTTATAACAAATAAAGAGGGAAAAAATAAGGAAAAAAAATAACTTACCTTACATATCGAATTCCTTGGCAACACTGTCAACTAAATCACGTAAATCTGTTGTATTTATGTTCTTTCACTGCGAAATTATCAAAATATAGCCGGGGGAACTGTATAAAACATGTAGATTTGCAGTAAAATCGTTCTTTGAGCTTAGGCCTAGAGTTATTTTTTCTGCCACTTCAAAATATTCGATATCAAACGTACAAGTCCCCAAACCAGCACGGCATTCTGTATATTCACTGCTGTGAAACTAAATAACCTAATAATCCATGATTCAATCCACGATTCAATGTTATTTTATTCGAAATACGATAAAATAAAGGTCTGTAAAACCGATCCATCATCATGGCATCGTACCGGTGTACAGATGTGGTCAGATTAATTGCTCTTAAACTTTTACGAATAGCCAGCCATTCTCAAAAACGATCATGTCGGAAGTGGGGGATGTACCGGCTTCGATTGCGCATGTCCCCAGCTATGTGTACGGACTGTGGTACGTGTAAATCTCACGATAATCTCGCTGGGCAGGACGGCCCGCCATCAGCGCGCGCGGCCATTTTGTTTTTCGGCGGCTGGATATCATATCGGCTCGGTGAAGGTTAAAAATACACTGCGGTTTGAAATACACACAAATTTCACTTTGACACTTCTGTGAACACAATAACACTGTTATTTAACACTTATTACTTAACACTTAAGATGATCATACTTAATCTACCATAATCATCAGGGCTATATGTAATTACCATAATCACATAGCTGGCAACTTATTTATATTGGCATAAATGCACATTTTTTACAATTTATATGTGTATTCTTATAAAAACATCTGTATTAGTAATAATTACTGAAACTTAACACTAAATTACAATTCTGTTTTAAAAAAACCAAACATTTGGTACAGATTAAGCAAATGTGGCCTCATCATGTGATAAATCAAACCTTTAAATATTACGCATAGTTTCATTCAGATTTCGTTATCTAACTGACCTCAGATTAAAACATTACTAAGTATGCTTCAAACTGCAAGCTACATACTGAGAGCCCTCCCAAGTCATTCAATGGGGGTGCTCCTCTCAGTGTGTAGCGAGCAGATCAATGGATTTGCAAGTAGATAGCTTCTATGAAATACATATTTATCGATATTTCATTTCGTTAAATAACATACAGAATTTTTTTTTAATGGACCACACATGATTAACCTACACCAACAATGTTTGAAAAAAAAAATTGGGGGAGGGGGAAGGAACGGGTCCCAGAAGTCTGTATCATTACGAAAAATCTGTAGTAGTTAACATCTATGAAATAATCTGGGGTACACTTAATCTACCATAATCATGACTGCTTGAATATATATGAGCCACATCTTAGCAATACCTTTCTAATTTCTTTCTGTACTGGCTTGGACTGTGCTTGCTGGAAGCTGGGGTAAGTTGTGTACGGTGTGCTGCTCCCACTAGTAACTGAACTTCTGGGAGATGATTTGTTTTGTCCTTCTTGCAAAGACAGTGCAATAGCTGTTGGAAAACAAAGCATTTTAAACATGTGTGAATTTTCATCTTCTTCTATGTTCATTCTTAGACTCATGCAGGTTACCAGGATGTAGTTTGGAGAACAAAATGTGTTGTGACATGGTTTACAGCTTATGGCATTCATTAAAGGTAAACAGCTTTGTTAATCCTTGCCAATATTTTGGTCCCTGGCAACACACAGGAAATTATCTCCTCCTGTAAGCAGTATCTTTTTATGTAATTGCATAATTGTATTGATTTTCCTCTCTTTTACTCTATGTTTATTTCTGATAGTTTTATATAGACTACATAATTACATGTAGTCCTGAACTAATCGTTCCATCAAGTCTGTGTCCATATCTTGGTGATGATGATGAAATAATCTCTTGGTCCATCCTAGAAACTATATATATTAAACGAAACTAACGTGAAACGAACTTAATATTACCAAAAAGGGGAATCTCGAAACAGGGAGACAACACAGTTCATTTTATTTATGTTTTTGATTATTTCCCTGATGTTAAAAACTAAACACTATCCCAGTGTTTATTCTTAACCCACCAGCGCAAAATCCTTTATAATGGTCAAGCCCTTACCGCAGCGTGGGTAAACATCATAGTTTGTTCACTGTGTCTGTTTCTGCGAACACTCACTGTAAAGGTAATAATATTATTGATCTGAGCCCATTTACGGAAGCTTTTATGTAACTAGAAATACAGCGGTACAAATTAATAAAAAATACAGATCGGTGCAGAGTTCTTAAAAGTGTGAAACATAGGCCTGGCACTTAGGATTGGATCAATTCCTTTTTTTTAGTAGGTAGTTCTTCACATATGATGAGCTTTGAGCTTTAATTTTCTGCCGGCACACTGTGGTATTACTGTAAATGAAAGAGGTGGTGCCTGGCACAAGCAGAGAGAAAAATGGAACAATTCAGCTACCCTCTGTAGTACAGTGAGGTCAAAGCATTAATCTACAACCATTAGACCTATACATCACAGTGGAAGAAAGATGTGAATATTTATCAGAATCTAGACCACATACACCAACTTCATAGGCAACAATAGACCATTAGCTTTGAATTTTGAACTGGCCATTGCAGACTACAGGGCTGCCTGCAACAAATCAGGGTGGCCCACACAAATTAATTTCAATGTGGAACAGGAATACAGACTCCTGAACACAATACTTTAAGACTGTCTAGATTACAAATAATGGTAAGGCAAGACATAGCTGGCCATACAGGACTGAACTGAGGCAAAACTTTTGGGGCAGTCAAACTTACATAGAGAAGACTGGGAGCTTTATTCCGGTGACTGGCCTGAAGATCAAGACCAAAAGAGTCCTTAACACAGAATATGAAGATGAACAAGCCTGGTTTCAGGAAGTGAAAGAGAAATGATAGTTCACCCTTGATGACTTATTATTGATGATCAGAATCAGACTCATCTCATTGATTGTTGTGCAGAGAAAAATGTTTTCAGAAGTTGACAAAACAGCCTGAGTCAAATAATAACTTGCCTTTAGCCAAATCCTCTTCCTCTTTTTTGATGGCTGATGGATCTGCTGTGGACTTCTTCTACAACAGAAAAATTAGATTTGTTAACTTTCATTATCTTTGCATTAGAGAAATGGTTTTCATTACCAATCTTCGCATTTGAGAAATAGTTTTCATTACCAATCTTTGTATTAGTGAAATTGTGTTCACGATCAATCTTTTCATTAAAGAAATGGTGTTTATTACCAATCTTTGTATTAGAAAAATCATTTTCAATACCAAAATGTCCATAAAAGAAATGGATTTCATTACCACTCACTGTATTAGGTAAATAATGTTCATTACCAATCACTGTATTAGATAAATAGTTATCATTCATTACCAATAAATGTATTAGATAAATAGCTTTCATTACCAATCACCATGTTAAATAAATAGTTTTCACGAACAATCACAGAAAGTTTTTCTTGATAACTTCAACACTACAAACACAAAGTAACCACTAACCACTTCTGTATCAGTGAAGTCAACACCCTCTTTCTTCAAGCTTTCATAGAATGACGGTATCAAACTGTGGACACAACACAACTATTTATTTCTGACAGATCACACACTTCAAATGCCTGTAAATTACAGGCACAATATCTTTAATTACCGGTATACACACAATAAAACAGCTATTAATTAAAGACATTATTAAAACATCTATAAATTAAACTAAACATCTATAAACTAAATTATCAATTAAAAACAATTAAAACATATAAATTAAAGAAACAAATGAAACATCTATAAATTAGAAAAACAATTTAAACATCTATAAAGTATAGAAACAATTAAGCCTCTATAAATTAGAGAACCAATTAACCTTATGGGCTCTACAGGCGCATATAGCCCCCGACGCCATTACATAACTATGCCCTGTAGGCGTTTCCATGCACCCCCCCCATTGCTTTGCCCCAATTCATCACTACGGAATCACACAAGTTAAGCGCATATGACATAGAATTCCCGCCACACAAAACTAGGAATACATCACAGCCTACAGGTCAAATTCCTTTACACATTATGACTGTAAGAAGGGAGAAATCTGGCTGACTTTGTCCATTTTCGACATCATATTTTACTATCAAATATAGTACTGCGTGACATGGTAAGTGATCATCATGGAAAGTAATATCTACTTGTTTTAATTATTGTTTTTATGTTTTAGTTGTTATATTATAAGAATGTTTGCTTATTCATTGAAAAACACAAAAAGAATATGTATCGGGGGTGCCATATGTTGGCATTTAAAATAAAAAGGTTGTATGTCCAGTTAGGCCAATTCTTGATAGAACGGACATTGTATGTGATTTCTTCATGTTTTATAAGTTTGTTCAGTCCATATTATATTAGTTTTGATATGAAACAACAAATATATAACAGGAATAGATATTTAGGAGGGTTTTATCAATGTTGCCATACATTGCTCATGCATTAGGGTCATCAAGAAATTATATTTGTAATTTTTAAAATGATGTTTTGAGATTTCCCCCCCAATTTTTAACTTCACAACTTGCTCACAACTGTCATATCACACGTACAACAACAAAAACAAGATTATATTCATTATTCACACATACAACAACAACAAAAACACGATTATATTCATTCCTTTATTTACATATTGATATCTTTACAAACAAAAACGTTATCGCATTTACCAAACTCCAGGTGCAAGGGAAAAATTGCACAATTTTAATCGAGAGCCCTAAAGATTAAAACATCTATGAATTAGATAAACAAATGAAAAATCTATAAATTTAGAGAAAAAAATGAAACATCTATAAATTAGAGTAACAAATGACACATCTCTAAATTAGAGAAGTAATTAAAACTATAAATTAAATACAAACAATTTAAACATCTATAAATTATAGTAACAAATGACACATCTCTAAATTAGAGAAGTAATTAAAACTATAAATTAAATACAAACAATTTAAACACCTATAAATCACAGACACAATTCAGATCTGCGTATACATTTGCAAATACATAAAATATATTTAAATTATAGACATAATCAGATTATGCATACATTTTTAATATACACTCCTGCCAACGTGCACAAATTTTATGTATTTTGTACAAAATGAAGGGGCTACATGGAACAAAATAATACCAGCCTGTAAAATGCATCCAAATCTGGTCTGCGCGGGATTCCATAGAATGCATTGTCATTTCTTGTTGGGAGAAAAAATGTGTACTCTAATATAATTATATCATTATTTTATGTGAATTTTCAGCTAAATATTATACACACATCTGCTAATTCTAATGTTACCCCTTCACAAACTATGTCTAACTGCTAGCAACTGTTCTAATGAAAGATAAGTGTGCTGTTGTGTGCTTTTTAAAATTATTGTTAAATGCATTCATTCACATTAATAAACCCGCCATTCTGTATCCTACACAGAACACAATACAAAATGATTATATCATCTGCACTTTATTATTAATTAATTCTACGGAAATCCATATACGTCAGAATTAGACACATTTTACAGGCCAGTATTATTTTGTTCTTTATGAATCAATTATAATTAATTTTGATTAAATACAACCTTTCTTTCAAGTAGCATTTTCTCAGAAGATGACAGTCCCTAAACAAAAGAAAATACTATGCAGACACAATGGATATGCTGACTAGAAACATCAGACAAAACAGAACCAACAACAGGAAGTATCTTACTTGAGTGATGGGTCATCTTTGAACTCAGGCAACTCAGACCAAGCTTTAATCATAAGCTTTAACCTCTGAGCCACTTTTGGATGTGACTGTTATAAAAAAAAAAAGACCCATTTTTAAAGGTAGTGAAATGTGGCATAAAATTGGCAAAAATGTGTTGCCATAATTTATGGAAAACCCCTTATGTTACCAGGCTTCTCTCTGAGTATTCTATCTATCTCAACTGTCTAATTCTTATCCTACCTTCACCGCACAATGTAGTGTTCTCTTCCACAACTCACCACTTGATATCAATTCTAGTCATCCAATACAAAAAAGTAAATGTTTAAGACATCTATAGAAAGATATCTATAATTTTTATGGGATTTCTAAGCTATATATTATGTTATATAGTGCTTTATCCAACTTATGATTCTTGATTATAAACTAGTATTGTGGCACATGAAACATTCCCATAAGAAATTCACTGTGGAACCTATTGTGGGGGTCTGTGTGCAGTGCAAGCAATGCTGATAACCAGGTTGTAACGCATGGCTGGTGCACTAACGATTTATGTCCATACTTCAGTGAAATTAGTAAAACATTGAATGGATTAGAAATGGCAAATGAAATCAGACTATCTCTTTATGATGCTGATAAGTAGCTTGTGTTTCATAAATGTCAATCCCTCCAGAGCCAGATAAATGGAACACATTATATGGAACAAAACAACAGCTCACAAACACATACATCACACAATGGCATTGGGTCAAAGGGCATGAGCCCATGGACCGCTGGATCAGCAACCATAAATGTCAATCTACCTACACCCCTAATTAGTTTTTCTAGCTGTCCATGGCATTCTCAAGATATTCTTCTATAGAGCCATATTTTTACAGCCTCCACTTTCCACTCTTCTTTTTATAAACATTATCTAAGACTTAGCCCAAATGTTAGAATCTGTGTATATTGCCCTGAAAAATTGTCTCACATTTTCTTTTGCATTAATTTTCCAACTCCTGCAGATTAGCAGACTGTAGCCCAAAGAAAGGAATGTGTTGTGTTATGGTTTACAGATTGACTGCAATGTGATTTGATCTGACTATTTGGCTTCAGTGTAGCTTATGGGTCACTTTGACTATCTATGAGATGGGACAATGAACCCACTTCCACAATCTTCTTAGTCACTTCTTATGACATGCATGGCAGGTCAATATTTTGAATCGGCAATACACAGCTTTGGCTCTGTGGTGGAGTGGTATAGCCAAGGTACAAATTTCTATCCCCACCACAGACAATTGTGCATCCGGACTGTTTAGAAAGCAATGGCAAACTGCTGAACATATTAATATTGCCTAGAAAATCACTGCCAAAAATTCTGGGTTTATGGTTACACCCTGAATAGGATATCCTAACAATTTTAAAATATTTTTTTAAATACACAAGTATTTCTCCACCTCTTAAATGACACAAATATGACAGGCAAAAATATATATCATGATTAGTACCTTTTGCGAAATCAAAGAACGGCAGTCAGAGACAAAATCCCTAGAACAAATCTCAAGATGAAATGGTCTGCCACAATTGTTGACACATGCATCCAGCAGCTGTAGATACAAATAATACAGACATTATTCTAAGGATTAAAAAAATCTCAATAGATGTTGAAAGCTGAGTTCCTCATAGATAGGCTTCTACATACTTCATCCCCTCACGAATAACATCATTGGGGCCGTAAATACGTTTTCAGTAGGGTCTTTCTTTCACTAAAACAAAGTAATACATTTTCTCATTTTTGTGTGCACACATCTAATCAAAGACACCCCATCCCCATCTTTGGTAATGAACAAAATATATATTCTATCTGTACACCTTTTAGCTCCCTTCAGTGCAAAGGTTTTTAATAAAACCTCCTCCATCTTGTTTTATCTCTTATTTTAGCCATCACTTCTAATCAACTCTTTCCATGTTCTACCAAGCAATTGTTGCCCGTGCATCTAATTATTTCCCCAACATATTTCTTGGTCTCTCTTTCCTTGTAGGTTCTAGAAATATGCATGTGTTATAATACTTCCTGTTGATATTCTTAATGTAAGTCCTATCCATGTACAGCACCATTTCCCTTAATTCTTCCTGCACTGGAATTTATTTAGTTTTTTTGTAAGAGTTTCTCATTGGTGGTTTTATACCACTTACATATTCTATTCTACTTACTCATCCACTGATGAATGTTTGTAGTTTTCTGGTTGTCGTAATGATGTACTCCTTATTTCTGAGCCATCCACTGCCAATGACAGACATGTCGGGATTTATGCAAATAAAACAGTGACACAATGCATTTCCCTTTACTGGACTATATCCTGCTGGAAAACTAGTAGGATCATTGTCCTGCTACAAGAGAGCCAGCATGAGTTTGAGAATGAATTCTGAAGAAGAGCCGTATCAGCATCGACTTCACATTTGAGTTAAATATTCTTATTTTTTTATTTGATGTGAACTGATGTAATTTCTTGTGGTTTCCATGTTATTTCTTAATGCGCTGAAGTTTCCTATTGCTTTCTGTATTCTTATCCTGATACCCTTGTCTGTTTATCCTTCTCTGTCAATGTATTTGTATAGATCTACTTCTTGTAGGACTGTTAGAGTAATCTGGTTTTCCATAACTGCATTTACTCTCATAATCTTTGTTTTTTTCTGTGTATATTCAAATGCATCCAGCCTAATTGATAACAACAAATTTAAGATGTTATTAACTTTGCATTTCTTGGTGCAAATATAAACATTTCAGGGGGTTTTGCTGCAGAGATCAAGAGAAGAATGGAAATAGCGACTTCAAAACTTATCCAAATGAAAATTTGGCAAGACACCAACCATAAAGATAAATTACATATGATTTTCAAGCATATTTCTAGTAGCAATTTATGACTGTGAAACAGGGACACTTAATAAATCAGCGGCTAAAAGAATAGCTGCTGTCAAAATGATATGCTACAAAAAAATCTTAAGAATTTTTAAGGACAGCAAAAAAGACAAATCATAATGATAAGAAATGATCGAGTTATGCGTTGAAGAGTTGGCTCTTCAACATTATAATAAGAAAGCTTAGTTTTTAGCCATATAAAGAAACATAACAGCATGGAGAATTTAATAATGGAAGATATGGTTTCTGTTAGCAGGGATAAGGGAAGCCCAAGACAACGATGGATACGAGATATTCCAGATTGTTTAAACATTACTCTGACTGCAGCAAGTCAACTCACCCAGAATTGTGAGGAGTTATGAAAATTCATGAATAAGACAACGTTCTGGAAAGAATATTTCACTTGATATATCTAAGTTCATGTCCGATATAAGTCCATTGTTCTTTTCTTATTGTTGTAGAAATATATTGCTGTTTGGCGTCTTCTCTTACTTGCTGTTTATATATATATATATATATATATATATATATATATATATATATATATATATATATATATATATATATATATATATATATATATATATATATATATATATATATATATATATATATATATATATATATATATATATATATATATATAAAATTATATATATATATATATATATATTATATATATATATATATATAAACAGCGGGGGTCCAGCAATACTCGCAGCAGAAGTACGGGACATGAAACATGACAAAATTGCCCCAGGACCAGACAATATCACATTTGTGGGATTATTAGCTTTAGGTGATTGTGGAGTTGAAATAATCACAAAATTGCTGAATGACATATGTAATAGCGAACACATACCCGATGACGTAATGAAATAAAATATTACACCTTGCAAGATCAAATTAAAAGATATAGTATTAAAACGGGTCCACCAATTCAAATATTCAGGTACAATTATTACAGCAGATGGAAGAAGTTCAACAGAAATAAGAAGCAGAATAGGGCAGGCAAAAACAACAATGTAATGACCTTGTCATTAGAGGTGAGAGATTTCTTCAGTGCTATTAACTCCTATACTAACATTTGGATGGATGCAAGCTTTAGACAATAAACAAACAGGAAAGTGGGAAATTAGAGGATATAGAGATATGGTTCTACAGAAGAATGCTGAGAATACCATGGACTGTCAGGAAAACGAATGTGGGGGTGTTGAAAGAGTCAAATGTGAAATAGACCTTAATCAATAAAATAAAAGACAATCATCATTTTTGACCACTTCATGAGACAGAAAGGTTTGGAGAACATAGTCACAGCAGGCAAGATTGGAAGCAACAGAGATAGAGGGTGACAACGTGAGAAAATATTAGACAGTTTGACAACCTGGCATCTCAGGGAAACAACAATCTTGATACATAATGCAGGAGATAGAGAGCTGTGGGGAGCCATGATCGCCTACGCCAGCTGGCATGGCACCTGATGGAACATAGGCCTACATATATCTCTAAAGAGATAAAGTTAAAGTTAAACCAGATAACATGGGTACATGGACCAACTTTCAGTTATCAGTATCAAATGAGGTCAAACACGGTAGAAGATCTAGTTATGTGAGCTGAGGTCAAACACAGAATCATGAAAACAAATTATGTGAAATTAGGTCAAACATAAGAAGGAAATCAAATTATGTGAAATTAGGTCCAACGTAAGAAAGAAATCATATTATGTGAAATGAGGTCAAACAGAAGTAGAAAATCATATTATGTGAAATGAGATGTAAAAGATAAGATGATATTCACTAAAATGAGGAAATAAAAGGACAAATGTTTAAATTAGTTACAGCAACACCAGACTATAGCAAAGCTGAGTGATGAAAACAGACAGACAGTAAGTACAGGTAAAGCAAATCAACTGTCAGAGCATGAAGATTCCATCAGAAGATCTGGAATACACAACAGCAAAGGTAAGTTATGAATCAGCTTCCTAAAACATGTTTTTGAAAGCAAGTGTCACACTTTCCAATCATTTTACTGTTGTCTTCTTCTTCTTCTTCTTCTTTCGTTCACTTGAAACATGTCTATATCTGTAATTCTGTCTCCTTAATAAAACTTACTGTCTTTTGTAGTTCATACAGTGTCCCATAGAGTTTTGATTCCAGTGTTGTTTCCTCTGGCCAATATGTCTGCCTCAGCGTTTCATGCTCAGAACACTCTTGAAGTATATGTTTGGCACTCTGTTCTGCCTGTCCACATGTACACATGGCTGTGTTGCCAATCTTGAACTTTGTATACATGTGACTGCGGAGTCGGTTGTGTCCTGTTCTGAGACGTAGAATTATAACTTGTTCTGGTCTGTTCATAATATGATAGTCATCTTGTGTTGGTGTTTGTGGCTTTCTTATTGACTTGATCATCTGTTTTTTCTGATGGTAGGTGATTGGTATATCTGGTTGGTCTTCGGCAGCACCTTCCTTAGCCAGTTGGTCTGCTTTTTCATTTCCTGGAAAATGAAAATACTGTTGTCTAAATCTATTTATGTTTCTTCAACATCGAATACAGTGCATAGGGCAGAAACAGAAGTTTTGCAAAAGGTCTCTCTTGGTCTTCCTCTTTTTATTTTGCCATCTGGTGCCCATTTTAATGCGTGTAGTCTGTTTTCATTCATTCTAAGTACATGTGTCATATGTCCATCGTTTCCTTCTTATTGTTGTAGCAATACATTTGTTTGCCATCTTCTCTTGCTTGTTTGACATTGAATTCTTCCTAACCAATATTTAAGAATTCATTTTCAAATGAATTAAATTTCTTATCCAGTGCTTTTGTTATTTTCTAACTTTTGCAAACATACATTAATATGGATATTACATTGGACTTAACCAGTTGTAGTTTGCGAAGAAGGGGAGATGGCTAATGCTCTCATTTAGCAGAGCAATTGAAATGTGAAATCGCTAATACCTCATACCCCTACGGCATTAAGAAAGTTTCTTTTTATTTTTAGTTCGGTATATTTAATTATTATTTTTAATTACTTATTATATTTGCAATGGACATTTCCAGATGTTTGCTAGGTGGTTGAATGTACTTGATACCAATTCAATTCTGTTAGAGATCTCTTTTGTCAAAATAGGAATTATATATTAAAATGAGACATATTAAACTTACCGTTAATGCCTGCATGGAGACAAAGGGAACTTTATGGTTAATTCTTTTAACTATGGACTTCAAGCAATCTTTTGCCCTGTAGAAATATTTCAAAAACAGAGTAATGGCATTATTTTTCTATGCAATATCTAGTTTGATAATTCAGATCTCCAGTTATGCAGGGTAGCGATTCTGTCCGATTCTGGGCTCGACCTGGGAATTATCACATCCTGCAGATAGTCACTTTTCACCAAATCCCATATGCCACCTGTTTATATCATGTAAATGTCAATAGCTAGAACAATAATAATAATAATAATCATAATAAGACCCATAACCTGTTAGGGTCATAGGGCTGCCACACTGGATACATCAACACAAAGAGCTCTCCAAGTAACTCTGTCCTCAGCCATTTGAAGGTGTAGAAAAATCACTCACAGACCATCCCGTGATGTTATCAATCCATGATTTTCTCTTACCTCCTCTCCTCCTTCCACCCTCATCTATTACTTGCAAAATAATTTTAGATAGCGAATCATGCCCAGTTACATGTCTAAACCAAACAAGTATTCATTCTTTTACCACTGCCAAAAGTGGTTCTTGATAGCCTGCAAGTTTGTTTATTTGCTATTTGGACAAATATATTTGTGTTGTGCTCTATATACCTAATTCTTAACAAACATCTGTAGCACTTGTTTTCAAATGACTGAATCCTTCTTTCTGTGTCTGCAATGACTGTCTAACTTTCCCATCCGTATAAAAGTATACTTAGTACTTAGATATGAATAGATTGATCTTTACTGTAATACTGCTCTTACTTTTCTAAATTGTATTCAACCTTACCATGGTAGCCATCACTATCTCGAGTCTTAGTTTAATTGTATTTCTTCCGTTTCAATCATCAAATATTGCAACCCGATATATTTGAAAGTGGTAACTTCTAATATTTTGGACTTATGGCCAAAATGATGTAAAACAACAGCTGTGCTTTTTCTGCTTGTCGATAAGCCAAGTTTCAGAGCGGATTTCAGCACCACAGAATAAAATTCTGCCCATAGACATGCTACACTGGAGTGCAAGAACCATGGTCAGTGCTGGAGCTCATCCGGTTCCTCCAGTATGATGTGCACCAATGCTTGGTTCCCTAAATGCTGCACCACGAAGGGAAATGTAATTATAAAATGTAATGATCTGGGGCACCTGAGCTAGATGTCCACACCCCATATGCCACATGAGCGAGGTTTTTCTGGATAAACACTCCCAAAAAATGTGACAGCCTATATATTTTAGAACCCCCTTTTCTTAGTGGATGCAATCAGTTAAATTAAAAAAATTTTCTGAAACAAAACATCTGCCGAAGATGGATGCATCAGGCCACTGGTACAACCCATTTCCATTCTCTATCCTGCTGGACTACATCCTGCTAGAAATCTAGTATGACCATTGTCCTGCTACACGAGAGATCCAACGGGAGTTTGAGAATGAACAAAGCAGAAGAAAAAAACATTTTTTCTTGTAATAAAAAAATTATGAATTATTAATATTTATTGACAAGGAGAAGGAATCAAAAGTTGTTGATGTAATTTATGGTCTAGCCCTTGGTAAAGCAGACAAATCCAGTTGTATCTATCTATGGACAAGCCCCTTAGCAAAGCTGTGTAGTACAGTGGTATCTATCTATGTACCAGCCCCTTAGTAAAGCAATGAAGTACAGTTGCATCTATCGTCTTAGCTTACCCATTTGGTTGTCTGGTTACTTTCTCACAAATGTCAAGGATAAGGCTCCAGTCTTCAGCCGTATTCAATTCATGGGTTGCCTTTTCTGTGAAAAAAATATTTACTGCAATAAATGCTATTACTTCTTATGCTGTTTCCCATCTTTAGTATTTCATCTTCTTCTGCGATCAAATTTCTATCTATCAATTCGCTAAACCCTTTATTGCATTTCAGCGTCAGGGATAGAAGAGTTCTCTGGAGATGGCCCTTTTGTGTGCTGAGTATATTGTGGAATTTGTCGCCTCTTTTATTTCAGTGGTCCATCATTTTCGAGGTCGGCCTCCAGGTCTGCCTTCACTGTATCTGTGTAGCATACTTGCTGTGGTATGCTGTCTGATGGTAGGCTGCAGATATGTGCAAACCATTTGATCTGTTGGCTCTTAATACACTCCAAGATTGGGACGATTCTTTGTCTAATGTCCTCATTTCTCACTCTGTCTCTTAGTGATATTCCTAGGATTCTGTGTAAGCATGCCATTTCAGCTGTCACTATTTTACGTTTGTCTTGTGCTGTCGTTGTTCATGTTTGACATTGGTAGCACAGCGTTGGCATAATTATTGTTTTGAATAGTGTTATTTTGGTGTTTAAATTGATATTTTTGTTTCTGAAGATTTGCGTCATTTGCCCTAGGGCTTGGTATGTTTTACTAATTCTATTGAGTATTTCTTTACTGCTCTTGCTGTCTGTTGTTATATTACTTCCTAGATATGTGAATTCTGTCACTTGTTAAAGTCTGTTGTTTCCAGTATATATATATATATATATTAGTGTTTCTTTCTGTTCTTCCTATCTTTGTTACTTCTGTCTTTTCTATGTTTATCTTCATGCTAAAGGTTTGGCATGTTTGATGTAACCTGTCTATTTGTCTTTGCTCTTCTGATGATGCTTCTAGTGCTTGGTTGTCTGCAAATAGCAATTCATTTAAGTTATCCTTCAGATTGTTTTCTTCCGTTGTCTTTGCTACTTTGCAGATATGATCTATGTATGTTATAAACAATAGGGGGGATAGTACATATCCCTGTCTCACTCCCAAGTGGATTTGAAAATAATCAGATGTGCATGCGCTCATTCTTACTGCGCATTGATTATTGGCGTATATGATCTGACATAGGATTATCAGATGTTGTAGAACTCCATATGTCTGTAATGCTATCCATAATTGTGCTCTATCCACTTTGTCAAAAGCTTTCTCTTGGTCAACGAAAGCCAAATGTAAATCTTGGTTATGTTCCGTTGCTCTTTCTGAAAGTTGTTTGAGGGTGAAGATTGCATCTGTACAGCTTTTATTTCTTCGAAAGCCCATTTGCTTGCTGTTGAGCTGTGGTTGGTATATGTGCGCATCCTAATCTCTAGTATCTTGCTAAAGATTTTTCCTATCTGGCTTAAGAGTGATATGCCTCTATACTTAGTTCAGTCCCTCTTACTGCCTTTTTTCTTCCAGATGGGAACAATCACTGCTGTATTACACTCTTGCAGTGTATTTTGTGTCTTCCATATCACATCACATCAGTTTTCTATGTTTAGAACTCTATACAGGTAGGAGGACTGCTTCCATGAATTTAGTTGTCAGCAGGAAGTCCTCACAGTTGTCCCACAGAACAGCTCCCACATCTTTATCTCTTGGATTGCCTGTGTATTGGTCCCAAAAGGGGAGCAGAATAGAAACACTGTTTACCTTCCATGTATGTTATTGGAAGTGATTATGGAGGTTATGGGGGGGAGTTGAATGCTGCATCCCATATAAATCAGTAACCCAGAAGCCGTGCTGCAGTCCTATATGACAGGCTGAAAGGCACAGATATCGCAGAATAGCTGTAAACCATGATACAATGCATTCCATTCTCTAGACTACATCCTGCTAATTTGCAGGAGTTTAAGAATGAACACAGGACAACGGTATCACTATTCTTTGCTTCCCTTTCAACGCCAACAGCACACAAGCAATGTTCTCTATGCAAGGTTTAATTGTACTATATTCAACATAATACTTTTCTGCAGTTGTACTTATCTGGAGTTTGATTCAGATATCTTTTTTTGTTCTCTAACTCTCATTGGATTTCTCTTGATTTCTAGCTTTACAGCAGGATGCAGTCCAGAGAACAGTTATGCGTAGTATTATCATTGACACTTTGACTTTGGCATTGATTCGGATTAATAGTCAAATCCCATTATAACAACTTGGTTGGGACAGACGAAACGTATGCAATAACAGAAATTTGCTATATACAGTACACACAATTAATCAAGTGTCATGCTGAATCGCATAGGTGATCATGCTTCTCCACGACTGGTTAGTTCTCACGTTCTCAAACTCCCATCTGGGTCACTCATGTAACAGTCATGGTTAGTGACCTTCTCCTGTGCCATAGACCTAATACTAGCCCATCCAGCAATTTCTCTCTTTTTCATTCCTTGTCTCTTCTCCCCTTGACCTTTCAAGTGGTTATTAAGTTTTCAAGCTTCTAAGCACATGCCCTAGAAACCTTGACTGTCTGCCCCTAATATTTACTATGATTTTTATTTTTACGTATGCATCACTAAGAACAATTACATTAGTTTTCTTAGCTGTCCATGATATTTTCATTATTCTTCTCAGAAACCAAATCTCTGTAGCCTCCAATTCTCACACAATAAAGAATAGGCCTAACTATAATTGAGGATTTTGAAAAGTCTTGTTATAGGGGCCTACTATATAAGGACATTTTTATAAACATATGAGTATGAGCTATAAAGGGAAAGGGATTCCTCTCTTAATCCACATGATTTGGGAGTGATATAGGCCTAGGCATGACCCAAAGAGAACACATAACAAAGATTTCAAGATGAGCACTAAACCAATATTGAACAGATACCTTCAGCCTCTACACCATGAGCGATTTAATGTAGTTGAGATCTGAGCATTTATGGCCATGTCCAGTGTACAAAGAGAATAATCAACCTACCGAATAAACTTTGGCCTATCTATGACTCAATACCCAAAAAGTTCTACTTCTAGAAATATAGCAATAGAGAACTCTTGTCCAATATTTTTTCGTTCGTTCTCAAACTCCCGCTGGGTCACTCGTGTAGCAGAACAATAGTCCTACTAGATTTAGGCTACAGCTAGATGTTGATGTGTTGTTACCTTTCTATTATGCGCCAATGCCCAAGCATATTCAACTTGGTGGTTCGACTTACTAAATCTAACACTAACAGACAATACGTAATTAGTAATAAAAATCATAGTTAATAAGTGTAATAAATTAGGCCTATATATAAAATATTATATAGACCCCATAGTTGGCCTTTAATTACTAGTATAAACAAAGATGGAAAACAATATTATAGTAATAGTTTATATTAATATTATATATTAATTTTAATATTTTAGGTTGGGGCAGAAGGCCAAGGCCTATCTAATCTTAACTATCTTCTATATATAATATAATAATATATCAATCAATAACAAACTACAACAACGCAGTTCAAACACATGACTAACAATCTAGACAATGTCTAAATTGAAATACATCACAAATATATGAACTTTTCAAAACGGTTATAGGTGTAAACATACCAACATCGGCGTCGAAAGGTGAAGAACTACCAAACATAGGCATGTTGTTTTATTGTCGTCTGCTTGGATGTGTTTTTGTTTTCTTATTACAGTACACATTTACATTTGCGGATTATCACTGTTACCACTGATGTTTTATAAATCTTCCCAGATTCCATCAAGAAAAACCTAGAAAACCCTAGCTTATATTTATGCATCAAATTGGGGCCTACCTGAGAATGAACCTTTAGTTGAGATAGGTTCATACAACATGAAAATGGAAACACATGCCGACAAATTAGCTAGCCTCGCCATCATAAAAGATGGTCAGCCTATGGACTGATCAGACATACTCTTATGTCTTTCTTATGTCATAATTTTACTTTCGTGAACTGTGCTCACGAGATAGAAACATGACTGTTTACTGGTAGAAAACTTGACTTTTGTGTCTTAAATAATCACTTTGACTAGACATGACGTTTTAAAGAACATTTAGTCATCGTAAATGGAGAACCTGTCCCTTTATAGAAGATGGTTTTACGTTTGTAATTAAATTAGGATAATAAGAGCAGTTGTCAAAAATATGTTTAAAATTAATTATTGTGTCAAAGCTAAAGTTATAAATCTAATGCAGCTGTATGTTCCATTTGAATTTAACAATCAGTTTATTATTTTTCATTCTTATGCATCTGTCCAAAATGTCATTAGAAAACTCTCACACCTAAACTTGTTATTTGTATATTGTATTTAAAAAAACGACACATTATGATGATGTGCCTTTATGGTGTACGCTGCTGTCAAGGGTACAAAAACGGCACATTGGGATGATGTATCCTTATGGTGAGGTGTGTTGCTGATAGTACCTTTTGATTGTTATCAGAGCTTTTTTAGCCGCTCATGTGTTGCCGGGCCCGAAAGGGGAGCAAAGAATAGCAACATTGTTTACCTTCCATGCATGTCGTAAGAGGCGACTAAGGAGGTTGTGGGATGGAGTTGGCTGTCCCATCCCATATAGGGTCAGTGACCCAAAGCCATGCTGAAGTAGATGTGTCAGGTCGAAAGACGCAGATATCGCAGCAATGCTGTAAGCCACGATACAACGCAATCCGTTCTCCGGACTACATCCTGCTGATCTGCAGGAGTTTGAGAACGAACGCAGAAGAAGAACTTTTTACCCATAAAAAATAATGGACTTCGTGATTAAGGTAATCCTGTCACCATGATTCACATATTAACTTTGGAAATGATGAAAGCGTATCGTATTATATGCCCCAGAATGTTTCCTTTGGTCCTATATTCTCAAATACAATCCGGAGATTGTGGTAGCTGGATTATTTTTGATGGTTAAAAGCGCTAATATAACCAAATTCCCTCCCTAATATTGACGGTGCTAAAAAAGGGGGAGCGGGCAAAGACGACTAAGGAGATTTTGGGCTGGATTTCGCCGTCACATCCCAATGAGCCAACATTGAATATCCCAATTCCATGTATATAAATAGTCTATTGTCTGTCCCCAGGTGAATGATTGTTGATCTTATTCACACTTGCCACTAAGCGTAGGGGTGGGAGCTTAAGCCGTCGTTCAAAGACCAGATGTGTCGCCGTGGTTTAATTTAAACTGTGGTTGTTCAAGGCTATTTTGATGTTTTCTATCCACCGTTTTCTTGGTCTACCTTTGGCTTTAGCCTGGATATTATTTTGCTATATGCTCTTATTGGTATCTGGTTGGGTTCATTCTTGTAAAATGCACGTGGAGCGCATGGCCGTGTGATTAGAATACAGTTCTCAGACCCCCTGAGGTTCCGGGTTCAATCCTCGATTGGGACAGTTTTTATATCCTTTACAGGGTCGGAAAACATGCAGTAACAAAAGTTTTTTTTCATAAGGTGTCCGAACCATTTTACTTGATGAACCATTAAATATGTTCAATTCATGATATTATACCAACTTTTTTCCTAATTTCTTTATTTATTTTATCTAGTTTGTAGCTTTTCTCAAACACTTCATTTAATATGTAACGATTTCCCTCTGCTGCGAGGCTGTTAAAGACCATGTTTGACATTGGTAGCAGAGTGTTGGTATAAAAAAAATAATAACATTGCTTTATGCTGCGTGATTCTGGACTTTCTATGCGAGACACGCTCGACAGCTTAAGGCTTTTCACCTTTGGGGCCTAAGAAACCTCAAGGGAGTACGTTGGCATGTTCGAGTACCAGAAACGGAAATCCTTCAAAAGTCCCGTTTGCAAAGCATCCATGCCCTGTTGACTAGGTCCCAACTCCGCTGGACTGGTCACATAATCCGTATGCCAGACAATCACCTTTCTAAGAGATTATTCTATGGGTAGCTGTGCGATGGTAAACGTTCAATACAAAGTAACTGCGTGAAACGTAACAACAATTAGACTTACGTAAAACACCGGTTTATATTTCGTTTCAATGGGACACGACAGACTATAGCTAAAACTAGTAGGTAATGATGGGCAATGATGAGCACACAAGAAATCATAAAAATTACAATACACAAATCACATTCAACATTTCAACCAAAAGGTATTTATCAAGACACAAACAAAACATCACGAAACGTCAAAAAACCCCGACAAAACGTCGTCTTTTGATGTTTTGTTTGTGTCTTGATAAAGACCTTTTGGTTGAAACGTTGAATGTGATTTGTGTATTGTAATTTTTAGGATTTCTTGTGTGCTCATCATTGCCCACCATTACCTACTAGTGTTAGCTATAGTCTGTCGTGTCCCATTGAAACGAAATATAAACCTGTGTTTTACGTAAGTCTAATTGATGGTAAACCTTCAAGGATCACATAAAAAAGCTCTCTCAAACACTACAGCATCGATCCTAGCTCCTGGAGACTACAGCCCTTGATCGTTCAGCTTGGTACACTCAGATCACTGCTGGCGTCACTAAATTTGAAAAAGAAATAAAGCTGCGGGAAATTTACAAGCAACGAATGCGGAAGGACAAATGCGAAAACTCTCCTACCCCGAACCCTCTGCACTCCTACATACACTACAATAGAACTTTCCTGCCATGACGAATCTGTCTCATCGGGCATCTATGAACTCACAAACCAAAATAGACAAGTACAAATGTTTCTCTACTTGTTCATCACATTTATTGTTTTTCACGCCATGTTCATATTGGATTGAGAAGGAGGAACAACATCATCATATAAATAGTCACCAATGAAAATCACGACAATAATCAGAAACGTAATGAATAAGTTCTAATTAGTTTTTCACAGATGTCTCTAGTGGCGGACGTCACGCTTTAGCTTTTGGCGTAATATCATGTCTAGTGACGAAGCTTTCTTTCATACCCAGGAGGGGGTGCAAAGGGAACGCATTGCTCTAGGCGGACCCAGGGTTATCAGATAACCAAGCTCCCAAATGTACCTCCTCGTGGTGCACCCTGGTAACAGAAAACAACAGCTCGAGCTGATTCTGGCCAAATCATTTGGGGATCGTGTCCGAGAATGTGGAGGAAGCAGATGGAAAGAGATGTGACTGCAAAAGAGACGGACAATATCTCCGACACCATTTGCATCACCACATACAGCGACACTGTCGACATACAGTGACGCCTGTTAGTCCAGCCAGAAGATTGGAGGGGCGGCCAATGTAAAAGGTACGTAAAGGCATGTTGAGAAACAAATATATGTCATAATGAGTACAATGACACACTGAAAGAGCAGAACAGCGCCAGAGGGCAGCGCGAACTGCAAATGGAAAGTGAAAAGTTTCTAGGAAAGGGGAGCTACAACCTCTGTTAGCTCGAGACGAGCTTCTAGTTACCTGTGATCATTATAGGCAGAGACCCACACCCAGTCGCGGGCAGTCGGAAAAGCAAGAAGACCTAAACCAACTCTATTGTCGAGCCTTCCTAAACCGGAAATTGCTCGCGAAGAGAAAGGGTTCCGTACCCGATGGGTTTAGGCAAGAAAGGGACAACGAAGGAAGTCCTGGCCCACTCTACTGTCAAGATTTCCTATACCGGAAATACACTTGCAGAGAGAAAGGGTTCAGTGCCTGATGAGCTCAGGCAGAAAAGGGACAACGATTTTAGCCCTGGCCCAGCTCTACTGTCAAGCTTTCCTATACCGGAAATACACTTGCAGAGAGAAAGGGTTCAGTACCTGATGGGCTCAGGCGCTATTAGGACAAGGTCGCTCAGCTCGAGAACGCCTTGCTCTCGAACGCGTGGTGTGAGACTCAAACATGTGCGAGGGGTTCACGAAGTCTGTGAACGAAGCCTCGGGTAGGAGGGCGAACGAGCCAGGGTCCAACTCTTCTGGCGAGTTCTTCCTCATACGGAACCAGGCTCGCGGATGAGAAACGGTTCAGTACCCGATGGACACAGGTAAAGTTCGTCCAATTGCACGAGATGGACACATAGACGGTGGAGCACCTCGTGCCAGATAGACGCGCTCGACAGACGTCTTGGCGAAGAGGCACTACACATCGGTGTGCCCGGCGACAGATAGAGGCTGTCACGGACTAGGGACTAAATCCGAAATAAAGGAATGACGAAAACGGATGTTCTGGACCTCGGAGTCCTTACCACAAGTGGCCAACCGGGGTGCAAATAATCACAGTTCTACTGTGGAACTTGCAGCACAACGTACTTCACGCTCCCCGGCGGAAATCACACGAAATATTCGTTGTGGTTATATGAGAGCGAACGCAGAAGAAGAAGAAGAAGATACCCAGGAGACTTCAACTTTCGCTTTGATGCATAGTGAAGAAGTTTTCTACTCAGAGGATCTTCTATGTCACAAGAGTCATCCATTGTGCATCTATCTTTTAACGAAGACTTCGCAGTCGGCAAACCATTCCACGAGTAGAAAGAGAATCTTAATGTTACACAGACTGTAAGGCGCAGATATAGCAGTTAAGCTGTAACCCATGACATAACGCATTCCGTTCTCTGATATGCAGGAGTTTGAGATCGAACGAAGAAGTCATGGGGCATTTTGCGAAAGATGGCTGCAGGAGTTTATAATTGCTCACTGAACTCTTTAGTACAATCTTATATGGCTGAGCCGTGTTGTGCTACAGTGAGAGTCGAAAAATGACTTCGAATTTGATTGTGTCGTCTTCATAGACGAGGTCCTTTTCGTCTGCAGCGTTTCCAAACACGTACGAAGTCTGAGACGACCTGTGTATTTCTCTTCCTCGTCCGCATGTGATGACCTTCCCATCTATCGCGAAACACAGTATGTATTACGGCTCTAAGCGATTACAGTTTATCACCCAAAAGAAGTGGGTCGATTGTGAATTCCGGGATAAACATCACCGCAGCCAGGGAATAAATATTATGTAAGAAGACATTAGTTCCCGCTGGGCGCTTGGATTGGTAGTGTATCCTATTCAGGACGTAGCCATCAACCCCGTATTTTTTGTAGTGATTTTCTAAGCAATATAAATACATTCAGTAGTTTGCCATGCTTTCTAAACAGCCCGAATGGTCAAATGCCTGTGGTGAGGATCGAACTCGGCACCTTGGGCTTCACAGACACACTCTGTACCACTGCGCCGCAGAGCAGGCTTGGAGACGGAGCCTAATTCTCTGTAGGACCTTGCTGGGCAAAAGGTTTGATGAATTACTAGGTTTTATCTACATATTGGTATATCTATGTTCACCGAGCTGCTAATACCTATATTTTGGAGACCCACTATGCCGAAAAGCCGCTCAAATCTACATTTTAATATGAATTTACTAGTGTTCGGCATAGCAGGAAAACCGTACGGAGACAAAGAAAACCGTACAGAGACCACGTGTTATCTACCCTTAAATACAACTAGTCCTTAAATTATATATATATATATATATATATATATATATATATATATATATATATATATATATATATATATATATATATATGCCTATATATGTTATCTACCATTGGTATATCAATTTCAACTCTGTCTGAGCATCAATATTTATCTTCTTCAAATCATAACATTGCAAGACAATCCCCGCATTGTATCCATTTCACTTCGAATATTGCAAAATAGAGTCATGATTTTATGTTATCAGTTTAATTCAAGCAAACATAGTTTACACAAAAACAAAACACATGACTTTTGTTTGGATATTTTATTATTCTTCTTCAACGTTCATTCTCAAACTCCCGCTGAATCTCTCTTGTAGCAAGACAATGGTCATACTAGATTTCCGAAGGATGTAGTCGAGAGAACGAAAATGTATTGTGCGCTGTTTTATTTGCGCCAATGGCTCGACACATCCGTCTTCAGTAGTGCTATTTTATTCAATTTATAACTATTCGAGTTTTGTTTGGGAATATTGCGTGAATGTCCTATGCCAAATAATCCCGGCGCCCGTGTGTTGCGGGGCCTGAAAGGGGAGCAAAGAGTAGCAACTGATTACCTTCCACGCATGTCGTAAAAGGCGACTAAGGAGGTTATGGGATGGAGTTGGCTCACCCATCCCATATAGAGTCAGTGACCCAAATCCATGCTGAAGTCGGATGTGTCAGGCCGAAAGGCGCCGACATCGCAGCAATGATGTAAGCCATGACACAACACATTCCGTTCTCCGGACTACATCCTGCTAATCCGCAGGAGTTTGAGAACGAACGCAGAAGAAGAAGAAGAAGAAATAATCCCGAGACTCATCGTTCTAAAGGGACGTCACTTGACTTTGATTTTCATTGTCTGGCAGCACACAGTATACACAAAGCAACCAGTGAAAATCATGGAGATAGTCCGTGGCAAACTTAACTGTAGAAGGATGATTCCACATATCCATCAAGTACCGTCTTCGCAATGAAGGTTAGCTGCAACAAACCTACAACATTCATTTTCTTCTCATTCCATGATGTTCTCCCTATTCTTCTATATACCCACATCTCAAAGGCATCAATTCTGTCTTCTAACTGTTTATTTAGTGTCCATGTTTCAGAGCCATACATTAATATAGAATAGATGTAGCATTTTATAATTCTCATTTTTAACTTGTTTGTAATTTTAGATGTTACTATTTTTCTTCATGTCATTGAAGGTACTTTTAGCCATTCCTATTCTCCTTTTAACTTCTGTTTCACATGTGCAGTCATTTGTGACTATGTGTCCAATATATTGATAATGTTTTACTTGTTGTAGTTCAAAGAATGGAAATGCGTTGTTTCATGTCTCCATGTATGCTTATGTTTAGTTCGTGTTCTTCTGTGTCTTTGCTGATTATCATGATTTAAAAAAAAAATATTTATATCCAGTCTTCATTACTTCATTTATTGACTTGATCTATTAGTCTTTGTAGTTCATGTTCACTTTCTGCTAAAAGAACAGTGTCATCTGCATATCTAAGGTTGTTTATTATTTTTACATTGATCTTGATTCGTGGCATGTGTTCTATATTTTAAAATATATTCTCTGTGTATATTAAATAGGTTTGGTGATAAAATGCAATCTTGTCTTACCCATCTTCTTATTTCTATGTATGGTGAGTAATTGTTTTCACACCTTATCGATGCAGTCTCTTCCCAATATATATTTCTAATTAGTCTTTTGTCTTTCCATCTATGTCTATTTCTTTAAGACATTTAATTTTTCATGTTGGACTCTCTCAAAGACCTTGCTGTAGTCTATGAAGCAAATGTAGATACTTTTTTGGACCTATATATTTATCTAACAATAGTCGGATACCAAGTATAGCTTCTCTGGATCCTTTGTTTTTCATAAAACCGAATTGTTCTTCACCGACCTCAGTGTTATTTTTTATTCTTTCATGTATTATCTTGAGAAGTATTTTAGTTAAATGGTTCATTAGACTTATAGTTCTATATTCTGTACATTCCACAGCCATGGGTTTCTTAGGTAGTGGTATGAATTATTGAAGATGTTAGGTCTTTAGGTGTGTGGCCTGTTTCATATATGTCAGTGCAAAGTTATGTGATAATATTCACACCAAAGTCATTTAGAGTTTTTATTATGTCTGCTGTTATGTTGTTAGAGCCTGCAGTCTTTCCACATTTTAAAAACTGCAAACAGAAAAGCGTCAGTTTATTTTTGTCTATTTTAATTTCAGTTTTTGTGTTTGTCCTCATCTTGACAAAGGCACAGTAGTCGAAATGTTTAGTCTGTGTATTTGTTTTATTTATAAAATTGATATTTAATAATTTTTTAAATTTTACAACTTTTTATAATAAAAAAAATGTGTGTATTTTGTATTAATCATTTTTATATGAATGTTCTCAACTTTTAACTATTTAGGGAGCAAGTTATCAAAAGATAGTGATACAAGCAAAGAGACATCAACCGGAATATGTCTAGCAGCAGTGGAATTTAACACGTTTGCGGATTTATGCTGCTCGCACTAATTTAATAAATTTACCGGACTTCTAAGTTTCAATAATCAAAACCAGCCTTCATTTCATGGGTAAAGGAGTAATTTAATATAGAAGAATATAGGATTTATTAATAAAGAAAAATAAGATGGGCACTATGTGCCTGTGCAGTGTGCATGTTGTTGTATGTGTGTCTATCGACCGGTCCATATTCATATTAGCTTGGGAATGTACAATCTGAAAGTCTTGACTAAAATAACATTTTTTAAGGATGCCGTGTGGTTTAAGATGGAAAACGTGTTGACTCAAGTTTCGAGGCAAATAGGTGCCATCTGAACGGAATTGGTTCAAATCCCGTTTGCTGAATTATGATTGTTCTACAGATCATATACTCATTGACAAACATGAATACGTCTCCGTCATCTTGGCTGAACCGACTGATCTAATTTTTCGTTGGTTACTGCATGTAATTTGTCAATGAAAAACATGGACCAATGAATGGTTGCATTTTCTTTATAATTTTTTTCAATGGTTTTTTTTTGGCCATTCATTCTCATACTCCCACCTCTCTTATAACAGAGCAATGGTCCTAATAGATTTCAAGTAGAATGTAGTTTAGAGAGCGGAAAATGCATTGTATCATCGATTTCTTTACGTCACTGGCCTAAAACATCCGACTTTGGCGTTTGTAACTAATATGCCCAATGTATTTACCACTTTCACTCAGCAGTGGACGTCTGAAACAATATCATTAGTAGGTCTTTAGTAAGCCAGCCGTACAAGAGAACTGGTTTCCATACATGCTGGACACTAAACTTAAAGCTAACCACACATACTTGACTCTGTATGCCGTTGCTGTGAGTCTCTGTCGATACACCTACAATCGCACACAAGACTGCATGTGAGACCTGCAGTAAAACGGTGGGTCATATAGTAAATAAACGTAATAAAAACTTCGACGTGTTAAATAACAGTTTTACATTGAGCAAACACAAGATATAATAAATAGACGTTTCGAGCAACAAATCGTAATCAATTTATGGGCAAGCAAGCACATTATTGAAAAAATAATATAGACCAGTTATTCCCCTTGTGTTGTCGTAATGACATATGATACTTGTCCATACTAGTTAAAAAGTGCTCGTGAGCACTAACAATCATGATTTCCCGTTACAGTTCAATCTTTCTTATACAAACCCAAAAAAAAAAAGAATATGGAGAAGGAATGTGGGAGGGGATATGTACAGTACAATGAAGAAGGCTATATGGAGATTTTTCACGTCCACTTTTACTTTCAATTCCTCTTTCATTTTCTATGTTGACTCGCTCATTGTTAAACCCTGATATTCTGAGTAGCATTGAACCAGGAGAACATAATTATCACAGCTGGTATTTTACAAATATAAATATATTTATGTTGTGTTATATTTTACGGTGCTCGCACACTCGGTATTACATCTGGGAGGTATTCGCCGTCTGAATAGGCTGAGAACTCTTGATATAGATTAAGACTTAGTGGGATTATGTAGTCTACTAAAACACTTTTTGAAAGAAATGATAATCGGAGAATAACAAGAAGAAAAAATAATAGAATGTGTCCAGTCTCCAGAGAACAGAGAAAATTTTACAGATCTGGCCACTGTACCACATCACGAGGAAAACTATAGATATCTGAAACAGCTCTGACAGACATGTTTTACGGCCCTTTCTCGGTAATGGTGACTCCAGTGCAGTTCATTGCTGAAATCTATATCGGCATCTGACTTCAATTGGAGAATGAGGAAAATGAAGAAGAAAAATACACATATGGAAAAATTGCATGATAAGAAACTACAGAATAAAAAGAAAATGTGAAATTAAAATCACAACTCACTCAATCAAGTTTCATGCCGAATGTGGTATGCGATCATATTTCTCCACAACTCTATTTCTTGTATATTGATAATAAGTTCAGTTTGTGAAATTCTCTCGTGCCACAGTAACAACCCATCCAGCAACGTCTCTCTTTATCGTCCCCTGTCTCTTCACCCCATGATCTTTCCGGTAGTTACTAAATGTTCAAGTTTCGCTCTACTCATCACGTGCCCTAAAGATCTTGACTGCCTGCTTCTAAATTGTCTTCTTACTCTAATATTCGTGATGACTTCTTGCAATCACTTCTTGCTGTCCTTGCAATTTTCACCATTCTTCCCAAAAACCACATCGCAGTAGCCTCCAACTCACGTTTTAGACTTTAAAAATTTACATTCCCTGCTACAAATGCATAAACAAAGAAAAGATTCGATATCATATCCTGGCACTCGAATTCACACATGTGTTGATAGTAGTCCATTGCATAGAATATTTCTCATTTTTTGAAATGTCAATTCCTCTTGTGCTATCCTGCTCTTTTTCTTAATTGAGCACCGGTCATCTGTTTATAAAACGTTGCCAATAAACTTGACTATAACTACTTGATTTAATTTTGAATCCTCCATCTTATTACTGCAAGGGATTGACTGTATCATCCCATAGTGTCCAAGTGACCCATAGACCATGCTAAAGTAGGATGTGTCAGTCCAAAAGGCACAGCTATCGCTGCTAAGTTGCAAACCATGACTACGTATTCCGTTCTCTGAACCTGGGTCGCGTGAAGTTGACTATTTAATAGCCAAATTTCACAGATTTGTCAACTGGCAATGAAATTTATGTTTTTGTCATTTGTTATTATTAATAACATTGAAAATGGGATAAAAGGTATGAGTTTGGCCATTGTTTGTAATTTTTTACTTGAAATTTGACTCGAGTTTGCAATTTGAATAAATTTAAGCTCTGTGGCAACCCTGCTCTGGTCTGATAATCCGCCAGAAGTTTGAGAAAGAGCGATGAAGAGGAAGTGCAATTTATAGAATAGTAAGAAATTATGTAGAGGCAGTAGATATCTGGTTTTATGTTGTTCATCCGTCGTTGTCGACGATGACCATTAAGCTCAACTGGGATGAAGATGATGATGTCTTGAGTGTGCCCAAATGTGACTAATGAGAAATATGCGTGCTTGGAATTGCTTGTGTTTCTTCTAGCGTGTTTTTGTTGTGCAACTTGATGTCTGAGGTTCTATGCAGCTTCTGTACCACACTTGATTCGACGGAAGCCTGTCATACCTGTCTTATCCAAGATTCTCACTTGAATGTGTGTCTATGTTGAAGTCAGTCGATGATGTCTTAATAGTGTCTTTAAAACTCCTCATCTGTCCTACGGCATCGCGGTATCCTGTCCGGAGTTCTCCATATAACAACTTTTATGATAGACGATGATCTTTCAGGCGAACCATGTGTCCTGCCCAGGTTGTCTGTACCTTCATCAACATTGTGTGTACTTACAGACTTCGATTTTATCAGTACTTCACTGTCTGGCATTTTATCCCATCAATGGATGTTGAGTATCTTACCAAGGCAGCTCAGGTGGAAGGTGTTGAGTCTTCTAGAGTGTCTGGCATATGCTGTCCATGTTTCACAGACATAAAGAAGTTCTGGTATTGCATCTTGGTAAACTATGAGTTTGGTGGTACATGTAGTTGTTAGTCGCCTTCTGTATCATACAATTTTCGCAGTCTTCCATATATGGCCCTAGTTTATGATGTTATGTTGTTTACCCGAGTGTTGGCTTGTGAGAGAATGCAGCCTAAATGTGACACGCTTTCGCTATTATTTTGTGTTATAAAAAGATGGTAACAACACATTAAATATGTGTAAAGATCAATCAATAATTAGACAATTGCACACAAAATTTGGTGATATCCTCGTGATCTCCTTGTCAACATGGACTTGACCATTCTTTTCTTTGGGGTCAGGGGAGGGGGTGTTAAAATATACCTCTTATGGTGAGATACACTGCATTCTTCTTCTTCTTCTTCAGCGTTCATTCTCAAACTCCCACTGGATTTCTCTTGTAAAAGGACAATGATCCTACAAGATTTCCAGTTGAATATAGTCCAGAGAATGGAAATGCGTTGTGTTGCCGTTTTATTTGCGACAATGACCCAAAACATCCGTCTACGGCGGGATACACGGCATTCAACCAGGGAAATAGTCAAATTTGGTTATATCAAAGATTTTAACAATAAAATAATTGGGTAAGTCTCTGTTTGGATAATCCAGCTACCATTACCGCTGAAGATAATCGTTGACAATTGGATAATCCAGCTACCATTACCGCTGAAGATAATCGTTGACAATTGGATAATCCAGCTATAACGACCGCCGGAGATATTAGTTCACAATTCTTGGGAGTGATGTGTATCTATATACACAATGAATGGAAGTGTATCCTTTAAAAGGACAGAAAATTTAGCGTCATAGCTTTTAAAGGGTAACTCCTTTTTAGGGTTTACGAAGTCATCGCCCCTACAAATTGTCAAGTCCAAGTGGGCCGGGAGATAGCGGTGATAGTACCCAAAATTAAAAATGTTATGTTGAGAACATCATGTACATATGTAAAGATTAATTAATGGTCAACAAACTGGTGTGACCTTTAATAACGTCCTAATAATTTAGAGAAAGATTGATAATAATACATAATAAACATAATGTAAATTTCAAGAGTTGTCTGTCCTGACAAAATGCAGAGGCGTCACTTGTTGGAGGCCACGTACTTCTCGAATTCTGAGATGAAAAAAAATTATTTAAAAAAATATATGAATAATTGAAATATGAAAATAGAATGTAATAATATCACAGTCAAATCCCATTATAACAATTTGGTCCAGAGTGGCGAAATATTTATGTAATAATAGAAATTAGCTATATACAGTCAAATGCCATTTTTGCAACTTGATCCGCACCGATGTAATACGTATGCAATAATATAAATTCGCTATTGGCCTATACAGTATAGTCAAATACCGTTATAACAACATGGTCTGGACTGAAGAAATAGTTATGCAACAACATAAATTTGACATAGGCACAATAGCCTACAATACAGTCAATACCCATTTTAAAAACTTTGTCCGGACCGATAAAAAATGTATGTAATAGCATATTTATATATATATATATATCTATATTCATTTTTCATACAAGTTGTCTCAGAAAAGTTATGAACATCAGATGGCAAGACAAGATTCCAGATACCACTGTCCTTGATAGAGCTGGTATCCCCAGCATTGACACGATCCTATGCAGACACAGATTTGTTGGGCAGGTCATTTGGTGCGTATGCCAGACCATCGTCTGCCAAAAATACTTCTCTATGGTGAGCTAGAGATGGGTACATGATCTCAAGGTGGCCAAAGGAAGCGATACAAGGACTCGTTAAAGAACTCGCTGAAAGCCTTTGAAATGGACCACGATACATGGGAAGAACTTGCACAAAACAGATGAAAATAGATTTCTGAGGTGACGCAGCCGTATGAAGCGGTCTTCGGCAGGAGACGCTAAAGAATATTTTTTTTCGTTATATAAATTTTTTATGCGTGACGTATATAAATGACATTTGCCACGGTTATAACACACTTCAAATGGACGGCACTGTCGGTAGCGAAATATTGAATTACTGTCCAGTTTTTCGGCAAAAGCTGCCCAATGATACGATTGGATAACATTTTACATCTAGCAGTTACACAAAGGTCAAACAAATGCAAAGAAATAATAATAATAATATAGGTAAGAACTAATCAGAAATAATATTTTTGCTTATTCATCGATGTTTGTGCTGTTATAACAGGTTCAGTATTCGTTCTCCTTACATCTGTGCTATTTTCTTTAAAAAATGATTACATCAGACTTAAATCGATTCATGTTCACCTCCGACCGACATCTCACCCTGTTCACAATAACGGTTGCATGAAATTATGACCACGATATATATTTATGTTCACATTTTTAAGAGGAAGTTGTTTAGTGGTCGTTTGTTAAGATCTTTTTTTTTTGGTAGCAGTTGTACATCGTTCTGTATTTTGTCTCAGAGACGGTGGTTAATTTTTAAAAATCTCAATGTGTAAACAAAGGAGAGTCTTTGAGACATTTAAATGTTACGGTTAACTATTAACCGACGGCTAATTGTACAATTACATTTGTTCTCACATCGGGCAACACCGAGTATTGCTTCTAGCATATTATAAGTCGATCCACCTTTTATATATACTATATATACGACGTCCCCTTTCATATTTATTATAATGTCCAACTTTCTTATTGTATATATTATATACTCCGGCTGCCTTCTGCCTGCACCATCTCTACATTTAGGTGTTTATTTTTTGTTATCTATTCTCCCCCACCCCCACTCCTTGTCGAAGACGTATCTATGACCATGTTTATGACAACTTTCAAAATTTGCCACAGGGCTAATCTACTTACACTAAACCGTCCTGTTTGTTTTAGGATTCTCCACGAAGTTCTGTTGGGAGATAACGTTTTCCAAATCCGAGTCCAATTTCATATTTAACACTTTGAAACTGTCACACTATTCATCTGTGACGCGTCCTTTAAAGAACATTGTCCACACTGTCACTGTATGTCTCTCGGTTCTGTGCAAGTATTTTAGCCTCTTCCAATGTCATGTTCAGAAGATCGTAGTCTTGGTGTGCCTCTTATTCTATTTCTTGGAAAACCCCCCCCCCCATCCCTCAATGATTAATATTTCTAAGCAAGTGTGTCTCTCTATATGACAGAACTATTGTTTATTGTGTTTTTTAAGACGTCACATTACAGTAATATTCAAATATTAAGTTTCACAACGGGTTCTCCTTCTTCTTCAAAGTTTGTTCTCAAACTCCTGCAGATTAGCAGGATGCAGTCCAGAGAATGGAATGCGCTGTCATGGTTTAAATGCTTAGTTGCGACATCTGCACCTTTCGTCATGACACACCCGACTTCAGCATTGCTTCTGGTCCACTTTAATCCTATATGGAATAGGTCAGACAACTCCATCCCAAATACTCCTTAGTCGTCTCCATATGACATGAGTGTAGAGTAAATTGTATTGATATTCTTTGCTTTCTTTTTGGGCCCCGACAACTCACGGGCGATTTTATGTTGTAATATGCTACGAAAATTTCACTCAAAATATATTTAACTAAAATGTCTAGCGGAAGGGGGAACTTGGCTAGTCCTACTAGCTTACTTACGACAGGCCACTGATGAACTGATGAACTAATGAACTGACACTGATGAACTAAGAGTTGGGTACGAACTCTATCTTAGGAAATAGGAAATTAAGTCTACAAGAGACACTGGAGTTGGGCAGCAGTAGCACAAGACAAACAATAAAGATACAACAATCTGGTAAAGAGATTACCTTCGTACGTAATAACCCCGTCGCCATCTTTATCCATTGACCGCATGAAGTCGGCAACTTCTGCATCCTCTAAATTCTGACCCATTTTAGCTACTGCCAGCCGGAACTCTCTGGCTGGAACAATCATGTACAAAATATGATTCTTAAATTGATAATATTCCGATGATTTAAAAAACAACAACAACAGACATAAACATATTTTTTGCCGTGAAGATATGATTGTCTATTGTCTAGCCCTGGGTGGTTGGTGGCACTACTGGTCTACACTTGTCATTAAGCCATTAAGCGTAGCGATACACAGTCACTCCACTTGACTGTAGTCTTCCTTCTAAGGTACGATGTGTCGTCTCGGTTGTACTATATCCATGTTTAGTAAAAGCATTTTAAATATTATATGTCCAATTATTTCTTGGTCTTCTTCTGGAACCTGATCATATTTTTATTAAGTGTCATAAGGGGCTGACCATACAATACGTCAACATTTTTTAGGCAATATTTGAACATCACCCTCCTTTGTCATTTACTTGTTCCCCCTTCTGATTAATTATGTCAATACATTTTATCCCCCCCCCCCCAATAATTGTTTAGCTGAAATAGTGCGGAAAAAAATATTTGTGTCAAATTTCCAATTAGCTTTCTTCTCAAATTCAATTGGTGTATAAAAACCAGTTTGTTGACGTCAGTTTTTGTCAAACCCATGCACCTACCTCTTGTTAACAGCCGTCAAACTTTTCTAGACGCACTACCCCAAAACTCACTGTCAACTAGGCTGTCGCGCTCCTCTCAGATCAGAAAGGTGGTCAGAAAAAAAATGACTTGGGGGTGGGGTCGGATTTGGCCCTCGGCCTGTATTTTTTTAACCACTGATCTAGAGATGCGTTTCTTATCACGAATACTTCCCATCGAGGCCAACTCCTTGAAGTGGAGATTAGTCTTAGTCCAGCCAACAGAGACTGGAAACAGAGAGTGTTTGGTCGGATCATCCCTGACATCTTACAGGATCACAGTCCTTCCCAAGCAATAACTGGTGCTAAAGACGGAGATACCAGGCCGAGAGGTGCGCCTGTTATCACTAAACACGACTAGATAACATGTTTTCACAGCACAACTTGCCGTGTAGACATGTTAAACTTCAAGCAAGAAGAAGAAGATCTCAAATACTGCACCTGACTGAACACACATACAATATGATAACAAACCTGTGATAACACCGTCTCCGTTGTGATCAAATGATCGGAAAGTTTCTCTCATGTTCTTATCTGCGCAGTGTTTGACCTTGTACTCTTGTGCTATCAATGGCAGGAACTCACTGAATTCGATACAACCACTGCCTGGAGACAGCGGTTATGGGACATAGTTAAACAATTTGATGAAAATAGTAGATGATATAAACAATGTTATGATATGTATACAAAATATCAGTAGGTAGTAGACGAGATGTGAACCAGATCCATTTCGATGGCATATATTCGCCTCGCGACTTAAGTCGACGCGTTTTCAGAATTCGACCTCATCCCTAAAAAATATGTGACTTTGGTCAAGACTTTCAATGTGTATATGTTCAAGTTACTAAGAATATGGACAGGTCGATCGACACACAGACAACAGCAAAACATTCACAGCACAGGTTTGTAAATTTATTAAGACCACAAACAATTAAAAGTAATACGTGTCATCATGCTTCGGTATTACACGGACCATTAGGCCCACGTGCAGATGTAAATAACACATAAACAGACACACAGTTGCTTCAGATGTAACAGTTAAGTGAGTAGTGCAAATAGGAAGCACCCAGGAGTTATATTAAAAAAACTTAACACAGCAGAAGTACAAGAACTAAAGATCATTGTGAAGTTATTTTCTTATATCTTCATTCCCACGAGCATACATATTACAATGATATAATCCGGAGAATTATATTGAATGGTGGAGATCCGTTCCCAAATCGCTAGCACTCCACACACTGTATGCCTCTCACTGATATGATTTTTTTTTCATTTTCCTTCCTTTTGCGCTAAAGTTAGCGCATAGGGTAGAGGTCAGATCTCTCCAATTATGTCTGTTCAAAGCTATTCTGTGCAGTTCTTGAATAGTATGAATATTTGTTGTTTTACTTTCTTTAAGTATTGTTTCTCTGAGTGTTTATTTTCGTCTACCCCTTGCTCTTTTGCCTGTAGGTATCAATTCAAGAGATTGGTGGTGTATTCTGTTGGTGTCTGCGCGTAGGACATGCCCAATGTAGGACCAACGGCGTTTTCTGATAACATCTGTGATGAAATTTTGATGTGTCTCTTCTCTGATTATATCATTCGATTTGAATTCACTCCAATGGGTGTTAGTTATCCTACGAAGACATTTGTTCTCGTAACTCAGTAATTTTTTTTCTGAAGATAAAGAGTGTTTCCAGCACTCACATCCATATGATAGCACCGGAATAACGCAGGAATTAAATAAGCGCATTTTCGTGCGTGTGCTGATTGACTTTGACTTCAAGATATTAGACAGTCTGTTAAATGCACTTGATGCTAGGGCAATGCGAGTTGTAATTTCTGACATGACATCACCGTCGAGTGTTAATTTGCTTCCTAGATAGGAGAATTTGTGTACATTTTCAAGTTGTCCATTTAAAGTAATTTCGTTAGGTGAATTGGTGAAGTCCATAATTTTTGTTTTTGATGAATTGCTTTGGAGACCTATTTGTCCTGCGATGAGTTTTAATCTATCAGTTTTTGTTTGTGCATCTTGATGGGTTTTCACTCAATAGTGCAAGATCATCAGCAAAATCCAGGTCTTCTAATGTTGTTTATTTATCCATTTGATTCCTAAATTTGTATTGGATGAGCTTTTTCTCATAGCCCAGTCAATTACTTATATGAATGCTAGTCACAATAATAGCACTTACGTAAAACGCAATGTCGATCTTGTGTTTTACGTATATACTATTGTTATACAATTTTACAGAAGTCGCACTTGTTATCGATTATCAACAATAAGTAATTTTTGTCCATTTTGCCGATGTCGCCATGACTACAGATGTCAACTACAAGACGAACATTATTGAAGATTGTATGTGAAGTTTTCACATGCGATGCATGCATATAATTTTTTGAATTAGTGTCTTTTGGGCGACCTACTTTTTTTAATTCCCTCTGCCTACTACATGAAGGGTTGTTTAGGAAGTTGTTTTCATCAATTCTAAATTCATGACCGATGCAATTCTTTTTTTTTACAAACTGACACACATTCTTGGTTTGTTTCTTCCCTCAGTGAATTGCTTGTTTTAAAATATGTCCATGTTATGTTCAATGTTATTGAAAGGCAACTGTTATCAAAGTTAATTAATTTGGTGTCTATTGCTTGTTTGGATTTTCAGCTTTCACATCCACATGCCGTGCAGACATGTCAACTAGTAAGTTTGCATGAAACCATGGTTGCTGGAACGCCTCTCGGCCTGGTATCTCTGACTTTAGCACATGTGCTTGCTTGGGCAGGACTGTAGTCCTGCTCGATATTGGGTTGTTTCGACCAATTTTAGCCCATGACAATACCAACTATCTACGACAACCCGGCACACACCCTTGCGCCATAAAATACATTTCACATGCATCGGTTGTAGTTCCGGTTTGGCCTCGCTTCCCCATGGCTCAATTTCTTGATTCAGAATTCTCCATCTACACTCGTGCTCCCTTCTTTTGAATCTTCTTCCCAAGCTCTCTCACCCGCTCATCCTTTGTCTTTCCATATCATACTCTCTGCCATCTACACAGTGATACCTTCCTACGACGCTTTTCCCCGCTCCCCCCCCCCCCCAAACCTCCGCTTCAATTGTGACCTCCCTCTGTTCTCCTCCCCCGCCTCCACATATCCGCCTCTTGTGACGTATCTCCGTTATATTTCTGGACCCACACCGGTTTACCATTCGGATCCTGACCCTACCTTCCCTCTTCTTTCCCGTCTCTTCTCTTCTTTCTCCCGCCTTCTCTCCATCCTTTCTCTCTTACATTTATTATTGTATGCCTTCTGTTCGAGTCATGGTTGCTGTCAGGTTATCGTGACACCTGCACCTACGACTTTACTCATCTCTATCCTACCCCTCCCCTCACTTGATCACTTTCACCAAGCTTTGATGGGTATAGTACGCTCCTATATTACGCCATGTTCACTGCCTGAGGCGCTTGCTGCAAGTCTCTGTTTTGTATCTTGACCTACATTTTTTCTACGGTCCGACTTTAGCTAATGAGGTCCGCTATTCTTTCCGCTTATCGAAGCTCTTACAATCTCATATTGTGGACAAGACAAGATTTATTTAGTGATCCGAACTAAGTACATTTTGTTGTTGTTATTTTTGTATTTTATTTAACCTGATGTTCATTTTTTTGTAATATTCTATCATTTTCACTCCATCAGTTCTTTCACATTTTTCATTTGCTTTCCACTCCTTATGTCACCACTTCTATCTTTCTCCTATAACGTTTCCCCTGATATGCAAGCCTGCCTGTGCTCAACCCGTTTTCTCTCCTACTTCTCTTCCTATCACCTCCACATCATATGTTTGTCTCTATCTAAAATGTGTTGTCTGTGTTCTTTTGTTTGTCTTGATTAAGACTATTTAGTCGAAAATCCGTCTGTCACCTAGCAATCTCTTGTTGCTAGGTAGTTTGACTTATTTTGTAACACGCATACCTGTTCCTGTTAGTTTTGATTTTTGCCCTGTTACCCCAGCCTTCCATTTCCAGTTTCCGGTTGTTGCCCGACATCGAAACGTTTATCTTTTTGTTTCAAGTCTCTGTTGACTGGACTAAGCCCCCATCTCTACTTCATGGAGTTGGCGTCTATGGGGATCCAAATGCCAATACAGGTATTGTGTGCTGCATTATTTTATCTGAACAATAGTACTACCTCCTGGAACGACAAAAATGTATCAATAGCAGTAGTTTGTGAAGACACATGACACAATAACACAATTCATCCTACCATCATTGTCAGCTTTTTTCAAGAGGTCTACCACGTCTGCTTCTGACAATGGTCTCTTGATTGCTTTCACGACCTCCCGAAGTTCATGGTAGCTTATGGTGCCACTGCCGTCTTTATCAAACAGGCAAAATGCTCTGTTAATATCTGTACAGTGTAGGATCATTGAGGATTGAGTAAAACAATAAAATTAAAACACAAATGATAGATTATTTTAACAATGTATTGACTAGTGAACTTCAATAGTTCGAAAATTCGACAGATTAATTTGTTTTGACAATTAAAAAAAAATTAGTTTGTAAATATATCAATGTTCACATACATTCTGCTCCTGCCAACAAACATTTTTTCTTATTTTTCGTCGTTCGCTTTCAGGACAAGATATTTCCACACCCATCCGCATCTCTGAGGATAGAATTCGCTGGAGGACTCTGTGTGCTGAAGCACCCAATGTGGTACCCCTACGACCCTGAAGGGTTACAGGTTTATTGATTGATTGATGGCTCGATAATATGTGATTGCTGCACCAAAATGTAATCCGATACGCGTAACTTGGAACAAGGTAATGGAGTTTTCCTAATCACTGGTAACATACATAATAATATAAAAACGACGTTTCGACCAAACGGCTATAATCAATAACACAATATAACTCACGACCAAGGCCGTACATACATCTTCGGTATGGAAGAAGGTTGCCTTAAAAACGGTCATTTGTCCATATTAATTGCAATTCCCACTTTCTATTAGATTTTGATGATCTTTTTTCAGAAAATCGTTAAGGCTAGGGAGTTTTACCCCCCTTTGGCTAGGTCCTAATACTACTAAAGGGAGAGTGGTTGACCCCCTCCATCGACGGATTTCCACAGAACAAATAAAACGGCATTTTTTATTTTCACATAATAATGGTTAGACGTTAATGAGTGGAAAGCCGAGTTGTTCATCGTGTATTATGCTGTGTTCAAGATGGGTAAAATATTAAAATATAAAATAGATGATAAACTATTTTAATAACGTATTGACTAGTGAACTACGATAGCCATTAAACGACGTTTCAAGCACAAGTCGCTGTGTTCTTAATAGAGGCACTTTTTTCGAAACGACGATTTTTGTGTGTTATTATGTGTCTTACAAGTGATTAGCAAAACTTCATTAACTTGTTCCAACTTTTTCATATTGATGATTCAGACAAAGGTAGCAGTCAATCTCAGACTTCCAGCAGTGACGTATATTTTTCCATGAAAAGAGACAGGACATGGCCAAGTGTGTCTTCGTTTTTCATCGTATGTTGGGCAGACCTGCAACAAGAGTTGAGCAATCATAAATCTAATATCACAGATTATGATGAAATAATCCCTTTAGCTGTGAGCAAACAGCTCTTGAGACAACCCATAGCCTTTCTAATGAAAGCACAAGTTCTTTTCAATTGTGTAACTGAGATGACACCCGGACTCATTTAAGAGTGTTTCAAAAGCATAGTTATGTAAGGGTATGGATGTATATTTAGTCCCTGAATGGAAGCACTCAAGTGCGACAGTATCCCAGGATTACCATGTCCTGTCACTCACAGCAAAGAAATCTGGGCCAACTGTCTTATACTTTTTGTGTCAGATTTGTTGACCCATCCACTGTGATGGCACATCTAGCATTCCCCGTCACCTAGGAATCTGTCAAAAAAGGTCAAAGATGCAATGTCCGCTGGCCTGAATCTCTTCGTCATCCATGGGAAATATTTGATAGAGGATAAAAATAAGAAATTCAAACAAAATGTGACAATGATAATTATTTCACAGGTGACAGGTTGTCAGCATATCTCCCAACTTTTCTTAGTCGTCTCCTACGACATACATGAAGATGACAATAGCTGTATTATTTGTACCCTAAACTAAAAGCTCAGGTCCACACGGAACCGTATAGTGCCACAGATGTACACATCTGTTGAATCCATCTTACATTAGTGATATTGGTGCTGACGCAATCTCTTTTCTTTGGTTTGTTGTTGAAAAATAATCACCTGTTTCTGTCTGCATCCTGATGGGGTACTATGATCCCAGTCCAACCCCCCTTGGCGTTCTTGTTTCCCATTAGTTTCTACCAACGTATGTTGTGGTTATTTGAACTAAATATTATATCAATAAATAATCAATAATTAAAGGGAAAATTCATGTTTAGGGTTAGAGTTGGTTATGTTTTATGTAACTAATCATAACCCCAAATATAAGTATATTTCAATTAATAAATGTTAAACATAAACTGATAAATAAAGGCAATGAAAATAATCACACAGGCAGGGACTAATTGGCGCATCGGGGGGTTGGGCTACGATCATAGTATCCCTGATGGTAGGCATCATTTGTTTATTTCACCTGGATGAAAAATATTATCTACAATTGACACACACACACACACACCCCCTCCTCCCCCACTCTATCCATGAACTTGACATGCCCGTAGATATGATTTACGTAAGGTGAGGATTTACCACAAAAGTATAAAATTAATCCGATTTTGGTTTTCGTTTATAAATTCCACTATTTTATGGAAATTTTGAAGACCATTTTGTTTTTAAATCACTAAGTGTGATGTTTTTAGCGACCTTCTAGCTAAGTTCCTAGTACTAAATATTCTGTTCAGATTTGCTAAGTCAGTGTAGCAAGTACAAGAAATAGGCAACAAGCAAAACGCATGAAGCATATAAGAGTAACCTGTCTTGAAGAACTTAGCATATAAGACGCATGCCAAAACGCATGAAGCACTTAGCATATAAGACAGCAAAGAAAACACTAAGAAATCATCAAATCTAAAAAAAATAAGTCATGACAAGAATATGGAGAAAAGCTTAAAAAAGATAGACAATTGGACCAAAGATGCACCAAAGATGTTCTACAAGAAAGTACAAAACATGCGAAGTAAAAAAAGATACGAACCAAGAGAAGTAATCAACGATTAACATGTCATCATACTTAAACAGTGGCCAAGAAATCATGAAAAGATGGAAAAACTACTTCAATCAATTGTTAAACTTAAAGGACGAAGAAGTCTTCTTCTTCTACTTCTGCGTTCATTCTCAAACTTCTGAAGATTAGCAGGATGTAGTCCGGAGAACGGAATGAGTTGTGCCATGGTTTACAGCATTGCTGCGATATCTGCGCCTTTCGGTCGGACACATCCGACTTCAGCATGGCTTTGGGTCACTGACCCTATATAGGATGGGACAGGCAACTTCATCCCATAACCTCCTTAGTCGCCTTTTACGACATGTGTGGAAGGTAAACAGTGTTGTTATTCTTTGTTGCCCTTTCGGGCCCTCAACACAGGGGCGAGGACGGAGAAGTGATTACAAAAATAAATACAATAGAAAAAGACATGGAACCATACATCCTGAAATATGAAATTGAAGACACAATTAAACATGCACCAAATAAGAAAGCACCAGGAATAGCATAACTACAGAACTAATAAAAATGCTAATAGTGACAGGGCTACACGGACTGTTCAATATGATATGTAAAACACAAAAGACACCACAAGAGTGGAATACAGCGGTGATATTCCAATCTGGAAGAAAAGAGGCAGTAAAAGGGATTGCACTAAGTATAGAGGCATATCACACTTAAGCCACATAGGAAAAATCTTTAGCAAGATATTAGAGAGAAGGATTCGCGCGTATTTAGAACTACGGCTCAACAACACAGTTGGGCTTTCTGAAAAATAAAAACTGTACAGATGCAATCTTCTTCCTCAAACAACTTTCAGAAAGAGCGACAGAACATAACCGAGACTTATATTTGACTTTCGTGGTACAAGAGAAAGCTTTTGACAGAGGGGATAGAACACAACTACAGACATATGGAGTTTCCAACATCTGATAAGTCTATGTCAGAGCATATACGCCAATAGTCAATGTACAGTAAGAACGAGCACAGGTACATCCGATAATTTCTAATTCAATCGGGAGTGAGACAGGGATGTGTACTATTCGCCCTATTGTTCATTACATAGACCAGATCTGCAAAGTAGCAAAGATAACAGAAGATAACAATCTGAATGATAACTTAAACGAATTGCTTTTTTCAGATGACCAAGCACTAAGTAGCACCATCAGAAGAGCAACTACTAAGACAAATAGACAGGTTACATCAAACATCTCAAACCTTTAACATGAAGATAAATATAGAACAACCAAATTAATGAAGATAGGAAGAACAGAAAGAAACACGAATATAGGTCTCTCTCTCTCTCTCTCTCTCTCTCTATATATATATATATATATATATATATATATATATATATATATATATATATATATATATATATAATATATATATATATATATATATATATATATATATATATATGTATATAATAGAAACAACAGACTTAAACAAGTGACATAATTCACATACCTAGGACGAAATATAATAAAAGACGGAAAGAGCAGCAAAGAAATAAAGAAATACACAATAGATGTAATAAAGCATACCAAGCCCTAGGGCAAATGACACTAATCTTCAGAAACAAAAATGCAGCAAGCTATGCTGCACAGATACACTGAACGCAGACCTAGAGGTCGATCACAAAAACGATGGACCACCGAAATAAAAGAGGCGACAAATTCCACAATATACTCAGCACACTCGAAAACTCCAGAAAATCTCCAGAAAATTATTCCGTCCCTAACGCTGAAAGGCAACAATGGATTTAGCGAATAGATAGAGAGTGTACAAAAAAAACTGTATAAAATTAGAAGTAAGAGGTAAGGTGAACTTAACCAAGGACAGGTGTATTCAATGAAGCATGTCTGTACACAATGCAGAAATCTGTAGCTTACAAGACGACAGGTAACAAAAGATGTTAGGCGAACTAAAGCAAGGACAGTGGTTTCAAGTGTTCAAGTGGTTCTCCACTTCTGTCGTTCGCTAACAATGCCTATTTCTGCAGTGTTGTTTCTTGTATAAATTGGACAATGTTATATATTTCTTGGTTTGTACCATAGAGTTTAACATTCAGAGATGTATCAGAAAACGGTATATGCGCCTTAATGTGTCACAGGTTGCACATCGTTGAAGGATATCCTCTAAATTTTGATTGGCTTGCCCATATGTACACTTTGCTGATGTGACAATTTTAAATTTTGTATAGGCTTATACATATTAAAGAATTATACATATTTTATTGCGTCGAGTTCTTAGTTGAAATTTTATGGCCTGTTCTTGTCTCTTAAGTAGTTGGTAGTCGTCCCGTGAAGGTAAGTTAGGCTTTTGTTGTGCCTTTATCATGGTTTTCTTATGGGATAGCTGATTGGTACATAAGGTTGTTATGGCCAGTAGATCAGCTCTCTCATTTCCTGCTATTCCACAGTGTGATGGAATCGATTGCAGTATAATTCTACACCGATGTGCACTATGGACAATACCTCTTTTAACTATGGTAGTTTATTGGATTGCCTATATACTGATCTTGGATTGCCTCTAGTACTGATCTTGCATCTGTAAGTATTTCAATAGACGTGAGGTCCTGTTCGATGTTAACAGTTTCGCTGCAGCTGCACAAAGAGCTTTGAATTCAGAGTCATAGATGTTGCAGTAATTCGCCGTTGGTATACATGTGGTATCAGTGGTGCCATCTGGGTATTCCACGTATACACAACTTCCCCCCATTTCTTACTGCAATATGTGCTGATCCATCCGTATACACTCTGGTCCATAGTGGTCTGGTTTGGTAAGCGTCATCGAGGACGCTGAGATGTGCTACCTTTTTTCTGCTGCTTACCCTGCTATTCATCCCCATGCACACGTTATTGTTGTGTGGATGGTCAAGGGTAGGTATGTCTATTTTTCCCATAGGTTGTTAAGTTCTGTACAAAATACAGAAATTTGTAAATAATTACAGGTAAGGGGTATGGTGAACTAAATCAATTACAGGTATATTCAGTGAAGCATGTCTGTCCACAATGCAGAATCTGTACAAATGCAGAAATCTTTACAAAAGGTCATAAATCTGTACAAAATGTAGATATATCTGTACACTATGCAAAAATGTGTACAAAATTAATGCAGAAATCTATATAAAATGTAGAAATCTGTACAAAATGTAGAAATCTACAAAATGCAGAATATGTACAAAATATGGAAATATGTATAGAATGCAGAAATATGAACAAAATACAGAAATATGTACACAATGCAGAAATCAGGACACAACGCAGAATTCTGTGCAAAAAAAAAAGAAGAAATTGTGAAAAAAACCCCTAGAAATCTGTACAAAATGATGGGTAAGGTGAACGTATGTTTTAACCGAGATGCCACTGATTATCTGATCGAGGAAAGATTAACCGAGTCTTTCATTAATTATATAGTCCTGCTGACTCATCGGCGAATACCCTTATAAAGTGAGACATTTAACTTGGTCCAATCCAATATCATGTGCCTACCGAGCTCACAGTTTTTTTGTGTTATTTGCCGAATACATTTTTTTAGTAGTTTGTGATGGCACTCTGCTGGTTCTTTTCTATTAGCGGAATGGCTGTTGTATCGATTCCTTAGGATTAGGTCTGTTTGTAATGAACTTGTACATGCTGTCTAACTTCGTCCACATTTCGGAAATAGGTAGGAGAAATAGTAGATACATGCTCTGGTATTGGGTCATGGACTTTTAACCTTTCTCATGATTTTCATTGATTTTCATTGTATATACTTTGTGGTCACAATGAAAATTACGGGAAAAGTTAATGCTTCATGTTAGAAAAATGTTGAATCCCAATTTAGCTTACATGTTTTATACGTCAATGGTCATGGGTAAATCTACTCTACTCAGGAGCATCATTGACTTACCATCAAACTCATTTTGACTAAGCCCTAGCTCCTTGGCCTTCTTCAACCATTTTTTATTTTTCTCCAATAACTTTTTACTAACGGTAGAACTCATTGTCGTGAAGATTCAACTTTCGTGGATGTTGCAGCAATGTCAAAACTGTTGTAGCTACTTGGCATATGATGTCGCACCTGGCCAGCGAAGATTTGATGACACAGTTTTGATCAATCGCTGGTCTGGATAAAAAGAGAAACACAAATGGTGATTTATCTTGTACTGTGTGGATCACATTTAGTAAAAGATTTATCTTGGACTGTGTAACTTCACATTAAGTAAAAGATTTATCTTGGACTGTGTGACTTCACGTTAAGTAAAAGATTTATCTTGGACTGTGTGACGTCACATTAAGTAAAAGATTTATCTTGGACTGTGTGACTTCACATCACGTAAAAGATTTATCTTTGACTGCGTGGCTTCACATCAAGTAGAAATACATTTCACTGTTTATGCCTGAAAATTTACCTTCAATTAATTCCTAATTTATGTCGAGTAATCTATCTTTAACTATTGCCCAAGTGACAACAGGGACCTGGAGTTCTAGTTCATGTTGCAAAGAATAGGACCATTGTTCTTTTTTCCAGGCATGTCGTAGGAGGTGACTATGGTAAGTTCATCACTACAGGTGGGTCAAAATATCTGAAAGTAAAATTATTTGGCCCAGAAGTATGTGCTGTGCACTTCTGTGAAATCCTGAACACTGACGAAGTGGAATGCCTCCCATTGGGGAGGTATTAACATGTATCCATAAACCTTTCATATAAAGTCATTCCTTTGAGATAACCATATATGAGTCTGAGTGTGTCCCAGTTACAAAACTGAGAAGAACATCTGCTGTTGTCAGAAAGATTATGTTTTGCTGTCAAGAGCTACCAGCTCATAGCTAAAGATGTTATTTGCTGTCAAGAGCTACCAGCTCACAACTAAAGATGTTATTTGCTGTCAAGAGCTACCAAGTCACGACTAAAAATATTATTGAGGTCGAGAGCTACCAGCTCACAGCTAAAGATGTTATTTGCTGTCAAGAGCTACCAGCTCACGACAAAAGATATTTGATATTAAGAGCTACCAGCTCATAGCTAAAGATTTTATTTGATGTCAAGAGCTACCAGATCATAACTAAAGATGCTATTTGATATTTAGAGCTACCAGCTCATAGCTAAAGAGGTTATTTGCTGTCAAGAGCTACAAGCTCACAGCTAAAAATGTTATTTACTGTCAAGAGCTACCAGCTCACAACTAAAGATGTTATTTCATATTAAGAGCTACCAGCTCATAGCTAACGAGGTTATTTCCTGTCAAGAGCTACCAGCTCACAGCTAAAGATGTTATTTGATATTAAGAGCTACCAGCTCATAGCTAACGACGTTATTTCATCAGCATAATCTTTAACAAATTCAATATTTATGTTTGGCAATTTATTTTAAATTAATTAACAATTTACGCTTAACAATATGTGTTTAGCTAACTCAGAATTTACGTTTAACAATATGCGTATAGCTAACTATGAATTTACGTTTAGCAATAATATAATATGATATTAGTTTTTTTTATCACGTCCGCCATGCGTTGCCCGATGCCTAAACGGGGATCAAAGAATAGCAACACTGCTTACCACCCATGCGTGTTGTAAGAGGCGACTAAATGTTACTGGGTGGAGTTGGCTGTCCAATTCCATATAGGTTCAAAGTGACTCTGTGGCCATGGTGAAGTCGAACGTGTTAGATTGATAGCCGCAGATATCACATCAACTCTGTAAACTGTAAACCATGGCACATCGCATTATGTTCCCCTGACTACATCCTGCAAATCTGCACGGGTTTGAGAACGAACGCCGTAGAAGAAGTCTTATTCTCAAACTCCTACACATTTTCTAAATGTAGTCCGGGAATGGATTGTGTTTTGGTTTACAGTTTGGCTGCAATATGTGCGCCATCGGCGCGACACTTCCGACGTCAACATGGCCCTTGGGTTATTTTGACTTCTATTTGTTGGGGAAACCATTCTGCATTCCCAGAATCTCCGTAGTCGTATGTTAATACATGTATGGCAATCCACAATTTTCCTATTCCTTGCTTCATTTCGGGCCCGGTAACACAGCGTACGGCAACATATTTTATTCACACATTTAACACAAAATTTTCAACAACCACTTACCCGTCTTTTGTGCGAATCTTGAACAATACAATACGTCATCAAACAGAAACTCTTATAAAACTAAGTATAACTCCCAAACAGCTTGAGTTCCAGGAATGAAAATGGATAACACAAAGCTGTTGACAATGAACTTAAGTAATGGTTATTTAAGAAGATCTGAAACCGAATAATGGCTTTCGAGGGTTGTCCTGTGATCTATAATTTCTCACAAGCCATTTCTCCAGTATAGTTCTGCTCACTGACAACCAAATGACGTCATTTATTTTAGCTCATGCGATTAATCATTGGTCGGTTTGCGTGTACTTTGTACTGCCTGCCAATATAAAATCATGGATAATGTCGGAGCAGCCAAGATAAGTGAAGCAGTTTAAAATCAGAGTATAAGACTATTCTAAAGAAGGACTTGCGTTCTAAGTGTATTGTGCCTGCTTACAGTACTTCCATTTGGCGAATACATTATGAATGTCTGACGATGAGAATGTATTTTCTGCTTGGCCAACCAGAAGTGAGTACACAATACACAAGTTACTTAATAGGTAGCCACTGACAGTCATATTTTCGTACGCCTTCGTATAATCAAGGAACACTGGAATCCGGGGCCGTGGTATGCTATGATACAGAGAGGCCGCCGCATCAGGTGGCCCCAATAAAAATACATTGCTGGGCTGCATTTAGAAAAAAAAATCATTTAAAAAAGGGGAAAGGGGGAGGGGACGGCATTGCGAATATTTGCATCATTCTGAGAAAATCTACCGCACGGCCCTGTTGGAATCTAATGCAACATTTATATGGTGTGGATGCACATTTGATGTAGGGGTGGGGGGGGGGAGGGGAATTCCTAGCAATAATAATTTCACTTAATTTTGGGTAACCAGGAATGTTCGTTGCTGAGTGGTTACGACTTCTGCATTGTGCTCGAGAAATCGTGGGTTCAAAACGAGATCTTGACATCATGTTTACAGGTGCGTTTTTCTGAGACGTGAGAATTATTACAGTGATATCCCTGACATGGTGGTTAAGCCGCTGCCTTTGTGCTCAAGAGATGAGGGGTTCGAATCTGGATCGCGACGTCTTATTTATAAAGTGGGTTTTCCGAAGATCCCTGGGGATTATTGCTTGAATCTACACAGTAAGTGCTATGCATGATACTGCAAGCGGTGTGTCGTTTAGTTGAGAGCAGTGTAATATGAAAGTAAGCCGAGTAAAATGAAGTCAATTCTCTACGACTGTTGTGCTTTTTTTAATTTTACTTTTCTGTCTTTTCTCTTTATACCCCTTTATGCCTTGCAATATAGGGATGGAAGAGTTCTCTGGAGACGACATTTTCGTGTGCTTCATATATGGTTCATTTCTTTGACTCTTTTAGTTTTATAATTCATCTTTTACATGGTCTTCCCCTGACTTTGCATCTATCATGTCTGTAATTTTTAAAAACCAAATTTATGAGATTATATACACTTATCATGGAAAATTGAACTCGGTAGCTTTAGAACAGTTTTGCTGTATACATTTTCAATTTGTTCTTTGACTTATTCGTCTTGGAACAAACACGTTTCACCGTTTTTGAGCAAAGCTAAAAAAAAGTAATTTTTGTGTCTGTAATTGTAGTAATCATACATTACTTGCTGAATGTATGTCGGTCTGTATGATCCTTTCCTGTCTGTCTGTCTACCTGTCTACTTGTCTATCTATATACCCCCAGGTGAATGACGGTTGATAGTATCCACACTCGCCGTAGGGGTGGGAGCTTCTGTTGTCGTTCCAATGTCTAACGTATCGCCTTGGTTGCATTAAGTTCATGTTTGTTCAAGGTTATCTTGATGTTTTCTATCCACTGTTTTCTTGGGCTACCTTTGGTATTAAGTCCAGATATTATTTTGTTATATGATCTTATTGTTATTTATCTTGGGTTCATTCTCTTGGAGTGACAGAACCATTTTACTTGCTGTCTTTCGATATGCTCAATACCCGATTATTATACCAACTAATTTCCTCATTTCTTATTTTATCTCGTTTATTAGCCACTGAAGCTTTTCTCGGACACTTCATTTCACATGTAACGATTTTTCTTCTGCTGCGAGACTGTTAAAGACCATGTTTGTCATTGGTAACAGAGTGTTAGTATAAAATTGTAGCTATTATCTGTGTTTGCTTTCTGACACATTGTTTCTATTCCTTTGTCTAGTCCTCCATTTTCGGAAAAAAGGCTGCCTAGATATTTAAATTATTTGGCTTGTTTCCGGATGTCTCCGGATGTGATTTTCAGGGTATCATTTAATGTCACACCCTTGAAAACAATATGTGCGTGTTGTTTATACACATGTAATGTTTTTTCTTTATTTGTTTGCACATTAAGTGTATGAGTGTTAGTGATTGTTTACTGTGATTGTTTAGAACTGTTTACAATATTATTATCTCTATGAATTCTTTTTCTAACATTACAAAGTCAAATTAGGATTACACCATGAGTTGTCTGCGTATGCTGAAGATGGATGTGTCAGGCATAAAGGCAATGATATAACTAATTTATAAATAATGACACCACATATTCCGTTCTCCAGATTACATTCTATTAATCTGCAGGAGTTTGAGAACGAACGGAGAAGAAGAGTTTGTCCCTTTAGTGCGTACCCGTGCAAATTTGTAACATTTAATCCTATTACATAGTGTAGTTTGTTAAAAACATAACGATTTGTCTAATACGTCTTGATTCTTCCGTATCGCAACCATGGCATGGACTTCTAGCTCAGGGAGCATAGAATAGGGCGACTGTCTTTTTTCTATCTGTTAGCTAAATTTACAGTGCTAAATGTCATATTCTGATATAATCGGGCGAGGGGGGTTTCTTAAAAACCCAAATTTTACCAAAATAATCCCAGCACCCCAGACGACAGCTCAAAACCCCAGATCTAGTGGTAAAAAACCATAGCTAAATGGCAACGCTCTTGATATGTGGTCCCAAACAACACAGGAAAAAACAAACTGTAACCCGATTTCTTTTTTTTAAAATTAATGAGAAAACAGAAAGATGGCCAGATAATTCAATTTATTTAAATAACATTATATGCTATAGAAATTGGTGAAGGGGAAAAAAAGATGTTAAGAGGATTTATAGTTCGTAGAACTGCCAGAAAAGGTAAAGTTAACAACACAGACAGACAGAAAACCACACGCACACAGACAGGCAAATAGACAATTACGCAAACAGACATACACGATCACAGACAAACAGACATGCAGGCAAAGACGCACAGACATGCAGGCAAACAGATAGTCACGTAGACAGATGGACACGCTCATAGACATGCAGACACAGGCACACAGACATAGATACACAGACATACACGCAGATAGAGATACAGACATGCAGAAAGACAGACAGACAGACATAGATATACGAAGACAGATACATACATTCAAATAGGTATACAAACATACAAAAATACATACTGACATGCAGAAAAACAGACAGTCAAACACACAGACGCCATCATCGAGGAAGATATGAGACTATTATTTTATCTTGCGGTGTTTTCGGTGATGTGTCTTGGGAATTAATCGTAGAAGTGAGTACTAAAACACGAACGATACCACCAAGCATATCGATATCTTCAAGTGGTGTGAGTAAATGTCTGACACTACCAGAGAATGTAATTGTCTAAAATCGAATTAAATACTGTTTCCCCAAATAATTTATAATGTAATCATCACATTTTGAGTTCTGTTAATATTATCTGGGTATTATGATTTCAAATATTAATGATCTTTGTCGAGTAGATGAAAATGAACAAACAGTTGGGAGTTAGCATAATCCATCCATCCATCCATCCATCAATCCATCCATCTGTCGGTCTGTTTGTCTGTCTATCTATCATCCATCCATCCATCCAACCATCCATCCATACATCCACCCATCCACCCATCCATCCATTCATCCATCCAACCATCGATCCATCTAATCTATCTGTTTATCTGTCGGTATGTATGTCTGTCTATCATCCATCCATCCATCCATCTGTCGGTCTGTTTGTCTGTCTATCTATCATCCATCCATCCAACCATCCATCCATACATCCATCCATCCATTCATCCATCCATCCAACCATCAATCCATCTAATCTATCTGTTTATCTGTCGGTCTGTCTGTCTGTCTATCATCCATCCATCCATCCATCCATCTGTCGGTCTGTTTGTCTGTCTATCTATCATTCATCCATCCATCCATCCAATCATCCATCCATCCATCCATTCATCCATCCATACATCCACCCATCCATCCATCCAACCATCGACCCATCCATCTAATCTATCTGTTTATCTGTCGGTCTGTCTGTCTGTCTATCATCCATCCATCCATCCATCCATCTGTCGGTCTGTTTGTCTGTCTATCTATCATTCATCCATCCATCCATCCAATCATCCATCCATCCATCCATTCATCCATCCATACATCCACCCATCCATCCATCCAACCATCGACCCATCCATCTAATCTATCTGTTTATCTGTCGGTCTGTCTGTCTGTCTATCATCCATCCATCCATCCATGCATCTAGTCTAATCTAGTTTAGTCTAATCTAATCTAATCTAATACAATCTAATCTGGCCTGACCTGACCTGAAATGCCTGCCTGCCTGTCTGTCAGTCTGTCAGTCTGTCTGTCTGTCTGTCTGTCTGTCTATGTTCAATTAAGCGCTGACTATGTTGTACTGACCAGAAACCAGAGCTCTTAAGTTGAAGCGATGTAATGCTACTGTGTGTAATTCTTACATGTTGTTGAGACCCATAGTCATACCGTCTTTGATGATTGTTCTGCGAAACGCCTTTTTTGTTTTCCTTTTTTTATTTTGCTATCTGGTACCCATTTTAATGCTTCTAGTGGTAGTCTGCTCTCATTCATTCTATGTCATCATCATCAATTTCCTTTAGCACTGAAGTTAGCGCATAGGGCAGAGGTCAGATCTCTCAAATTCTGTCTTTTCAAAGCTACTCTGTGTAGTTCTTGAATAGTATGAACATTAATTGTTTTACTTTCTCTAAGTATTGTTCTTCTAAGTGTTTCTTTTGATCTACCCCTGGCTCTTTTGCCTGTAGGTATTCAATCATTCTAAGTACATGTATGCTATATGTTAATAGGATGGACGGCTAGCAAATATAGCCTAACGCTTCGGGTAGAGTTGTACTGGACGATATACTTCTCCAGAACAATCCTGCGTGCAAATCCCTGTCGATCATTGGGATCCTTGTCGATCCCTGCTGATAGAACGTCCATTGGTTACTTAGTGTATACTTTGTTTCGTCAGTCACTGAAAATCACGAAAAAGTGGAATCAGCCAAGATAACTGACGCTGTTTAGGATGTGGATAGGCACATCGGACAGCATTTCATGTTCTTCAAAAATGCCTCGAATATGAAAGAAATGCCGAGGGAAATACTCTGTCTCAGAGAAACAACAGTGAAAGAAAAACTCTACGGACCCCTGTATGAGTTACAAAACACAGGCAAGTTTATAGAAGAGACAAAACACAGGCAAGTTTATAGAAGCGACAAAACACAGGCAAGTTTATAGAAGCGACAAAACACAGGCAAGTTTATAGAAGAGACAAAACACAGGCAAGTTTATAGAAGCGACAAAACGTCACATATAAGCGTGACTATGTTTTATTAAGATATCTGTACAGAAAGTAAATATGACATGATATGCTGATTTTGTAAATTATTTCCGTGCATTTCGTTGCCATTCCTTGGCTTTTTTTGACATACGACTTCACGTATATAAATAGTAACAAACGAGAATCACGATACTAATAAAAAAAACGTAACGAATTAAGGCTTGTTTACTTTCTGTAGAGTTGTCTTGTTCCAAGGGAACGAAAGAAGAAGAGAAGAAGAAAAAGATCTTCTAGTAGGATTATTTTACAGCATGTCTTGATTGGACCTAAGCCCTAGCAGGATTATCTTAAAGCAGGTCGTGATTGAACCTAAGCTCTAGCAGAATTATTTTAGAGCAGGTCGTGATTGGACCTAAACCCTAGCAGGATTATTTTAGAGCAGGTCGTGATTGAACCTAAGCCCTAGCAGGATTATTTTAGAGCAGGTCGTGATTGAACCTAAGCCCTAGCAGGATTATTTTAGAGCAGGTTATGATTGGACCTAAGCCCGTATATATGAAAAGAGTGGAGGCGTGTTTAGGTTCCCCCCTCCCCAGTATAAAAATAGAATATGACATCGTTCGTGCGTTGCTCGAAAGTAACTATTGAGGATGAATGGAGGAAATACATCCTCTATTCAGGGTCCAGGACCAGAGTCAAGAATATAAACATTGCTACCGACCGTGCATGCCGTAGACTGCGGCTAAGGTAGTTGGGGGGGGGGGTGGATTTGACTGTTTCATCTCATAGACGGTCAAGATGGCAGAGAAGCCATGCTGAAGTCAGATGTGTCCGACGAAAAGAACATATATCGCAATCAAGTTGTAGACCTCAACACTATTTCATTCTCCGGACCACATCCTGTCTCTCATCAACGAGGAAGTATCACATACTCATACAGCTTATGCAACATCACAGACAGACACAGACCGACCCATACAAATAAATGTTCAAAATCAGAGTGTCCGACACGAATAGACGTTTAGGATCAGGGAGGTCCACACAAATGAATGTCCAAAATCAGAGTGTCCGACACGAATAGACGACTAGAATCAGGGAGGTCCACACAAATGAATGTCCACAATCAGAGTGTCCGACACGAATAGACGTCTAGGATCAGGGAGTTCCACACAAATGAATGTCCAAAATCAGTGTCCCACACTAATGAACCTCCAGGACCAAGGTGTCCCACACAAATTAATATCTATGATCACGGTATCCCACACAAATAAATGTCCAGGATCAAGTGGTCCCACACAAATAAATGTCCAGGATCAAGGGGTCCCACACACATGAATGTCTTAGATCAGTGTGTCACACACAATTGATTGTCCAGGATTAGGATCATCATCATCAGGTAGCATATCCTGAACGGGATGTTGCAGTCATCACTTCCTTTCGAAACTTCTGTCGATCTTGAGCTAGTCTTCTTGTTTCTATTACTGTCATGTTCAGGTGGTTTTTGATGTCTTGCGTCCACCTTCTTCTTGGTCTGCCTCTTGTTCGTCTCTCTGACATCGTTCCCTCCATTGTGGTCTTCTCTAAGCTGCCATGGCGTTTGATATGGCCAAAATTTGGTAGTTTTCTGGAAAGAACCAAGGATTAGGGTGGACCACACATATGAATGTCCAGGATTAGAGTGGATCACACATATGAATGTCCAGGATTAGGGTGGCCTAAACAAATGAATGTTCCATGTAGAACAGGAATACAAACTTCTTTCTTCTTCTGTGTTCATTCTTAAACTTCCATTGATTAGCAGGATATAGTCGGGAGAACTGAATCCGCGGTGACATGGTTTACAGTTTTGCAGCGATACCTGCGCCTTTTGCTATGACATCTCAACATATTATTGCTTCTGAGTCACTTTGACCCTATATATGATGCGCCAGCCAACTTTATCCCAAAGCCTCATTAGTCACCTCTTACAATATTCATGGAAGTTAAACAGTATCGCTATTCTTTACCCCCTTTCGGGCTCTGGATAGATATGGGAATACTATATAATTGAACATATGTATGTCGCCAAAGACAGATGTGTCGGGCCCGTGACGCAAATTAAACGGCGATACAGGTCACTTCCGTTCTCTGGACTTCATCCTGTTGGAAGTCTAGTAGGACCATTGTCCTGCTACAAGAAAGATCCGGTGGCAGTTTGAAAATGAACAATGAACAGAAGAACATGATTAAGAATGTATGTATGTACACACAGTTGTCTAAACATTTTCAACACTCGATAAATGCAGAACAATACCAATCGAACTTGGGAACTAACAGGTAAACGATGGTTATGTAATTGATGGTGATTGTAAAATCGATGAGCACTTATTCAGTTTCATGGAAAACCTAAACAAATCAAATCTATTTCCAAATATTGAAATAGTTGATCGATACGCAAACCAGAACCACGTCCGATAGCCAAATACGAACTAACAGAATAAAAAACAAAACATAATCAGGCTTCTTACATGATGTTTTTAAAAAAAAACATTTTTTTATATTCATTATTGCTGTGGTTTTCATTGGTCACTATTTAGAAATGTTGCTTCACCCGGATGTTGGCTGCCAACGCCTATCAACGAAGGGCACGGCAATAACCTAAAACATGACCCAAAAGGCATGTCTGAATTCTGTTGGCAGGTCTTCTCAATGTGAAGGTCACGGCCAGATCAGTCAACGATATATATAGAAGCTGATCATAAACTACAACAGTTAGGGAGAGGGAGGGGGTGTGAAAAAGTGTGACAGTTGTTGACAAGGGGGCGGGTAGATGGTGGGGGAGGGGGTGGTTTGACAAAAAGTTGACGTTAGCAAAATCTGTTTTTATATATAAGAATTAAATTGTTTGAATCTGGAAAACAATTGTATAAAAATCGGATAGTCTATTATGCCATTTTTACGCACTATTATGCTACAATTTTTAAGGAGGGGTGGGGGGGGGTGCTTAAACATATATTAACATAATTCGTCGGGGGAAGGAGGAAGTTGTTCCTGAATTCTTGACAATTCGTTGGCAAGGGAGATGAAGGGGAGCAAAATTTGTTAAAATAATGTTAACATAATTAATTGACAGGTATGGAGGAATTTTTCTCTGTTCTGTGGGATGGTTTCTGTGCGTAAATTTGTCCAAACAATATCTCCGGGAAAAAACAATCACTTTGTAGAACAAGGTATCGTGAGATGGATTCGGAGTAGTCCCCTTAAACATAAAACGAATGGGGTGAATAAATTACCAGGACCGCAACCTTTACTATATTTAATGTTTGTAAAGTTGTGATATTAACGAATCGAACTCACCTCGCGGTTGAAAGAAGCGTAGCTAACCACAAGAGGTAGATTTTACTTCACCAAAAAGATGCAGCCGGAGAACATAATGAATTATTTTATAGTTTGCGGACTTTATGTGATATATCTATTTTCAGCATTGTGTTTTAGTAGCATTTACCTATAGTTAATGTGGTATATGCATCTTCAACATTGTGTTTTTTGTAGCATTTACCTATCCTTAGTCTCCTCTTACAACATTAAGATAGGTTACAGTGTTAGTATTATTTGATTCCCTTTCTTGTCCAAGCAACACTCCGTCAAACAAACATCTAATGACTAATTCACAAAGTACTTGCATGTCTTAGTCACAATATGGATGTTCAGTATTAAACCAAAAAAAGACAAATTGCCTAAAATCTGATTTACCCTCCCTCAGTCCCACTTTCCTCAAGTTTCAGAGTTGAAATCACAACAATCTATACGATTTTTAGTAGAGAGAAGCAAACAGGAACAATGGCCCCTAGCAAGACAACATTAACAGTTTGAACAGAAATGAACAAATCACTAAATTTAGATGAGAACGGGAGAACTGCTGTCTAAAAGTACACTTAACCGAATCGACATCAGCGACTCAGCGGCCTGCATCTGCGAGAAACTGTACAGACACCGGAACGCATACTACAAGGTTGTTGTAGTATCTGATCACAGAATGACAGTCTGGCCCACATAATGTCTTTGCAAACCACATTGTGGGAAACCCACAGCAACATAGAACAAACCACTATATACACGACTACTATCGGATGGATGCATAAAGATTTATTGCAGAAGTTGTATAGTAGAATCACAGGCGTGTCATCAATTAGATTGTAGTAGAATCACAGGCGTGTCATATATTGTTGTGTAGTAGAATCACAGGCGTGTCATAAATTGTTGTGTAGTAGAATCACTGGTGTACATTTTCACAGATTACAAGGCTGTCGTGGAATGTTTGTTAATGCAACATATGATACAACTGTTTCGCTAGATCTACATTGAGTACACATAATAATGACTATAAGTACCGGTGTGCAGTGCAATGCTAGAGTGTGGTAACTTTTAGTGGAAAGTGCCAGAACGCTTGGGACAACTAAATGCATAAAACATTCTAAAGATGTCTTCTTCTTCTTCTCCTTCTCAAACTCCCGCTGGATCTCTCTTGTAGCAGGACCATGGTCCTATTAGATTTTCAGCAGGATGTAATCCAGAGAATGGAAATACGTTGTGTCGCAGTTTTATTTGCGCAAATGGCCCGACACATCCGTCTTCGGCGGTTAAAGATGTGTTCATTATCAGGAACATGGTTTCAAGAAATCTTCCCGCCTGTGAAATGCTGGGGCCTGAGAGTGAATCAAAGAATAGCAACGTTCTTACCTGCCACGCAGAGGAGATTAACATGTCTTGGGCTGTCTCATCCACTAGAAGATCAAAGTGACCCATAGGCCATGCTGTGGTAGGATGTGACAAACCGAAAGTCACAGATAACGCAGTCAAGCTGTAATTCATGATACAACGAATTCCGTTGTACGGAATACATCTTGCTAATCTGCAGGAGTTTGAGAACGAAATCAGAAAAAGAGGAAGACTGACTGATGGAGACGAAGAACAGTTCTGACAAGAGGCAAATATGTCATGTCACATTTAGCAGCGGAATGAATGTAGAAACTCGAGTTCGGACGATGTGCTCATGATGTTGATGAAGAAACATCGTTTAAAATAGTGGAAAAACGCTAGTTCAGTTCTACTGTTGAACGTTTCCTAAATTGGATCCAGGCTCTCAGACAATATGGGGTTTTGTCTCCGCGATTACGAAAGGGAAGGCTGGATCGTGTATTTAAACAAACACCAGCTCAGTTCACTGACAGCAGAAAACCTTATACAAGACAGTCATAGTCGAACTCTCTTGCCTTCTATTTCCATCCTGGAAACTGACATTCTTGGGCACATTGGTTTTAAAGTCCAGGATCATAGTTGGAGAAAAGCGGTAAAGAGATAGAGTTGATACATTGTCTACCCATGTCAACAAGTAGGAAGGGTACGTAAGCCCACCCGATTCAAGGTATGACGTGAATGGACAAGCTAGATCTATAACAGTAAATTAAAGTAGGAAAACCTGGATCTTTATGAAGCATCTTATACAGTAGCACTACATATTCACGCTCTTCAGCTTCGGCTACAAGAGATATCATAATGGTCTATTGAGAGCGATTACAAATCAGTTAAGCAAGCCGCAGCCCACAAACATCTGAGAAGGACTAACAAGAACATAGAATGGGAAGAACACATTGAAAAGCGTTCTAATGTCGTCTTCAGTGTGCATACTCCACCCTCTTTCGTATGCAGAAGTTCTAGAGGCTCCACCCATCAGACCAACCATCTTGCAACAGCAACACCCTAGTAAATGACAGGCATATATAGTGAAGCATTCCTCTTGTGCAATCGCCTCGACATTTCATATATACATTTTGTAATCATATCTATGTAAAAAAACAGGGCGTCGGTCCATAAACTTCTATATAAATGGGCTTGGCATGACTCACCGAAAGGGGCAGATGTTACTAAAAATAGCGTGGGTTTCCCATTTTGAACCAATTCTAACAGAAAATAAGTACTAGAATCCCCGTGTATTGAGAGAAAAATAAAGGGGAGCAAGGAATATCAGCATTACCTTCCATGCATGTCGTAAGAGGGGAATAAGGAGGTCTAGTTGTTATTCCTTAATCACGTGATGATGATGATGACCATTTGTTACATCCACTTTTGAAATTCAGTGTCCTTGAGCGAGTAGATGGATAATAAGCCATATTCTGGCAACAAATGTCATTGGGAAGTTCGGACATGAGATGACCACAGTAGATGGTTCATTATGTACCCGTGACTTTCTAGCTATTCTTCGTTAAGGAGATGCTGCATTTGTACTATTTTCACAGGATACTGCGTCTTTTTTTTTCCAGAGTAGTATAGAGCGCCATATAGCTTTATTTCGTACTGCGTCTTTCCATGTATCTTATCTTAAAAGGTTTTCAGTGAGATCGTTAACGAGTAACGAGTCAATTGTAACGCTTCTTTTGGCCACCTCCAGATTGTATCCTGCTAGTTTACAGAAGTTTGAGAATGTCTTATGTCTTGGATACTTATCTACATTTGCGTAGGGATCACATTCAGCGTCACTTATCTCTACATATCGGACTTTGTGTGGGATTTTCATTGGTTGATGGAACAAAGTATACCCAAAGCGACCAATGAGCAGTCACATCAACTAAGATGAGTGACGCTGTGTGAGTCCAGCACACAGGATGACCATTCTCGTGATAGACTTCGTAAAAACTTAACGAGGAAATCTCGGATATTTTTGGTAACAATAATTCTTTCTGTGACGTCAGTGCTTTGATCTTATATCTAGACGCCTACATTGGTCATTCCATGTTCAAACTATCCAAGAACATTTACAGCTCGAATAGGGCTCAACAGCCATCTACGAACTATTATGCATGGTCATAATTATAATTGAATTTTCAAAAGTGGATGTAAAAAATTTTGTCATAATCACTTGTGATGGACGAACACACATAACACATCTAGAAGGTCATGTCATGTGACATATTCCCTTGAATTTTAGCTGCTCTTTCATTACCCTGTACCCAAGCATGACCAAAGACAGCATATTTACGCGATTTTCTGCTGGTGTGAAGTCGCAATGGGTTCCATTCTGCCATGTCCTAAATTAGCCCACGAACACCCTCATGAATTCACTCACACTCCCTTCCGAATTCGTAGATAAGGAAGGGCATAGTTTGTGGGATTCAAACCCCATCCCTTTGGAAATATGAACAAGGCACTGAGTACTAGAAAAATCGTAGCATATCCTGTGAACCCGTCATGAACCCATCATTTTGTGTCTGTAATGATTATCTAGACAATTTGAATGCACTCTGTAGTTTGCCATTGCTTTCTGAACGGTCCAGTTGCACATTTGACTTCGGCGGGATTTTAACCCGGTAAGATATTCGCCACAGACGCATACCATGCAGCCATAGGACCGGACTAGGAAGCGAGCCAACAATTCGGTGTACTCCCCACCTTTCCCCGACTGACTAAAAAACAAATCTTCAAAAGTCCCACAAAAATGAGTAAAGGAGTTATTTTTTCCAATACGTCCCCCCCCCCAACGATGAAGTATCTACCGCCCTATTCCTTTCTTTAAAATTCGCCACCTCCGCAAAAGAAATATGATGATTTACGAGGAATTAGATCTCGACAGACCCACAATTTGAGAACCACTGATGAAATATCTTCATGTCTTGCAAGAAATTTGATTTGCATAATCATCGTAGCGAAACCACGCTAGATAATCCATAGCGCACACTTGCGTTATACGATCAATTTGTTCATTTCTATTTCATGTATGTCACGTGACTATTTGTATGCCATTGACACTTTGATAGTTGTCAACGATAAATCATAATGTTACAACACACCCTGGCTGTTGACGAGGCGATCATCAATCCCTACAATCGTCTGTTTTGAATACTATATCGAATGATTAGTTCATATATTGAAATATTCTAAGTTTGTCTAAAATGTTCTTTCTCTATGCTGAATATGTCTTGGCTTTTGATTTAATCTGTTATACTGAACTCTGTCTGATCCTTCTTTGATTTGATCTGTTGTACCGACCATGTCGAATTATTTTTTTAATTTAATCAGCTGTACTGATATGTTTTCTGTTATATAAATTGATATGTTGAACTGATCCCCGTATGGTCCTTTTTTTATTTGAACTGTTGCACTGATCTCTGCTTGGTCCTTCTTTGAATTGATCTGTTGTACTGCCCCCTTCGTATTCTTCTTTGAATTGATATGTTGTACTGACCTCTGTCGTATTCTTCTTTGAATTGATCTGCTGTATAAAGATAGATAGATAGAAATATAGATAAATAATTAGATAGATAGATAGAAATATAGATAGATAGATAGAAATATAGATAGATAGATAGATAGAAATATAGATAGATAGATAGATAGATAGATAGATAGATAGATAGATAGATATAGATAGATAGATAGATAGATAGATAGAAAGATAGATAGATAGATAGATAGATAGATAGATAGATAGATAGATAGATAGATAGATAGATAGATAGATAGATAGATAGATAGATAGATAGATAGATATATAGATAGATAGATAGATAGATAGATAGAAAGATAGATGGATAGATAGAAATATAGATAGATGGATTGATAGATAGATGGATAGATAGATAGATAGATTAGATAGATAGATATATAGATTAGATAGATATAGATAGATAGATAGATAGATTAGATAGATAGATTAGATAGATAGATAGATAGATAGATAGATAGGAATATATATAGATGGATGGATAGATAGATGGATAAATAGATAGATTAGATAGATAGATAGATTAGATAGATTAGATAGATAGATAGATAGATAGATAGATAGATAGATAGATAGATAGATAGATAGATAGATAGATAGATAGATAGATAGATAGATAGATAGATAGATAGATAGATAGATTAGATAGATAGATAGATAGATAGATAGATAGATAGATAGATAGATAGATAGATAGATAGATAGATAGATAGATAGATAGATAGATAGATAGATAGATAGATAGATAGATAGATAGATAGATAGATAGAAATATAGATAGATGGATGGATAGATAGCTGGATAGATAGATAGATAGATAGATAGATAGATAGATAGACAGATAGATAGATAGATAGATAGATTAGATAGATAGATAGATAGATTAGATAGATTAGATAGATAGATAGATAGATAGATAGATAGATAGATAGATAGATAGATAGATAGATAGATAGATAGATAGATAGATAGATAGATAGATAGATAGATAGATAGATAGATAGATAGATAGACAGATAGATAGATAGATAGATAGATAGACAGATAGATAGATAGATAGATAGATAGATAGATAGATAGATAGATAGATAGATAGATAGATAGATAGATATATAGATAGATAGATAGATGGATAGATAGATGGATAGATAGAAATATAGATAGATGGATGGATAGATAGCTGGATAGATAGATAGATAGATAGATAGATAGATAAATAGATAGATTAGATAGATAGATAGATAGATAGATAGATAGATAGATAGATAGATAGATAGATAGATAGATAGATAGATAGATAGATAGATAGATAGATAGATAGATAGATAGATAGTACTGATCTGTTTCCTGTCATTCTTTGAATTAATATGTTGAACATACCTTGAAGTTTATGTCGAACATTAACTAAGTTCACTTAGTTAGGAAGCATTATATCGAGTGAAGGGAAAAACAATAAAGAGATACAAAATAGTTGCTACAAAACATACCAGATCATAGGACGAATAACACGTATTTTTAAGAACAAAAATGTAAACATAGACACTAAAGTTGTATTATACAAGACTATTATTATCCCATTACTGTGCTACCAATGCCGAACCTGGACAAGGACATCATAAGACTTTAGAAAAATAGTTACAGCAGAAATGACATGTCTATAAAGAATACTCGGCGTGTCATTAAGAGATATAATTAGAAATGATAACATAAGAGAGATAACTAAAACAATACCATTAGTGAAACACATCAAAAGGCAAAAGATAACTGGTTTTCACACACTTACAGACTACCAAGAGACAGCATTTCACAGATGGCCATGACACATAGGCATCACGGCTATAAAGCCAGTGGCAGACCATGTAAAAGATGAATCACAGAAATCAAAGAAGCCACAGGAACAAGCTTACAAACAGCACACAAGAAGGCCATCTCCAAAGAGCTCTTCTACCCCTGACGCCGCAAGACAAATAAGGGCCACAGTGTACAGAACATACCTCAGTATGATCTTTCTTAGATTTAATCTGTTGAGCTGACCTCTGCCTTGTCGTTGTCTGATTTGATCGATTCTACTGATCTCAGTCTCCTTATCGGAAAGAGAGGGGGTGGGTGGGGGAGGGGGCTGGTGTTCATACATATCGACAGCGACAGGCCATTGGACTTCCACAGTGCGCGTCATTGCAGCAGTCTACTCCGTTCTTTTCATTGTCTGGCAACTCGTGAGTACACACCGCAGTTAAGCTGTAAGCCGTGATACAACACAATCCGTTTTCTAGGCTACATCTACCCAAACAGCAGGTGTTTGAGAATGAAAGCAGAAAGAGAAGACCATCCGTCTTCGTTATGGTGCAGCCAACCACATCTCTAAACCTACGTAATCACGTCTTACGACATACATTGCATATAACAGTGTTGCTACTGTCTGCTCTAATTCCAGAACTCATCAACACATAGGCGACATATATCTTAAGTCGCCCACTAACTTACACAGTTTGGTAACCGCTGATAAATATATATATATATCAATGTCTTTCATACTGCGTTGGTATAAAAGTCTAGTGAAATGTTAATTTTAAAATAAACATGCTTATGTACACTGCTTAATGTTTTGCTCGCTACTCAAGAACTAGAGTTGATGTTTGTACGTCATTGATTTCAGACATGGATATTTGAATTCATATACATACTGTGAGTTCACACATACTTACGGTTAGTTCCTAATTTACCTACAGTTAGTTCATACATATGTATGAGTAGTTCCTACATGAATACAGTTAGTTCTCACATACATACGGTTAGTTCCTACATACGGTTAGTTCATACATACATACTGTTAGCTCTTACATAACTACAATTAGTTCATGCAGACATACGGTTAGTTCATACATATCTACGGTTAGTTCTTACAAAACCACGGCTAATTCATATATACATACAGTTAGTTCATACATTCCTATCTTTAGTTCTCAGAAACATACAATTACTTCATACGGTCAGTTTATACATCGATACGGTTAGTTCAAACATACCTACATACATAGAGTTAATTAATAGATACATACAGGTACTTCATACATATTATTTCGTGCATGCCTACGGTTCGTTCATACATACGTACATTCATTTTGTTTATACGTAACTACAATTAGTTCATACGTCACTACAATTAGTTCATACATAGATACGTTTAGTTCATACGTATATACGGCTAGTTCATGCATAAATATAGTTCAACTGACGTACGGGTATGTAACTTTTACCTATACTTCATACATATATACAATTAGTTCATACATACATTCCGGTAATATGGCGCGAAGTGACAGCGTGCTAGCTCTTGTGATCACAAATGGAAGTCTAGTTCAATGTTTCAGGACTATTCGCATGGAATATGTGGTTTATTTCTGTATCTGTTTGGTAGAGTTCGCAGTGTATTCATTTGAATTTCCTGATACAACACTGAGACATGATTAGCAAACCGTCAGTGAGAACACAATGGAGAGTTCTCTGAAGACGATTCCTAGTAATATTAAACAACAAAGGAAAAACATATTAAATTTGCTACAATCAACATCTGTAGAATAAAAAATAATAAGACTTGATAGATTAAATGAAAAGGAAAAACATCAAAATACTAGGACTAGCAGATACGAAGATTAAAGACAGGTGCTGTAAAAAACTATATCAAAATTACATGTTCCAATACAGTGGAGTTTACCCAGCTTCAAGAGCAAAGCACGGGGTTGGCTTTTCCGTATACCGGATATTCGCTAAGAACATAGTTCAAGTTACACATAAGAATGAACGATCAATATCGGTCAGGATTACAATAGACCAGGTAAACACAACATTTATATAGGCCTATGCCCCATGGAACACACCAAACAACGAAAACGAAAGAGATACATTTTTTGAGGATGTAAAAAGATTAATAAATAACAGCAACAATGAAGATGACCTATATATCTTGGGAGATTTCAACGAACATCTTGGCGCAAATAGACATGTAATAGAGGAATTTAAAGGATTTTTGGCGACACAAGAAACAAGATTAACGATAACGGTTATAAACTAATAGATACAGGCATCCAGCACAACCTCTTTATAATGAATACTTTCTTTGAACATTGACAGTCACAAATGTACACATGGTATATATGGAACAGCTTGGAATGCAAGAGCCAGACATACTTTATACTCACAAGAAGAAACAATAAACAAATAATAACAGACGCACCAGTAATACCTAACATGTGTACAGACACTGACCATAAGATAGTAATAGTAACAGTTAAAACAAACAAAATAACAATAACGAAAAATAAAAAGCACAGGAAAACCCCCACCAAAAAACACCAAGGACAACTAGATATACAGAAATTGGAAGAAATAAACATGCGCGAAACATACATATATCCAGGAAGTTGAAGCAGAATTCGCAAAGCTACCAGAAAACACCCAGCACATAGAAGAAGAATGGAAATATTTCAAAAATGCTATCATACAAACAACAGGAAACATATTGTGTCATGTGATGTATTCTCTCCAGAACGTTGTCTTCCCAAAGAACTCCCTGAACCTTTCTCTGGCTTGGGAGATGCGGCTTGCATATATATATATCTGCTAAGCTGTAACCTGTATATCTCATGTTGTTTCTCTGCCACTAATATTTCTGTCTACCTCTTACTCGCTCCCCCCCCCCCTCGACTCATACCTCACGGAAGGTCTTCAGTAAGGTGTTATGGGTAGATCGATATAGAGATAGATAGAGACATATATGTATATCGACAGCTATATAGATTGATTGTTAGTTTGATTGATTGATTAATTGATTTATTGATCTACATCTCAAACAACGTTGCACTTATTTCCATTTTTTTTCACTAAAGTTTTTCGGTTGTTCATGTTTTGTCTCATCAAGGTTCCCGGCAAGAGCTACGAATTATATCACCAGCAGCATCACAACTTGCACCTACAATGAATGCTAATATAATTCTGAAGATCGCTGTTGTCGTTGCGAATGCATTACAGTTGGTAAGTATAGCCGAATCTTCTTCAATGCTCATTCTCAAACTCCTACAGATTAGCAGGATGTAGTCCAGAGAACGGAAGACTTTGTGGCATGGTTTACAGCTTAGATGCGATATCTGCGCCTTTTAATCTGAAAATGACTTCAGCATTTAATGATGGCCTATTGGTCACTTTGATCCTCTATTGGATGGGACAGCCAACATCACCCCCCCACCACAAAAAACGACTTCGTCGCATCTTACGACATGTCGGGCAGGAGGTAATAGTATTACTTTTCTGTGTTTCCCTTTCCGGGCCCTGATATCACACGTGCGATATAGTCGAATCTATTTAAGACATAGGCCTATATACGGATAGTGTAATGTAACAGCACTGACACTAATTGTCCTACGGAGAATAAAAAACTCTACTCCACATCACGGACATGTCAAAGTGGATGAAACAAATTGAAGTATAGACAAACTCGATTCTCCCTGTACTCCACATCACGGACACGTCAAAGTGGATGAAACAAATAGAAGTGTAGACAAACTCGATTCCCCCCTGTACTCCACATCACGGACACGTCAAAGTGGATGAAACAAATAGAAGTGTAGACAAACTCGATTACTATATCCCCTCGAAAGGCATCAACCGACCACAATATTTCACCTTACAATGGGTTACTGCAGACTGCTGGCCAATCTCTACCAACTTAAGGACCTCATAAACAGACGAATGTCTACGTGCATCCATAATCCAAACCATGAACCAGATCTTTCGTCAGTTATACAGCTATGTGGACTGATCAGTGATCATCCCTCAAAAGAGACGCTATGTAACTTTATCCGTGAGATTGGTCATGCTGCATAGACAGCCAATCAAAATCACGGAAGAAGTAAAATAGCATCACTTTTGAAGGATGCCTCTATGAATCCACATGACGTTTAATTGACGAGAAATTCGCCTGAACACATACTTATGACTTCTCAGAGAAAAGACAGGGACTATTCCTCGGCGACAGGATTGATAATATAACATGAGCGCACAAGATGCCCACAAAAAAAGTGAAAAGGATTGACTTGATTGTATTCAGTTTTCAGAGAAGAGGAGGAACAAGAAAATCTTCTTCTGTTTGCGTTCTCAGAATCTTGATGGTTCATATTAATAAGACCCATAACTGGTCAAGGTCGTACGGGTGCCACACTGGGGACATCAGCAGGAAAAAGCTCTCCAAACATTTCTATCCTCAGTCATTCAAATAAGTGTAAAAATCATGTCCAGACTATTCCGTGATGTTATCAATCTAGGATTTTCTTTACCTCATGTTCTTCTTTCACCCTCGACAATTTCCTTGAAAAATAACATTAGTCGTATCTCGTTACATGCCCTAACTAATCACGTTTACGCCGTTTCACCACAGCCAAAAGTGGTTCTTTATAACTTGGGAGGAATAACCAAGTTGATAATCTGCAGGTTTGTTTGTTTGCTGCTGTCAAATATTTTTGTATTCTGTTGTATATAACTAATTTTAACAAATGCATCAGGAGAACGGATTGCGTTGTATCATTGCTTATAGCTTGGTCGTGATATCTACGGTTTTCGGCCTGACACATCCGACTTTAATATGTTCTAAGAATAACTTTAAGTCACTTTTGGGTGGGGCAGTAAATCCCACCATTAAGGCATCTTCAGTCGCTATCTACGATACTCAAGGCAGGTTACAGTATTGCTATTACTTGCCCCACTTTCAGATCCCGGCAACACACGTTCAATTAGTATGTATATGGGATTGTAAGAAATATAATGACGTCAACTAATAACTAGTAGTCTCCCGATTGTACTTCTATGGAATTGTACTTCTAGTACATCATTATCAACACGTAGAATATCCTGAACAGGATGTAGCAGTCATCACAGTCTTTCGAAACTTCTGTCTATCTTGAGCCAGTCTTCCTGCTTCTGTTAATATCATATTAAGGTGGTATGTGATATCTTGCGTTCATCTTCTTCTTGGTCTCCCTCTTGTTCGTCTCCCTGGCATCATCCCTTCCATTATGGTTTTCTCTAGACCATCACGGCCTTTGATATGACCAAAATAGCTTATTTTTCTGGAAAGAACCATGCTGTTTCGTGTGTTTTCTTTTATATTCATTTCTCTCAGGATGGCTACATTGGTGTTCTTTTTGGCTAATGATATTCTGAGGATTTTTCTGTAACATTTTTTTTTCAAATTCAGCTATTTTACTTTTCACTTTGGTGATGATTGTCCAGGATTCACACCCATATATCGCCACTGGAAATATGCAAGCACTTAAGGAATGTTAGTTTTGTTGTTTTGCAGCAGCTCAACTTCTAGTTCAGGGTGCAAACAATATTGTCACTGTCTTCACCCCAGGAATGTTGTTGGAAGCGACGAATAAAAGTTAAAGGAATGAGCTGACAACCTGTTTATGTGAAAAATGTATTGCCGCTGCATGTCTTGCCTCAATTTCTTACTTTTGATTTCATTCAAATGCCCCCTCCCCCCCCCCCCCCCATGAGTGATGATGAGATGTAGGCAAGCGGAAATGGCACGACTGTCCATTTTGTGACAGACTCCTAAGTGGCTGGGAATTCTAGATGTGCAATCAATGCACACACAAAACACACACACACACAAAACAAAAACAAACTGAAATACTGTATTTTTCCCGTTATGGAGTTACAGTGAAGATGGGTAAACAAAATCTGACGGAAGACTGATGAACTAATTGGCACTGATGTATATGCTGCATTCCTGGTAAATGTCAAGATTCTTGGATGCTGCCAAGCTGGAATGTTGGGACATGCATCCATAAATTCTCGTTAACACAAAAATTCCGTTGAGACAGCAAACCTTATACGTTGGATTATCGCATTGATTACTCAACTGAGGAGGACATAATTTTAATAGAAAGACTATGGGATGTTTAGAGATATCCGCTTACGGCAAAAGGGATTATTTCATCATCATGTGTCAAGAGCTACCCGCTTACAGCTTTAGGGATTATTCATCATCATTATGTGTCAAGAGCTACCTGCTTACAGCTAATAGAATTATTTCATCATGTGTCAAGAGCTACCTGTTTGATCACAGATAATGGAATTATTTAATCATCATCATGTCTCAAGAGCTACCTGCTCACAGCTAAAGAGATTATTTCAGCATTATGAATTGTATTAACGACCATTCTTCAATCGCTCTTACATTTTGCACTTACCCAACTCCCACTAGAGATACAAGTTCTTCCAACTGGTCATTCCCGTGGTGTAATTGTTGGCTGATCAGAGCTGATTGTTGGTAACTTTATCCTGTGTCACTAACCAATGAGAGACAGATCAGCCAGCAGTCACAGCACTGAAGTAAATACTTGAACGACTTTATGTCACTTGTAGTCTGTGCACTTTGCTTCCTTTAAAGATTCTGACTTTCTCCACAGGCTCTAGGCATCATCATTGCCGCTCTAGGCATTTGGGTTCTGGCAGTCGACTATGGCATCGTCAAACTTAGCAAACTGCAGCCAAATGGTTTTTTTTCTTCAACATTGGAAGAGCCAAGTAAGTGAACATTAAATATATCTTCGCCGGCACCGCTATTAGATTCCTTTTATGTAGAAGACTTCTTTAACCCTTTATCTGCAACATTGTTCTTAGTATCTCATCCCAGCAGTGTTAACTTCTTCCCCCAATGGCTTTCCCCCTGTGCTGAATCACAGACACCACAATATAAAGACTTAAAAACGCATCACACTTAAGGGACATTTCCTTCGGGATTTCTTGTGTTGACTCAAAACTCACTAGCATAAGCTAAAAAACAAGCGGGCCCGTAGATGAGGGAGAGGTTTGGGGGTGTTCAACCCCCACCATCAAATCTGAATATAACTTAGTAAAACCCTCTTTATGGTAATCACATCTACGGCCACGAACACAAGTACCTCTCCAGGATAGATTTTTATGCTGGTCTCACGCATGGTCACTTATCTTGATATATACGACTTTTCTGTGTGTTTTTTCTTTAGCTGCCGACATAAAGTATCTTCTTCTTCTTCTTCTGCGTTCATTCTCAAGTTCCCGCTGGATCTCTCTTGTAGCAAGACAATGGTCCTACTAGATTTCCAACAGGACGCAGTCCAGAGAATGTAAATGCGTTGTGCCGCAGTTTTATTTGCGAAAATGGCCCGACACATCCGTCTTCGGCGGAATAAAGTTATATTCAACATGACCAATGATCCGTTGCTTCAGTTAAAAGGAGTGACGCTAGATGAGATTAGCACACTTGGTTTTTCTTGAGAAGAACTTGACACATATTGTATGTGAAATTCCGGTTATTGTTTTAGTAATAGCGGACTCTTGCTATGACGTTTACAATCCCGTTTCGTTCTTCTTTTTCCATATATCTGTTCATGCATGAATATTCAATTATAATACAAAATAAAAGATATTATACGGCACTAGCTTTTATATTGAAATCAGAAAATACATATCGTTCAAAAACATGTTTGGTTTAGATATGTAATGAAACACTACTCACTTTATAAAACTATTTTGCAAAAAACAGCTGATGGTGGAAGGAGAAGAGATAGGGTAAGAAAATCCTGGATTGGTAACATCAAAGACTTGTCTGTGCATGATATTTCTACACGTACCCCCGAAACACTCGGAAATATGACAGCAGAAGAGGCAAATATAAGGGAAAATATACCGTACACTCACTCTCCTCTCAACACCGAAAGGTACATGAGGACAGACATAAGAAGAAGAAGAAGATGTGTTTGGAGAGTTTTTTTGTGTTGATGTATCCAGTGTGGTATCTCAATGACTGACGGATTATAGGTCATATTATTATTATTGTTATTATTATTATAATTAGGATCAATTATTCTCAAAATGTGTGTACTTAGTTCACCGTTAATTGGTCATATGTGTTGATGTGTTCCAGATCTGTTGCAATCAGCTGCTGTCATCTGTATCGTTGTGGGTGGAGGCATGCTCATTATGTCAATAGTGACATTTGTCGGAGTTTGGAAGGAATATAAATGTTTCATGGCGATAGTAGGTTGTTTTTTTTTAATTAAAAAAGTACATATTTCGGAAGTCGTGGTTGATTCGATTACTAGAACCACGGTTTCCACTAATTTTTTTATGGATGTCAAGTTCTGATATAACCAAATGGAACTAATGTTCGTGGTTGAACAGAGTGTATCTCACCATAAGAGGTACATTTTGCGTAAACACAAAACAAAACAACATGTCATTTAATTAAAAATAATATTCCATCGTTTGATTTTTTTTCCAATTGAGTGCAGTAATTGAACTTAATTGAAAGGAACTGCAGTCAAACTGTACACCATATGACACGCAAATATTTCAGGAAAAAAATATGAAATTAAAAAAAAATTAAATAACAGGTTTACGTTTAACGATACATATGATCAACGTTTCGACCAAAAGGTCTTCATCAAGAAAGGGATGGTCAAACATAATAGAACCACGAAATTAAACAGACTCTACAATGCGACACTAAAACAATATTATTATACAGTATACTTCTTCTTCTTCTCTCTTCCCTTGAAACATGTCTATATTTGTAATTCTGTTTCCTTAATAAAACTCACTGTCTTTTGTAGTTCACACAGTGGCCCCATAGAGCTTTGATTCCAGGGTTTTTTCATCTTGCCAATATGTCTGCATCAGCGTTTCATATTCAGAACACTCTTGAAGTATATGCTTGGTATTCTGTGCTGCCTGCTCACATGTACACATGACCATGTTGCAAATCTTGAACTTTGTATACATGTGACTGCGGAGTCGATTGTGTCCCGTTTGGAGGCGTATAATTACAACTTGTTCAGATCTGTTCATAATGTGATAGTCATCTTGTGTTTCTGTTTGTGGCTTCTTATTGACTTGATCATCTTTTTTTCTGATGGTAGATGATTGGTACCGTATACAGTATGCATGTCTGAAGCTGTAGGCAAATGAGATGTGGTTATTGAGAAGAATGCTGCAAATTCCATGGACAGCTAAGAAAACTAATGTAGGAATTCTCAGAGATGCTGGAGTAAAAGAACAAATTATAAAATTATAAGCAGATAGTCACTATTTTTAGTGTATGTGATTAGAAAAGCAAAACTTGAACATTTAGTAATCACAGGAAAGATCAAGGAGAGAAGAGACAGGGGAAAAGAGAAATTTCTGGATGATTTGTCACTGTGGCACAGAAAAATGTCACCAACTGAGCACATTAATAATACAAGCATCAGGGAGTTGTGGGAAAATATGATCGCCAACGCCACTCGGCATGACACTTGATTGACTGAAACAGGTCTAGACAAAAATAGAGACGAAGAGAAGCGAGAACATCATGTAATCACATTTACGTGGTTCTCGTTTCTTGCGTTGTCCGTGGAGCTCCTGCCGTTAATAATTTACCCGCCTAAAGGTCACACTAATCCCCAGAACAATGACAAAATTATCCAAGTTTTAGGTAACCCTTTTTCCTAGCATCACCTCCGTCCTTTCTGAGACCGTCGGGAGTATAGAAGTCATGTTCGCAGAATTAATTAATTCGTTCCTTTTCTTGACTATTCTCGTGTTGTCCGTTGGTCAGTAACTTTATACTCGAAATCGAATGCCAAAAATAACCAAGGCGACTCCAAGTATATAAATATTGAACAAATCGAAAAGATGACAATAGTCAAAAACGTTACGAATGAAGGCCTAATTAATTTTGTTTAAAGGTCTTCATTGGTGAAGGTCGTGATCCTTCCTCACCGAAGACGTTTCTTCGGCCGTAAACATCAGCAACCCAAAATATTTTAAAATTCAGTCTCACTTGAAAATAAAGATAACGAAATCGACCAGCAGCTATCGCACATTTAAGTCATTCACTGACGCTTCTACTCCTGTGCCATATGGTACACAGTGCTGCTACCGTCTCCCCTTCATTACCAACATTCTGAATCGATGATTCATTGAATTAAAATATTTGCTCTGACGTATGTTATTAAGTTCGATTCTCCTCTTAACACTTTCCAACAAATCGCCGTGTGAGTTTGCCGATTTCTTAAAAAAGAAAACTTAAAGAGACCCAGCTGAACCACGACCAGTTGCCAAATACAGGCTCACATAGGAATAAAAACAAAGCAGAATCAGCCTTCTTACATGATGTTTTTGATTATTACCGTGCTATTCGATGGTCACTATTTATGTAGTGTGTGTTTCTGTGTATGTCTGCAAACGCCGACCAGCGACATGCACTGGGATAATCGAAACATGATCCAAACGGTTTATTGAAATTCTATTGGTAGGTCTTCTATTCGCAAAAGTCAAGGTTGAACACATCGGCGAAGGTCTTCGTTCTAATTATTCTCTATGGTCTATTCCCAGGTGGATGATGATCAGAATATCCACACTTGCCGTTAAGCGTAGGCGTGGTGACTGGGAGCTTTAGCTGTCTATCCAAGGCCAGATGTGTCGTCTTGGCTGCGTTGAATTAGCATTTATTCAGGGTTGTCTAGATGTTATCTCTCCAACATTTTCTAGGTTTCCTCTGGCCTAGTATCGGATCATCTTATGTTATATGTTTTTGTCGGTAGTTGGTTATGGTTCATTCTCATAAAGTGTCCAAGCCATTCTATTTGTGATATCTCAATGTATTCTTTGCGTGGTCTTATACGGATTCTCCTCCTGATTTCATTATTATTCATGTTGTCTAGTGTGGTCACTCTTTCGACTTTTCTCAGGCATTTCATCTGACATGTTGTAAGTTTTCTCTGTTGGGCTTATGCCAGAGTTCATGTCTGGTATTGATAGCAATGTGTTTGCATAAAAATACATTCTAGTTATAAATTATATAAATTACAGTTTATAGTATTAATCTTTAATATAATAATAATTATGTACACAAGGCTGCGAACTATCACCACTTCTGTTCATAACATACATGGACATTACTAAAGAAGCAGACCCAAGAAACGAATCCACACATGGAGAGATATCAAATGAAGAACACAGCTCACTAAACGAACTGCTAATTGCAGATGATCAAAGTTTGATATATGAATATAACGATGTGTGGCGGCTACACATACTTGCTGCACTAACGATGTGTGACGGCTACACATACTTGCTGCACTAACGATGTGTGACGGCTACACATACTTGCTGCACTAACGATGTGTGACGGCTACACATACTTGCTGCATACAACCAATACAACCAACGAGCAATACAATATGAAACTCATCATCATCAAGTTCTGTGCGGCATGACGTTGGTGATCATATCTCTTCATGTACACCGATCTCCCATAAATGTCTTCATCTCTGTTAGTGTCGTCAATCGAAGCCATTTAGTCAAACAGTCTACCATATTTTCTCTATGTCTTCCCCTTGATCTTTTCCCTTCTGTCTTTCCTGTTGTCACTATATTCTAATGCCTCCTCTTCTCATTATGTGCACAATAAATGTTGACTGTCTTTTTCTTATATTAGCAATAATACTTATTTTCACATCCATCTTTCTTAGGCATTCTTCATTAGTAATCTTTGCTGTCCAAGGAATGCGTAACATTCTTCGAATAAACCACATTTCCGCTGCCTCCAATTATTATTGTAATGTCTTATTTATTGTCCATGCTTCACTTCCATAGAGTAGCACAGGCTCAATGTAGCATCTGAGGGCACGTTTTCTAGCATGCATCGATATAGACTTGTTGTATAGTATATTTTTCATTTTATGGAATGCTGCTTTTCCTTGTCCTATGAAACAAAACACATCTAAAACAATGAAGACAAGGAGAACACCAGGTCAGTTAAATGTATCTGTTAATGGTACAAAATACACATGTGGTTGCGTCTGTGGGTCTCACCAATGGCCCACTAGACATACCACCCATGCAACAGAAAACCTTAGTGGATGACATGCCGTTATATTGAGGTTATCTTCTTAGAGAAGCTTCATGGCACGCCATCTATACAACTATCCTTTTATTTTGTTGTTGAAATGTGTTTCTTGTTTACCAGAAAATATATGTATACACCCTCTGTGGTTGGGAGGGAGCCAGAGATGTACTGTGCAGCACTGTGGAGGAGGAAACTAACAGTACTGTTTTTTTCCTATGGCTGAAACCAATCATAGGCACAGTGACTCAGGACGTGACAATCCTTTTGACTTAAACATTTGGTTGCAAGCCTAGAGCAATAGAGAAGCTCGGCATAACCAATAGTCAATAGGTGGCGGGGAATGAGCACAGTGAACCCTATCTTGGCTACAGTGGCTAGGAGCAGTGCATAGGTTGAAATCTATCTTCCTGGAGGTGTGATAGTTATTCTCTGGCTCTGTCCCGAGGTGGGCCGAAAATCCTCAGACTTCCCAGCAATATAATGCCATGTAATGGCATTAGGTCAAAGGGCATGCGCCCATGGACCGCTGGATCCGCAACCAACCAACCAACCAATGGTACAAAACTAAAGCAGGTCTTAGAGTTCAAATATTTAGGAAACGTCTTTACAGAGGATGACACACTTGATATTTGAAATACTATGTAATAACTGTCGAAATACGATATCAGAAAAAGTCAATGCTGTGACTCATCAGCTGTAGCCAATACTCAAACACTCATCAGTCTGCATTACTACACAACGACATTTGATAAACAGTATTTTTATACCAACTCTGAATTATCAATGTTAAACATGACTCTTGACTAAGGCACCAGTGAAAACAGTGTGTGAAATGATATGTTTGAGGAAAGTTATAAACGCCACAAGAAGAGACCGACGGAGAAATAAAGAAATAAAGACTCACAAGTCAAAATTACATCGAAAGATAGCAAACCAGGTGGTTTTGTGACGTCATGAGAATGAAACCATCGCAACCAGCCCTTCGTGCATACAGCAGCAGAAGACTGGGTTTCAAGGCACAAGGAAGACAAAGAACTAATGGTTGGAGACAATCAAAGAAACCTTACAAAAAATACAGGTTGATCATGGCCACTGTAACCCCAAATGGTCAAAGACAGATCACTCTAACCCCCCCCCCCCCCGAAGCTTAACATCACAAGTGGAAATGACAATAGATAGAATAATCTTGTTTCTGGGAACAGACATTTAGCCAACTTTTTGCCTACCTGCATTCAGTTTGTTATCTAATTTTAGCTTTCTTTTTTTAAAAATTAACGTTTAGTCTACATTAAGTCTACTTTTAATCTTAATTTAGCCTTTAATTTTAATCAACTTTAATCCTACAGTAAAAGTCAAGTTTTATCCGTCTTATTTTAGTCTACTTTTATCCTACACAGTATTAAGTTTACTTTTAGTCTATTTTAATGTACTTTTAGTCTTTGTTTAGTCATCTTGCAGTCGACTTTTATCCTACACAGTATTAAGTCTACTGTTAGTCTCTTTTAACGTACTTTTATTCTTCCTTTAGTCATCTTTCAGTCGACCTTTAGCCTACTTTGAATGTACTTTTAGTGTGTTTTATAGGAAGTAAAAATGTTTGTGTACTCAGTCAGAGATAAAACTTCCGGTGTTGGGTAACAACCAGAAACTGGAAATGGGTGACTGGGGTAACACAGGGCAAATATAAAAAATGAGCGGAAATCGGTGGATGTGTTAATAAATTAAGTCAATAAAACAACCTACCAATGAGTGATAGTCATCTGATCTCTCTTACCATCTTCATTTGCTCTTCTCTTACATTATAATTCTCTGCTTGTAGTATTCATTTTTTATTGCTTGTTTTTGTCCTGACGAAGGAATTTTAGTCGAAACGTCGTCTGTTACTGTGTCTCGTTGCTAGGTTTCTTTATTAAGTTATTTAGATCAGACAGCTTTTTGGACAGACATACATCATTCCTGAGGTGATACAAAAAGATCTCTTTTTAGGATTCCAGGTGAGAATTTTGTGCACGGATTTTTAAATTCCATTCGCGGCACTTGCTGACATTGCAAGTGAAACTAACCAGTAGCATATGTTTTGTTAGTGCGTTTCGACGTACATATATGTGAGGATATATGGTCTTTGATAAAGTTGGATATTAAATCTAGAATCGTGACCACGCATTGTACATGGGTGTAGCAGAACGCCGTATTTAAATTAGGTTCGCTACACTTTACCTACGGCAGGTAATTACCTTGCATTGAAAAAATGTCATAAGATCACCGGTGCTGATTGCATTAAAGACGCGGTTTTCTAAGGTTACATTGGTTCAGTGATTCTTGGGCGTATACATAAGTATACCAACTCTGTGTAAACAATGTCAAACACGGTCCTTGATATAAAGATACTAGCGGAAAAAAATCCGGTGAGTGTAATGAGATTTTTGATGAAATCTATACATTTCAATAGAAGAGACCGAAGGAGAAAAAGATATTAGGAAAGAAATAAAGACCATCTCAAGTCAAGACTACATCGAGAGACTACAAATGAGGTGGTTTGGCCACATCAAGAGAATGGAAATAATAAAACAACCAGCCTTCGAGAATACACAGTAAAAAATACACAGCAGCTACAAGGCTCTAGGAAGACAAAAAATTAGATGGGTGGATAAATCCAAAGAAACCGTAAGAAGACACGTGCTGACCATGGCCAAAGCGACCCAAATGTCCAAAGAAAAACAACTCCAACCACCCCCCCCTCTCCGACGATTAAACATATATTATTCCATTTTTTTTTCATTAGAAAATATGATTACTAGATATTTCAAAGTATTGTAAGTTCAAGTATGCATAATATATTTGAAAAAATGGGAAAACATGTATATTAATGTTTCAATGGGCGTGGTACTCTTTTCTGTATACTGTGTTTTTGGTGGAAAATGAGTTTATTCCCCCCTCCCCCTAAAAAAATGGATGCAGAAATAAACTAAAGTGGTATCAATACTGAATAGCGATAATATGAAAAGTAAAATAAAGTTAACCCGTAGCATTTGTTAATGTTGTAGAAGTGTGATATGTTAGCGATCTCACATTTCAGTGTTTCTCCCATTTGAGGGCGGTAGCTATCTCCTCTCACTCGCACTCTTTACTTCCCGGATTAACCCTATACATAATTAAGGCTGAATCGACCCGGGAGTCGTTGCCATATGAAAAAATTTTTCACCTCAAATGGGGAATGAACCCAGAACGACAATAGGCCTATGTACTCACTATGCAAAATTGAAATTCAACAGGAAAGCTTGAAATAGTGTAATGAAGTTTTGCTAATGACTAGAAACAGACATAATAACATACAGTAATCGGTATTTCGACCAAAAGGCTTTTATCAAGACTACACACACAATAAAAAACGACGAGCATGGCAAAACTAAATGTAATGTTGAGATAACCGTAAGGGTTAAAACTAAATCAGAGGTTATACAACACAAAACAAAGAATATACAGAACGCAGCCCGATACATGTGAAACATGTCAAACAGATAAATGACGAAACGACATGATATTATTCATACAACTGGCGCTCATTGATCCCGAAAGGTTTAAGCGTCATATATATATATATTTAGCTGATGGTGCCAAATGATCAAGAACGTCAGGCTGGCGATGACTCCAAGCCAGTAGATCCCTGAGGTTCTTGTCACGTCTATAGGCAGTGAGAAATGGGGAGGGGGGGGCAGAGAACACCCCGCGTCATGGGATCTGACTGGAGAAACGGAAGGTGTCGGAATAGAACATGACGAACAACAGCACTGTGACTTAGAACAAAAAAAGTTATCTCAGCCCCGAGGCAGGTTGCTTGCCATGTGGCCTACCTTTACCATGATCTTTTATTCCCTTTTTAGTTAGTTATTAGTTACACCAGTAACAATAATACATTATCATAGTTATTGCTCATGTATATATGTGTTTGTTTGTTTGTTTCAGTGCGCTGCAATCTGTTTTACTCTTATCATGATGGACATTATCGTCATCATTCTGACTGGGGTGACCAAACGTCGAGTGAGTAGATTTATCTCATCTGAGAATATGAGATTGGAGATTATGAGATGGGAGGATTATGAGATTAAAGGAATATGCAATTGGTGGGTATGTTAGATTCGAGGAATATGGGATTGATGGAAAATATGAGATTGGGTAAATATGAGATTGTAGGAAATATGAGATTGCGGAAATATGGGATTTGATGATGACGATAATAATGATGAAATAATCACTTTACCAGAAATTAAGACTGGTCGGGCAGTTCCACTCGAGCAGGACCACAGTCCTGCACAAGAAAGCAGAGTGCTGAAGGCGGAGGCAACCAGCCAAAAAGCGCACAATTAATCAGGATACTCACAAAACACAATGGGAACATGTCTATGTCTAATACAGATATAGACATGTTTTAAGCGAACAAAATAAGAAGTAGAAACTATGACACAACGCATTCAGTTCTCCAGATTACATCCTGCTAATCTGTAGGAGTTTCAGAATAAACGCAGAAGAAGACGAATATCGCTAGTAGGCCCACCGTACGAGAGAACTAGTTGCTGTACTGTATGCTGGACATTAAACTGAAAGCTAAGCACACGTGACTTTTTCGTCACTGTAGGCATCACTATCGACGTAGCTATAGACTCTAGTTATCCCTTATCTAATTTCCTCATTCTCTAATTTCCTCTCCAATATCATATTCATCAAATCTCAATATTCTATATCTCATATTACTCCAATATCTTATGCATTCAATCTCATATTCCGTTTATCTCATATTTCAACATTCTCATATTCCTCCAAGCTCGCCCTTGTGTTGCCGAAACCAGAGAGGCGAGCAAAGAACAGCGACACTTTTTATCTTCCATGCATGTCGAAGAGGTGATTAAGAAGGTTATGGGGAGAAGTTGGCTATCCCATCCCATATGGGATCAAAGTAACCCAAAGCCATGCTGAAGTCGGACGTGTCAGGTCGAAAGGCGCAGATATAATAGAAATGATGAAAACAATGACAACACATTCCATTCTCCGGACGACATCCTGCTAATCTGCAAGCGTTTGAGAGCGAACGCAGAAGAAGAACATTCTTCCAATTTCATATTCCTCCAATCTCATATTCCTCCAATCTCATATTCCTCAAATCTTAATATCATTTAATCTCATATTCCTCTAATCTCATATTCCTCCAATCTCATATTAATCTAATCTCATATTCTTCTAATCTCATTTCCCCCACTCATATTATTCCTCTAATCTCATATTTTTGTGATCTTATACTGTTCTATTTTTTTTCTTCCAGCAATCTCATCCACCTCCTGTTACACTAATCTCATCTTCCATCACTAATCTCTTCCTTTAATCTAATCTTTCTCTAATCTCCTTATCTAATCTCCTCCATAAATAATCTCCTCCTATATAAGTTATCTTCAACTACTCGATCCTATTAATTACACCTACAAGGTATTTCCTTCTCTGATTTAGGTGGATGACCACTTGCACACGGCTTTGCTAGTTGGACTTCGAGACAGCTATGATTCCGTAATCTTCTCTCAATTTGAGTTTTCTGTCTATTTTGATAGGGCTCAAGTGCAGGTCAGTATGACTATGTCTTAATCAATCAATGGTAAACGCCTTCTACGAATGGCTAAAAGTATTTTCAATAACATGAGAACAATATTGACATCTAATCCACACAAATCATAAATAAACTAAAAATGAGAATTATAAAATGATACATCTCTTCTATGTTGCTGTTGTTGTTTGTCCATCACAAGTGATGATGACCATTTGTTACATCCACTTTTGAAAATTCAATTTTAGTTATGTCCTTAATTATGAGTTCGTAGATGGCTAATGAGCCATATTCGAGCTGTAAATTTCCTTGGGCAGTTCGGACATGGAATGACGACAGTAGACGGATCTTGGTCTGTCCGTGACTTTCTTTTAACAAGATGATGCGCTCTTATTGATTTTAGAATACCATGTAGATCTATTTTGTGCAAATTCTTCCCATGTATTGTGGTCTATTTCAAAGGCTTTTTGTGAATTCTTTAACGAGTCTTTGTGGCGCTTTTTTTGGCCACCTTGAGATAGTGTGCCCTTCTCCAGCTCACCATAGAGAAGTATCTTTGGCAGACGATGGTCTGGCATACGCACCAAATGACCTGCTCAACGAATCTGTGTCTGCATCAGGATCGTGTCAATGCTGGGGATACCAGCTCTATCAAGGACAGTGGTATCTGGAATCTTGCCTTGCCATCTGATGTTCATAACTTTTATGATACAATTTGTGTGAAAATGATTGCGTTTTTTCCCATGACGTCTATACACAGTCCATGTTATTATAATATAATATCTTCTATATTAATTTATGACTCACAAACATTGACAGTGAACAAACAACTAGAACACAGAATTGATGCCGTTGACATGTCCTATATATAAGAATAGGGAGGAAATCATGGAAAGATAATAAAATGAACAAGGAGGTTCTAAGAATACTTCTTTTCCTTTTCATTTCACTTTATACCCTTTTATACTCTAATTTCTGTAATCCATCTTTTGCATGGTCTGCCCCTGGCTTTGTATCCATCGTGCGGTATAGAAATGCTTTTGAGGGGCACTATCTGATAATAGATGATAGAAGCATGTGAAAACCACTTAATCTGATGTCTTCTGATGTAATCCAGGATTGGCATTGTGTTTGTTAGTCTTCTGATGTTTTCATTTCTGATTCTGTCTATTATTGTTACTATGATAGTTCTACGTAGACGATTCATTTCTATTGTAACATGTTTTCTTTTGTCTTTTGATTTTTGGTTTGGTTAAGTAAATTGTACTTCTTATGGGGACGTACACTTTTTTCAACCATAAACGCAGTCCAATTTGGTTATATCTGAGCTTGACAAACATAAAAAAATAGCGGAAGTCGTAGATCTAATAATAGTCACTACGACCTACTAATCTGTATATATTTTTGGGTTTTGTTGTTAGTGTCCATGTTTGACATGGTAGCAATGCGGTAGCATAATGATGGTATGATTATCTTTTTGTATAGTGAAAAACATCAAGGAATGTACAGGGCAAGATATTTCCACACTCATCCGCATCGCTGAGGATAGAATTCGCTGGAGGACTCTGTGTGCTGTGGCATCCAATGTGGTACCCCTACGACCCTGAAGGGTTGCGGGTTTATTGATTGATAGTGCAATTTTAGTGTGAATGTGTACATGCTATATAACAACACTTCGTGTGAAAAAATAACAAAGGAAATACAGATCAAAGAAATAAAGTATTTTAGACATTAAAATACATGACACCTTGTTGAAAACCTTACTTAAGGGTACAGTTGAAGGTAGCCGGTCAAGAGGTAGGCAGAGATACAAGTGGGAGAGAAACATCACGATATTTATATCTTACAGTCTAGCAGTGTGCATGTTAGGGGTCTGTTGCAGCTAACCTTAGTTGTGGAGAATGGACTTGATGATGATGACCACAGATAAGGCATTCAATTGGTCATTCCCGGTGGCTGATCGATGCTTTTCATTGAGTCCGATTCTGTGGCGGCTTGATAGAGCGCGCGTTCGTGCCATTCAATGTGCCGGGTTCGAATTCCGCCACAAGCGATTGTGCGCTTGGATTGTTCAGAAAGCAATGGCAAATTACTGAACATATTTACAATGGCTAGAAAATCACTACTACTCCACAAAGTGCTGAGTTGATGGCTACATCTTGAGTATGATATTCTTCAAATTTTAATCAATAAAATTATCGAATCAATAAAAAGCAGGTGACAAATTCAAATGCCTTATTTGTAATCGTTTGTGATTTTAGTTAAACATAATTTATCAATTTACGAGCATTACATCATGACTGTCATCAATGTAAACAAATTATCGCCTTTTTTTTCAAGTTGTTAATTTGAGTCCCTCCTGAGACCTGCATATATTTATCTCCCTTACAGATGAAATGTTGTGGTGTTGATAACTATAACGACTTTCAATTGATAGCTGAGCAGTGGACCGGGAAAATAGAATTTCAGGTAAATACTATATAGTCTTTGTATTCTATATAAATATTACCAGATTTTATGACTGTCATTCGTTGTTGTTTCATCGAATCCAGTCCACCTAACATCTGTCATAATCAGAATGCCCCATGTAGATCTATAATATGTACTTACCGAGAAACTGACATCGAACAGGTAAATCCAGGAATAGGGTAAAGAAATTTTGCAAATCAAAAAAGACACACATAATAACACACACAAATCGAAGTTTCGACTAAAAGGGCCTTTATCAAGACACAAATTAAAACAAAATTAAAACATACAACAGAAAACGGACAGTAAGGATTATGGACGTTCACATTGGCATGTGTAATGTAGATTGACCGGAAGAGGTGAAACGACACCGGAGAAGGAATATACAAAAATTACTACATACATGTGACACGAAACAAACAGAAACTATGGAACAACTAGAATCATACATGAGACAGACGCTCATTGATGCCATATGATTTAAGATTACCACGTTGGTAAATGTAGCGGTTCTCAAGCACAAGACGGGCCTGGTCGTCAGAAAAGTACGACTTAATGGTCGTAACCTGAATGTCCTGGGCATAAACCATTGAAGTGGACGTCTACAGGATAACCCAAATAGTTTTTATGCTCTACAAATTTTCAAAGAATCGTTCTGAGGGTTTCACCTATATATTCACGGAGGAACGCTTGCATATGATGGCATATATGACGTTGCAGGACACACATGTGAGCTCTCCTCAATGGTGAAGGTGGCTTTAAGGAAGACCTGAAAACTCTTTCTGGATATAGTCGACCTAAGGTTGGCCCGACTGATCTTAGTTTCCAATATATGTTGGCTGGATTAAGCCCCCATCTCCACTTGAAGGAATTGGCCTGGTTGGGGAAGGCTTGGATAATGCTGACGTAATCTCATTACCTGTGGACAGGTAGCTCTTGACACATGATAGTAATGAAGTAATCTATTTAGCTGTGTGGAGGGAGTTCTTGAAATATGTTGAAATAATTCCTTAAACTGTGAGCGGATAGTTTTTGACAGCCAATAACCTGCCTTACAATAAGATTCATTTCCCAGAGGAATTGCTGTGTTCAATCAATCAAGTGCCATGCCGATATCACGCTTCTCCACAACTCTCTGTCTCTTGTGTTGGTAATAAGTTCAGTTGGTGATTTTTGTGTGTGTGTGCCACAGTGACAATCCATCCACAAATTTCTCTCTTTGTCTTCCTCAGTCTCCTCTTCCCTTGATATTTCCGGTGATTACTATATGTTCATGTTTTATTTTTCTCATCACATGCCCTAAAATCTTGATTGCCTGCTTCTAATTTTTGCTATAATGTATAGTTTTACTCCAGAGAACTCCAGCATCTCTGAGAACTTCTATATGAGTTTTCTTTGCTGTCCATGGTACTTTTCATCACTCTTCTTAATCTCAGTTTCCACCAGCTTATTATGGGCACTTTTGTTTACTGCCATGCTTCCCTTCCATAAAAAAGGATTGGCTCAATATAACATCATAGCACTCAAACTCGCGTATGCATTGATATTAATCCACTGCACAGAACGCTTCTCATTTGTTTGAAATGTTCGTTGGCCTGTGAAAATCCTGTTCTAGATCTTATTGGAGCACCTGGCATCTGATGTTGAAATGGTGCTACTTGACTTTATCCACCTGATTTAATTTGTATGTATGACTGTGTTAGCGGGGTTATTGATACGTGTTTTGTCTTCGAATGAAGATGTTCCAGCGCAACACCACCCAGGATCGTCACATCTATCCTGGAGTATAAGATATACTTATGTACCAACTATTTCCTCATTCTTCTGCTAGATTTGTTGTCCGATCTGTAGTAAGGTACATCTAGCATTTTTCCGTCACCTAGTAGTCTGCCACAAAAGAAAAAAGGTAATGTCCACTGATTTGCATCTCTTTGTCATCCATGGATATGTTTTGAAAGAATAAAAAATGTAAGAAATATAGATGTTGTCCATGCCTACTCTTCGATGACGTGAGGACTAAAATATGGCCTCAAGAGACAGATCTGAATTTAAAGTTGTGTGGCAACCGTGAGGACCTCCTACTGACGACTGAATTCATGGAGGCTATCCACTTTCCTGTATAGACTTTTTTTAAAAAGGACAGTAACCCATAGCATTTATTAATGCCGTAGGGGTGTGAGATGTTAGCGATCTCACATTTCAGAGGCTCTGCAAATTAGAGCGGTAGTCATCTCCTCTCCCTCGCAGTGTTTACTTCCAGGTAATGAACCCAGGACCACTCATATGCGAAGCCAATACGCTAACCACTGCACTACGCGGCTCCCATATAGACTTATGAGCATAGGAAACTGATCGAAGAAGAAGAAGAGATATTGTTGTTGTCGATATCCATAAGTTGATGAATAATGCTACTTTTGTCAGAACAATGCCATTCTTATAAAAGTGCAGGTCTTCTGAAGTTGACTTATTGATCCGTACAGTAAGTTAGTGACTGTTAAGGATGTCTGTTGAAGCTTTTTCCTGGCAGTTGAAAGGTAAGGGCAGTCAATAAGGAGGTGTTCCACTGTTTTGTTTTTATGAGAGCAGTGTCTACAAATTCGTAGTTGCTGGGATTTGATACGGTTTAAATGACTATTGATCCGTGCATGTCCTATTCGAAACTGAAAGATAAGGGGTTGGTTTCTCCTGCAGAGTTTGTTTATGTTGTGGTTATCATTTGGTCGTGTCATTTCACTAAATACATTTAGACCAGCCAGCCCATTTGCCTATCTATTCAGCCAGATTTCCCTGATGTTTTTTCTGAGAATCTAGTGTTTGACATTTCCTCTAACACAAGATCTTTACTTTTGTTATGTTGAGGCGCCTCTTTTCGCAAGTCCTTCGCTACTTCGTTTCCTGCTATATCGTTATGTCCAGTGATCCATTATAATATAATATATAAAATATACTTCTATGCCAACTATTTCATCGTTCCTCTACTAGATTTGTTGTCCCATCCGTAGTAAGGTACATCTAGCATTTTCCGTCACCTAGGAGTCTACCACAACATAACAAAGGTATTGTCCAATGTCTTGCATCTCTTTGTCATCCATGGATATGTTTTGAAAGAAAACATACGTAAGAAATTGAGATAAGACATGTCTTTCACCCCTAAGTGTAACGATGAATGTTGGAGGGATTACTGGTTCTCTCTTGTAACAGGACAGAGTCCTAATAGATTTCCAGCAGAATGTATCTCAGAGGTCCTGTGTTCATTTCCCAGTTGAGGCGGAAATGTTTTTCAGATCGCAACGCCTCCCGCGTTGACCCAGCCTTAAATGGGTACCGGTTTAATCCGGGAAGTAAATACTGCGAGGGAGAGGAGATGGCTACCGCCCTCATTTGCAGAGCATCTGGAATGTTAGAATGCCAACATCTCACTCCCCCGCCCGTGTGTTGCCGGGACCCGAAAGGGGAGCAAAAAATAGAAACACTGTTTACCTTCAGGCATGTCGTAAAAGGCGACTAAAGAGGTTATGGGATGGAGTTGGCTGTCCCATTCCATATAGGGTCAGTGACCCAAAGCCATGCTGAAGTCGGATGTGTCAGGCCGAAAAGACGCAGATATCGCAGCAAAGCTGTAAACTATGACACAGCGCATTCCGTTCTTTGGACTACATCCTGCTAATCTGCAGGAGTTTGAGAATTAATGCAGAAGAAGAAGAATCTCACACACCTACGGAATTAATAAATGATATGGGTTACTTTACTTTACTACTATCTCAAAGGACGGAGATTTGTTGTATCACCTTGAGATCAGCCGTATGATGCCAGGATCAGAAAGGGGAGCAAAGAATAGCAGCACTTTTTACATTCCATGCATGTCGTAAGAGGCCACTAAGGAGTTATGGGGGTAGAGTTCGATGTCCCATCCCATATAGGATGAAATTTACCCACAAGCTATGTTCAAGTCGGATGTATCAGATAGCACGGCGCAGATATCACAGCAAATATTTAAACCATTACGGCACACTCCGTCCTCCTGTAATCTGCAGGAGTTTGAGAACGAACGCAGAAGATAAAGACGTTTGTGCCAATGAGCCGATACATCCTACTTCAACAGTATTTGTATTCTAAATCACCAATGAATAATTTTATAACGCACCGGTAGATGTAAGATTCGAAAAACATTTAGCTGTTGTCTTGTCCGGAAACAAAAGTGGTTGTTCAGAAGTTTTGTCAACAAATACTGGTTCTAAAATACAGATCTTGTATCATGACTTGCCCAACAAATACTGGTTCTAAAATACAGATCTTGTATCATGATTTGCCCAACACATACTGGTTCTAAAATATAGATCTTGTATCATGACTTACCTAACAAAAACTGGTTCTAAAATACAGATCTTGTAACATGACTTGCCCAACAAATACTGCTTCTAAAGTACAGATCTCTAAAACGTGTTGTATCATGACCTGTCTAACAAATACTTGTCCTATCATACATATCTCATGTCATAATGTGTCTAACAAATACCGGTTATTAAATAACCATATTGTATTATGACTTACCAAACAAATATTGGTTTTAACATACAGATTTTGTAACATGACTTGCCTAACAAAAACTGGCTCTTCTTCTTCTTCTTCTGCGGTCCTTCTCAAACTCCTGCAGATCAGCAGGATGCAGTCCGGAGAACGGAATGCGTTGTGTCATGGTTTACAGCATTGCTTCGATATCTGCGACTTTCGGCCGGACACATCCGACTTCAGCATGACGTTGGGTCACTGATCCTATATGGGATGGGACAGCCAACTCCATCCCATAGCCTCCTTAGTCGCCTCGTACGACATGTATGGAAAGTAAACAGTGTTGCTATTCTTTGCTCCCTTTTCGGACCCCGACAACACACAGGCGAAACACTGATTCTAAAATACAGATCCCTAAAACGTGTTATATCATGACCTGTCTAACACATACCTGTCCTAACATACAGATCTTGTAACATGATGTGTCTAACAAATATTGGATTTAACATACAGATCTTGTAACATGAGTTGTTTAAAGAAATACTGATTCTAACATACAAATCTTGTAACATTAGTTGTTTAAAGAAATACAGGTTCTAACATACAAATCTTGTAACATTAGTTGTTTAAAGAAATACTGATTCTAACATACTGATCTTGTAACATTAGTTGTTTAAAGAAATACTGGTTCTAACATACAGATCTTGTAACATGAGTTGTTTAAAGAAATAATGGTTCTAACATACAGATCTTGTAACATGAGTTGTTTAAAGAAATACTGGTTCTAATATACAGATCTTGTAACATGAGTTGTTTAAAGAAATACTGGTTCTAACATATATATCGTGTAACATGAGTTGTTTAAAGAAATACTGATTCTAACATACAAATCTTGTAACATTAGTTGTTTAAAGAAATACTGGTTCTAACATACAGATCTTGTAACATGAGTTGTTTAAAGAAATACTGGTTCTAACATATATATCGTGTAACATTAGTTGTTTAAAGAAATACTGATTCTAACATACAAATCTTGTAACATTAGCTGTTTAAAGAAATACTGGTTCTAGCATACAGATCTTGTAACATGAGTTGTTTAAAGAAATACTAGTTCTAACATATATATCGTGTAACATGAGTTGTTTAAAGAAATACTGGTTGTAACATGAGTTGTTCAAAGAAATACTGGTTCTAACATACAGATCTTGTAACATGAGTTGTTTAAAGAAATACTGGTTGTAACATGAGTTGTTTAAAGAAATACTGGTTCTAACATACAGATCTTGTAACATGAGTTGTTTAAAGAAATACTGATTCTAACATACAGATCTTGTAACATGAGTTGTTTAAAGAAATACTGATTCTAACATACTGATCTTGTAACATGAGTTGTTTAAAGAAATACTGGTTCTAACATACAGATCTTGTAACATGAGTTGTTTAAAGAAATACTAGTTCTAACATATATATCGTGTAACATGAGTTGTTTAAAGAAATACTGGTTCTAACATACAAATCTTGTAACATTAGTTGTTTAAAGAAATACTGGTTCTAACATACAGATCTTGTAACATGAGTTCTTTAAAGAAATACTGATTCTAACATACAGATCTTGTAACATGAGTTGTTTAAAGAAATACTGATTCTAACATACTGATCTTGTAACATGAGTTGTTTAAAGAAATACTGATTCTAACATACAGATCTTGTAACATGAGTTGTTTAAAGAAATACTGGTTCTAACATACAGATCTTGTAACATTAGTTGTTTAAAGAAATACTGGTTCTAATATACAGATCTTGTAACATGAGTTGTTTAAAGAAATACTGGTTCTAATATACAGATCTTGTAACATGAGTTGTTTAAAGAAATACTGGTTCTAACATATATATCGTGTAACATGAGTTGTTTAAAGAAATACTGGTTCTAACATACAAATCTTGTAACATTAGTTGTTTAAAGAAATACTGGTTCTAACATACAGATCTTGTAACATGAGTTGTTTAAAGAAATACTGGTTGTAACATTAGTTGTTAAAAGAAATACTGGTTCTAACATACAGATCTTGTAACATTAGTTGTTTAAAGAAATACTGGTTCTAACATACAGATCTTGTAACATGAGTTGTTTAAAGAAATACTGGTTCTAATATACAGATCTTGTAACATGAGTTGTTTAAAGAAATACTGGTTCTAATATACAGATCTTGTAACATGAGATGTTTAAAGAAATACTGGTTCTAACATATATATCGTGTAACATGAGTTGTTTAAAGAAATACTGGTTCTAACATACAAATCTTGTAACATTAGTTGTTTAAAGAAATACTGGTTCTAACATACAGATCTTGTAACATGAGTTGTTTAAAGAAATACTGGTTCTAACATACAGATCTTGTAAGATGAGTTGTTTAAAGAAATACTGGTTGTAACATTAGTTGTTAAAAGAAATACTGGTTCTAACATACAGATCTTGTAACATTAGTTGTTTAAAGAAATACTGGTTCTAACATACTGATCTTGTAACATGAGTTGTTTAAAGAAATACTGGTTCTAACATACATATCTTGTAACATGAGTTGTTTAAAGAAATACTGGTTCTAACATATATATCGTGTAACATTAGTTGTTTAAAGAAATACTGGTTCTAACATACTGATCTTGTAACATGAGTTGTTCAAAGAAATACTGGTTCTAACATACAAATCTTGTAACATTAGTTGTTTAAAGAAATACTGGTTCTAACATACAGATCTTGTAACATTAGTTGTTTAAAGAAATACTGGTTCTAACATACATATCTTGTAACATTAGTTGTTTAAAGAAATACTGGTTCTAACATACAGATCTTGTAACATTAGTTGTTTAAAGAAATACTGGTTCTAACATACATATCTTGTAACATTAGTTGTTTAAAGAAATACTGGTTCTAACATACAGATCCCTAGAACGTGTTGTATCATGAACAGCACGTCTTCATATTTGGATGACAATATGTACGAGACACAGACAAAAAACTGCGCCTTAACCACGACCAATTTTCATGACCAGGTAATTAGTCTGCGTGTATGTCTATCTGCGTACATGTCTCTCTGCTTGCATATCTGTCTTTTCCGCGTGTATGTATGCCTCTATGTTTGCGTGAATGTATTAGTTTCTGTCTGCGTACATGTCTGTCTTTCTGTGTGTATGTATGTCTGACTGAATGTCTGTCTGTCTGCGTGCGTCTCTGCCTGTTTTTCTGCCTGTATATCAGTCTGTCTGCGTGTTTGTATATCTACGTGCATGTCTGTATATCTGTGTGTATGTATGTCTGCTTGTCTGAGTGCATGTCTGTCTGTATGCTTGCATGTCTTCCAGTTTTTTTTCGTTTATGTATGTATGTCTGTCAACGTATATGTATGCATGTCTATAAAAGAGTGCGGTGTGGCGGGCCGGAACAATAGAACAGTAGGTCGGCAGCTTAGTGAAAAATGCAGACAGAATGTCTGACAGAAACAAATGAACGAGTAAAATGTTGTAACAATATTGTCAGAAACCTGACCAGGACAGTTTAAACCATTTTTAAGAACGACCAACTACACGAAGCTAGCAAAGCAGATGACATATCAGCAAGTCGGCCGATGGTGGACGGGCCTGACTGTGGATATTGTTCGTCTCCGCCAGTAGAGAGAGACGCATTCGGCCAAGTATTGATATACCAGATAATAGGTATCCTTCGCCTTGGCTATTTACCGAGAAAACAAATTGGTAAAGTATAGATGCGTGTCTGTTACCTCTGGAGGGAAACGATACATGCCGGTAGCTTTATCAAAATAGTTGCAGAGATAATGTCTAGCATGTGGGATCCCCGACGTCAAATTGACCGGGGAGAATTGCTTTCATGTACGAAGAGGGTGGGACTTTAAAACCGATGTGAGAATGTCAGAAGGAAGCATTTTGATTGGTTAGAAGTTTTTCTAAAATACTGGGGAACTCTGCATTTTTGAGACTAAACCGCTAGACTAGGTAGGTCTAGAGACTAGAAGGTTGGGACTAGGTTCGGGGCTCAGGTTGAGACCGGAGCCAGGAAGAGTACTTAGAAAGTTATAGTTAGGGAAGTTTAATTTCAAAGTTGTAGTAAGAAAGTCTTAGGAGAGCTTGACAAAAAAAACACCCCAGTTGTGAGACGAACTAAGTCTCTAAGAAAGCCTGTGAACTAAGAGATGTTTAGTATTTCCTAAGATTATGTACATTGACTTATTGATGTCGTAACCCTGGATGTTGTAAACTGATTGTTGTAACTTGGACGTTGTGATGAAGCAATAAACGGGTTATATATATATTATTCCAGAGCCAAGTGTGTTGATCTGTAGTCATGTTTATTCAGCATGGTCTTGATGTTTTCGGCTTTTTCCTTAGATCTGCCCTTGGCTCTGTATCCTGATTCCATCTTGTTATAAGCTCTTATGGGAAGTTGATCATTCATCCTCATAAAGTGTTCATATCATTTGCCCTGTTGTTCCTATATATATTCTATGCATGATGTGATACCAATTATCTTTCGGCTGTTCTCACTGCGCATTTTGTCGAGTCTGGTGACTCCAATAGCTTTCCTTACACATTTCATTTCGCAAGTTTCGATCTTTTTCTTATGTGTAGATGTCAATTTCCAAGTCTGACATTGGTAGCATAGTGTTGGTATAAAGATGCTCTTAATAATTTTTCTTTACTTCCATGTTGATTCTTGGGTGATATAGTAAAGGTGACAGCTGGTATGTCACACCATTTGCCTTTTACCATCTTGTTTCAATCTCTCTGTCGATTCGTCCGTCTTCTGTGAAGATATTCATATGTATCACATACTTTTCTCCACATATATCACATTGATACCATCACATTTTTCTCTGACTTCAGCCTTGCTACGGTCCGATCAAAGACTGGATAACAGAAAAGACGTTTATTCTCCTGGCTGTAACAGTTGTCATCGCCTGTGTCAAGGTAATTATGTGTTTGTTTCAGTCCTCCGAAGTCATGAGCGATATTGTTGTGGTATACTTCTGTACAATGTAGAGGTGACTCCAGATCTCTATTTTTTTTTTACCTATTAGCCTACAACGCTTAGCGGTTTGCAACTATTTAACTATAACTTATTATTCACTGTGAGATACTCGTGTCTTGCGGTACCGAAAAGGGGACCAAAGAATAGTAACACTATTTACCTTCCATGCTTGTCGTAAAAGGCGACTGAGGAAGTTATGAGGTGAAATTGGCTGTCCGATCCCATAAAGTGACCCATACGCCAAACTGAAACCGGATGTGTCTGGTCGAAAGGCACATATATCACAGCAAAGTTGTAAATCGTGACACAACGAATTCCGCTCTCTATTCTCATGCTCGATGTTGTTGTTAGATAAACAGTCGCTAGTCTGTTTCCTGTGTCCGAAAGGGAGCAAAAAAGAGCAACTCTGTTTACCTTCTATGCATGTGGTAAGAGGCCACAAAATATGTTACGGGGTGGAGTAGGCTGTTACCTTCCATATAGGGTAAAAGCGACCCAGAAGCTATACTGAAGTCGGATGCATCAGGTCGAAAGGCGCATATATAGTAGCGAATATGTAAACAATAACACAGCATTCTACATTCTCCGGACTGCATTCTGCTAATCTACATTAGTGTGAGAACGCACGCACTATAAGGAAAATATAGCTGATGGAACTGCAAACAGATCACTTATAGGAATTCCCTCTTGTGCAGTTATTCTGGTTTCTAAGGGCCTGTCAATAAATTAAGATTGAAGGTTTGGGGGGGGGGGAGTTCTGATAAAATGTGTGAATTTTGTTGACAAGGGGCTGGGGTGTTGACAAAAGGCTGGGGTGTTGACAAAGGGCTGGGGTGTTGACAAGGAACTGAGGTGTTAACAAGGGGCTGGGATGTTGGCAAGGGGCTGGGATGTTGGCAAGGAGTGATGTGGTTACAAAGGGCTGGGGTGTTGACAAGGGACTGATGTGTTAACAATGGGCTGGGGTGTTGGCAAGGGGCTGAGGTGTTAACAAGGGGCTGGGGTGTTGACAAGGGACTGATGTGTTAACAAGGGGCTGGGGTGTTGGTAAGGAGCTGAGATGTTAACAAGGGGCTGGGATGTTGGCAAGGGGCTGAGGTGGTGACAAAGGACTGGGTTGTTGACAAAAGTTGACGACAACACAAATTTTTGTTATACACCAATTAAAATGATTGAATTTCAAGAAAACAATGTGCGCAAATATTGAAGCAAATATCCCAATCAAGAGACAATACAAACGTAGATGGAGTCAGAGACCAGGCAGCAACATTCCAGAAGACCCCATTCTAAAGCTGAACAGAGCACAACAAACTACAATGTTTAGGTTCTATACAGGATACTGCAGAGTACAAGCACATCACCACAAAATAAAGGCGGTCCACGCTGATCAATGTCATATTAAAAAAGTCATAAGACTCCAAAACACATTCTGCAGACATATCATATTTTTTTTTGCGACATGAGAACTAAAATTTAGCCACCCCCCCCCCCCCCCCCCAAAGAGAAGAATGTCTTAGAAGGCTATTGAAGATACGTTGGTCAGACTTCAAATCAAACATAGTTGTCAGACAAGAATCAAAACAAGAATATGTATCCACTTATATTAGAAAGCGTTGCTGGAATTACATCGGACGACACCACGCACTACGAATGGATACTGAAAGACTCTCCTGTCAAGCTTTGATGTGGTCACCAAAAGGCAAGAAAAACTGAGGTATGAAAAGAAACTTTAAGTAGAACTATTACAAGAGAACGTATTACCATCGGTATCAGAAACAATGATCTAAAGCAAATTGCAATGAAACGAGAGACATGGAAATCTATGACATCCGCCGGTCTTTGGCCCTAGAGGAATAACTAACTAAGAGACAGGACTGACGGGGAATTTGTGGAACAACCGTGAGAACCTCCTGCTGACGACTGAATCAATGGAGGTTGCCCTCTTGCTTGTATAGACTTCTGAACATAGAAATTTGATCGCAGAAGAAGAAACAGAAAACAAAATGTCTAAAAACCTGAAAAAAATGTCTAAAAATCTTAAAACAAAATGTCTAAACATCTAAAAACATTGTGTCGTTTTTTATTTAGGAACTGGAGGTGGTGGTGGCTTTAAAAAAATATAATTAAGTGAGACAGAGTGGGGGGGGGCTGCCCCATAATTCTTGACAAGGTGACGGGAGGTGGTAAAAATATTACTAAAAATCTGTTGAATTAACGTATGTACAACCGCTAACCACAACTTTAGAATCTTACAAAATTTATTGTCTCACAATACATCATGCACACATCTAACCGTCATCATTGTCTCTCTTTTTTATCGTCTCCACAGTTGATTGTAGTTATATTGGATATTTTGTTCTTGCGATTGCTTAAAGAAGACGCCCCTTACAACGATCTGTGACATCATTCGCTGCAAATCAAAACTACACTATGCCAAAAGTGCCACATTTCATGTATATTTTGTGCATAAGAAACATATTTTGTGTATAAGAAACATATTTTGTGTATAAGAAACATATTTTGTGCATAAGAAACATATTTTGTGTATAAGAAACATATTTTGTGCATAAGAAACATATTTTGTGTATAAGAAACATATTTTGTGTATAAGAAACATATTTTATGTATAAGAAACATATTTTGTGCATAAGAAACATATTTTGTGTATAAGAAACATATTTTGTGTATAAGAAACATATTTTGTGTATAAGAAACATATTTTATGTATAAGAAACATATTTTGTGCATAAGAAACATATTTTGTGTATAAGAAACATATTTTGTGCATAAGAAACATATTTTGTGTATAAGAAACATATTTTATGTATAAGAAACATATTTTGTGCATAAGAAACATATTTTGTGCATAAGAAACATATTTTGTGTATAAGAAACATATTTTGTGCATAAGAAACATATTTTGTGTATAAGAAACATATTTTATGTATAAGAAACATATTTTGTGCATAAGAAACATATTTTATGTATAAGAAACATATTTTGTGTATAAGAAACATATTTTGTGTATAAGAAACATATTTTGTGTATAAGAAACATATTTTATGTATAAGAAACATATTTTGTGTATAAGAAACATATTTTATGTATAAGAAACATATTTTGTGCATAAGAAACATATTTTATGTATAAGAAACATATTTTGTGCATAAGAAACATATTTTGTGCATAAGAAACATATTTTGTGTATAAGAAACATATTTTATGTATAAGAAACATATTTTGTGCATAAGAAACATATTTTGTGTATAAGAAACATATTTTGTGTATAAGAAACATATTTTGTGTATAAGAAACATATTTTGTGTATAAGAAACATATTTTGTGTATAAGAAACATATTTTGTGTATAAGAAACATATTTTGTGTATAAGAAACATATTTTGTGTATAAGAAACATATTTCGTGTATAAGAAACATATTTTGTGCATAAGAAACATATTTTGGTAGCATATGTTACTCAGGACATAGCCATCAATGCTAAAATTTCTGGTTGTTGTGATTTTCTAGGAAATATAAATACGCTCAGTAGCTTGCAGTTGCTTTCTGAACGGTCCATGGCATAATTGTCTGCGGCGGAATTTGAACTCGGTACCTTGTTCATCACTGACTAAATGTGTACGTTATCGCCACAACGCCGTGTAAACATTGAAGTAAATAACGACGTAAACTTGTTTGGACATTTCACAAGACAGGACTCGCGTTCTGAGACTATTTTTCAAGGAACAGTCAAGGGTGGAAGGAAATCCTGGAAATACGTAGGAAATCATGGATTGATAACATGTAGGAATGGTATAGGCGCGATTTTCTACACTCCATATAATGGCTGAGGATAGAAATGTTTGGATGGTTTTGTGTGCTGATGTCAAAGGTTAAAGATAAACATGAACATACATGTAAACACTGGACAGCTCAAGATTCGTATCGGCATAGTTGAAAATAGAAATTGTTACATGACTCTGGGTCCTAATGCATCCAACGTAGTACCTCTAAGACCTTGATGCGTTAAAGTCTTAGAGATTATGAATTAGGAATTAACGATTTATTAGATTTTTATGTGCAACAGGCCTGTCTAAGTGTCTATTATGGCTACCTATCGGTCATAAAGAGTTACAAAATGTACATAGTTAATGTTCTGCTATGATAAATTAGTCCCTGGTGGGGTGCAAAGGGAACGCATTGCTCTAGGCGAACCCAGGGTTACAAGTTAACCTAGATCCCAAATGTACCTCCACGCGGGGCACTCTGGTAACAGAAAACAGCAGCTCGAGCTGATTCTGGCCAAATCATTTGGGGATCGTGTCCGAGAATGTGGAGGTGGCAGATGGAAAGAGATTTGACTGCAATTGAGACAGGCAATATCTCCGACACTATTTGCATCACCACATACAGCGACACTGTCGATATACAGTGACGCCAGTTAGTCTAGTCAGAACATTGGAGGGGCGGCCAATGTAAAAGGTACGTAAAGGTGGATGCATGGCGATAAATAAATAATGTCATAATGAGTACAATGACACAATGAACGGGCAGAACAGCGCCAGAGGGCAGCGCGAACTGCAAATAGAAAATGAAAGGTTCATAGGAAGGGGAAACTACAAGCTCTGTTAGCTCGAGACGAGCTTCTAGTTACCTGTACTCCTCATTAGCCGCGTTAGCGCAGTGGTTAGAGCACTGGCTTCGCATATGAGAGGTCCTGGGTTCATTCCCCAGTTGAGGCGGAAATGCTTTCCGATCGCAACGGCTCCCAGGTCGACCCAGCCTTAAATGGGTACCGGATTAATCCGGGAAGTAAAGACTGCGAGGGAGAGGAGATGGCTACCGCCCTCATTTGCAGAGCCTGTGAAATGTGAGATCGCTAACATCTCACACCCCTACGGCATTAATAAATGCTATGGGTTACATTACTTTTTTTTACTCCTCATAGGCAGAGACCCAGACCCAATCACGAGCGTTCAGAAAAGCAAGAAGACCTAACCCAACTCTAATGTAGAGCCTTCCTAAACCGGAAATATGCTCGCGAAGAGAAAGGGTATTGTACCCGATGGGCTTAGGCAAAAAAAAAAAATTGACAACGATTGCAGTCCTAGCCCAACTCTACTTACAAGATTTCCTTTACCGAAAATACACTTGCAGAGAGAAAGGGTTCAGTACCTGATGGGCTCAGGCACAAAAGGGACAACGATTTTAGCCCTGGCCCAACTCTACTGTCAAGCTTCCTATACCGGAAACACACTTGCAGAGAGAAAGGGTTCAGTACCTGATGGGCTCAGGCGCTATTGGGACAAGGTTGTTCAGCTCGAGAACGCCTTGCTCTCAAACGCATGGTGTGAGACTCGAACTTGGACGAGGAAACCACGATGTCCGTGAACGAGGCCTCGGGTAGGAGGGCGAACGAGCCAGGGTCCAACTCTTCTGGTGAGTTCTTCCTCATACGGAACCAGGCTCGCGGATGAGAAACGGTTCAGTACCCGATGGGCACAGTCACAGTTTGTCCAAATGCACGAGATGAGTTCATAGATTGTAGAACACCTCGTACCAGATAGACACGCTCGACAAGCGTCTTGGTGAAGAGGCACTACACACCAGCGTTCCCAGCGACAGATAGACAGGCTGTCACGGACTAGGGACCAAACACAAAATAAAGGAATGACGAAAATGGATGTGCTGGACCTCGGACGTCCTGACCACAAGTGGCCTACCGGGGTGCAAATAATCATAGTTCTACTGTGGAACTTGCAGCACAACGTACTTCACGCCCCCTGGCGGAAATCACACGAAATATTCGTTGTTGTTATTTGAGAGCGAACGCTGAAGAAGAAGAAGTCCCTGATGTATTTCTTCCTTCTGTAATGTATAATTGTTCCATAAAATAGATCAGTCTTTTCTATTTTTGAATTCTCAATACATTTCTATATGCTAAGTTGCATACGGAATCTCCGAGTTGATTCATTGTCTGCTAAAGGTACTATAACTCGCCCACTTGTGTACTCAGTTTTATCATTTTTTAAATAGTCTCAAAAATGACATTAAAATCAGGATCTTCAAGTGTGAAGGAAGTGCGGGCGGGACCTCAAAGAGACGCGCAACCCGTGAGAATGACCAAGTGTGGTACTGTAAAACTGTTAGAAGGTAAATGCCCACGAAAATCGGTCAAATATGAAGGTGATCAGTGTATGTAATTTAGTTTACAGTGATGGTATTTTACTGTGGGTATTGACCGCTCCAAGAAAAAGTGGTCAACTGCGAGAGTTGATCAATATAGGTAGGTGGATAACTTCAGGGTGTGGTCAATATAGGGAGGTGGGCAACTTCGGGATGTGATCAATATAGGGAGGTGGTAAATTTGGGGGTGGTTAATTTAGGGATGTGATGAATTGTGGGAGATGATTTATTTAGGGATTTGGTGAAATTCGGGAGGTGATCAATATAGGGAGACGGTCAACTTCAGAGATTCGACTGTATTATTGACCTACGCTCAGTGACTTCACTAAGTTTGACAGCACCAGGTAAGGTAACCTGAAACATCACCAAGCCTGTGGGTAAAGGTAGGTTAATGAGTTTACCACTCTTTTGGAGAGAGGCACGCGCTTTCAACCAGTCGACAAAACAGTCCAATTAAGTAATATCAGAATGCACTACCATAAAATATTAGTTCAGTTTTTTTATTCCTCTAGGGCCAAAGACGGCACATAGGGAGAATGTCCTAGATTTCTATGTCTCTCGTTTCATAAAATATTAGAGGTAACAACGATCACAAGTTATAAATATAATTATTAAACGCGTGCAGGTAAAGGTATGCATCAGAACATAACATTTAGCTCTATGAAGCAAGCATACAATCGAGGAACACATCCTTTTAATTGTAAAAAAAATGTGTTTTCATACACTCAAAATCTTTACAATATTTTGTTACCTTAGCAACAATCGGAAAAGCTACATTTACGTGTAGAATAAGTCCAGAAAATTTCAAATTGTAAGAGAGATAACTGATAATATATATTCATATTTGAAATGCGTTTTCAAGCTTATACAGTTATGTCCCTTTCGCGCTGATCACGTCCGTGAGTTTCAGGTTCTACTCCCAGTAAGAGCTTTGTTTTTCACTGTTGGAGTGTAAATTAAAAATTACAGCCTGAACATGACGTGGCGATTTCATTCGACCTTTATCACACAAATTACTCGCAACCTCCATGTACACTACCTAACGGGAAAATGCAGTTTTTATAGTTGATTATTTTATTTATTTCTATATTTACCACCTCCCGAAATTGACATCATCCTTAAATTAACCACCACCAAAAGTTGACCGTCTCCCTATCCTGACCACCTCCCAAAGTTGATCCCATCCACAAAGAAAACAATACAAAGCACAATGCGTGGCTTATTGATGGTATGTGTATGGGATGGTATGTGTATGGGATGGTATGTGTATGGGATGGTATGTGTATGGGATGGTATGTGTATGGGATGGTATGTGTATGGGATGGTATGTGTATGGGATGGTATGTGCATGGGATGGTATGTGTATGGGATGGTATGTGTATGGGATGGTATGTGTATGGGATGGTATGTGTATGGGATGGTATCTGTGGGATGGTATGTGCGTGATCTCAATGAAGATTGTGTGTATTTATAGATAGAAAAATAAAAAGGACAGTTAGACAAATCCGGTCAACCAAGCTATTTTTAATGCACGTTTGGATAATATAACTGTACTATATACATTAAAAAAGTATCATAATGCAGAAAATGGGATTTGAAACAGTTTTGCTCAGATGGGCACAAACTCGCCTCGAAACTTCTGTTAATTAGTTGTACGTCTTCGGACACACCGCATTCCTGAAAGAAGGTGCAATTTTAGTCAAAACTGTCATCGTGTATATTACCAAGCTACTGTGATTATGGACCGGTCGAACGACACATAGATATCAATAATACACACACTGGGCAGGTATGCAAATTTCTCGAGAACCACAAACATTTTAACATTTATTATATGGTTACATAACATTAACCTATAAACATTCACTGTCTTGCTCATGGATAACGTCCAAGGTTGTGAAAAAATTGGAATAAAAATTAAGTACAGGACAAATGGAAAGCTATTTAATCTCACATGACTACATGTCTCCACTAAGGTGAAGGAACATAGCCATCAGAAATATGTTGTTTCCTGATGACTGTGCACTCATTGCCAGCCCTAAAAAATATGTAAATTAGCATGAACATGTATTCTACAGTGTATGATATGTTTTGCCTGGCCATCAACACCAAGTAAACGGAGATAATGTTTCAACCTTGTAGCAACGAACAATAGTATGATCCAATCATCAATGTCAATAACACTTGTCTCATAACAGTCGACAGATTCACTTTTCTTGGTAGTACTCTCTCTAGGGACAATGATATTAATGCTGAAGTCAACAACACAATCTGTAAAGCGACTGCCGCATTTGGCAGACTGCGTGACTATGTATGGGAATGAGAGTTGATTAGCCTCGCTACAAAATTAGAAATCTATCGCACCATTGTGCTCACGACCTTGATGTACGTTTGTGAGACCTGGACTACATACAGCAGACATATCGTCATGTGCTAAAGCACCAGCACATAGACTTTGCTTGCATCGCCCGCCAAGAAGCATAGCTCTCCGAGGCACAGAGAAATCGTATTACTCTGAAAAGACAGTGCAGGACAACAAACACACATATACCCAATTCTGATCATACGTCTCCAAAATATGACAGTCAACTGCCCTGCATCTCACCGTCATCGATAGAGACTAATTGACAGGAAATAAAAGTAAGAAATCCAGGCAAGATATGCAGTGACAATGATAACTTTTTGTTCACTAATGACAGGTTGTCAACCCCCCCCCCCCCACATCAACTTTCCTTTCCTACAACATGCTTGGAAATAAGACAATGACTTTATTCTTTACATTATGTACTAGAAGTGCAGACTCGATTGCCACTCACTCGGGCGAAACATAACGGTGGATGGTGCAGAAATCAATAACTATAAGCAATAACACGATTTAAAAAAAATGTTGAACCCAAGTTCTTTGCAATTCTTACAAAAGATGTCTGAAAGGAAACGTTCGTAACTGTAATTGGGCTTGGGTTGGTAGCTTTTTCTCAGATATTCTGCATGAACGAGTAGATATTGTTGACTAAATTGTGCAAATTATACGTAGCACTTGGAATGGTAGTGTGACTATAGATCTTATATGTCAAAGTGATCCAAAACCATGAAGTAGGATATATCAGACCAAAATGTTCAGACATCGCAGCTAAACTGTAAACCAGGACTCTCCTCTAGACTACATCGAGATAGCCAGCAGGAGTGTGAGAAATGGGGTCAAAGAAGTAAAAAAAGAGACATGGAACAGAAAGTGCTAAAAATGCATTGTAGCCAACGTTCATTGCGGGAGCAGTGTGATGTGATTCAAAAATAAACAAGAATCGTGGACTTGATTAGGAAGAAGTAAAATAATTTGCCCAAGTGCCCCTCCCAGATTATCTAGCGAGTATTTGTTTGAAGAAACAACAACTCCGTCTAATCTACTGCTGACCGCTCAACGACACCTACTTGAACCAACAATTGATTACAAGTTTCCGCCCACGTCGCAGCTCGGGTATACGGTGTCACGAACTCACTTCCTCACACACCTTACTGTCACCTGAGAGTTACACGAAAAAAAAAACACAATTTCCCCTGGCATCGAAATATCAAATTTCAAGTAAAAAGAGGCCAATCCTCTTTATACTTTGTGTGACAACAAAACCTAGGGAGCAATCAAATGCATACTTTTAGAGGGTTGCATTTCCATTAGCCAACAGTTATTATATAATCGAGGGTCACGGTTGATGGTTGGTTGGTTGCTGATCCAGCGGTCCATGGGCTCATGCCCTTTGACCTAATGCCATTATATTGCTGAGAAGTCTGTGGATTTTCGGCGCACCACGGGACAGAGCCAGAGAATATCTATCACACCTCCAGGAAGGTAGGTTTCAACCTATGCAATGATCCTAGCCACTGTAGCCAAGATAGGGTTCACTGTGATCATTCCCTGCCACCAATTGACTACTGGTTATGCCGAACTTCTCCACATGCTCCAGGCATGCAACCAAATGTTCAAAGTCAAAAGGATTGTCACGTCCTGAGTCACTGTGCCTCTATGATGGGTTTCAGCCATAGGAAAAAACAGTGATGTCAGTTTCCTCCTCCCCAGTGCTGCACAGTACATCTCTGACTCCCTCCCAACAACAGAGGGTGCATACATATATATTCAGGTAAATATAAATAACGAAATGGTCGGAGGGTGTCCGACAAAGTGGAGGGTGCCGCAGTAACCGAACGAACAAATAGTAAAGCAAAATGAATTAAACAGGTTACTAAAAACACTTACCGTGCCTATGAATAAAAATATATTTAAAAAGTATATATAAAAACATACAATAAAACTACACAGGACAAGTCAACGTATCGGTCCTAATGGGACCTTTTTCAAGAGACAAATAACTAATAAACTCAACAATAATAAACGCAATAGATGGCTGAAATTTTATCCAGCCATGTTTCTATGAGCGTCTATGCTCTATTTCCCAACAAATGACAAGAAACTAAGATTCCTTTTTTTTTTAAAACTGAAAGATTTAGCTGGCCATTGTAACCCTCATACTTTCATGACAGATTTTGAAGCTGCAGTGATAAACACGCTTGAAAGAGAATTTCCTCTAACAAGATATTGCGGCTGCTTTTTTTCACTTTAGCCAATGTATTTAACGTAAAATAAAATCCTACTGGACTATAACATCTATACGAAAACGATCCCGAATATGCATAAAAATTTCGCACGCTTGCTGGATTGGCTTTTGTTTCTGCGCTATAGCCTGTACATGCATTTGAACAATTGTGGCAAAACAATATTTTTACCGTAGACATGGTATCTCTGCTTGATTATCTTGAAGACACTTGGATTGGCAGACCTAATCGTGTTACAGGTCGCCGACCACCAATTTTTAATCACAAACTTTGGAATTGCTATGAAACTGTTTATGGGGGACTACCGAAAACAAAAAAACAACCTCGAAGGATGGTATTATGGATTTCAGCGTCAGATCACATCTCTTCATCCAGGCATCTGGACATTTATAGACATGATTGTGTAAAGAGGAAAGTTTGAATGAACTAAGCATGGAGCAATATTTGAGTGGACAGGAACCTCCTCAAAGAAAAAAAAAATGATAGTGAAAAAAGATTGGCACGCGGTCAGCCGTTGAAATTCTGACATAAATGCATGTGGTTACTTGCGGCCAATTGCACACAATCTTTCATATCATATTTTAGTGACGTATTATTACTAGAGCTGGGCCAATGAATATTCATTCATTCATTCATTCATTTTCCTTTTGCGCTGAAGTTAGCGCATAGGGCAGAGGTCAGATCTCTCCAATTCTGTCTGTTCAAAGCTATTCTGTGCAGTTCTTGAATAGTATGAATGTTGGTTGTTTTAATTTCTCCAAGTATTGTTCTTCTGAGTGTTTCTTTTGGTCTACCCCTTGCTCTTTTACCTGTAGGTATCCATTCAAGAGATTTGTGGTGTATTCTGTTTGTGTCTGCGCGTAGGACATGCCCGATGTAGGACCAACGGCGTTTTCTGATAACATCTGTGGTGAAATTTTGATGTGTATCTTCTCTGATTTTATCATTCGATTTGAATTCACTCCAATGGGTGTTAGTTATCCTACGAAGACATTTGTTCTCGAAACTCAGTAGTTTCTTTTCTGAAGATAAAGATCTTTTCCAGCTCTCACATCCATATGATAGCACTGGAATAACGCAGGAATTAAATAAGCGCATTTTCGTGCGTGTGCTGATTGACTTTGACTTCCAGAAATTAGACAGTCTATCCAATGAATATGCGGATGTTTTTTTTTCTTAAGCACTGAAAATAAGTAATTGTGAATTATTTTGATTTAAATCACAAGATCGTTTATTAAAGTACTGAACTATCTCTCTCTCTCTCTCTCTCTCTCTCTCTCTCCACCCCACCCCCCCCCCCTTGTTAAAAAAACATTTTTTGATTTTTAAAAAAAGTGTATATTTTTGTAAAACCCAAAATGTATTATAAATAAAATAAAATTGATTATAGTTGTGCCTTCTCCGCTCCACACAGACACACACGCACAAACACACACACATACGCACGCACGATTCACACACACACACACACACACATGCATGCCTGCATACATAAAACTACTCTTTGAAGGATTGATCATATGAAGAACTTGCATTCAAAGAATTGTTTTTCGAAAAATTCGTTTTCGAAGAACTGGTTTTCGAAGAACTTGTATTTGAAGAATTGGTTTTCGACGAACTCAATGGACACCGATCTGAACATCAACAGACATGATGCCCGGTGTACGAAGAGGATAGTCATCCTAGTATTCCAGCTAATTCTATTAAGTACTCATATTTTGATTATGTTAATCTTTACAAAATAAGCCCTTACGGCGGTACTCAGACTACGATAACGTTGAAATTTACATGTCAACAATCTAAGAATTATTCCAGGTGTCACGTAATTCATTATCAAGAATGAACGGCTCCCGTACAGGACATTGTCGAGTGGTAGCTGTGACGGACGGAAGTTGTGACACATTCTTGAATGCCAGACTCCGTTGTCCCGAACTTAATACAGGCCGCAGTACTTGAGTATGATTGACATGGCGATCTATAGCTGGAGTGTTGCTGACCATTGCTTTTACTCTGTTTACAGAGTGTACTAACAGTGGGAACACGAGTATTACTAGATGTCTGAGGAGTTTATGTTATGTTTCGTACGTCGTTTTTTGTTATCGGATTCTGAAATGGACCAAATAATAGATAGCAATGGCGAAGCGTGACCTTCTCTTACCTGTGTACAATAGGAAGCCAAACACGAATATCGACATTTTCTATGAACGTCTACCTATACATTTGCTTTATCACAATATGATATTTTCACTTCTTCTTCTTCAAGGTTCATTCTCAAACTCCCATGTAGTCTTTCTTGTAGCAGGATAATGGTCATACTAGATTTCTGGCAGAATGTAGTCCAAAGATAGTAAATGCGTTGTCGTTTTATTTGCTCCAATGGCCAGACACACCCTTCTTCGGTGGTTTTTACTTACAATATATTAATGCCATACACAATCTTTAGAGTCCCCCCCCCCTAAAAACCCCCACTCCTAACATGAGTCGAACCATGGCCCTTTCAGTTCGGAGACCAGTTAAATAGCCGTTTGGTCATACAACTGTTATTCTAAGGCCACATTAATAATAATAATAAAAATAATATTAAAGACACATAACCCGCCAGTGTCTTTTGGTGGCCACACTGGAGACATCAGCACAAAAAGTCATTCAAACATCTCTATCTTCAACCATTTCGACGTAGAAAAATAATGCTCAGACTTTTCCTTGATGTTATCAATCCATGATTTTCTTTTACCGCCTTTTCTCCTCTTCCATCCTCAACTGTTCCATAGAAAATAATTGTAGAAAGTGAGTCCTGTCTCGTTACATGATCAAATGCTAGAATTTAATCATTAATGTTTACAGTACTTACATCGCTTATGTAGATCACGCCCATAATAGCAACACTTTTGGGCTTAATGACTTTTCTGCCCTCATTGTGTGAAGAGTGACCACATCTACTCGTGTGTTGGTTTACACATATCTGCTTACCTGCACAACACTATTGGTTGCTGTGACTTTCGCAAATAGAAGACCTACCAACACGGTTCCAACAAGTCTTTTGGATAATGATTTTGATTATTCCCGTGAATTTCGTTGGCTGGTGGTAGCAATTGAGGAAAAATCATGAATTTTCCCGACACATAACATCAGGGACTGGGAAAGATAAGATTTGTCCTCACCAGTCCGCACCGTTCAAAATAGTAATCCCCAGAGGACTCTGTGTGTTGGTGTATCCAATCTTGTATCCCTACGACATGACTCAAAATGCGTATTTGAAAATCTGTTTGTGGGTCTTATCCGGTAATTGGTCATGGCTTTGTCACCAGTCTCTTGCCATTATGTTCTCGTAGTTTGGTCAATATTGCAGATTCACAAGCATTAGTTAGATTCATGAGAGCAATGCTGAATGCTATGCAGCTCCTTACAACAAACTTCTTCTTCTTCTTCTGCGTTCGTTCTCAAACTCCAGCAGATTAGCAGGATGCAGTTCGGAGAACGGAATGCGTTGTGTCATGGTTTACAGCATTGCTGCGATATCTGCGCCTTTCGGCCTGACACATCCGACTTCAGCATGGCTTTGAGTCACTGACCCTATATGGGATGGGACAACCAACTCCATCCCATAACCTCCTTAGTCGCCTTTTACGACATGCGTGGAAGGTAAACAGTGCGGCTATTTTTTGCTCCCCTTTCGGGCCACGGCAACACACTGGCGACAGCGATCTAAAATATACGTGACAAATATCGGACAAAATAGGTAATAAATTAAGATAAGTGATATGTCTTCTTCTTTTGCATTCATTCTCAAACTCCTGGGGACACGCAGGGTGAGGTCCAGAGAACGGAATGCGTTATGATTTATAACATAGCTGCGATATCTGCGCCTGTCGGCATAACACATTCGACTTTGGGATTTTTTCGGGATCACTTTGACCATCTAATTTATAGGATGAAGCTGCCAACTGCACCCCATAACCTTCTTAGTGGCCTCTAAACATGCATAACCTTCTAAGACATGCGTGGCAGGTAACATTGTTGTTATTATTTGCTCCCCTTTCGGGTTTGGGAAATACTCTAGCAGGAAAGAGTTCTTAAAACTAATGTTTTTTTCACTTATTACCACAAAAGATTCAAAAAATGTAGAGGTTTGACTTTACTGTACTTGGTTTCTCATATGTACTCCGTCACTCTTAAAGAAGCGGCACTCCACCTGCCGAGAGTACCACTGATAGCACGTAACTCCGTAGCTTCAAGCGATAATCCACAGGGGTCTTCCACAAAATCCACATGTAAACAAGACGATACGAACCTTATTCGAACTCATGACCACTTGAACACAAGACGAACAGATTAACCGCTAAGATTTGTTTTTACCACAACAAATAGTTACATCACTGCTCGTGCTAGTTATTACATTATCAAGTTCAACGGAAGCCCCAGGCATGTCACTTAATGTGATCATAAAGTCAACAGGCGTTGCTAAACACACGATGAATGATCAGGTCAGCAAGTTTGGGTGTGTGCTGTAATTCAGTTGTCAATTCGTCATCCAGCACTTCATTTGTGCCTCGCTAGAATTGTCTCTAACTGTTTTTGAAAAACTTGGGTTAATATTAGGCTACTTCAAAACATTCTTATTCATTTTACTGTTGACTACGAGCCGAACTCGCACTGAGATAAGTAACCCGTTTACTTTGTTGACTTTCAGTCGAACTCACACGTTTACTTTGTTGACTTTCAATCGAACAGACTGAGATAAGTAACCCGTTTACTTTGATGACTTTCAGTCGAACACACTGAGATAAGTGACCCGTTTACTTTGTTGACTAACAGTCGAACACACTGAGATAAGTGACCCGTTTACTTTGTTGACTAACAGTCGAACAGACTGAGATAAGTAACCCGTTTACTTTGTTGACTTCCAGTCGAACTCACACTGAGATAAGTAACCCGTCTTCTTTGTTGACTTCCAGTCGAACTCACACTGAGATAAGTAACCCGTTTACTTTGTTGACTTTCAGTCGAACAGACTGAGATAAGTAACCCGTTTACTTTGTTGACTTTCAGTCGAACACACTGAGATAAGTAACCCGTTTACTTTGTTGACTTTCAGTCGAACACACTGAGATAAGTAACCCGTTTACTTTGTTGACTAACAGTCGAACACACTGAGATAAGTAACCCGTTTACTTTGTTGACTTCCAGTCGAACTGACACTGAGATAAGTAACCCGTTTATTTTGTTGACTTTCAGTCGAACTCACACTGAGATAAGTAACCCGTTTACTTTGTTGACTTCCAGTCGAACTCACTGAGATAAGTAACCCGTTTACTTTGTTGACTTTCAGTCGAACAGACTGAGATAAGTAACCCGTTTACTTTGATGACTTTCAGTCGAACACACTGAGATAAGTGACCCGTTTACTTTGTTGACTAACAGTCGAACACACTGAGATAAGTGACCCGTTTACTTTGTTGACTAACAGTCGAACAGACTGAGATAAGTAACCCGTTTACTTTGTTGACTTCCAGTCGAACTCACACTGAGATAAGTAACCCGTTTTCTTTGTTGACTTCCAGTCGAACTCACACTGAGATAAGTAACCCGTTTTCTTTGTTGACTTCCAGTCGAACTCACACTGAGATAAGTAACCCGTTTACTTTGTTGACTTTCAGTCGAACAGACTGAGATAAGTAACCCGTTTTCTTTGTTGACTTCCAGTCGAACTCACACTGAGATAAGGAACCCGTTTTCTTTGTTGACTTCCAGTCGAACTCACACTGAGATAAGTAACCCGTTTACTTTATTGACTTCCAGTCGAGCTTACACTGAGATAAGTAACCCGTTTACTTTGTTGACTTCCAGTCGAACTCACACTGAGATAAGTAACCCGTTTACTTTATTGACTTCCAGTCGAACTCACACTGAGATAAGGAACCCGTTTACTTTGTTGACTTTCAGTCGAACAGACTGAGATAAGTAACCCGTTTTCTTTGTTGACTTCCAGTCGAACTCACACTGAGATAAGTAACCCGTTTACTTTATTGACTTCCAGTCGAGCTTACACTGAGATAAGTAACCCGTTTACTTTGTTGACTTCCAGTCGAACTCACACTGAGATAAGTAACCCGTTTACTTTATTGACTTCCAGTCGAGCTTACACTGAGATAAGTAACCCGTTTACTTTGTTGACTTCCAGCCAAACTTACACTGAGATAAGTAACCCGTTTACTTTAAAAAAAAAGTGTAATCCATTTTATCATTTCACCTAAATCTCCTCATTACTAATTGTCCACGCTATCCGCTCTTCGTGCTATGTCTGTCTTCTCTTACTTTACTGGATCCTTCCATCATTGATATTTCTCTTTACCATGACATATTTCATTACCACGCTTTAATCTATTTTTCCTACCATCGTCTCACCATATGTGCTTTTCTATATTTAGTATATTGCTTGTTTTGTCTGATGTCTTTCATAATGATGAATACGTTTAGTCGAAACGCCGCCTGCCACTTTGTCTCGTTGTTAGCATGTTTTGTTGACAAGTACTGGTTGTTTGTTTGTTTTGCGTTCGCTCCATTGTAACCAGCACGGATATCCGTGCGATTTCCGCCGGGAGCGTGATTACGTTGTGCCACCGTTATGCGCCTTGTAGGCCTAGCACATCCAATTTCGGCATGCCTTGAAATTCGGGTGGGCTACCCTAGCCTGTGACAGCCTCCATATCTGTCTCCAGGCTCGCGTGTATGTGGTGACTCTTCGCACAGACGATTTTTGCTCTCGTCTGTCTCGAACGAGGTGTTCCACTGTCTATGAACTTGCCTCGTGTAATTGGACGTGCTGTGCCTGTGCCCATCGGGTACTGAACCGTTTCTCATCAATGAGCCTGGTTCCTTATGGGGAATAACTCATCGGAAGAGTTGGACCCTGGCTCTTTCGCCCTCTTAGCCGAGGTGTCATTCACCGACATCGTGTACCCCTTGTCCAAGTTCGAGTCTCACACCACGCGTTTGAGAGCAAGGCGTTCTCGAGCTGAGCGACCTTGTCCCAATAGCGCCTGAGCCCATCAGGCACTGAACCCTTTCTCTCTGCAAGTGTATTTCCGGTATAGGAAAACTTGACAGTAGATTTGGGCCAGGGCTAAAATCGTTGTATCTTTTGTGCCTGAGCCCATCGGGTACGGGACCCTTTCTCTTCGCGAGCATATTTCCGGTTTAGGAAGGCTCGACATTAGAGTTGGGTTAGGTCTTATTGCTTTTCCGAACGCCAATGATTGGGTCTCGGTCTCTGTCTGTAAGGAGCACAGGTAACTAGAAACTCGTCTCGAGCTGACGGAGCTTGTAGTTCCCCTTTCCTAGGAACTTTTCAACAAGTACTGGTAACACTTGTACCTATTCACGTTCATTTTACGTTTGCCCTGAGTTACACTATCCCTCACATTTTCAGTATTTTTTTCCCGATGTCGGTTTCTCATGTGACTACTAAAACTGTACTGTAAGATTTATTTCTACAGATCAGTGGTTCCTACTATTTTTTTTTACCTCTTAGGGGTTGTCCGTCAATTACGTCAACAATTAGAGGGGGGAGGGGGGAGGGGGGAGGGGAGTCTGAAAAAAGTTTGACAATTGTTAGCAGGACTGTAGATATGATCTCCTCAATGAGGAAGCTAACCTGAAAATAAATTAGAAAAAAAAAAAGAAAAAGGTCATTCCTGTGTTGTCGTGTGTCAGAGGTCATTCCTGAGCTGTCGTGTGTAGATTGGTTTTAAGTAGTATTAGACGACTTCTAGTGAAAAGTCGCTTTAACAAAAGAGGGGGGAGGGAGAGTTTGACTTTGGCTGAGTTCCTAGTGCTAAAACTCATGTTGCAGTTTTCTATGGGGTGAAGTAAACTTCACAACCCCTACCTTATCTACCATCTTGATTATTAATAAAATAGAGGGTGACATGCACAGGCCAGTAGTTCAAGGGAGATAAGACATTGCAAGAGATACAAGCAATGACTTAAATAAATTGGTACTTGTAATGTGATATATATACATTCATATACATGTACTTGTAATGTGATATATATACATTCATATACATGTACTTGTAATGTGATATATATACATTCATATACATGTACTTGTAATGTGATATATATACATTCATATACATGTACTTGTAATGTGATATATATACATTCATATACATGTACTTGTAATGTGATATATATACATTCATATACATGTACTTGTAATGTGATATATATACATTCATATACATGTACTTGTAATGTGATATATATACATTCATATACATGTACTTGTAATGTGATATATATACATTCATATACATGTACTTGTAATGTGATATATATACATTCATATACATGTACAGATATGCTCATCAAGCATGTATTCACTAATGATGCACTCCATCAGAGTATATCGTCTTCTTCACTCTGCAGTAATTTTATGACTACCATATTCGATCAACCCTATATCTTCTCAGTACTGTATCATCACAACCACAACATTGCCTACAATGAGTCGGATCTTTCATTGCTTATGACCCCTACATAACCAGGGGGTATATCCATGTAATGCTCTGGAAAACTGAGCCACTCCTTCGTATCATGCACCTTTCTATCTTACTTGACACGCTTTGGGAGTCTGAGAGCATCACTATCAATTAGCATTTCATTCACCAAGTGTGCAGTGCTCCCATCTATATACTCATTATCATGTCGTTGTGGAGCAGCCACACAATTTCTCAAGCACCTTCCTGTCATTTCTAGTCCCATTTGACAACAGGGACCTGGACTTCTATTTCAAGGTACAAAGAATAGGGGTATGTTATAATCTAAAATATGAAAATTTAAGATTTGAGCATATTAAGCTTTGTCATTTGAACGTCAGTAATGCGGTTCTTAATCGTCGTTTTTTGTTTGCGAATACTCTTGATAAAACCTTTTGGTCGAAACGTCGATTTATGTGTGTTATTATATGGGTTTCAAGTTATTCGCAAAACTTCATTAACCTGATATAAGTGTCGCCAGCTGGATCTTAGTTTTGCTGCAGCGTACATATTATCCATCAGGGATAGGCAAGTCTTAACTACAATTGGCCGCAATCTTAAACCCGCACGGAAGTGGGCGGCGACTCTACTTACTTCCTAGCGAGACGGACGGGTTAAAACAAACGCTAATTAATTTTGTTTTTGGGTTGGGCCTGCCTCTATCTGAAAACGGTGTCCTGATTGGTTCTTTCGTGGAAACAAACTCTGAAGAGTGAACAACATATGAAGTTAATTAACAACGTGTTTAGTAATTGTTTTGAGCTTGAAATAACTTAACCAATTCAGGACTGTAAGACTTCTCCAATAGATTAAGTTGATTTCGTAACAAATTATGATTGATTGTTATATTAATTTTGAGTCACTATTCAAGGATTAACAAGAGGTAAGTTGCCAGTTTTAATCATTTTTGTTGCTATGACGATATTTTTGAGTGTGAGGAATTTTTATTTTTTTCTTCCTCTGTATTCGTTCTCAAACTAGTGCAGATTACAGGTATAGTCTGAAGAACGGGTTGTGTTGTGCCATGATGTGCAACTTACTTTTGTTTCGATACCTGCTTCTTTAGGCCTAAAACATCCGACTTTGGCATAACTTCTGGGTCACTTTGGGGATGGAACAGCAGCTCCACCTCTGAAACCTTATTAGTCGCCTGTTACGACATGCATGGAAGGGAAAAAACGTGTTGCAATTCTTTGCTAATTATTTGGGTCGTGGCAACACGCGGTCGATTTTTGTTGATTTTATTGAAAATAGGCAGTTCACGATAAATTTCCCATGTTACTAAAGGGTATATATAGCGGCAAAAAGGTAGATACGACTTGAAAGTCAATGTTCTAGCGAATATAGGCCCACACTAGGCCTAATCTATGCTTGCTATTGTTTTTACTATCACTGCTACTATAACTATGACCATTATTAGGACTACTATCACTACCACCACCACCACTACTACCACCACCACTACTACGTAGTGTTAGACAAGAAGAGAGCAAGATCTGTAAAGGGCTGCTTGTGTATATCAGCGTTCTACTGGTTAAATTAGAGGGGAATCCCATCACATAAATATTATTCAAGTATACCCACCAACATCAGAAAGTTCAGATGAAGACATACATCAATTCTACAACGATTTAAACACAGATATGAGACAGTGCAAGCATCACGAGGTAAACATTGTGATGGGAGATTTGATCGCAGAGGTGGGGCAAGAGAAATATATTGATGTCACTAGTAGATTTAGCTTAGAAATAAAAGAAGTGAGATATTAGTTGACTGGGCCAGAAGTCATGATAATAGGAAATACATGGTTCTATCAACATGCTAGACAACTATGGGCATGGAGAAGCCCAGATAACAAGACGCACAGCCATATTGATTATATTATTGTCAATTAGAGATTACAAAACTCATTGAGGTCTGTCAAAACACGCCCAAGTGCAGACTACAATAGGGATCATGTTCCTGTTGTGGGAAGTTGAGTATGTGATTAAAATGATTAAGAAATGTAAATTTATTAACAAAGAACACATATTTACGAGCACAGTACAATATAGCAATACAAAACAGGTACAATGCCATAGAGAAAATACAATCAACGAACAATGGATGATGTTAAAGAATATATACAACAAACATCTGCAGATATCGTATCACCTACGAAATATTTAGCAATGAAAGATTTAATGACAGAAGATATTCTAAAGTTGATGGAACAAAGAAGAAAATTAAAGTCTAACATTTCAGAATATAACAAGATAAACAAATAAATTAAACATAAATGCAAAATAGCCAAAGAGGAATGGTTAAATGCAAAATGCTGTGTAATAGAAATTATATCATCATGGAAATACAAGGGATACACATAAACAAATAAATTAATTAACAGGTAGAAGACAATTTCACAAGACTGGGTGCCCAAATCAAAGCAAGGACATCTGTTAATAGGAGAAAATGAAATTTTGCACAGATGGAAAGAATACATTAAGGAGATTTACAAAGATAGTAGAAATGAAACAGACATACAATACAATAACGAAGGCCCCTGTATATTAACTGCAGAGGTGGAAGAAGCTATCATCATCATCAAGTGCCATCTCCACAACGAAGGTTGGCTGTAACATACCTCCAACATCCGCTGTATCTTGTAATCTCGTTTTGGTGGTGCACTCTGCTAGACTGAAATCTATCCATCATGTGATGCTACTCTCCCATTTGTATCTCTGCCTACCTCTAGCTCGCCTCCCTTCGACTTTACCCTCAAGTACAGTCTTCAACAAGATGCCATGTCTTTTAATGTGTCCAAAATATTTTATTTACTTCATCTTTATTTTCTTTAATAAATCTTTCTTCATATAAGTGCTGTTAGAACCTCTTTGTTTTCTTCTCTTTCCATGATATTCTCCCTATTCTTCTATATATCCACATCTCAAAGGCATCAATTATGTCTTCTAATTGTTTGTTTATTGTCCATGAAAAATCTTTACAACACTTCAAATACAATAAATTTCATGTACAAGATAATATTGCAAAGGAAGAATTAGAAGTGCTTCGGGAATACAGCATAGAAATAATCACCAAAATGCTAAATAACATATATAACAGCGGTGATATTACACCTGATTTATCGCAGTCAATATTCATGGCCTTACCAAAGAAATCTTGTGCAGTAGAATATGATGACCACCGAACAATCACCCTTATAAGCTAGATCGCCCGTGTGTTACCGGGGCCTGAAAGGGGAGCAAAGAATAGCAACACTATTTACCTTCCATGCATGCCGCAAAAGGCGACTAAGGAGGTTATGGGATGGAATTGGGTGTCCCATTCCATATTAGGTCAGTGACCCAAAGCCATGCTGAATGTCGGATGTATCAGGCCGAAAGGCGTAGATATCGCAGCAATGCTGTAAACCATGACACAACGTATTCCGTTCTCCGGAATACATCCTGCTAATCTGCAGGAGTTTGAGAACGAACGCAGAAGAAGAAGAAGATAAGCTAGAGGACTAAGATCCTACTTCGTATAATCATGAGACGAATAAGAGGAAAATTAAAACCAGATATTGCAGAAGAGCAAATGTGGATTTGTGGAAGGAAAAAGCACAAGAAATACCATATACCAAAATACGAACATTGATGGAGAAAGCAATATAAGTACAAAATGACCTGTACTTCATAGATTATAATAAAGTATTTGACAAGGTGAAGCATTCAGAAATGATAAAAATCTTATAAAAACAATGTTGATGGGAAAGATCTAAAGATAGTAGGAAATATGTACTGGAAACAAACAGCTGCCATGAGAGTTGATAGTAATGTAGGAAAATTTCAAAAGATATAGATGTACATCAGACAAGCATGTGTAATGTCATCAGATCTTTTTTCCCCCTGTATATAGAGGATATTATGCAAAACATAGAAAACATGTCAGGAATAGCAGTTGGAGGTTACAATCTGAACAATCTAAGATATGCGGGTGATACAGTTCTAAATGAAGGGAGCTAACAAGAACTTCAAACCTCGTTAAACATGGTAGTACAAGAAAGTGAAAACAAAGGCTCCAGTCTAAACAAGAAGAAAACAGAAGTCATAGTTGTTTCAAAGAAATACACACCGCCAAAATGCAGTATTACTATCAATGATGAAAAATTAAATCAAGCGGATAAAGTCAAGTGTCTTGGTATCATTTTAACATAAGATGGCAGGTGTTCCAATGAGATCAAGAACAGAATAGCACAGGCCAAATCAACATTTAAAAACATAAGAAACATTCTACGCAATGGAATAATATCAATGCATACACGAGTTAGAGTGCTAGGATGTTATATTGAACCAATCATTTTTTATGGAAGCGAAACATGGACAGTAAACAAAAGTTCCCAAGATAAGCAAGATAGCCAATTCCACCCATAACCTCCACAGTTAGCCAACCGCCTCTTACGATATGAATATAAAGTAAACAGTGTTGCTATGTTTAGCCAGAAAGGCAACACACGGGATGGTATCTCTTAGATTTCCTGTAGAAGTATCACTATTTTCTGAGCATTGTGTGTAGAACAGAACTTCTGAATGTTCTGTTGACGTCGTTTAATGTTCTGTTGATGTCGTTTTGTGTAGAAAAACATTCTAAATGTACTATTGACGTTATTTTGTGTAGAACAAACCTTATCAATGCCCTACTAACGTTACTTCGTGTGGAAAGAACATCCAAAATTGATAGATTGTCACTATTTCTATGTTTAAAAAAAACCTTTAGTCATTGATCGAGTGACCTTTGATTTGTATGAAACATTCTTCACCGAAGTTGTCTATAAACAAAAAATAATTCTGGGAAGGTAATGGATATTTGACGTTTATGAAAACACATTCCAGAGCAATCAAAATTAGTGAACCAACGGACATGTTTGATAAATGTTTTGACATCTGTTCCTACAGCGGGAAATTGTATTGTTACATCTCATAAGTAATCAATATTATGTATGGTACAATTTATGTTAGCGAAATAGTTCATTAATGTCGTGGGCATCAGTGGTCCATATTCCAAGATTATAATATATACAAATTCAATTGTGGACCGCCTTAGCTCTACCGTTAGTACTCTGGTTTCTCAATTCGGTGATCGGTAAGTTCGATTTTAAAAATCACCAGTGTCTCCTGGAGTAATCCATGCTAAGGAATTGGGTACCATGTCAACTTAAATAGTAAAGGCGGTTGGCATACCAGTAGATAAGGGATGATTTTGTGGGTTCAAACCTCCACTCCTATTAGGAAATTAAAACATGACCTTATAGTAGTAGTACTAGGAATTTAGAACATGGCTCTTAGTGAGTCTACTAGTAGTACTAGAAATTAGAACATGGCTCTTAGTGAGTCTACTAGTAATACTAAGAATTAGAACATGACTCTTAGTAGGTCTACTAGTAGTAGACATCTTCAAATTTACCGAATTTCTGGGTAAAAAAGCATACAAAAATGATAAAAAAGGGAATTGTAATGAAAATGAATGAATTACCATTTTAAATATAGCACACCCACTCCAACTCCCACTGAAGACGTATTTACGGCCCTGGCAGTGGGCGTGATGCCGACCATATCATCCATAGTAACGTTATAAAAATGAACAATACAGGCCTAACATCGTATTCCCCAGGACATCTTAACATTTATAGCATGATGTCGTTCTTATTTTTTTTTACAACAAATCATTTCGACTCTTATATCTTGGTCATTTTTGTGTTCACAATTTTAACGATCGTTTCCCTCTATAGGCAGATATTTTTCAGTGAATCCTTGAAACTTTCAATACGATACATGATTTCAGGCCCGTAGATAAGGAGAGAATTGTGGGGTTCAACCCTCTCCTCTCGTAAATAAATCAAAGCATGACTTTTAGCACTATTAATTTGTCCTAAAAGGCAAACACACACACCCCCTTCCCAAACTGAGAACTTATCTTCCACACGCAAGGTCTGTATGATATCCTGCATGCATTTAAACATTGTAATAATTTAAGCAAAACAAATTGTGTAAATAAAAAAAATTGTAAACATTTTTACAAGGTATTCTTCTTCTTCTGCGTTCGCTCTCTGATAGCCACCACGAAAAATCGCGTGATTTCCGCCTGCGAGCTGTACTGGTAGTTCCACAGTAGAACTGTTATTTGTACCTCAGCTGGCACATTCTGTGGCCCGGACATTTTAGGCCCAGTATATCCGTTTTCGTCATGCCTTTAATTCAGGTAGTGGGTTTCCCTAGCCTGTGACAGCCTGCCTATCTGTTGACGGGCGGCGGGTGTGTATTTGGCTCCTCGCTGAGACGATTGTCGATCACGTCCATCTCGCACAAGGCGTTCCACATCCAGTGAGTTTGCCTCGTGTAATTAGACGTTTTGTGCCTATATTGTATTCTCATCTTCGAGCCTGGTTTCGGCGTAGGAAGAACTCGATTGAAGAATTGGATCCGTGCTCTTTCGCCTTCTTAGTCGGGGTGGCATCCACCGACATCGTGAAACCTCGTCCAAGTCTGAGTCTCAACCCGCGTTTTGGAGCATTGGGGACTTGTGTCTTCTTGAGCAGAGCAACGTTGCCCCATTTGTGCTTCAGTCCATCGGGTTCGAACCCTTTCACTCCACGAGCGTGTTTCCGGTATAGGAAAACTCGACAGCAGAATTGGACCAGTCCGTCCTTTTGACCGAGAACCCAGGATTGGGTCTTTGCCCGTAAGAAACACCGGAAACTAGAAGCTTGTCTCGAGCTAACATAAATTTTAGGTTCGGTTTCATGAAACTTTTTCACTTTCTATTTGCACATTGCGCTGCCTTCTGACGTTGTGCTGCCCTCTCGTTGTACTCAGTATGTTATATTTTCGATTCTCACTATGCATCTGGCTGTTTCGTGGTAATTGCATCGACCGCCCCTCCGATGCTCGAATAAATATCGCAGGACAGCATTTAAGTTGTTAGTTTTGTATGGCCCATAAATGATATTATACATTGAAAAGTAGCCTGCAAATGAAATTTTAAATTGACAAATGGTTCTGGACACGAAAATCGTTCCTCTCCGTTGCTATAGAAAATCAAAAGATAACTAGTGGACATACTAAAATTTGATGTGTCAGGTTGAAAAGCGCAGATATCACAGCCATGCTGTAAACCATGAAACATGGTATTTTCTTTTCCGGATTACATCCTGTTATCTGCAGGAATATGAGAACGAACGCAGAAGACTAGTTTCTAGAGAAGACCCATAAGAAGACCAAGTTTGACATCCGTGATTGTTCCCTGGTTACTCCCAGAGCTACTCAAGTCAATTTCCTGATATCAAACATCTTAAAAACTGGACTGTGTTGCCAACTTTCTGCCAGACGGAATAACAAATAACATGCCCTCATTTTAACATTAGCTGTCTTAAGGTATCTACTTTATCCGAAATGTCTGCTCATCCAGGGGAAACAATAGGCAGCCATATGTGGCTGGATTATCTCTCTTTGGTATTCCACTGACGGCTACTGTAGGTGGATCCTTAATTGTCACGTGACAGCATTCTTGCCAGTAGGACGAAACAGATAAGGTGGACGCTTGGTTGTGATTTCAGAAAACACAATGAACGGAATTTCCGTCCAGTCTCATTGTTTTATTACTGGTAGGGCGTCTTCTGCTTAACCACCCACCGTTTTCCTTGATAATGAACAGGACAGTCCCCTCAAGAAAAATATTTAGAATGCAAATACTTTCTTACTGGCGGTTTTGTGACATGTTTTTTTATTGTGACAAGAGTTTTTGCTAATTAGTTCAAGGACATGACTATAAATCGGTGCACATAAATGGCGAAGAGAAATAAATCCTTGTTGCTTTATAGTTAGCATTCAGTCTCAAACTCCCGCTGAATCTCTCTCGAAGCAGGACATGGGCCCTACTAGATTTTCAGCAGAATGTAGTCCAAAGAAAGGGGACACGTTATGTTATCGTTTTACTTGCACCAATAGCCCGACAGAGCCGACTTCAGAGATATGAAAGTTTTTAATAAAATAACTGAAACTTATCCTGTGCAGGACATTTATTTTCAACAATTGTTGACATTGCTAAACAACCACGTGCGTTAACTTTGCCATAACTTTCTTCTTTCGTTCGATAATACAGTGATGTCTTTATCTGCAGTGGTGCAGATGTAGTTATTTCATGTGCGATAACGCATGACATTCAGCACCTTAACGTGCTAGGTGGTCAGTCTATTGACCGAACATACATTGTGCTCTTCGTGAGTCCACACGATCAGAGGTTTCTTGATTCTTGATTAGAAACTGGCCTCACAGCACGTGGGGCATTCCCATAAGTGCTCCGCCCTCTGTTCCATCAACAATCCAACTAGATGGTGTTTCGAGTTTAATGCCGCCGAAACAGATGTCGATATCAGGGCACAACTCTGGGCCTTGCGACAGGTTTCTTTGTTGTTCCGCCCACCCACGCAGTGCCCGTAACTAGTTCAAGCACAACGTCGACCTGTCAAAACAACATGGTAACTGTTAACGAAGGTTACAACGACGGGATTGTATAGATGACATTCCATGAAGTTTCTATAAAAAGATAACCTCAATATAAAGGCATGTCATCTACTAAGATTTTCTGTTGCATGGGTGGTTTGTCTAGTGAGCCATTGGTGAGACCCATAGACGCAACCACATGCGAAACGATCAGAGGATTTTGAGATAAATGAGCATGAGTTATATCAAACATGGGCTATTTGGGAATGAGATTAGGCGTGGTCCATAGAGAACACCTAACAAAGATTTCAAAAAGAGTACAAAATCAGCACAGAACCGGAACCATCAGTCGTTATACCCGGGGAGATTTACTGAAGCGGAGATCTGATCACCTATGGACGATATGTCCAGATATCGGTGTGCAAAAAGGATAACCAACCTAACCTAACTTGCTAGATACTTGACTGTTGTCCTGCACGAATGTAGGAGGGTCCGGTCATGTCTAGTTTCCAGTCTCAGCTAGCTGGACTAAGCCCCATATCTCATCAAGGAGCCGACCTCGATGGGGGTGCCAGAGAATAAAACGGCTCGATCTAGGTTGGGCTTCGAAACATCGCCTAGATTGGAATGCAGAGCTCATTCTCAAACTCCAGCACCCAGGCAGGATTAAGTCAGGAGAACGGAATACGTTGTCATGTTTCACAGTTTGTCCGCGATATCTATGCCTTTTGGTCTGATAAATCCGACATTGGCATGGCTTCTGAATCCCATTGACCCTCTATAAAATGAAGCAAAAGACAGCACCCTCAACCGTCTCAGTCCATCTTACAAGGTGCATATCACGTATCATCGTCATTATCACGTGCCATTCCCGCAACGAAAGTTGACTGCAAAGGACATCCAACATCCCCCGTCTCTTGCCTTGGTGGTGCACTCTGTTAGACTAACCAGTCCATCTCGTGATGTTTCTCTTCTACTTGAATCTCTGCTTACCTGTTACTCGCCTCACCTCCTCAAGTAAAGTCTTCCACAAGGTTCATGTCTTTTAATATATATAAAATATATTATTTGTTTCATGTTTATTTCCTATAGTATACAATTCAAAAAAAAAAAAAAAAAAAAAATAAAGAAAAGGAAACGCAACATTATTGCAGTGCAAATGGACACCAAATTTTAAAAGTGTATAAAAATTATATTTTACGCAGTTAATGTTTCAACCTTGGCATGAATGAAATGATGTTCATTAAATTTGGTTTAGATTTTTATTCTTTGCGACTGAGGCCTCCGTTTCAGTGAGACATATGGCCGCATATGACCTCTATCAGAGAACGACAACTCCGTGACATGGATCCGATTAGCCGTTGGATCTAATGTTGTGGAATGGATGTCCACTCCTCCCACAGTGCAAGAGACAACTGTACAGAGGTCACATGTACAGAACGCTCAAAGCTGATCAGCCAGAACTGTGCACCAGTGGAGTGAATTCAGAAACTGCAGGACACATTCTTCATGCATTCTTCAATTCCACCAAGAAACGAGGGAGAAAATATAGCCTCCCGAGACGGCATTGCTGCTAAACATGATTCCATGAGATGATCTGAAGGGAACCACACATGTCTGCTTCTTCTGTTTCGTTCTCAAACTCCTACAGATTTGCAGGAATTAGTCCGGAGAATGGAACATGTTATGGCATGGTTCACAGCTTCGTTGTGAAATCTGCGCCTTTCTGTCTGACATATTAGACTTCAGCATGACTTCTGGGTCACTATGACATTATGTGAGATGCAGAAGTTAACTCCACTCCCAAAACCTCTTTAGGTACCTCTTACGACATGCATTAAAGGTAAACAGTACTGCTAATCTTTGCTCCCATATAGGACACTGGTAATGCACAGCGACAGATTTCACTAAAGTCTATGAACATATAAAGTTTATAGCTAATTTCTGCTACCTAATTTGTAGGAGATTTTGAGAGTTGCGTTGGCTGTCCCATCCCATATAGGATCAAAGTGACCCAGAAGCCATGCTGAAATCGGATGTGGCAGACCAAATGTCGCAGACATCGCAACTATGTCGTAATCCATGGAAAATGAATTATGTTCTCTAGACTACGTAAGGCAAAACTGCAGGAGTTTAAAAAGGAACGTAGAAGAAGAAGAAACATTTCCCTCTTTCAGTCACTCATCATTACTTGTCCAATTCTGTGTTACCAATGTCATACAGGGATCTTGACAAATACAATATGGAAAAATATCACAACGTGTGAAAGGAGATGTTTGAGGAAAGCTATAAACGTCCGCGGTAAAGACCAACAGAGAAATCAAGATATCAGGATAGAAATAAAGATTATCTGATGTCAAGACTAAATCGAGAGATAGCAAACCAGATTGAATGCCCACATCATGAGAATTGAACCAAATCAATCAGCTCTTCGTGTATACTACAGCAGAAGATCGGACTAGAAGGCACGAGGAAGACAAAGAACTAGATGTTGGAAGCAATCAAAGAAACATTGAAGAGACACGGGCTGACCATGACCAATGCGATCCAAATGGCTAAAGACAGACAAATTTCACCCACAACGCAATAGCACAAGTGTAAATAACAATAAATAAATAAATATATATACGTAGATAGATATATAAGTAGATAGATATATAAGTAGATAGATATATAAGTAGATAGATATATAAGTAGATAGATATATGGATGGATATATATATATATATATATATATATAGATAGATAGATAGATAGATAGATAGATAGATAGATAGATAGATAGATAGATAGATAGATAGATAGATAGATAGATAGATAGATAGATAGATAGATAGATAGATAGATAGATAGATAGATAGATAGATAGATAGATAGATAGATAGATAGATAGATAGATAGATAGATAGATAGATAGATAGATAGATAGATAGATAGATAGATAGATAGATAGATAGATAGATAGATAGATAGATAGATAGATAGATAGATAGATAGATAGATAGATAGATAGATAGATAGATAGATAGATAGATAGATAGATAGATAGATAGATAGATAGATAGATAGATAGATAGATAGATAGATAGATAGATAGATAGATAGATAGATGTGTAAGGCCTTAGGCGCAAATAAAACGGCGACATAACGCATGCTTTAAATTTAGTGGGACCATGGTCCTGCTACAAAAAAGATCCAGGGGGAATTTGAGAATGAATGCTGAAGAAGAAGACGATAGATAGTACGATATTGATTATCATAAGAACATTTCGTATTCTTCAAAAACTTGTACACAAATACTTTTACTTTGGTTTGTTTATATTTGATCAGGTTTCTGGAACTGGAATCTGGGACTTTGCCAGAAGGATACGCTTGTTCTGAAACTTTTAACAGTGGATTGATATGTTTCATGCAAATGAAGATTTATATCAATGAGAGAAATAAAACATACACGTTTGTTGGAGACAAATACTAGACGTTTTGAAAGCAAAAAAAAGGTGTAAAGAATTGATGTCAATGTAATCGGATTACCAACATATGCAAGAGTAAACGAGTCCCTTCCAAAAGGTGTCATCCCAGTCCTCAAATACGTTGTGTTGTTTCCGGACATTGGAGATTGATCTCCTTACACCATATGTTCTCTATTCCCCTCAAAGAAGCGGCAACCCTCCTGCCGACAGTACCACGCATAGCACGTAACTCCATAGCTTAAAGTGATAATTCTCAAAGGTCGACTAAAAAATACACTTTATAGACAAAGCTTTGTGATCGACCCATTGAGCACATATCGAACGGATTACAGCTACGTCAGTGAGATCCCTTCGCGTTATCAAATATCTTTCCATTTTTTCAAAAGTAGACACGTGGGTCACTAAAATGGCGGATGTGTCTAATACAGTGCATTATCTACATCCGGTTCCTGGTTTAGGACAAATACCGTGCCAGTTTTCTTTGAATTTTCCGGCTAGATTTTCTCAAGATTGGACTAAGTTACCAGAGATGCAGCACATTCAACAACCTTCTTTTGTGGAATTTTACCGATATCAACCAAATCTTCTGGTACAACAGCAACAACAGCTATATCATCAGCAGCACATTTACCACTACCACCAACAGCACGTGAACACCAGCAGCAGCATCTACAACCAATATCATCACCATCATCTACATATTAATGATAGTATTCCACACAAGGTGGGAAACTCAGCACAGCAGCAAGTTGATGTTCCACCACATCTTATGATTCCCTTGGAAACTTCCAGCTTATTCACACACGCTGAGTCTATTATTCCTTCAGAGTACAAAGCGGTTCCCAAAATGTGTGTAAAAACATATGTTGTACCACCAGGATCACCATCCGACGTTAATAAAGACATCAAACATTTCTCAGGACTGCAAAATTCTCTTATAAGATACGAGCATTGTACAAGTATGAGAACAGCAGAAAATATAGACAGCAAGTACATACAAAGTAAGTAATGGTTTGTTTGTTTGTCTACAGAAGGCATGGGCAACCTTTCTAGATATGCGGACCAGATTGAGCATCTCTTGTGTAATATGGAATTTTAAAAATCTTTCTCTGGTCACGTACCGTACAACTCCAAGTAATGTTTTGCGCAACCCTGGGTATTATGACATATTGGCTAATGGGAAATCAATTCTTCTAAATTGCTTCATTAGACTACACCATTAATTTTCATTGATGTCACACAAATTATAATAAATCAGTCACCAATGAAAATTTCGGGAATAGACAAATTAGTCATTAAGAAGGTTGGAATTTCAATCATGAGTCATTAAGAAGGTTGGAATTTCAATCAGGAGTCATTAAGAAGGTTGTAATTTCAATCAGGAGTCATTAAAAAGGGTGGAATTTCAATCAGGAGTCATTAAGAAAGTTGGAATCTCAATCAGGAGTCATTAAGAAGGTTGAAATTTCAATCAGGAGTCATTAAGAAGGTTGGAATTTCAATCAGGAGTCATTAAGAAGGTTGGAATTTCAATCAGGAGTCATTAAGAAGGTTGGAATTTCAATCAGTAGATCTTAGATTAATGACGGTAAGATGTTCTAGTAGCTCGGATTGGGAGGTCAGCACCGATGTCTTGAAAAGAATGATTCCGGGATTTGAATTGGGGGGGGGGGGGATGGGGAGGGTTTATTTTCTTCACACTTTATACAGATTGATTGAATATTCTAAAATGCTTTATTACAATTCCTAAGGGCCGCAATTACCCTCTCAGTAAGTGGTTGGAAAGGGGGGGGGGCAATTGTCTAAAATCCGCGGTGAGATCAGCGACGCAACATATGAGGTAATTTACAAAAAAAATAATAGCAATAAGGCGATCATGTCTATCCACAACTCTTGTCTCATGTGTTAATAATTATTAATTTTAATAAGTTCAATTAGTGACATTCTCTCGTACAACAGTGACATATCATCCTGAAATTTCTCTCTATCTTCTTGTATCCTTTCCCCGTGATCTTTCTGGTAGTTACTAAATACGCAAGTTTTTCTGTACCTCATCACGTGACCTTGATCTTTTTGGTGATTACTAAATACGCAAGTTTTTCTGTACCTCATCACGTGACCTAAAATTCAGCACTCTCTGCTTCATATTTTTTGTCATAATTTACTTTTGTATTTCAGGATCTCTGAGGGACTTCTACATCAGTTTCCTGGACTGTCCATGGAATTTTTATCATTCTTCTGTAAAACCAAATTTTAATTGGCTCCAGCTCGCTGTGTGCTTTTTTGCTAACGGTCCATGTCCCATGTTAAAAAACTAAGAATTTGTTTGATATACCACCCTAGCACTGATATTCACATGCATCGTTTGATATACCACCCTAGCACTGATATTCACATGCATCGTTTGATATACCATCATAGCACTGGAATTCACATGCATCGTTAGATATACAATTTTAGCACTGGAATTCACATACATTGTTTTATATAACATCCTAACACTGGAATTCACATGCATCGTTTGATATACCATCATATCACTGGAATTCACACATGCATTGATAGTACTTTAAATGCATCGAATGTTGTACCACTGAACTCGCATACTGCAAACGATATTACACAAACCACAACTTCCTGTCAATAAAATATAGTTTGATCCAATGTTAAAAATATAAGTAAGACAATGATGTATTTTATCAGCCTATTTAATATATACACAGAGAACATTTTTAGACATATACAAGTAATGTAAGGACTCAAGATCAGTGGGGAAAAAACAATAAACAAGCTGTGATACGCAGATGACACTATCTTTTTTTTTAGCAGAAAGTGAACACGAACTACAAAGACTAATAGATCAAGTCGACAAATCAAGTACGGAATATGAAATAGAAATAAACATTAAAAGAAAATATGATAATTAGCAAAATCACAGTAGAACAGGTGCTAAACATAAAAATACACGAAGAAAAACTACAATTGATCATGACCAATATCCCAGACACATAATCACAAATGATGGTAGATGAAATCAGAATTTAAAAGGAGAATAGGAATGGGTAAATGTTACTTTCAATGACATGAGGAAAATATTGACACCTAAGCACGTTACTAACTAACAATGACAATCATAAAATGTAGTGTCAATTCTATAGTAATGCATAACTCAGAAACATGGACAATGAACAAACAACTAGAAGATATAATTTATGCTTTTGATATTTGGATATATAGAAGAACAGGTAGAATTTCAGGGAAAGAGACGAAAACAAACACAGAGGTTCTAACAACACTTTGTATGAAAAAAAATAACAAAAGAACTATTAAAGGAACTAATACACAAAGTATTTAGTTCATATTAAACGATATGACACCCTGGTAAAGACCTTACTTGACAGTAGAGTTGGAGGTGGCGAGCAAGAGGTAGACTGGGCTACAAGTGGGAGGGAAACATCGCAAGATGGACACATTACAGCAATGTTTTCCAACGTGGGGTCCACGCATCACAAGGCGGCAATTTGATTGTTCAAGGGAGTGGTGCAATTCGAACACGTAATAATTAGACTTCATTTAGGAATCATTCCATTTTTGAATATAAAATATGTTAATTTATGTTACATGGATTATATGTTACATGGGGGGGGGGGGGGGGTGCCAGAATTTTAGAAAGACTTAGGTGGGGCATGGTATAAAAAAAGTTGGAAAACACTGAGTTACAGTCTAGCAGAGCGCAGCACCACAGCAAGAGACATACAATTTTGGAGAACCGTTGCAGCAAACCATTGTTGTGGAGAGGGCACTTGATGATGATGATGATGAGAGTAGGATCCATCGTTGTGTTATGAATAATTTTTGCAATTGTAGCTGAAATCCATCACGCTTGTTTTAATAATTTTGCAGGTTATGATATACAACCAGATAAACAAACAAAGAAACCTCGATTTGATTTTGCCAACCTGCCTCGATTTGTTAATGAAGAAAATGAGGCTAAAGGTCAAACTGCTGAGAGAAGTGTCAAGGTTGTCAGCCATGTTTATCCACGTGTACATTTTGCAAGGTAAGAACAATTTATCAAATGATATCCTAACACAACTAGCAGCTAATTATTTCTAACTAAAGGGCATGTTATGGTACACAACTAAAACAACCAGAAAACTGCAAACTTAAATTAAGGGATCAAGGCCGTAGATACCTCCTCAGTTAGGTGGAAAATAAGGGGGGGGGGGGAGGAAATTAACACAAATGGTCATTCGCTCGCCTGTTAACTTATCGTTAGTTTACATTACAATTAATTTACATTACAATTCTCTCGTTTTCATTACTTTTTGATGACATTTAGCAGAAATATGATTTTTTAAATATGGAAAATTGTGGAGGGGGACGGGGAATACTTTCAAAATTTCATGGAAATCAAAGAATTACACTCGGAAATCGATGACTATCATAGGTTAACTTGTCCCCATACCCTATGTTATTGAAGAACGTATCTACGGTCCTGGATAAGTCCATCAATGAGGAATTCATGCAGAGAATTAAACAAACTCCTGCGGAGGAAGAACTAAACAAACTCCAGTGAAGTAAGAACTAAACAAACTCCTGTGGAGGAAGAACTAAACAAACTCGAATGGAGTAAGAACTAAACAAACTCCAGTGGAGTAAGAACTAAACAAACTCCCGTGGAGTAAGAACTAAACAAACTCCCGTGGAGTAAGAACTCAACAAATGCCTGTGGAATAAGAACTAAACAAACTCCAGTGGAGTAAGAACTAACCCTAGTGGGGAAAAATAAATTGCAGTTAAGGAACAACTAAATAAATACTACTACAACTGTTACTACTACTACTACTACTACTGCTACTGCTGCTGCTACTACTACTACTACTACTGCTACTACAGTTGCTGCTACTACAGCTGTTACTACTACTGCTACTACCGTTGCTGCTACTACAGCTGTTACTACTACTACTACTACTGCTACTACCGTTGCTGCTACTACAGCTGTTACTACTACTACTACTGCTACTACCGTTGCTGCTACTACAGCTGTTACTACTACTACTACTACTACTGCTACTACCGTTGCTGCTACTACAGCTGTTTTTACTACTACTACTACTACTACTACTACTACTACTACTACTGCTACAACCGTTGCTGCTAATGCAACTGTTACTACTACTACTACTACTGCTGCTACTACAGCTGTTACTACTACTACTACTACTACTGCTACACACATTATACATCCGCAAGGTGTGTGTATATGCACACTGTGTGTGCACAGCTAAACGATGTATGTACAAGCACAAGATATGTTTACATGTGCAAGGTGTATGTGTGCAGGCATGTATAAATGAACAAATTATATCTATATATTTTGTACTCATGTTTCAGTAAGTCTGTGCTTCCATCAACACTGCAGATTGTGTCCAACAACCGTCACAAACAGCCATCAGTGTCTACTATATCCAGGTAAGCTCAATATGGAACTCATGCATAATTATTTTGGGATTCACTAAGAGAGTAAATAATAGCATACCGCAATCAGTCATGTATGCTGTATGAGTCAGCTAAGTAAATTTTAAAGAATGCCGAAGGCTGAAGAGAAATATCTGGTTTGGTCAATCACTAGAACACGCTGATGTTGATAATAAGAAAGATGATGATGGTGATAATGATAGTGGTGTATCTCTTAGTACAAATTTATCCCTCTTGTTCCCTGTGACACGTGATAGAATTTTACCTTTAAGTCAGGATTAGTGTTTTTCTGGCATTTTTGTTTACGAAGAGGTTTACTAGAAGTACACCTGATACATTTTCTACCACTGATTCCCATTTTCTACCACTGATTCCCATTTTCTACCACTGATTCCCATTTTCTACCACTGATTCCCATTTTCTACCAATGATTCCCATTTTCTACCAATGATTCCCATTTTCTACCAATGATTCCCATTTTCTACCATTGATTCCCATTTTCTACCACTGATTCCCATTTTTTACAACTGATTCCCATTTTCTACCACTCATTTCCATTTTCTACCGTTGATTCCCTAAGATACATTTTAAAAAAAAACAACTAAGAACGCATGGACGCTTATTATTATGATTCTCATTAATTATAATTTGCCAGATACCAGTCACCCCCACCCCAGACGGGTCCTTGGTGTCCCAATTTTTTCTTCATCACCCCCCCCCCCCCCCCTCCCAACTATCTCCTTTTAGCAAAATTATGTAGCCCACAATAGAACCGCATTGCCCAAGTTGAGTATCAATACAAGACATGGTTACTAATAAACTTGAGCGCGTGTTCTGTTAAGAGAAGCGTGCCGGTCAAGCGTGCCGGTAGGTACATCTGGTGGCGCATTGTAGGATGACCTATAGATACAGAGATTATCTGCCAGAGCTGATATTGAACGTAAACGGACGATAGTCACTAGAGGTCAAGCAATGATTCCTGGTTGGAGCAACTACCCACAGAGATTGCAAACGTAGTTTAGCTGCAGAAACAAACATATGAAGATAAAATAAATTTAACATATTTCTATGGCTTGCGTGCGGCACTGTGACGGTGTGCTATAGCCAGCGTCTGTGACGACCAAGACAATTGTGCACCGAGTCCGTTCAGAAAGCATGGCAAACTGCTGAAAGTATTTAAAAAAATACCTAGAAAATCACTACAGCCACACACAAAAAATGTCTGGTTCATGGCTATATCCTGAATAGAGTATGCTACCAATTTCTATGATTTTTGTATTTCCCTAACACAGACACGGAATTAGAGATGTCATTTGTACAGTTGTTAAGCCATTCACTTTGTGGGCAAGAGGTCATTGAGGTTCAAAACCGAGCCGAGATGTCTTATCTATAATTTTAGGAGGTCATGACGATTAATGTCGCGGAGGTGGTGGTTACTGGATTAACAATATCGCGACCTACTTTTTTATGACTTGATTGCTAGAAGCTCTAATACAACCAAATTGTACTAGTTTCCGCGGTTTAAAGGAGCTACCTCACCACAAGAAAAGGATACATTCTCCGTAGCCCCTTCTCCTTCCACACAAAAAAACCTTGAGGATTATCAGTTGGAAATACATAGTTATTTCCATGAGCGGTATTCTCGGTTAGACGGCATACTAAGCTAACGAGAGGAACTGAGTATATATAGGGAAACCAGATTACAATGAAGTTAATCCTCTACCATGACCGTCTATAATAAAAGACCTATTGGCTAGTATGTATGACTTATTTTATTATTCCTTCCATTTTCATTGGCTGTCACGCACAGTATAATCATACTGACCAATGTAAAGTACAGGACTAGTCAAATGATTTATTAAGAAGTCTGGATTTTCAATTAGCCAATAGGTATTATATTGTAGACATTCATGTCTCTATAATATTTCAACCTTTCCTAGAGACTGAATTCTGCACAGAAATTTTGTGTTAGTGGATAACTCGTATTTTCAATCTTACACGCTATTGCATGCGAAATTTGGATTTGCTAGGCCGGAGCGTGCAAAATAACGCAACTCTGCTGAGAAACCAGGATCACAGCGTACTACGTTGTGCATGGCAAAAATTACAGAAATATTCGTGTTGCAGAGAGGGAACTCAGCAGAACAAGATATAACACTCGCTTCTAGCAACTCCAAACATCACTCCCATTCCGGACATAAAACTAGCAAATAACCTTACATCAGTGGTCAGAACAATACCACCCGAGACCAACTCCGACACCCCCAAGCCAGTTTTTTCTGGTCTGACAGGCGGATCTAAAAATAATATATGCACTGGCCCCCGAGCTGAGAAAACACGACTCGGAGAAGTTCCAAGATCGAAGATAAAGGAGGAAGGGTTTGGGGTGTTAAAACACCCACCTGTTAGCATATCATAAAAGGCCTTTTAGTACTAGTAACCAACCATTAGGCAAAAATCTCCCCACACCCGTAGCAGTTTTTCACAAAAAAGTCAAAATTTTTCATCAAATAGAGAAATTTACACACGAAAATGCAGGAATGAGTTTGTTTAAAAAAAATTTAAAATCCCCACCCCATTAGGAAACACGTATCTGCGGCCCTGTGACTTCTAAATATTTTGGGCCCCCATTCCAAGCTATGAAACTCTTAATCCAACTTTCCGATGTAAATGGTTGACCACATCTGCTGTACATCCACATACTTACTAACTCCTTGATTGTATTCACAATATCAGCACGACTCATTGAACTACCGATTTTTTACAGTTGCCATTCTGGCAAGTGTATATTATATTTTATTTCCGGTATTTATAGAAAATGGCTTGCTACTGTAAAAGAAATACTGGTCATCTGAAAAGGTCATCAACTACATTCATTCCCTCATTACAAAGTCATATCTGCTGCTTCTGAATGTTCTGTTTGCTTCTCGTCTGCAGTGTCCATTGTTGAGTTCTTTTGTAATTGAAAATGATCACCAGATTAACCCGCAGACAAACTGATAAGACAAGGGAAGATAATCTTTAATATTACTATGAACAGAGTTATCTGGGATCACGTTAAACAAACGCATCATTGTTAATTGGCTGTTTCAGATCGCCCATTACCAGGCGCGAATCTCGCGAGCTGTGAGTGATAATATGCAGGCAGTAAATGATTGTAAACAAAACGGGAAACTATAGCACACCCAGAGACAAAATGGCGTTTCCCTATCAAAGAATAATACAATTGATCACACACAACAAAAATAATCGAGGTTACCGGTAACTCTACCAACATCCTAAACTTGCAGTCTTTCTGTGTTGTGATGAGTTTTTAATAATTATGAATCGCCAGGGTGTTATCTTGTCATTTGAGGTGAGAAAGAGAGTTCTGCTGTGCTATATAACCCATTTATTAACATATGGGTGCGAGTCTTGGACAATAAACAAACTGGAAAGTGGGAAATTAGAGGCAACAGAGATGTGGTTCTAGAGAAGAATGCTGAGAATACTAAGGACTGCCAGAAAAACTAATGTAGAGGTGTTGAAAGAGTCAAATGCGAAACGGACGTTAATCAACAATATAAGAAAAAGGCAATTTTTTTTGGGCCTCTTCATGAGACAGGCAGGTTTAGAGAACATAGTCACAACAGGCAAAATTGAAGGCAACAGAGACAGAGGGCGACAACGTGAGAAAATATTAGACAGTTTGACAACCTGGCACGGCAAAGAAACAACAACGACTTTGATACATAATGCTGTGGAGAGCCATGACCGTCTACGCCAGCCGGCATGGCACCTGATGATGATGATGAGGGTGTTATCGAGGCCCAAAAGGAGAGAAAGAACAACACTTACCTATCATGCATGTCGTAGGAGGTGACTAAGACGGTTTTGTACGGAACTTATCTTATAAAATAACTCATAAACGTGCTAAATTCCGATTCATTATAACAATTTGATCTCGATTGGTGAAATATGTAATAACATAAATTTAAATATACATATGTGTAGTCAATCAATCCAGGGCCATGCCGAATGGCGTAAGTGATCAAGTTTCTCCACGACTGTCTCTTGTGTTGTCAATAAGCTCGGTTGGTGAACTTCTCTCGTTATAATACTAGTCCATCTAACAACTTCTCTCTTTGTCGTCCCGTCTCTTCTCCCCTTGATCTTTCCAGTGGTTATTAAGCGTTAAAGCTGTGTTCTTCTCAGCACATGCCCTAGAAATCTTGTCTGTCTGCCCCTAATGTTTGATATGATTTATCTTTTTACTCCAGCATCAATAAGAACATCTGCATTAGTTTTCTTAGCAGCCCACCAAATTTTCATCATAAATGTAGTACCAACAATAAATAATAGTTTTGAAGAGTGTTGTTAAATAGGGATATTTCTTATAAAAGAATACGTAATGAGGGGATTCTATATAAGTTGCATACCTTATATCCAAATTATTCTTGAAATTATACATGAAAAAATTAATATTCTGATTTCTCCATAGAACAAAGAAACAATTCATATGTAAGTTCTGTTCTCGAGAGTTCACCAAGTCTTATAACTTGTTGATACACGTCAGAACTCACACGGACGAGAGGCCATTTTCATGTGATTGCTGTGGAAAAGCATTCAGGAGACAAGATCACCTGAGAGATCACAGGTAAGTCTTTAACATATTAAATTTGGAGCACATGTTCGTTGTTAGTTGCGATTAAGGTGGTTTTGGAGGTAGAGCTCACTTACCCATCACTGGAAACACATAATGACTCACAAATTCACGTTTCGGCCAAAAGGCTTTTAAGAAAATACATTCACAACAAAAACAATGAGTAAGAACAGTATTATTGACGTTTACATGGTTAGGGAATATATATATACCTCTATTCTCAGATATACTAACAGTTCTTAGATATCTGTATACCTCTATTCCCAGATACACTCACAGTTATCTATATATCTCTGTTCACAGAAAAACTTCTCACAGCTCTTAGATATCCGTATACCTCTGTTCTCAGATACACGAACATCTATTAGATATCTGTATACCTCTGTTCTCAGATACACGAACATCTATTAGATATCTGTATACCTCTGTTCTCAGATACACGAACATCTATTAGATATCTGTATACCTCTGTTCTCAGATACACGAACATCTATTAGATATCTGTATACCTCTGTTCTCAGATACACGAACATCTATTAGATATCTGTATACCTCTGTTCTCAGATACATTCACAGCAAAGAGAAACCTTACAGATGCACTGAATGCGGCAAAGGATTCTGTCAGGCACGAACTCTCACAGTACACAAGGCCATGCACTTACAGGTAAATTGTGCTTAAATTTGCAATACCTTTAATATACACGGGGGAGGGTGCTACAGGGAGAGGGTCCCTGATATATTACGTTAACAAACAATTTGGGGGGGGGGGATGGGGCTGAACAAAAAGTGGCGGTTTTTGGCAGGGGAAGGTTGTCAAATGTTGACTCACAGAAAATATGTTTTTATACACCAACAGCCGTCAAAAACGGAAGTGTAAAACTCCACGACATAACACATTTCAATTTTTTGAACATCTTGCTGGAAATCTAGTAGGATCATTGTCCTGTTTTAAGAGAGATCCTGCTGGAGTTTGAGAATGAACCTGAAGAAGATGAATATAGAATTGATTGTATTTTTTAAAAAAATGCATGTAAGAATTAGAAAACATTTGTTTAGTCTTCCTACCGTATGCTGCTTAAATTTAGTTCAAGGTTTTGCGCGGTTGGGGGGGGGGGGTTACAAAATAATTGACATAATTAAGTAGCGGTGGTCTCTGATTTCTTTACAGAGGTGGGAGGGTCAAAATTTGCCACAAAATCATCAATGTAATTCTGTACATCTAACAAACCTTATACCAACTTGAGTGTCACTTCCGTTGCTCAACTGAGGAGGACGTGCTTTTTTTTTTCGTGATCATCAAATCTGGAATCAGTCATAGCCTTCTACAATATAAGACCAAATGGTTAACGGGGAAACCATGCCTTCTTAGTGACTGACTATTCTCATGATTTTCATTGGTTACTATGATTATGCATTGTGTGACAACCAATGAAAATCAAGAGAACAGTCAAATAAGTCATCTTAGAAGGTTTGATATTTTTACCACAATTTCCAATTAGCCTATGGGTCTTATATAGTAGATGGTCATAGGTCAGCTCATAATAAAGACGTATTTAACATTATTTCGGTCTTTCATTGGCTTCAGACACAAAGTATACGAAAAGTGACCAATGAATAGTCTGGGAATCTCAGATAATGATTAACAACGCAATACTGCCCGCGGGGAGCCACGCAGCGCAGTGGTTATCGCACTGGTTTTGCATATGAGTGATGCTGGTTTCATCCCAGTTGAGGCTTAAATGTTTTTCAGATCACAACTGCTCCTGGGTATACCCAGCCTTAAATGGGTACCGGATTAATCAGAGAAGTAACGACTGCAAGGGAAAGGAGATGGCTACTGCCATCATTCGCAGAGCCTCTGAAATGTGAGATCGCAAACATCTCACATCCCTACGGCATTAATAAATGCAATGGGTTACTTTACTTTTACTGCCCCTGAGGAAGGTCTTTCCTTTGTTAAGAAAGGCTATGTGCGGTCAAAATCTAGCTACACTCTCACAACTAAATGGTATTAGATCATTCAGTCAGTTCCTCTTTTGCCAAGTTTGGCACAGAGGGCGGATGTCATAGGTATCCATCCCTGTCGGTCAGTTGCTAGGGATTGCAGTTCTTGTGCATTTATGCATGTTGATTTTAATTCATTCATAAATGTTCTTCCGAGCGTTGTTTTTGGTCTTCCCTGTTTCTTTTCCCGTCTGGTGTCCACATGAAGGCTTGTCGTGGAATTCTGTCTTCCTTTATTCTAAGTATGTGGACGATGTATGTCCAGCGGCGTTTTCTGATGATGTTCGTCACATATTCTTGTTTTGTCTCCTCTCTTAGTATGTGGTATTAGATCATTACTACACATTATCATCTCGTGGCTGGTGATCACAGTACAGTTAATTGATGACATCTATATCAAAGCCTGACTTTGGCTGGAGAAAAAGGAAGAAAGAATGGGTTAGTCATCACGTTACATCGTTCTGGGTTCTAATCCACGTCCAACCGAAAGAAAATCTGGTTCGTGATTTCTCGCCTGATACGACCATTCCTCCAGTCGACCCAGCTGTACATGGGTACCTTAAGTTAGGCAAGGTAAACACAGCAAGGAAGGGAACTGGCCACTCCACTTAATAGTTGCTCCGGCTTAATACATGAAGAGTTATTTTCCTCCGCGAAAGCATTTTGCTGTCATGTCTTACCTTACAGAAGAATGCGGAGAGCATTATGGACAGCTAGAAAAACACTAACGGGGGAAGGGGGGGGGGTTTACTTAATAATATCAGAGAGAGACAATGTCTATGCTTTAGACACATTATGAGACTGGGAGGTCTGGAGAACATGATTACATTTTACAGGGGATACAGGACAACAACGTGAGAATATATCGTATGGCATGGCACGGCAAGGAGTCAACAACAATTCCAATAAAAGATACTAGAAATAGCGAGTTGTGGAGATTCATGATCGACTACGCCAGTCAGCACGGCACCTGATGATGAAGATTGTATCATCATAGCCATGCTTGTAGATAGGAGGAGGGGATTTGGTGGGGGGGGGGGGAGGGAGGATTGGTTCAATATGATCTTGCTAATATAACTAGATATTCCAACAATTTTTTTTGGTATCATCCAATCCTACACTTGTATCATCCAATCCTACACTTGTATCATCCTATCCTACACTTGTATCATACTATCCTACACTTGTATCATCCTATCCTACATTTGTATCATCCTATCCTACACTTGTATCATCCTATCCTATACTTATATCATACTATCCTACAATTGTATCATCCTTTCTTACAATTCCTTTCCTACAATTGTATCATCCTTTCCTACAATTATATCATCCTATCATTCGTACACCGACATTGTTTATTGATTACTATGGCTTGCAATCTGGTCACACTAGTTGGCTGCCCTTCGATTGATGCTTGATTTTTATTGGTGGCAGACACAAAGAGGATGTCCATAAATCACATCAACAATTGAAGGGTTGAAAGTGGGAGGGGGATGTGAAAATTTGACAGCTGTGAGGGAAACGTTGTGTGTGTGTAGGTGGGGGGGGGGGTGGGTGGTGGTGTGACAAACGTTGATGTCAACAATACTGATTTTAAAAAATGAACCAAACAATTTTGAATTTTAAACATTTGCAGTAAAATCAGAAATAAGAGTTTTTTTTAGCACTTTTTTACGCAATTTGTTTAGGTTATCTGAATTCTTTTTTTCCAACATAAGCAAAAAAGGGAAGGAAAGGGAGGCTGAATTATTGACAGTTGTGGACAAGGTAGGGGCAGGTGGTCAAAACTGGCACAAATTGTTGACACAATTTATGGACAGTCTAAAAAAACAGTGAGCACAGTGATCAAAGAAACGATCCAACCAATAAGGTAAACAAAGATGAAGGGCTCAGTTTCATGACCTATATATGAAATAAGTTGTGATTCATTTATCCATCTGTCCATCCATGTCATTTATCCATGTATCCATCTGTCCATCCATGTTTGTTTAAATATAATTAATCTCTCATTAGATTTCCTAATCAAAATAGCTAAATTTGTTTTTGCAACTTTCAGCAAACAACATCGGCTAAACAAACCAGAAAACAACGTGAAAGAAAATCATCAACAGCAATATCAACCTCATCTTCAGGCTCAGCATCATCATCGCCAGTCTCCTCACTGCAGTCACCATCGATATCACCAATGACACATTCACCATGTGCCCCTATAAGCACACGATAAACTGCTGTAAACAAACACAATTGGCTTGATTCGCAACATTGACATCTTTGTTAACTAATGTGGAATTAGTATTGAGAATTGATTGTTTGTGAAATAGACATGTTTGCGAGCGGTTGGTAAGAGTGCTTGAAGGAGTGGTTGATAGAGGTGCTTGAAGGAGTGGTTGATAGAGGTGCTTGAAGGAGTGGTTGGTGAGTGTGTACAAAGAGTGGTTGATGAGTGTGTACAAAGAGTGGTAATATGTATAATAAAAATAGAGAAGGAAAGTGTAGGTAACACAAATGGAAGAGGGAATGGGTGATAAAGGTAGGAGGGGTGACTGGTTGGTAAGAGTTGTTGAAGGAGTGGTAGGAGTGAGTGGGTGAAAAAGTGATTGACAAGAATGGGCGAAGAAATGATTGAGAATTTAGAGTTGGTGTAGTGGTTGAGAAGAATGGGTGAATAAGCATTTGGTAAGAGTGTTTGAAAGATTGTATGGAAATACCTGCTTGATGTTCACAAATAAATAAATAAAATCTGTTTGAGAAATCCAGGTCTTTGTTCATACATGCGTTCTTGTTTTCTATAGGATATTATTTTTGTTGTAGTTTTGTCAGGGAGTGTTTGAAGGAGTAATTTTTACGAGAGATACAAAGTACGGGTAGCGAATCTCTTATTATGTCTGTGTAATTGGGAGACTTCATCATAGCTTTCTCACATAAGGAGAATTCACCATAGCGTTCCCACATTGGGAGACTTCACCATAGCGTTCCTGCACACTAAAATAACTCTTAACTCTTTGAGGTACTCAATGCTGTGAGAAGAAATCTTCTACTTAGGGAACTGTATGTGTGAATGTGGGGCTGTATGTGTGAATATGGAGCTGTATGTGTGAATGTGGAGCTGTATGCATGTATGAGACATGTTCCACTATTCTGTATTAGTTATTATGTATGCTGATAATCCTCTTCGTACACCGGTAGTGACATAACTACTCATATCTATGTTTCAGTAATTTTCTCAATGTATAACGTCTGATGGTTTCTGTTTTATGTTGGTTCAGTGTTCTTTTTAAAGTCATTATTAGGTGTTCTACAGACCTTGCTTATCCTCACTCCAAAATCTGTGTTAGGTGTTCTCTACAAACTGTGAGTCTCACCAATGGCTCACTAGACAAACCAACCATGTAACAGAAAACCTTAGTAGATGACATGCCTTAATATTGAGGTTATCTTCTTATAGAAGCTTCATATATACAATCTATACACGTCATCTATACAATCCTGTAGTCGTAACCTTCGATAACAGTTACCATGTTGTTCCGACAGACCGATGTTGTGCTTGAACTAGTTACGGGCATGACGTGGGTGGGCGGAACAACAAAGAAACCTGTCGCAAGGGCCAGAGTTCTGCCCTGATGTCAACGTCTGTTTCGGCGGCATTAGACTCGAATCACCGAGCCGGATGGCTGCTGGAACAGAGGGCGGAACACTTATGGTAATGCCCCACGTGCTGTGAGGCCAGTTTCTAATCAAGAATTATAGACCTTGCTTATCCTCACTGCCAAATCTTTGTTAGGTGTTCTCTAGGGACCAGGCTTACCCTCACTCCAAATTCTTTGTTAGATGTTCTATACAGGCCACGCTTATTCTCACTTCCAAAGTGCTCATTCTTGATATTGGCTAAAGTATATACAAATCCTCCGATCCTGTGGGCTCAAAACGAGCACTGAGTATGTGCGCTCGGTTCATAGCTTCATTTCTGTTATGGTGGGGAAGCTAACTAATTTGTCGGCCCGTTTTTTTCTCTCTATTCCTCTGTGTCTCGAGACAAAAATAGCTTTTTCACAATGAGGTCTACATTTTAGCTCTCTCTTATTGACTCCACCCAACTCCTATGTACATTACCTGTTTTGACTTTATGAATCATATTCATTGCGTCGCTTTTCTGTATGCAGACATCCAGCCATATAAAAATGTGCATCCAGTTGGTTGTCATATAAAAGTGTGCAACCAGTTGAATGTATCAATGTTGGTACTGACGTCCAGCGTTCTTTCTTTATCTTTCTATGTCCCCTTTCACTCTTCAACTTGCCTATTGTCACGACACACTATTTTTATTTTTCTCTCGAAATTTCTAGAGAATTTCGACTGTCTTGTTCTGGTGCGGGTGGTCACCAATTTTGCCCTCTTAGACAAGAGTGTCTGTGAGCAAACATCTATCACCTTGTACTGATAAATATTGAATACCACTTTTTCTGGGTAAAATTTTTTACCTAAAAATAGCTCACTTTTATGTAACACGTTCACTTTACCGTCATTTTATTTGTTATTTTTGTAGAAATATTTATACATATTTATATACACAAGTCTTGTGGGTCAAGTCCAAACTCTGTGGATGAAAGGTTAAAAATATGTCTGCTGGCGCACGTTAGCGCAGCTTAGCCAGAACATTCATGGTTTTAGAAGTAGGTTTGCAACAATATTGTTGGCGTAATTTATGGCCAGCGCCATAATAACCCCAACTCTACTGCTTTCACATAAATTAATTTTCACTTCTATATATCGTTTAGGAAATTTCTCTATTCCATCACTTATAATTTGTTTTGATTTTTTTGGGTCGTCTACGTCACCTATTTCTCATAGATACACCACTTCCTATGGAGTATATCTTGTTTAGAATTATAACTCTCCGCCGACTACGGATGTGTCGGGCCATTAGTGCAAATAAAACTGCGACGCAACGCATTTCCATTCTCTGGACTACATATTATGGAAATCTAGTAGGACCATGGCTCTGCTACAATGTAGATCTAGCGGGAGTTCGAGAATGAACGCTGAAGAAGAAGAATTATAACTCGCCAATTGAACATAGAAAGTGGCAACACTGATTTACTAAGTATTAATTATATATCGAAGAATAGAGAGAACATCATGGAAAGGGAAGAAAACCAACAACGAGATTTTTACAAAAACTTCGTATGAAGAAAGAATTATTAAAGAAAATAAAGTTCAAAAAATAAAATAAAAATGACACCTTGTTGAAGACCTAGGTAAAGTCGGGGGGAGGCGATCAAGAGGGAAGCAGATACAAGAGGGAGAGTAACATGGATAGATTATAGAGATGGACAGGTTACAGTCTAGCAGTGTGTACCATCAAGAATAGAAACATGGGATGTTGGTGGCCTGTTGCAGCAAACCTTCATTGCGGAGACTGCATACATCACAGTCTGTTAAACACCCAACTTCTGCTAGATCACCGTCTGCTAGACCTATTGCTCGTTCGCCTATCACAAGTGATGATGACTATTTATTACGTCCAGTTTTGAAAATTCAGTTAGAATTATGTCCATGCCTAATTGATCGTAGATGGGTAGTAAGTCATATTCGAGCTGTAAATGTCATTGGAAAGTTCGGGCATGGAATAATTAATGTAGAAGGATTTTGATCTATCCGCGAATTTCTAGCCAATCTCCGCTATTTCGTTGCTGAATTTTCTCACTTTTCACAAAATTCTGCTCTCTTTTTGATTGTAGAACGCCATGTAGTTTTTGTGTCTGCTTCCCGTGTACCTCGGTCTGTTTCAAATGTTCTCAGTGAGGTCTTCAACGAGTGCTTGTAGCGTTACTTTTGCCCATCTTGAGATCGTGTACCCTTCTTCTGTTCACCATAGAGAAGTATCTTTGGCATACGATGCTCTTTTCTTGAAGCTGTCATTCAACAAAGATCGCATCAGTTGTTTCACGTTCTTTTCTGAAACCACGTTGGCTTTCAGGTAATAATCCTTCATCAAGATGAGATGTAAGATGGTTCAAAGGAATTCTGGTAAATATCTTGGACATACAAATAAAAATTAAACCAAAAAAATGGACAGTAGATAGATAAACCTCGATGTTTCCTACAGAACTGGTGGGTTCTTTCACGTTTATACAGGTGTATGTATAATTGTTGTATCCCTGAAATTGTGTGGAACAGTTTCTCTTTTCCGTGACTGTTTGGAAAATTATATGAAGGTTCTCAATAAGATTTTTACCACCATAATATGTTTCGACTAATATTGAGTAGGAGCCAGATACTTTTCCACTAGAAAGTTGATGGATTGCTTCACGAGTTTCCTCTAAAGTAGGGATGCCACTTAGCAATTAATTGAGAGGAACATACATGCAGTAGTCGGTTGATAGCCTCTTCATTTATTGATGATAGGTTCTTTAAAATGTACTCGAAGTCTTCTTCTTCGTCAGCGTTCATTCTCAAACTCCCGCTCTATCTCCCTTACAGCAGGATCACGGCCCTACTAGATTTCCAGCAGGATGTATTCCAGAGAAATGGAAATGCGTTGTGTCGCCGTTTTATTTGCACAAATGGTCCGACACATCCGTCTTCGGCGTGTACGCGTCTACCCAGCGCTGCAGAATTTCATCTTTCTCTACGATTAATTGTGTTTTATTTGCATCGAGTAGAGGAAAAGATCATGACGAGGTTGGACCATATAACGTTTTAAGTGCATCATAGAAGTTTCTCAAATCGTTGGTGTCTGCAACTCTTTGTATCTCGTCTGCTTCATTAGTCAGCTACGAGTCCCTCATATGACCTAGTTTATGTTGTATTATTTTCCGTTTGCAGTTGAGTCCATCATTTTTAGACGTTAATTTTGGATCATTTAAGTATGCGTTGTGAAAGGTGGTGTTTGTCGGCTAACATTTCTTTAATTGTATCATCATTCTCATCCAACCAGCCATAGTCATTTTGTTTCTTGATACAATGTCCTAGTTTCTCTGTAGCAGTGTTGTAAATTTGCTTGCTCAAATATGTCCAGTTTGCATCCACATCTTGCTATAGTAGTGCATATTTCAGACATTCATCTAGAGTAGAGGCTAGGAACTGTTGTGTGTTTACATGTTATACCTTTCTGACGTTTATATGTTTCTTTGTTTTGTTTCCATGTGGGCGTCTGGCAGGCTGGATGCGAATTTTTAATTTTGGTACAATAATATGATTGTCAGCTATACTTATAACGTCTACTAGACCAGTAACGTCTACTAGACCGCTAACGTCTGCCAGACCATCAACGTTGTCTTTGGTTTGTGGTTGGTCAATAAAATAAATACAATCATAATATTGTATTTCCCATGCCATGGGGGGGGGGGGGGGCTACCTTGCGAGGTGGTTAAGCCGTTCGCTTTGGGCTCAAGATGTCACAGATTTGAATAAGATTCTACGTCTTGTATAGAAATTCCGCCGAAGACGAATGTGTCTGGTCATTTACACAAATAAATACAGCGACATAACGCATTTTCGTTCTCTTGACTACATGCTACTGCAAATCTAGTATGACCATGGTCCTGCTAGAAAGAGACGCAGCGGGAGTTTGAGAATGAAGAAGTTTAGACAGTGGATGCTTTTTTCGGGAATATCTGTGTTTGTCAGTTGAAGCTACGAAGTTACGTGCTGTGGGTTGTACTCTTGGCAGACGGCATACCGCCATGTTGAGCGGGACAGAGCACAATGGAGTAATCCGAGTGCAGTGAAGTTAATCCTCTACGCCTTTTCATCCCATGACATGCAGTACGGATTTTGTTATTGTTCTTTACATGGGGGATTAAAGATTCTTGCCGAGGCACGACCCTTTCAATCAAAGATCTGAGTTTTTGCTGGTTATATCAACCGTGTTGGATTTGATCTATGGCCTGGGACAATTAAATAACCAATTACTGCCAAAGAAAATCCATAGTGACAGTCGTCTTCTGAAGTGATCATTCCTCTTTTCAAGTAGCTGGAAAAACAAATAGAGAAGTCTTAAGAAAGAGTAGAAGTCATGAGAAGGACTAAAAAGTCCCGAAAAAGACTAAAAGAATAGGTAGACTTGAATATAATCATTAGATATTCAAATGCGCTGATGTCAGTCTCGACGTTTCTCGTTTAGTGATTTTGAAAATGAACACGAGACGGAAGTTGCGCACATTTCATGGCCGGATTCCAAATCGGCAGTTTCAAGACATCAATAAATCTGTTAGTCTAATGGTCATTATAATAGACGCATGCACGCACGGAAGATCGGACCCTACACGTCAATTCTAGCATAAAATTAATCGTGACATGGAACGGCACGAAACTGTGGTCAAACACAGTCTCGCAACCAACACAAATTAGTAGAGTCTGATAAGGAACATGGAGGCAGGCTCTAGGATTGGTGATTGCAGAGTGTCTTGATTTCCCTGGCCGATTTGAGTAGCCACGTACTAGAGATAGGCTTCAGACCTTACCACCATGTCTGGTTTAGCTTGTTCCCCAATGACTAACATTTTTATTTGCATCATCAAATGTGACTTGGGCACTATCCTTACTATGGCATATCCCCGTGCGGATTCCGAGTTACCTTACTAGTGAGAACGCCCGGCTCTGTGGGAAGCGGTACTGAGCTGGGATGTTCAAAACTATACATCCAGACATTTCAGAAAACAATGGCAACTTACTGAACGAATTTATATTGACTAGAAAATCACTACAGCCAAAACATGTTTGATTAATAGTTGAAGTCCTGAATAAGATTGATAGCATTAAGATAATGGGGGTGGGGGATATCTAGGAATTCCGACCATTGCATTTAGTGCTAAGAAGCAAGCTAAAAAATGGAATAAACACCAAACCCACCATTGATTGTTTTCCGCAAAATAACACCAAAAAGTATCCCCCAAATTATTCTTTCAAATGAGGATTTTTTTAATGTCCCCCCCCTCCTCCCCCATACCTATCTAAGGATCTGAGAATATGTTACAAAGTGTTTTCTACTGTATAGAAAATTGATAACATAATCTAATGAATTATTTCAGGTGAGATTTATTTTAAAATAGCAAAGTGTAGTCTTTCTGTTAAGTTTTATCTGTCGAAACCTGATTTTCTTGAGTTTATTGTTTCGATTGTTCGTGTTTTGAATTGCAAAATTCAATTCTGTGACAGAAAGGCTGTGCACTTATCTTAGAAAACAAATGCAGCTTCGGGCAGTCGGACCGTTCTGAAAACATGGACAACATACTGAGTGCAAATATATCAAAGGAGGACAATTGGTGAAGTTAAACAATTGTTTACGCCAGTTGCTCTTGAATTTTGCAATCCTGTCGACTTACCGGGAATCATCCTTCAAAAAGACTTTTTTTTTACGTTTCCTCTGATTTTCAGTACCGATGAAAATCGCTGGAAAAGTCAATTAGTGTCACCTTTGAAGGATGACTTTGATGAGCACACATGACTATATGATACACGAAGGACTGGTTTTTTGGCGATAAATTTTCTCCAAAACAATGTGTCTTCTATTGCTAACGAAAACGGATGTGTTGGCCCATTGATTTAAATAAATCGGCGACACAACACATTTAACTTTTCTGGACTACGTCCTGCTGGAAATCTAGTAGGACCATTGTCCTGCTACAGAATGGTCCAGAAGGAGTTTGAAAATGAAGGCTGAAGAAGAAGTATTGCTAACACATTCAGTTGGTGATATTCTCCCATGCCACAATAACAACCCATCCAGCAGCTTCTTTCTTTGTCTTCATCTGTCTCTAAATTACTATATCCAAAATTTCGTTTTTCACAGAACGACAATCTGAACCACAGGAGCTTCTCTACACAAGTTGTGGGAAATCCAAGATGACCTAAAACAAACCGTTCTATAACATGACCAATTTTGGATTGGATGTTTGTTAAACAATTGATTGCAGATGTTCTGTAGTAGCAACATAGACGCGTCATCAGTTGTTGTGTAGTAACAGTTTAAGCCCGTCATCGCTTGTTGTGTAATAGCAGTATAGAGACGTCATCAATTGTTGTGTAGTAGCAGGAATCCAAGATGACCTAAAATAAACCGCTCTATACTTGACCAATATTGAACGGTGAATGCGATGCGGTGAACGCGGTTAAATGCGATGCGTAACAATTTATCGCAGAAGAAGAACTACAACAAAAATCGATGAGTATATCGCTACATACTGAATAGAAATGGCCAGCGGTTCTGAGGCTGTTGTCATTGAGATGGGGATTTAAACAACCCACCAGCGGCCGAAGAACTAAGCACACTGAGATCACACGCATCAGAACAAGATCAGTTTGTTACCTAGCAAGCTAAATCCAATCAATAGCGGACTTAAGGATTCCCGTTGTGACAAGAGAATATGGGGCAGGTGACATTGCACAAGCAGCATAGTATAAGTGGTCCTGGATTCATTCCCCAGTTGAGGCGGAAATGTTTTTCAGATCGCAACAGCTCCCGGGTCGACCCAGCCTTAAAGGGGTACCGGTTTAATCCGGGAAGTAAAGACTGCGAGGAAGAGGAGATGGCTACCGCCCTCATTTGCAGAGCCTCTGAAATGTGAGATCGCTAACATCTCACATCCCTACGGCATTCATAAATGCGATGGGTTACTTTACTTTAATATAGTAAATATAATGCGGGTCGTGATGTCTCACCTGACACGACCGTTCCTCTAATCGCTCCAGCTGTAAATGGGTACCTGACGCATATGACGGGGAAGGTAATTTCAGCATGTAAGGTAACTGACCACCCCACTTAATAGTTGCTGCGGCTTAGTACATTAAAAGATATCGTTATCCCTGCTGGTAGGTGGCTGCGATGGGACCAAACTTTACCCGCAATATCACATGATGCGACAAAGCCGTGGAGAATGTAGCAAAGAATCGAAGTCAATGAAAACGTACTGTTAGCATTGTGAACAAACGACTAAGACTGTGCAAGTAGTACGCTGTGTATGCCTCATCCAGGCCAAAATCCTGTCATCTACGTATTTCCTGGATAACTAAATATCTAGCATAATCAAGAGATCTAAACCGAATATTGTGGAATCAATTTAGACCCTATAGGGCATCCTGTTAATAGCAAATTTCCGTCTATAAAAACACTCTCCAAAATGCCCAATTTTCTTTTTTCTTTTTTGTGTGTGTACTGTATATAGCCAGTTTCTGTTATTACATACATATGTCGGTGGTCCGGATTAATGCGCTATAACGGGATTTAACTGTAGTAGATTCTTTGGGATGAAATAGTTACAACCAATTCATATCTAATGCCAGTTAAACTATTGAGGATCTCTCTGGCGGAGTAGTTAAGCTGTCAGTCTTGTGCTAAAGAGTTTCTGGGCTCGAATCCAGGTATACCAACGACTAAATGTATGGAAGACAGCAGTAAAACTGTGTACTATAAAGGAAGATAAATATTTGGAACATATGATAAATAGGTTTTAGGAACCGGAAACAGAACAAAACGTCGTTTCGACCACATGGTCTTTATCAAAATAGGGACAGTGAAACGAATTGTAGCTTCCTGAGAGGTACAGAATACATGTGAGGAAACTCTAGTACAGTGAAGTTAATTCTCTTGATACTAAAACAGCATGTCCTAATTCAATGTATATGACTACATCAATCTAGACAAGAACTCCTCCACGATGCTCATCTATTCTTCTTCTTCAGCGTTCATTCTCAAACTCTCATTGGATTTCTCTTATAGCAGGACACTGGTCCTATTAGATTTCCAGCAGGATGTAGTCCAGAAAATGGAATGAGTTTTGTCGCCGTTTTATTTGCGCCAATGACCCGACACATCCATCTTCGGCAGAGTTCATATATTCAAAATACTTTATATGAAAATCTTTCCCACTGTGAAAACTTATACAGCGGAATCCCGGTTATAACAACTTGGTCTTGACTGACAACATATGCGCGCAATAACAAAATTCAACCAATACACTTCAACCAATATAGAAAGAAAAAAAAATTGGGGATTTTGAAATGTAGAGATTTTTACATAGGGGAAATTTGTTATAAAAGAATGCGCAATATAGAGGAATTCCATTGTACATGTTACCAACAGGCATCGGTGCCTGAGAGTGAAAACAAGCAGTTCTAGACAGCAGCAGAAGAAGAACTCCTTGTGACTCTTATGTAATCATTGGTGGCAAAATAATGTGACGGTGAAAGTAGCTATCTCAAGATAAAAGACAAAAGAATATAAATAATAGGCAAACTATCAGAGGATATTCAACAAGATGGAGATATGCAGTAACAAAACTAAGAAGCGATAACACATATAATAATGTTTTATTGTCACTGGTTACTAATAGAACTGATAAATAGTAAAAAATAATGCCAATGTGAAATAACGAAAAAAAAACAACAACAGAAGAATGAGGACTTTTTCTATATTACGGTATAAATGGGACTTTTATAAGAAAAAACCGTGTGTTGCCGGGGCCTGAAAGGGGAGTAAAGAATAGCAACACTATTTACCTTCCACGCATGCCGTAAAAGGCGACTAAGGAGGTTATGGGATGGAGTTGGCTGTCCCATCCCATATAGGGTCAGTGACCCAAAGCCATGCTGAAGTCGGATGTGTCAGGTCGAAAGGCGCAGATATCACAGCAATGCTGTAAACCATGACACAACGCATTCCGTTCTCCGGACTACATCCTGCTAGTCTGCAGGAGTTTGAGAATGAATGCAGAATGCAGAAGAAGAATAAGAAACAACGAACTAGAAAAAAAAAACACATGCAAAACTGTCAATACAATGAGATGGTCTTACAGAAACTTCACGTTGCATTTGAAAAAAACAACAACAATAGTGTTTAGTTATAAACAATAATGGTGCTCGTGTTATGAAAAAAAATGAAGTCGACCACGATGAAGATTGCCACAAGATAATCAAAGACCACAAGAACATGACACTCACAGAAGTAGATAGATTAACTGACGATCGGCAGAAATTTCAAAAGGCTGTTATGACTGCTACATCACGTCCATGATACGCTACCTAGTGATTACCTACTGGTGTAATAGGTAAACATAAATTTTAAGAATTCTTGAAACAAAACAAGCTCAGCAAGTCAAACATGACAACAACTAAAGCCTCAGATTCAAACTCATCTACCGAAGCCAACATCAAAGAGTAATTTATTCTCAACCACTTCCCAACGACATAACACCTGTAACATCAACAGTTAATTGTAACGACCTCTGAGAAATGGCTCACTTTTTTCCATCTTAGTATAATCAGGAAAAACCCTGGAGTTAAAAGTCCTGGTGTTGCTTTAATCTGAATCGGAAGTATAAATTTACCTGTAAACGCGGAGCAACGTAGTACTAATTTGCTCAACCGAATTACCTCTTTGATCTTTGGCATTGGAATGTGAAACGTAAACAGATTTCTTCGCCATGACAATAATTGAACATTGATTGGAGATGTCTATCAGCACGGTTTCTTCTTGACACAATTTTATTGTTTTCCTCCCAAAAGGAACATCGGTCCGGAAATGTATGTTCAACAGTATCATTGTCTTAGTATCATCCATAAGGAACATCGGTCATGAAATTATGTTCAAAAGTATCATTGTCTTAGTATCATCCACAAGGAACATCGGTCCGGAAATGTATGTTCAACAGTATCATTGTCTTAGTATCATCCACAAGGAACATCGGTCCGGAAATGTATGTTCAACAGTATCATTGTCTTAGATACAAATGTTGCTAAATAAAGTTCTTTCCTAAATATAGTTATCCATTTTGCTTACGTGTGGGTGTGTGTGTATGTGTGTGTGTAGGGGGGGGGGGGGGAAGAAGTTTGTGGTTATGATATTTAAAAAATTTGTTTCGTTCGCTCTCAAACTCCCGCCGGATGTCTCTTGTAACAGGACAATGGTCCTACTAGATTTCCAGCAGGATGTAGTTCAGAGAACGGAAATGCGTTGCGTCACCGTTTTATTTGCGCCCATTGCCCGACACATCCCATCTCGGCGTTTATGAATTTACCATATGCCCTCTTTATCCCGGACATGTTCTCTTTTTAAGGCCTAAACTTTCGATTCGACCGAATTTTTATATATACAAAAATGTCTAGGTTTTTTATTTTCCGCACTTTTAATCGAATTTTCTGTATTAATATTTTATAACGAAACATTAAGATAACTTTAAACAAACATGGACTCAACGCAACCAAGACGACACATCTGGCTTTGGAACGACAACTGAGGCTTCCACCACTACACTTAACGGCAAGTGTGAATAGTATCATACATCGTTCACCTAGCGAAAGACAATAAAGAACATTATAACGTTTGTTTGTTGTGCTTTTTTTGCTAACATTTCTAACTTGCTTTCACTTTCTGTGTGCAGTGGAGTTATTTCTCAGCGTTTTCTTTTTACACAGTAGACTCCAGCGTTTAGCTTAGTGCAATGCCTATTGAAGAAGCCTTCTACTAGGCTTCGAAGTTTAAAAACGAAGGATAAAAAAATGATCGAACATAAAATATTTAAACCTATTTCAAGCAATATTTTTGCTGTTTCTATTGTGCGCATTTCATGTTATTTCTCAAATTAAAGATTTCTCTAGCATTAATTGGATGACAATAACATCTATGATAATGTATTATTGTTACTTATTGGGAACATAACTAATAACTAGCAAAAAAAATTATCAAATTTAATGTCAATGTGATATAACAAAAACCAAAGGAACAAGGAGTTTTCCCACGTTAGTAATTAGTTATGTTAGTAATCAGAGACAATAATTAGTTATGTTAGTTATCAGTGACAATACAATATCCTTGTTGTTATCGCTTCTTATTAATGTTACTGCTGCACTCTTTACCTTGTAGAAACAAAAAACGACGAGCAAGAACGGCAAAACTATTGATGTTTACATGGCAGAGCTAATGCTCGTGGTTTTTTTGTGTGTGTATGTAGTCTTGATAAAAGCCTTTAAGTCGAAACGTCGATATGTGTGTGCTATTATACATGTTTTCTGTCATTAGTAAAGATTCATTACACTGTTTCAAGCTTTAACGGTAAAGGTAGGTCCTATTGCAGCAACTTGCCGTTGGGGATGAAGATACCTCCCTCTTCATATGCTACGCCGCTGCAACTGTTAGGTGGGGTGGTCAGTTTCCTTCCTTGCTGTCTTTACCTTCGTTTCAAGCTTTGACTCTTGATAAATGTAACTATTGGACCGTGATGTCGAAAAAGTCATTGTTCCTTTGTTGTTTGTTATTTCATATTGCCATTATTACTACTGCTATGTTATGTTATGTTCCTCCAGGGCCATAGGCGGCGCATAGGGCAGAAACCATAGCTTTCCATTTCTGTCTTGGTGTTGCCAAGTCTTTCAATTTTTGTGTGTTGTTTAGGTTCATTATTACTACTACTTATTAGTAAATTAGTACTCAGTGACAATACTACCTTATCATGACTGTTTTCGTTTATTTTTGTTACTGCGGCATTCTCCACCTTGCTAGTTATACTATAACAGGTTGGTTATTATTTATATTAGTTGGATGACCCTTAATGGATGTTGGTACTAAATTGGAGTGATTCAAAAACTGTCCAAAATCTTGATTATGATTGAAGTTTCCATTGATTATGATAAGTGTATTGATCAAATTAAAGATTTACGCATATTCGTAGGAACATATAATAATAAGGCTGGAAATGGCTTTAGCGTCCTTGTCAAGGCTAACTGTGATTTGGAAAAGCAACATCAGTGTTGGAGTGAAAATCAAACTGTATAGGTCGCTGGTGCTTTCTGTTGTGTTGTATGGTTGTGAGAGTTGGACACTCACTGCGGACATGGAGAGAAGATTACAGGCTTTCGAGTATAAATGCTACAGAAGAATTCTACGAATTTCCTATAGGAAACATAAGACCAATGTGTACGTAAGAAATAAAGTAGAGATGTGTGCAGGTGTCCAGGAGCCATTGCTTTCAATAGTGAAACGACGAAAACTAGCATGGTTCGGACATGTATGCAGGCACGATTCCTTGTCAAAAACAATACTGCAGGGAACTGTCGAGAGTGGAAGAAGCAGATGAGGACAAATAAAGACATGGACAGACAACATCAAGAAATAGACAGGGCAAGATATTTCCACACTCATCCGCATCGCTGAGGATAGAATTCGCTGGAGGACTCTGTGTGCTGAAGCATCCAATGTGGTACCCCTACGACCCTGAAGGGTTATGGGTTTATTGATTGATTGATAATAATGAGTTATCGAATTGTTGCAATAACAAAAATGTACATAATATTTAGAAAGATCTATGTAAATAACCAAACTGTCAGAGGATGTAAAACACAATGAAGAATGCCGCAGTAACAAAACAAAAAAGCAATAAATGCTATAATTAATTAATTTAATAATACAATTTAATCAACTATTCAATATTAAAAAAGAAAACACAACAAATAAAAGAACACGGACTATTTTCACGTTATGGTCCAACTGGGACCTTTTTCAAGAACACATAGGAGAAACACACAGAATAATAAATGATTAAACTATGATCACATAGAAGTGGTTTCTTACTAAAACCTCTCCATACAATGACGCGACATTCATGTTTAATAGATGATAATTTGAGTGGGTACCAAAGATTGCGCATTATTGATAGACATACATAGAAATAGATCAAGGAAAAAGTGATACTAAATGTGAAGAAGTAATAAGTGATAAAAGAGATCAAGTGGAAGCCTAACGTACAAGTGGAAAAATCTCAACTTGATTCAGTGGTATTGTGTGTTTGGTAGCTGGTTGATTGCTCTTGGTAATCCAAGACACGCATTTTTCATCCCAGTATGTTATTCCTATTGGTTATGTTGGGGCGTATAGTTTGGCTTAGTGACCTAGGTTGTCCTGTTGGGGACAGGTTAATTTCATTTGGGGTCTGGTCAGAAAGTCCGGTACAGGACAATATTTGGGGTGGGGGGATCTAGTCATAAAAAAATACTTATTACATGGCGTTACTCCGATTGAACCGACTCTGGCATGCTGGTTCTGGGACTTTCTATCCAGTAAAGTGGACACCCTCTAGAGGGGATTCTTTTATAATAAATTTTCTTATTTAGCAACCCCAGTTTATATTTATTCTTCATTGTTTGTACTGTATATATATATATATGAGGAGCGCGGTAGCCTAGTGGATAGTCAGCTTGCTTGCTATCATCTGGTTACAGCGTGCCAGGTTCGAAACCACGTCCGGACATAAAAAAAAAATCCGGGTTGTGATTTCTCACTTGACACGACCACTCCTCCAGTCGACTCAGCTGTAAATGAGTACCTGACGCATGAGTTAGGGAAGGTAAAAAAACAGCAAGGAAGGGAACTGGCCACCCCACCTAATAGTTGCTGCGGTACATGAAGAGTTATCTTCATCCTCGACGGCAGATGCCATGGGACCTACCTTTACCTTTTTACTGTGTATAGAGAATTTCTATTATTACCTATTTCGTCGGTCCAGACCAAGTCGTTACAACGGGATTTGACTTCATTATTTTGAATTCAGCGTTAATCAAAATCTCACCTTGCCATTGTTGATCACATTTGGGAGGCACATAGTGTGGAAGTACTGTAATTACTGGCGAAGCATAGGGCAAGAAGAAAGAGGCGTGTTAAGGACCAATGCTCCGTGTGGAGCTGAATGATGATTAGATAGAATCCATAAAGTCTGGCCGAGAATTATTTAGTTTCACCAACAAGTGTATAAGACTTTCTGTCCTAAGATCTATTTCGACCCCCTCCCACCCTCTGCAGGTAGGTGACTAATTTATCTTGTGAGATCAGGGCAGACAGATTTAGGTGTGCACTGTAAGCAAGACAAGGTTGTCAATGTAACCTTTGACCCGGAACAGAACAATGCGGGGTTAATTTCTTTGACCCAGAAGCGTGACAGAATGTCTGCTACAACAGGTCCGTATCTATGCCACGTTATCGTTGTGCGAGCACGTTCTAGTCGTAAACCGTTCACTACAAGTGCACGCACCGTTTCAGACAATACCGGCGCGTTATCAAACCAAGAGTGGGAACACTGATTTGAGTAGGGCCCAGTAATTGTATCTGAACCTGAAACCACCAATGCATTAAATCTACGGGTAAGACGGCGGTTGAGAAGTCAATTACAAATTGGCAGACATGTTCCCCAAACATAAATATTACCTATTAAAGTCGGTTGTGATTCTCTGAGGTGTGGTGATAATGAAATGAGCAGTTAGTAATTGCTGGGGAGATGTCATAATGAAGTCAGCAGTTAGTAATTGCTGGTGATGTTGTGATAATGAAGTCAGTAGTTAGTTATTGCTGGTGATGTTGTGATAATGAAGTCAGCAGTTAGTAATTGCTGGTGATGTTGTGATAATGAAGTCAGCAGTTAGTAATTGCTGGTGATGTTGTGATAATGAAGTCAGCTGTTAATAATTGCTGGTGATGTTGTAATAATGAAGTGAGGTGTTAGTAATTGCTGGTGATGTTGTGATAATGAAGTGAAGTGAGTTGTTAATAATTGCTGGTGATGTTGTGATAATGAATTCAGCAGTTAGTAATTGCTGGTGATGTTGTGATAATGAATTCAGCAGTTAGTAATTGCTGGTGATGTTGTGATAATGAAGTCAGCTGTTAATAATTGCTGGTGATGTTGTGATAATGAATTCAGCAGTTAATAATTGCTGGTGATGTTGTGATAATGAAGTCAGCAGTTAGTAATTGCTGGTGAGATGCACAATGACGAATTCACCGTCAGGAGTCAAGTATTAAAGCCCGCTCACCTGTGGAGAATAGGTTCCCAGGAGCCTCTGTACCGCCGAAGCCGGATGATGTGTTGGGATATATAAGCGCAAATATAGTGGCGGCTCAAAGAATACCAGTTTTCTATACCGCATACACAGGACCGTAGATACGGCTTTGGTTAAATGTGGGATGGGGGGGGGACCTAACAGAAAGAAAAGTTTTTTTTCAATACAGTTTTTGTCACTTTTGAAAACAACATATAATTTTTTTTTAAAAGGGGGACGAGGGATGTGAAGTAGCTGCATTTTAAAAATCTGCTTAGATAAGTTTTCCTTAAAGGGGGAGGGGGGGGGGGTTTAGGTAAAATGAATTTAAAATGGGGGTGGTTGTGGGTGAGCATTCGTACTTTTTGTGTAACTTCCTCTGTTTTATGAACATTTTGATGAACAACTCGATGAACATTTTGTGAAAATCGATAGGAAGAGGGAGAAAAAAAAAAGGGGGGGGGGGGTTAATCTGCCTTTTGACAACGTTCCTAATACTATAAGTCAAGTTATGATTTCTAAGACGTTGGGCGGTGAGTACAACACCTTCCGGGACTGCTGGTTTCTAATACTAAATATCATGTTCTAAATGTATTTAACAAGGTGGAAAGGGTTTGAGCCTCCATATCATGTACCACATAAAAGTAGGCAGTCGTTCATATCTACAACCACCACTGAATATTGACTGTGATGATGATGGTTCAATCCCTTTCGCTATGAGCAGATAGCGCTTTACAGCCCATATCCCTTCTGGCGAATGAACATGTTCTATTCAGCTGTGGTGCAGTTGTGTAGAGAGTGTTGTGTATAGTTGGAAGCGGTGGTAGTGGTTCTTGTCGGATGTCTGTTAGTTTTGGGCACTGAAATAGTAGGTGTTCACCAGTCTCTTCTTGTGCGTTGCAGTGTCTGCAATTTGGTTCGTGTAATGGATTTATTCTGTTCAGATGTGTATTAACGGTTTGGGGGAGGGGGAGGGAGGAGTGGCCTGTTCTTAACTGGAATGTGAGACTCTGGTTTGCTCTCTTGAGTTGTCTCAGAGGGTCAGTTGGGTTGGGTTTCTACTGGTGTTCATATAGAGAGCGTCCAGTATTTGCGCTAGCCCACAGTCGCAGCCATTCTTGTCTGTAGTTGTTTCTTAGGATTTGTTTGCATGTTTGTAGGGATAATTTTGGGGACAACTGGGGGGAATGCAGCACATCTCTTAGATAGTTTGTCGACCGTTTCCTATCCAGGGACTCCAGCATGGCCAGGTATCCATGGGAGGGTGACTTTGTGTAATGATGTCAAACTTAATTTTCTGTGTTCATTCACACACTACTGTTGATTAGCAGGATCAACGTCCATGTGTTAGCAGGATCAACGTCCATGTGTTAGCAGGATCAACGTCCATGTGTTAGCAGGATCAACGTCCATGTGTTAGCAGGATCAACGTCCATGTGTTAGCAGGATCCGAAAGGAGAGCAAAGACTGTAGATAAAGTTACCTTTCAGGCATATCTTAAGGGGCATCGACTGAGAAGGTTGTGGGGTGGAGGTGGTTGCGCCATTTAATGGTTGGTTGGTTGCTGATCCAGGAGTTCATGGGCTCATGCCTTTTGACCCAATGCCGTTAAATGGCATTATATTGCTGGGAAGTCTGTAGATTTTCGGTCCACCCAGGGACAGAGCCAGAGAATAACTATCACACATCCAGGAAGGTATGTTTCAACCTATGCACTGCTCCTGGCCACTGTAGCCCAGATAGGGTGCACTGTGCGCATTCCCCGTCACCAATTGACTACTTGTTATGCCGAACTTCTCTATTGCTCCAGGCATGCAACCACATGTTCAAGTCAAAAGGATTGTCACATCCTGAGTCACTGTGCCTCTATGATGGGTTTCAGCCATAGGAAAAAACAAGATGTCAGTTTCCTCCTCCCCAGTGCTGCACAGTACATCTTTGGCTCCCTCCCAACCATTGTTTGTTGTTTGTTTGTTAAATGGGGATTAAAGCCTCTTAGCTGAGGCACGACCCTTTCAACCTAAGACAGAAGTCTATTTTGGTTATATCAGGCTGTATTAGCTTTTATCTAAATGTGACCTAATGGTCTGGGTGTTTGGAAAGTCGTGCGTGCTATTGCTATATATTATCTATATTGCTAGGTGGAGTTGATGTTTATTTGTGGCCAAGATGCCTTTTATCTAAGTGTGACCTATGGTCTGGGCGAATTGAGAACCGTGCGCGCTATTATTGCAAAGGAATGTTATGTTGCTAGTTGTATTAAACTGTTTATTTCTGGTGGTTTTGCTTTTTTTTATTTAAGAGTGACACTAATGCCTGGGGTGGGGGGTTTGAAAAACCGTTTTTTTATTATGCCAAAAATTGTCCATATTGCCAGTAGTATCCTGTGGTGAGCGTTCCTCGGTTGTTATTTGTTGAAAGCTGTGGAGAGAGACCTGTAGAAAGACTGATGACAAGCAATGACTTATTTTGTTTTGACTTGCTTAGATTTTTAAATTATGGCTTTAGTCCTGGTTATAAATTGTTTAATTAGTTTTAGCCTATCTGGTGGTACATCATGGACCTTTTCTAATGTATATAGTATTTTATTGTTTAGGTAGTAATCTTTTAGGTCTTGCCTATGATGGTTGTATTTATGACAATGGAGTAGGAAATGATCTATTGTATTTTCCTCTTCACAGTCTTCACATATTGGTTCGAGTATATAATGTAATTATTTTCCCAGTCTAAGTCGTAGTAGTTTCCTATTGGCAGGGATTTTCAGCTCTTCCTTTATTTGAGTGGTCCTAGTGGGTCCTTTTAGCATTGCATGTGCATGTCTTCCTTTTGCACTGTTGTCCCATTTTTCTGTCCATTCCTTTATTATTATAAGTATTGTGTCCTTTATTATGCTTCTGGTTTCCGATCTGCCAAGTCCTACCTGGATTTCTGTTCCTTGTGTTCGTCCTTTCTTGGCTTCCTTGTCCGCTGCTTCATTTCCTGGTATTCCGCCATGGGCTGGAATCCACATTACATTAACCCTCGTGCCAACTTGTAAACTTGGTTTGTTGTTATGCGTAGTACATCTTCTACTATATCTGGCCTTTGGCTGTCATGTTTATTTTGAATAGCCTGGACTGATGATAATGAGTCAGTCAGGATTGTTAATTTTTTTAGGTGGGTTATCATTTATTATTTCTAGAGCTTTTAGAATTGCAACTAGTTCAGCTGTGAATATTGATGTATGTTCTGATAATTTAAAGCTCTTATTGATGTTCCTGTCAGGTATTACTATTCCTGCACCAGTTGGACCTTCCTCTCCTTGGACCCATCTGTGAATACTTTTAGACTATTTATTGTTCTATCATTTATGTGGTTTATTGCTCTATTTTTAGTTGAATCTCTATTTTGGTCTTTTTTCCCTATATAAGATAGGCAAATGTCAGTTTCTGGTGATATTAATTCCCAAGGGGGTATTATTGCTTTATATTGGTATTGATTACATATTATCTCTCTAAGTTCTGGTATTTGGTCAAGCTCTGCATTTGATCGCCACCCTGCTGGTGTTCGGTAGCTTTCAATTGAGAACTTGCCTGTGTTATCAGAGCTATTGAATGATTTATATGCTGGATGTGAGGTATCATTTCCTATTTTAGACCAGTAGCTAAGTCTCAGTTCTTTCCTTCTTAGGGATAATGACATTATTCCTAGAGCTACTTGAACTGCTTCAGCAGATGTTCCCCTGGTCGCCCTAGCTATTGTTGAGAGAGCCTTATTTTTAATTATATCTATTTTAGAGATATTGGCTGGTGCTGTCGACTCGTACACAATGCTGGCATATTCTAGTTTACCTCGTATAAAGGTTTTATAGAATGTCGTCATTGTCTTAGTCGACGCTCCCCAACCGCTACCACTCATGTACCTAAACATGTTTAGGGCTCCTCTGCTTCTTTCTACTATATAGTTTATATGTTTATGCCATCTGAGGCTTTGATCTAATACCATTCCCAAGAATTTGGTGGTTGGTGAGAATGTAATTGGTTCGTTATTTATAAAAATATCCTTAATTTTATTTGTTTGAGCCCCATTTCTGCTGAATAGCATGCCTACTGTTTTGCTAGCATTAATTTTAAAACCCCATTTTGCCATCCAGCTTGTTACTTCATTTATTTGTCTTTGTATTCCTACTTTTAGATAACTGATGTTATTGCCTGAGCGCCAAATTGCGGCATCGTCGGCAAATTGTGACAGGCTGTTCTTGACATCTGAGAATTCTTCTCCTAGATCAATCCTAGATTTTGTACAATACCTCCTCCTGTCAGTGTACAAAATCTCCCCTGTCAGTGCACAATACCTCCTCCTGTCAGTGTACAATACCTCCTCCTGTCAGTGCACAATACCTCCTCCTGTCAGTGTACAATACCTCCTCCTGTCAGTGTACAAAACCTCCTCAAGTAATGATGATATTTTCTTCTTCTATCGTTCACATGGAACATGTTTATATCTCAAGTTTTGCTTCTTCTATAAGCTGGTCTGTGTTTGGTAACTCGATCAGGGGGTTCCGTATAGTTTTTCTTCCACTGTTGTTTCTCTGGCCCAGTGTATTTGCCTCATCATTTCATATTCTTGGTATTAATGAAGAATATACCTTGCTGTTTGAGGCGCCTGTCCACATGTGCAAAGCACCGTGTTGCTTTCCGAGGAGCCTGTTCACATGTAGACATATTTGTGCTGCCAATCGTGAACTTTGTATACATGATGATGATGATTAAAATGATGATGAAAGAGATGGTAATGATAAGAATGATGATAATGATGTTGATGATAACGATGACGATGATGGAGATAGTGAAAATGAAGATAATGATGATTAAGTTGAGGATAATGCTGATAATAATAACAATAATAACAATAATAACAATAATAATGAAGAAGATGATAACGATGATGATGATCCCCAATGAATTACAAGTCTATCACTCTTGCTTGTTGCCTGTGCAAGATAGCTTGAATTTTGGCTCTCATCTCCAGATTGTTGTTTCTCTGGCATTATTTGTGATGGGAAAATTTGAGAGAGCTTTCCTAAGTTTCATATAACTGTTTTATTCAATCTGGCTGTAAGATGCAATGCTAAGAGCTTAACAGTCTTCTACACTGGACGGAAATTTGCCATGACTTTCTTGCAATCTCAAGGCAGGTTACAGATAAAGGGGTTGAGTATCTGCTAATAGTCTAGGCACGGATCTTTATCAGCCTTCATCATAGCAGAGATCATAAGGTGTGGGTAGTGAGGCACAAGTCCAACCTAATTAGTGGCTTCCTGTTACATAAATGACAGTGTTATTGTTCGGTACTCCTCTTATTTGATAATATTCTATTCAGGATGTAGCAATCAATCCAACTTGTTTTTGGCTGTAGTGATTTTCTAGGCAATATAAATACGTACTGTAGTTTGTCATTGCTTTCTGAACGGCCCAGATAACCGTTCCCGATAAGCTGCGCTACAGTACGCCAGCGCACAGAGTTTAGACCTGGCGCACAAGACTTACGCATACAAATGTATGCAAAAGTTTATATAAGAAAAATAATAGATCCGGTGTAAATAGAACATGTTGAAGAAGATAATATTTTTTTACGTAGAATATTTGTCTAAATGTAGTGGTGGTCGACATTTATCAGTCCACTGGAATATTTTTACTCACATGCACTCTTGTCTTAAAAAGAACATTGGTCAACCGAATGCGGCGAGATATGAATCCTTGGCTGTCTCAGACGCACCCTGCACAGAGCCGGATAATCCTCTTTTAGGTCCCACAAAAAGGGAGTCTCATTTCTTAATAAACTATAAATGTGGACTCTTTCCTGATATTTCTAAGTGGCTATTTATTGATGCGACGAATGGCAATAGCTTTTATTCCCCCCCCCCCCCCCCCCGATGTTGCAACAAATTATGCCACTCTCAAATCAAAGTAGGAACGGAATCACACAGATCAAATAAACAATACGATGCCTACCATCAGCCCTCCCGACAAAATTCGACTACGAACATGACCAGTCAGGACCATAGATATGTTTACCTTAATTAAGGAGGGGGTTTTTACCTAAAAAAAAATATTAAAAAAAACCAAACAAGGTAATTCATCCGTTCTCGTGTGTAAATTTTACTATTTGACAGGAAATTTGAATATCTCTGTGTTAAAGAAAATGTGTGATCATCCCAAACACCCCCTTCCACCTCCTATCCATTCCTTATATACAGGCTTGTACATGACTGAATAATCTGCGTCACTACCTATATAACAAAAATAATTGTAATCTATGGAACATTCATTTCACGTAGCACCCATCTACCAGGAATCTCAGACAAAATCCACATTTTAAACAAGTCTTACATCAATATTGAAAAACAAATCTATTCATATCTTCATACCAACATTGTGTTATCAATGTCAAACATGGACACTAACTAAAGAAGTAAAATAAAGCAATATGTTTCTACAACAATAAGAAGAAAACAAAGAATTTATATCGGACATGTTCTTAGAATTAATTAAAACAGAACGTCGAAGAAGAAACAAGAAAAATGATCAATGGGACACAACTATAAAAAATAAAGCTCACAAAGTCTGCATAAATATTGTGTTATGTCCCTTGTCGGCACCAGTGATCATAGTGACTCCTGATGCGGCCGTATCTCTGCATCATATCACCGCACGGCCCTGCTATAATATATGAACCACAAGTACAGGTCATTTTGTACTTCTATAATATATAATTCAATATAAATAAAACAAGAGCAGTAGGTTACATCGATTCTATATTAATGAATATCTCAGAAATATGGACAAAACAACAAACGATTAGAAGCATAATTTATGCCTTTGAGATGTCGGTATATAGAAGAATAGGGAAAACGTCATGGAAAGAGAAGAACACCAACAAAGATGTTGTAACAACATCCGTATAAAGAAAGACATATTAAAGGAAATATAGATTTAAAAAATATTTTGGACATAATAAAACGAAGACATGACACCGTGTTGAAGATCTTATTTGAGGGTAAAGTCGAGGGGAGGCGAGTAAGAAGGAAGCAGATACACGTGGATAGTAACATCACTACATGGACAGGTTACAGTATAGTAGAGTGTACCACCAAGACAAGAGACAGGGATGTTGATCTATTGCAGCCAGCCTTCGTTGCGGAGAAGGCACTTAATGATGATGAGGAGTAGGTAAAAGGTCTATTAGGGTTCCGGCGATGCATCTCGTGTGAGGCTGTGCAAGGAAGCCACAGCTGATGAGATGAGAGCCTTTGTTGCTTTGGTGCGCTTGATGGGGATGACCAAACGTTTATCCTATGAATTGTATTGGTGCAATGATGGTCTCCTCGAGGAACAGATTTTTAGCTATTCTTTCATTCCTGCACTGTGTAGAAAACACAAAAGCTTTTCCACGAGGGCAACCAGACCACAGCACAGCTCAAGATACAATCGTTTGTTGACAAACTTCTTTCTCATTTTCAACAGCAAAGAACTCTCCAAAGATCTCTCCAAAGAACTTAGTGAAGATAAAAGCAAAATTTATTTCTAGGGTAGCACTAGTCTTAACTAGCAGTACATGCAAAAGAAACCCTCAAAGTGGGATATAAAGGTTTCGAGGGCTGGCTGACTAGAAGACTTATCTCTGAAACTGGAAGCTGTACCATGGGAAGCAGAACAACGTGGACTGAACCAGGAGGTTGGTTCACAATGTTGTGACTCATTTGATTGCCCCCATGCATGGTAAGGGCCATGTTGTCTACATGGACAATTTCTTTTCCTCTAATGACCTTTTCAAGGAGCTTGCCAAGAACCAGATAGGCTCTTGTAGCACACTACGTTTGAATCTCATAAGAGTCCCCACTGCGCTTAAGTCTGCAAAGCCCAAAGCTGGTGACCCACCTATTACTGCTAGAGATGACAACATTCTCTACATGGCATGGTATGACAAGAGAGAGGCAAGTTAATTTGATGACTGACATCTGCATATACGCAGACCTTCCATAGGAAGGTCCGTTTCAAACATAATGATGGTAATGTGCGGGACGTGGAAAAACCATGCACTATACAGGTCTGTACTCCAGAGCTGCACAGCCAGTAGGTGTATTCCAGAGCTGCACAGCCAGTAGGTGTACTCCAGAGCTGCACAGCCAATAGGTGTATTCCAGAGCTGCACAGCCAGTAGATGTACTCCAGAGCTGCACAGCCAGTAGGTGTGCTCCAGAGCTGCACGACCAGGGGTAAGTCATTTATGTTTGGTTGTTTTTATGAGACTTTTTAAAGAAAAAAAATGTCTTCATCTCTTCCTAACATTATCCACAAGACATATTGAAAAAAACAACAACCCAATTACACAGACATTGGCGGTATTCAATTCTGCATTTAAAATGTCTCTCGGCATCTATATTTACTAAGCCAATTATTGTGTCAGACTCACAGTGCATCGTTCGAAATATCGAAAATGATCAATGATTAGCATCGATCAGAATTATGGTATCCATACTGTTTAAAAAAATACATAAAAAATAAAATTAAATTAAAGCAGTGCTAATGGACACCAAATTTCAAACGTGTACAAAAATTGTATTTTACGAAATGAATGTTTCAACCTTGGCGTAAAGAACCTTTCAGACTTTAACAATGTGTAAATTTGTTGGTTTTGTGGCGTCATCACTTTCTTAATTATGTGACACATGTCCTTATTAGTATTTAGATTCTATTATTTTTATCGTATATTGGTATTCCTTACTTTCTTTCTATTTGCTGTTGTTCTCGCTGTTTTGGCCTCCAGAAGTTGGGGGATTATAACTACTTCCTAATACTAATTCAGTAAAACTCAATTCCATATGCTTCACATACATTTAATCTCGCTTTCAACATACAGCCCATTTTGACAAACCATAATCTCGGTTGAAACAACATCAGACATTTTAACATACAATACACATTTAGTACTTAGTCTACATTAAATGAAAAGCTAATTTCTAATATCTAGATTTCATGAATAAAACCCGTAACCCGTCAGGGGTACTACATTGGATGCTTCAGCACAGTCTTCCAGCGATTTCTATCTTCAACGATGCGGAGGATTGAGGAAAAATCTTGTCCTGTCATATCTCTAGATTATATGATACCAAAAAGGAGGTGGAGCAAAAATATCCAACCTCATATACACAGAAGTTTCAACCAATCGTGTCTCTACAAAAGCTAATGTCACTCATTCCCAAATCTTCTTACCAATCGGGTTTCTATTCGGTGGTTAATCCAAGCTCTACATATAAATGAACTGTTCAGTTCCCCTATCCAAAATGCTCCCAGATATCTTGATTTGACTGTATAAGTACTGAATCTCTGAGTATAATTGACTGTTTAAGTACTGAACCTCTGAGTATAATTGACTGTTTAAGTACTGAATCTCTGAGTATAATTGACTGTTTAAGTACTGAATCTCTGAGTATAAATGACTGTTTAAGTACTGAATCTCTGAGTATAATTGACTGTTTAAGTACTGAATCTCTGAGTATAATTTACTGTTTAAGTATTGAATCTCTGAGTATAATTGACTGTTTAAGTACTGAATCTCTGAGTATAATTGACTGTAATAAATAAAGTACTTCAATCACTTCAGGCTGTCCACTTGCTTGACAGGCAGCTCGAATAATGATTGGCTATGCAAATTAAACATTTCTCTATCAGTTCATATAATCCAATGTGCATAAACGGTGCAGGTGTCTCGGGAACTCAAATGATGATTGGCTATGCGCATTTCACACTCTCAACAGTTAACATAAAATAAAGACAAAAACATGGATAAATACTGCACGTTATTTAGTTTAGGCAAGTTTCAATTAGATCAATGCTGATTACATTCAATTACAGACATTATTTACTATCGGCGTTATCCAACAGATAATTCATTTATAAATATTTTCAAATATATACTATTTTGGTGGATCCACTGCAGAAAAAAATACATAAAAGAGGGTCAGTAACAAAAAATATTTTGAATATCCTCTACATTCCTTCATTTTTTGAGTTATCGTTGTGATTATTTCTAACGGAGATAGGCATCTAAACACTAAAAGGGAGTTAGCCATTTAAAATGTCGATACTAAATTTCTATCTTTTTAACTCCCTTTAGTGAGAATATATGATAATTCCATGTTGATCGAGGGATGTCCACGCTGCACCCCATTTTTTATATCAACTCATTTCATTCATTGATCACTGATCTACTGAAGATCAGGCAACCTACCTCTCCCAAGAGATTGAGGATGCCTTCCAAGATAAGAAACTGGTACTAGCAGCATGGATAGACCTCAGGAATGCATTTTACAAAGTCTGGAAAGAAGGGCTCTTAAAGAAATTTCGAAATTGCAGGGTTAACTCAAGAATGTACAAATGGGTAAAAGCATACCTGCATAATAGAAGAGCCAGGGTACAATTAGATCTTTCAGCTGGAATATGGTTCAGCTGCTTGGTGTCCTGCATCAAACACCACATTACAAGATCTAGATAAAGTGCAAAACCAGAAACTTAGAATAATGTTAGGAGCAATGAAATCAACACCCATAGCAGAGGTACAGAAAATGGGAAGAATGCAAACACTTGGCGTACGCAGAGACACAAAAGTACTAATTCAAGCAGAAAGGTTTCAGTGTATGCCAAGTCATCCAATGAAGGAAAGATTCCAAAATCTAGCAATGAGGCGACTGAAAAGAAGCAGCTTTATCCATCAAGCTAAATGACTCCGTAGACAACTTACAGACCTACCTGAAATTGACAGCCCCTCTTATGGTCTGTACTAGAACAAACCCCTTGGAGTGAAAGGCATGGAATGCCAATATACATTCAGACCCATGTGAAAGTAATACTAGGCGAGGACGAACAGAACAGTGTGCAGCGAAGGACAGTCACCCTCAGTTTCCTGGATGAGGAATATCCACAAGATATATGGGTCAGAGTATACACAGGTGGGTCAGCACAGAATGCCGTGAGGAATGGAGGTGCAGGTGTATATATAGAATATCCACACAAGCCTAGAGATACAATCAGAACACCGACAGGGAAATTCTGCAATAATTATGATGCAGAAATCCAGGCAATTAGCGTGACAGCTAAAAAAACTGTTGAACTCCAACTCTGACCTGTGGTACAGCCTGTGGTATTCCTGACAGATGCAAAGTCAGTGATTCAAGCTCTCCAGCCTGGAGAACTAACAGACTTGAAAAAAAACTACTTAGTGAATTGTCTTACCAGTATAGGGTAACCATGCAGTGGATACCCTCTCACTGTGGAATACCAGGAAATGAAAAAGCAGACCAACTGGCTAAGGAAGGTGCTGACGAAGACCAACCAGATATACCAATCACCTACCATCAGAAAAAACAGACGATCAAGTCAATACGAAAGCCACAAACACCAACACAAGATGACTATCACATTATGAACAGATCAGAACAAGTTATAATTCTATGTCTCAGAAAAGGACACAACCGACTCCGCAGTCACATGTATACAAAGTTCAAGATTGGCAACAAGGCCATGTGTACATGTGGACAGGCAGCACAGAGTGCCAAACATATACTTCAAGAGTGTTCTGAGCATGAAACGCTGAGGCAGACATATTGGCCAGAGGAAACAACACTGGAATCAAAACTCTATGGGACACTGTATGAACTACAAAAGACAGTGAGTTTTATTAAGGAGACAGAATTACAGATAAAGACATGTTTCAAGTGAACGAAAGAAGAATGTTATTCATTCACATTATAAATCTACATGGTATCTTCCTCATATCTAGATGTATTGACAAATCGACAAACATGTGTCACCTGCTACAGAGAAACCTGATGAAAATTGCTAACTATCCAGTCACTACATACTGTAAAAACTATCCAGTCACTACATACTGTAAAAACTATCCAGTCACTACATACTGTAAAAACTATCCAGTCACTACATACTGTAAAAACTATCCAGTCACTACATACTGTACAGAGTATCCAGTCACTACATACTGTAAAAACTATCCAGTCACTACATACTGTAAAAACTATCCAGTCACTACATACTGTACAGAGTATCCAGTCACTACATACTGTACAGAGTATCCAGTCACTACATACTGTAAAAAACTATCCAGTCACTACATACTGTACAAACTATCCAGTCACTACATACTATACATACTATCCAGTCACTACATACTATACATACTATCCAGTCACTACATACTGTAAAAACTATCCAGTCACTACATACTGTAAAAACTATCCAGTCACTACATACTGTAAAAACTATCCAGTCACTACATACTGTAAAAACTATCCAGTCACTACATACTGTACAGAGTATCCAGTCACTACATACTGTAAAAACTATCCAGTCACTACATACTGTAAAAACTATCCAGTCACTACATACTGTACAGAGTATCCAGTCACTACATACTGTACAGAGTATCCAGTCACTACATACTGTAAAAAACTATCCAGTCACTACATACTGTACAAACTATCCAGTCACTACATACTATACATACTATCCAGTCACTACATACTATACATACTATCCAGTCACTACATACTGTAAAAAACTATCCAGTCACTACATACTATACATACTATCCAGTCACTACTTACTATACATACTATCCAGTCACTACATACTGTAAAAACTATCCAGTCACTATATACTGTACAAACTATCCAGTCAATATATACTGTAAAAACTATCCAGTCACTATATACTGTACAAACTATCCAGTCACTACATACTGTACAGAGTATCCAGTCACTACATACTGTAAAAAACTATCCAGTCACTACATACTATACATACTATCCAGTCACTACATACTATACATACTATCCAGTCACTACATACTGTAAAAACTATCCAGTCACTATATACTGTACAAACTATCCAGTCACTATATACTGTAAAAACTATCCAGTCACTATATACTGTACAAACTATCCAGTCACTACATACTATACATACTATCCAGTCACTACATACTGTACAGAGTATCCAGTCACTACATACTGTAAAAAACTATCCAGTCACTACATACTGTACAAACTATCCAGTCACTGCATACTGTACAAACTATCCAGTCACTACATTCTGTAAAAACCTTCCAGTCACTACATACTGTAGAAACTATCCAGTCACAACATACTGTACAAACTATCCAGTCACTACATACTGTACAGACTATCCAGTCACTACATACTGTACAAACTATCCAGTCACTACATACTGTACAGACTATCCAGTCACTACATACTGTACAAACTATCCAGTCACTACATACTGTACAAACTATCCAGTCACTACATACTGTACAGACTATCCAGTCACTACATACTGTACAAACTATCCAGTCACTACATACTGTACAAACTATCCAGTCACTACATACTGTACAAACTATCCAGTCACTACATACTGTACAAACTATCCAGTCACTACATACTGTACAAACTATCCAGTCACTACATACTGTACAAACTATCCAGTCACTACATACTGTACAAACTATCCAGTCACTACATACTGTACAAACTATCCAGTCACTACATACTGTACACACTATCCAGTCACTACATACTGTACAAACTATCCAGTCACTACATACTGTACAAACTATCCAGTCACTACATACTGTACAAACTATCCAGTCACTACATACTGTACAGACTATCCAGTCACTACATACTGTAGAAACTATCCAGTCACTACATACTGTACAAACTATCCAGTCACTACATACTGTAGAAACTATCCAGTCACTACATACTGTACAAACTATCCAGTCACTTCGTACTGTACAGGATGACCAACATCTTCCAGTTCCTATTGAAAGAGTATTTTTATATGCCTCAAATATGTTAGCTTGCGTGTTTGATAGTTTTGAGTGGTCAGTCTTCTTCTTCTATATTCTGATAATTACGGACGTCTGCGTTGGGTCGTCTTTCTGCCTGGAATAGGACCTTAGGACCTTCTGTAGACCTCCATTTCAAATGCTGTTGATTTTTATCCATACGCATGTCATTGCCCACGTCTCACAACCGTATGTTGCAAACTTAAACCTAAGCTGAAGCATGGATCAGTACACATATAGACATGTCCGGTATGATATGACTATACTCACTAAACTTAAACCTAAACCCTAACCTAAATATACTCTAGTTTTACCCGGTAACATGCGGCTGTTCCGCGAAAAATCGTCAAAATAAGACCAAACAGGAGAATCAAAACCAACAGAATCAGCCTTCTTACGATATCTTTTTGACTATTGCTGTGTTATCCGTTGTTCACTATTTATATACTTTGTATTTCCCGTGTGTCACCTTTCCACGTCGACCAACGAAATCTATCTTTTTATTTAACGTATCATTTAAAAAACGTTGTCCTCACTTCCACCCATTATGTGTCTCTTCTCTGTGTATGCTGACCAGATTATTCTAGTGTCATGTTCCGAAGGTCTTCAACAAAATGCACGGGAATAATCGAAAACATGACCGAATAAACTCGATGATATTCTGTTGGTAGGTGTTATATTTTGTGAAAGTCACGATTGTTCCTTGTTCTTTACTGTAATCCAGTGGCTGACAACTTTTTTATGTCAAATTCAGGATTGTTTGAGTAAGATGGGCTTGCACCTGTCAGCAGAAGTCATGGCTGTTTGCTAGGATGTGTCCTACCTGTAGGCAGAAGAATATGAAAACCTTTTTTTTCGTGAAATTTCAAAAGAATATCGTTCTGTTAGTTCCTGCACAACGGAAAAGCTGGGTTTGAAAATACGAAACTCCTGCAGATTAGCAAGATATACTCCGAAGGATGGAATGCATTGTGCCGTGGTGTATACCTTGGTTTGATGTCATGTCTACGTCTTTCTGCCAGACATACCATATGTCAACTGGACTCCTGGGTCACTTTGACCTTATATGAGATAAGACAGCCAACTCCGCTCCATAACCTCTTTAGTTGTCTCTTGCGACATACATTTAATGCAAACAGTGTTGCTAATCTTTGATCCCCTTCAGACCCAAGTAGCACACAAACGTAAAAGAAACATTTGATATCAACAAAACTTGCTGTGCAAACTCAAAGCTTTTGTCATCTCCCACAGACATACATCAACGGGTTCCAACGGACACTGTTTCCATAAGTCTGTTTAGTTCAGAACAGACATACATCAACGGGTTCCAACGGACACTGTATCCATAAGTCTGTTTAGTTCAGAACAGACATACATCAACGGGTTCCAACGGGCACTGTTTCCATAAGTCTGTTTAGTTCAGAACAGACATTCATCAACGGGTTCCAACGGACACTGTATCCATAAGTCTGTTTAGTTCAGAACAGACATACATCAACGGGTTCCAACGGACACTGTATCCATAAGTCTGTTTAGTTCAGAACAGACATACATCAACGGGTTCCAACGGACACTGTTTCCATAAGTCTGTTTAGTTCAGAACAGACATACATCAACGGGTTCTAACGGACACTGTTTCCATAAGTCTGTTTAGTTCAGAACAGACATACATCAACGGGTTCCAACGGACACTGTTTCCATAAGTCTGTTTAGTTCAGAACAGACATACATCAACGGGTTCTAACGGACACTGTTTCCATAAGTCTGTTTAGTTCAGAACAGACATACATCAACGGGTTCCAACGGACACTGTTTCCATAAGTCTGTTTAGTTCAGAACAGACATACATCAACGGGTTCCAACGGACACTGTTTCCATAAGTCTGTTTAGTTCAGAACAGACATACATCAACGGGTTCTAACGGACACTGTTTCCATAAGTCTGTTTAGTTCAGAACAGACATACATCAACGGGTTCCAACGGACACTGTTTCCATAAGTCTGTTTAGTTCAGAACAGACATACATCAACGGGTTCCAACGGACACTGTTTCCATAAGTCTGTTTAGTTCAGAACAGACATACATCAACGGGTTCTAACGGACACTGTTTCTATAAGTCTGTTTAGTTCAGAACAGACATACATCAACGGATTTTAACGGACACTGTTTCCATAAGTCTGTTTAGTTCAGAACAGACATACATCAACGGGTTCTAACGGACACTGTTTCCATAAGTCTGTTTAGTTCAGAACAGACATACATCAACGGGTTCTAACGGACACTGTTTCCATAAGTCTGTTTAGTTCAGAACAATTTTCAGCTGGCATGATTTGGATGACAGATAAAGTTGTGGAATAAATTTTCCCCACTTCTGTTTTAACGCCCCCCCCTTTCCAAACAAATTCATAAATATTAGTCTAAAAGGAAATGTAATAAACCTCCAAAGAGACCATAAATACAATACAATAAACTCGTAACCCGTCAGGGCTATATGGGTGTCACAATAGAATCACCAACATATAGAGTCAGGGTAGTTGAGGTACCACATTTGATGCATGAACATATAAATTCAGGGCCGTACTGGTACCAGATTGGATGGATCAATATATAGAATCACGGCCGTAGGGGTACCACATTGAACGCCTCAATACACAGAGTCAGGACCATAGGAGTACCACATGGGATGCCTTAATATACAGAGTCAGGACCATAGGAGTACCACATTGGATGCCTCAATATACAGAGTCAGGACCATAAGAGTACCACATTGGGTGCCTCAATACACAGAGTCAGGACCAAGGAGTACCACATTGGATGCCTCAATATACAGAGTCAGGACCACAGGAGTACCACATTGGATGCATCAATGCACATATTCCTCCAGCGCTTTCTATCTTTCTAAGGATGAGGATACGGTAGGAAAAAAATCCAACATATATGTCTTTGATGTTGTCTGTCCATGCTTTTTCTACCCCTATGCTTCTACCCTCAAATGATACCTGTAGTATCGATTTTGGCAAAGGATCATGTCATCTTACATGCCCAAACTATACACGTTTTCGCCGGTTTACTATTTAAAGTAATGGTTCATGTGGACTTGTATACATCTCTATTTTACTATTTAAAGTAATGGTTCATGTGGACTTGTATACATCTCTATTTTACGTCTTACATACACATTTATAAAAACATAGAAACTTCGAAGAAATAGAATCATATTTTCAACGGATCATCCATCACTATCACAGCTCGATGACTCATCTATTGCAGCAGTAGAAGTACGATACTCATCCATGTTGATCTGCTCTTCCTTGTAACGTCGCTCGGTTGGTAACAGTTTCTTAAATCGACGAGCAACCCTTTTCCTGTCGATCCATCCTTTGTGATATGCAAATACGCAAAATAAAACACAAAAAATGCAAAATATTAATACAACTATTGCTATAATGATTTCTGAGGAAAGTAGGCCGTTGCTTTGCGGCGTAGCTTGTTTTGTGTACACGTTGTCATGAGTTGTGTTACAATGAAACACAACCTGCAAGTCATCATTCTTTGGAGGTGAACAGGGTACACATATTTTGTGTGTGTGCCGGGACAGATTCATAAAAGTATCACTATCACAAGACTTGCAGGAAAACCACGGCACTTCATGATGACAATCTGAAACCACGCGTTCTCCTGCTAAGCAACCATTGGCCCTGTTAACACTTCCTTCACAATTCAGATTCAGTGACGCAGTTGTGGATAAAAACGTCGACACAGAGACACACTTATATGAATGTCCTCCGTCGTCCCATTCTACACGCATTCCTTGATGAGGACAGCATATAGTATCGCTGTCCTTCGTACAAGGAGAACTAACAAATCGATTCTCTGTATCAGTTGTACAATTTCTACATAGACTGCATTGAGAGTGCAAATCCTTGAAATGTTTATCAGCGCACTCGATAACAGTATCAGAATCTGACGTACAATTAGATATCTTTATCTCAGACGTGATATGGTCATCGAATTTTGTACACACACGACACTCCAGGTAACTATGTTTATCAACATCCATAAATGTATTTTCTGGACACGCAATACAAGCTACCTTACCTCGAGGACTTACAACAGCGTACTGTCCCTTACGACAATAATCTCCCCCTAGATAACTTGTTTTATTTTCGGCCATTTTTGACTGTGACAGTGTATTCGAATTAGAATCTGACATTTGACATAACTTGATTATGCACAAAGTAATCCATAAAACTATCCATAATTTTGTCACCGATTCCCCCATTGAAGTTTAGCTGTCCTAATTTGCAACGATATATATATTAATTGTTTTCAGTTTAGTTACCTGCTTTATAACACAGGAGTTATTCTCACAGGTAATTCACTTCTCACTTTATCAACACATCCACTTCCCACTTTACCAACACATTAACTATGTTCGAACTTAAGTTTTCAGTTTATTTAAAACGTTCGATCTGAAACTCCCGCTGGATCTGTCTAGTAGATGAACAATGACCTTACTATATTTCAAGCGTGGTGTAGTCCACAGAACATGGATGTGTAATGTCACGATTTTATTTGAGACAATAACTCGACACATACGACTTCGTCTAAAATTCTCAAGTGTAGTCTATATTATCATCTCCAGCCTCGTCTTCAGCAGTATCTAAAAACATCTGCTATCTCCAGCCTCGTCTTCAGCAGTCTCTAGCACATCTGCTATCTCCAGCCTGGTCTTCATCAGTATCTAGCAAATCTATCATCTCCAGCCTGGTCTTCAGCAGTATCTAGCAAATCTATCATCTCCAGCCTGGTCTTCAGCAGTATCTAGCAAATCTATCATCTCCAGCCTGGTCTTCAGCAGTATCTAGCAAATCTATCATCTCCAGCCTGGTCTTCAGCAGTATCTAGCAAATCTGTCACTAAGGTGAGCTATCTCTCTATATGGAGAAAACATATGCAACAACCGGGAATTACACCGTCTGCCATTTACTCGCCTCGAAACTTTAGTGAACACGTTTTCCGTAGTTTGAACACTGTGTCATTCAACACAACTTTTCATGCCAATGAATCAGCTCTTTCATTTCAGGCATGTTATATCTTACATATCTTATTAACTGATTTGTTAGATACCTATCTCGGTATAGTCTCGTCAAGTTTTTCACACGAAACCTGTAGTTTGGTAAAACCCTGACATCAATTTCTGGAAATGACATGAGATTAGAATATGTCAACGTGACATCACTGAATGCACGTTAATTTTCCAAAAAATGAAACAATTCTTCGTATTATATATATATATATATATATATATATATATATATATATACACGCAGATAACGTATACTTTCTAGAACGTAGTCTTAGGGGCGTATTCTTTTTAGAACGTAGTCTACGTTAACATATTCATTCTGGTACGTAGTCTCTAGTGACATATCCTTTTTAGAACGTAGTTTCAGGTTCCACAAATATTTTCCTATAACGTAGTATTCTTTATATACACTCCAAGCTCTTTCTTGTCATATAAGGCCACATCGATTCCCTGACCACAGCCACGTCGATTCCCTGATCACAGCCACGTCGATTGCCTGACCACAGCCACGTCAATTCCCTGACCACAGCCACATCGATTCCCTGACCACAGCCACGTCGATTCCCTGATCACAGCCACGTCGATTCCCTGACCTGAAAAAATAAGCCACACATGTTGTTACACAATGTATTATTCACATGCCAAGAACTAAAGTACTAATGAATATTTGATTCGCATGTGGTTGCGTCTTTGGGTCCCTCTAATGCTGCACTATACAAACCACCAATTTAACAGAAAACCTTAGTAGATGACATGCCGTTATATTGAGGCTCTCTTATAGAATATTTTTAGCATGTGATCAATACAATCATGCTTCTCATGTTTTTCTTCGTTGTTTCATTTTTTAAAGCATTGATATTAGTATATATGAATGCACCCTCTGTGGTTGGAATGGAGCCAGAGATGTACTGTGCAGTACTGGGGAAGAGGAACCTGACTGACATTGTTTTCCAATGGCTGAGGCCCAGTATAGGGGCACAGTGGCTCAGGACTTGATCACTCCTTCTGCATTGAACATTTGGTTGCATGAGCCATAGAGAAGTTCGGTATAACCAGAAGGAAATTGTTGGCGGGACCATTTTCGTACTTCAATTAGTCTTAAGTATTATATGATTCTTCAAACAATGTACTTTTGGTCCAAATGCTAACAGCTTTCGTCCTTATTTATATTATTACAGTTATTTTTATCATCTTTTTATCAGTAGTAGTATGCATCTGTAACACTTATTTACTCATTCATTATTATCAATGGAAGATTAAGGATTATATTAAAAAGTGGTTCTATAATGTTATAAAGTGATCTTCACTACTGCCCTGTGCTGCAGTGGTGAAGATGATTGGTGAAGTAATCCTTTTAGTTTTCAGCAGGTAGTACTGGACAGCACACAACATTTCTGACAAAAGGCTACCGAACATAAAACCAACATATACGTTTGAAGAAAAATAAATACCACTGCAGGTGAACAAAAACATCTCTTTGTACTGGTGAAAAGTTGCCAACTTGTGGGGTTTTGACATGTGATGTGGCACGGTTCCCTTTCCTAAATTATCATACAGGGATCAGTTGAGGAAAGAAAATGTAGACGAGGTAACTAAAATATGGATGAATAATATTTAAGTCTGTACACGACAAAGAATCTCCCTACGCAACATAAGAAATGAGAACAGAGATGCGGGGGTGGGAGAATTTGTATTGATGCTTCCATGATGTTTCTCTGAAGGGTTATCAGTTTAATGGTGATGTGATACAGAATGAATATATATATATATTTAAAAAAAATTATTAATGCTCCTGCAGGTAAAGGTAGCATTTTACAAATGGTGAACCTTAACCCCTTAGCTGCAGAGGTATCCTTAAGGATACGAAGAAGGGTTGCTGCCATTTTGCCCAGATATTCTTATTCTTCTTAGTTTCTCAGGGAAACAATTTGTCTGGATACTTTATTATACGCATCCAGACAGATTTTTTTCCTGGGAAGCTAAAAATAGGAAGCAATATGCAATATAGCGGTGGCTTTTCTTCATATCCCTAAGAATGACTCCGCAGCTTAGCGGCAGCTAAAGGGTTAACAAACTTGATTGGTATGAGCACGTGATGAAACATGATTCCACATTCAATACTGTCCTCAGGAGACAGTTGATGTTCGAAGTTGAGGAAGATAAAGAGTATGAATATGTTTGTTAAAATATTACTGTTCTTGATTCTTGATTAGGAACCAGCATCACTGCACAAAGGGCATTCCCATGAATTCTCTGCTTGCCATTCCGTCAGCCATCTAAAAGTGTATAACCTCAGTGTCCCAGTCAGTTGTTGATTCTTTGGTCTTTCCAGTAAGGACGCACATTCTCGCATGTTTCCTGATCAATCCCATTTCTATCATTCCCTGAACATGTATATTATCCTTTTAAGCATCATTTTCATAATTGTGTATTGTATTAGTTCCTCTTATTAATTCACCCTGGTATCTTCTCATCCCTGTGTCATTCACTTTAACTTTACACGCCAACGTGTAAGCTCTTTCCTTACCCCTGACTAGCGCATGGCCAGGACAGTAGATTCATGTTATGATCTGGATGTTGTTGAGTAGAGTGTCCCGTTATTTTCTTGTAAAACATTTCCCTATCTTGTACAGCTTACTATGAGAGTCTGATAATAATCACTGTATCTGTTGGTGGTTGTGTCATCAGCCTAATTAGAGCAGCTGTTACTGCATCTATCTTCACTCCCACGCTCGATGTGGTGGTTTGTATCATCGGCCTAATCAGAGCAGCTGTTACTGCACCTATCTTCACTCCCACGCTCGATGTTGTGGTTTGTATTACCACTTTCATGCCATTATTCCATTTAATCCCATATTGCTCTATTCTGTGTTTGTTTGTCCCTATCTTTATAAATAATTTTAATCGAAACGGGGATTTGTTCTGTCTCGTAATTGCTCTATGTATATTCGTCATTTAACCATTTATTATTTTGTTAAACTGTTAAAGGCTGTCAATAAATTAAGTAAATATTTTTTACCACCCCCATCCCCTGCCTCCCATCTTTGCCAACAACTGTCAAGGATTAAGGAACCTCCTTTTCCCTGATTGTATAGCAGAAAAAGTACGAACACAATACGTTCGGTTTCACATTCTTTAAGAAAAATATTTAATTGTCAAAAATGCATTTTTCCCATACGGAATTGAAAGGAGGTTTCGAGTTAATTGTGTGATAAAGGCTACCCGCACTTGCTGTCTCCACGTCATGCTTAGGGTGGGTTTTTTAAATTTACACTCTGGCAGAAAGAAAATTAAGATTTTATCGGGGGCCGAACCCTGGACCGTACAGGTATTAGATTAAAGCTCGAACTTCTTGGCCACACTCATATAAAAATAGGCTTCAACTTTTATCAACCAAACTCAACGTCTTTGGAACTTGTCAACAATTTGTCAAACTTGTCCAGTTACCCTTCCTCTCTTATTGTTGACCTAATTTATGGGCACCCACTGATATTTGTTGACCGAATGACAAGAAAACAGAATGATTACTCCGAACACATGTCTACAATCAATCTGACCTAGTTATTTATCGCGATTGATTTCTCCACGCTACGGAGCTGACATTAGACAGTCAAAACAAATATTGATGACACACTGATACGCCGTGAAATCACCAACTGTAATCAGTTTTACATTAACTCCTATAACACACCGTAATCGAACATTATTTGTTGTTATGTTAACTCGTTTTGTCTTGGAGAATTGATTTTATTGTACTCGACTTTCCCCTTATATTGTGTTTATTCAATATAGCAGTTAGCTAAGCGCTTTAAATGCAAGTCTATCTATTGTCTTTTCTGTACTTTTGCTGAACTGTGTCGCAGGATTGAATGATTTTCTAGCTATGGCACGTTTGTTTACTTGAAATGCAGTAATATTGTAACGTCTCAGAATGTTAGTAACTCCATCAATCCACTTTCTTCTTATACTTTCATAGATTCTTGATATTTCCATTCTCATACTGTATGCTCTTGCTGTTCTCATTAAGTGGCCGAACCATTTCCGTCTCTGTTTTTGTTTTTTAAATGTATTTTACCACAAACGTTGTTCCAACTATCTATTTTTTTAAATCCATTGTCTTTTCTTTGCTCTTGTATAAGACGTCTCAGAAATGAATGAGGATCAGTTTTCGGGCTATGACATGTTTGGTCGCTTCATATGCCATAATATTGTGACGTCTAGAAATGTTGGTAACTCCTTTGACCCACGTCTTCTTGGTCCTCCTCTGTATCTTGCGGTTACCGTTTTCATATTGTACTCTCTTGCGCTGACCAAAAATGGTCCATTCTTATTAATTAAAAAACCATTTCAGTCTCTTTTTTCAATATATTTGACCACAGATGTTGTTCCAACAGTTCTAGTAATCTCCTCATTTCTTCACATGATATCTTCTTGTTCTGTTTGCTGCTTTTCTTAAACATCTCACACATAGTAAACTTCTATCTTGTTCTATGTCTGACAATGATTACCAATGTTGGTATGAAGACTGAATTTATGATTTGCCTGTAGTTTCCATCGGGGTATATTAATATTTTAAAATTTAATAAAGTTCATAGTTTACTTAGTTGACTTTTTGAATTCTTGTCTCGATCTTTTTTTCCATTCGTCCATGGTCTGTAAAATTGCTCCCAATTATTTAATTTTCTGCACTTGTTTCAGTAGATAATCATTTATATTTATGTTGATTGTATTTTGTTTTCTGTTTATAGAAATCACTTCTGTTTTTTTCTGTATTGATAATCATGTTATGATTGAGGTTGCTTTCGTTGAGTAGGTTTGGTGAAATTGCAGCTCTTTACTTGAACTGTGGAGTAGGCACTTAAGCGCAGGTTTACAACGTTTACTTGAATATCGCGACCTCATTTTATAGATGCAAAGCGACCCGCGATTCCAAAACATTAAACAAAGATTTTTACTAAAGTAAAATAAAACAATCTAAAGTTAAAAGATTAACATAAAATGAACATCATTTTAAACTACGCGATATTTAATTATGTGTTTGAAATTGTAATTCTTTAATAAGTTTCAAAATTCACGGCTGAGTTTTCGTTAATGTCAACCACATCGCATTATCAATATTTATAGTATATTTCTTAATTTGGTTTTTAAAAGAAGATGAGTTGAGAATCTACGGAGATATGTTTAAGTAAATGACTGTAAATACTCGACTCCACAATGCTTCAAAATAAATATTTTATTTTAAGTTTATTGTTTTAGTTTATTGTTTTTGTCTGGCGACCCCACAGAAGTCCTTCGAGAGTTTGTTTGGGGCTATTACCAGCGGGGTAAGAACGCTTAGCCCAAAACACTGTTGAGGAGAGAGCTTTTGAGTCTTCTCCTGCCGGGGTCTACTTTCAGTCCTCGACCATTATACAGTCCTGTGGACTAATCGGTTTCATACAATAAAAGTGACGCTGTTTAGCGTTTCCCACTATTTAGTCCTCTGTGGACACCAAGCTACAGAACCATGAAAACAGGTTACCATTGATAGTGTTGCATGGAGTGGAAAGATCAGTAATGGTATAAAGGCAGATTGAAAGGATGCACGTATAAGTGTTTATTTAAGTGTGCATGGATATTTATGATATGCAAAGTCATACGGATGCTTGTGTATTTCTGATACGGGTGCTTGAGTATTTCTGATACGGGTGCTTGAGTATTTATATGTAAATGATAGTTGTGCATGGGTAATTAAGGCTTGTAAGACATGGGTGTATGGATATTTATGATATGTAAAGCATATGGGTGCTAGTGTAAGGTTGCAGATATAATTATATGTAATACATATATGTGCATGTGTATACAGTGTATGTATATGTAAACATACGGGTACAAGTATATATTTATATATATATGATCAGGAGTGTGCGAACCAAGTGTTTATTGTAGAAAATATATGCTATATATGTATATAAACATTGAAATCATACTATGCATTTTTAATTTTATAGGTTGTATGTATACATAATTTTTTTTTTGAAAAAGGGAAAAAACTTAAGAGAAAAAACCTTAGGAAAAAAAAAAAACAACAAAAATTTGTTTTTCTCCACAGGTGTAACAAGACCACCCAGGTGTGTCTCCACGGGTGTAACAAGACCACCCAAATCTTAGGATGTCAAAGATGCACCAGAAGATCCATAAACATTCAAGGAGAACTAAGACCACAAGCTTAAGACCTAAAGCAACAGTTAAACAAAGTCCTTTTTAGAACTACATCCCTTTCTATTCCCCCAATATTTTGTCTCTCTCAGGACACGCCGACCAGACCCCTTCAAACCATCAGCCCCTAACAGGACAACCCAGGCCATAGTATACGCCCTGATGTAACCACAGAAAAACCATTCCAAGGTTGAAAGGGGCATGTCTTCCTCTAGGAAGACAAAACCTCCAACTAACAAATAAACATGTCTAAGAAAACCACAGCAATACGCGATAGAACAAGTGGGCCAGTCATTCCTTGTACATTCTGTAGAGATTATGTGTGGCTCAGACTGGTCTTGTTAGTCAAATCCAACATCACAATGGATTGTAGATTATATTCCTTATAGTAGAACAATAATACTATCATCTGGAAAGACGGAAAGGTACCATTATGATATAGACAGATTTAGAAGAACTAATAAACATAATCGTAGCAGACATAAAATAGAAAAGCCAGTTTTTATCTTAAATACCAACCCCCGCAGAAGACGGATGTGTCGGGCCATTGGCGCAAATAAAACGGCGACACAACGCATTTCCATTCTCTGGACTACATCCTGCTAGAAATCTAGTAGGACAATGGTCTTGCTACAAGGGAGATCCAGCGGGAGTTTGAGAATGAACGATGAAGAAGAAATACCAACCCCACCGATGGCGGATGTGTGGGACTATTGGCACAAATAAAACGGCGACACAACGCATTTCCTTTCTCTGGACTACATCCTGCTAGAAATCTAGTAGGACAATGGCCTTGCTACAAGGGAGATCCAGCGGGAGTTTGAGAATGAACGATGAAGAAGAAATACCAACCCCACCGATGGCGGATGTGTGGGACTATTGGCACAAATAAAACGGCGACACAAAGCTTTTCCATTCCTGTTTCATTAAAAGCTTGGACACATTATCTCGTAAAGTATCCCTAAAACAGCTAATTACTTTATTTTTAAAGAAATATCTGCTAGTTTTGTGTGTATGGGAACACAGCTAAGAATAAAGGTGTTTTACCTGTCTATTTACTAGTTTCTTAGAACAAAAGATCAGGTTATATTTTTCTAAGGAGGGGGCATCCCACCCTTTATATACGGTCTTGAGTTTCTGTAAAGAGGATCTAAGACCACAACGTGCACAGGGTGCCAAATAACAGTAGTTACGGCGTACTAAATCATATCCATCAATACAAGTTTTTAGGAGCCATGATAATAAAAGAATTTCAAGGGAAGTAGAATTAGACTTATGGCCGCATATATAGTCTTCTCATGGTTTACCTAAATTAAAAAAATAAAACAAGTTAAAATGAGACCTATTGGTATGTCTGGAGTGCAATGACGTCAGTTCTTAAACACTTAAAATACTAGAGATAGAGAGTTGTGGAGATTCATGAGCGCCTACACTAGCCGGCACGGCACTATATGCTTTTGATTCTATAGATATACACTATTACCACTGCACTAATGAAAACTCACACGAAAGCACTAGTGAATTTAATATAGACGCACTAATGAACACTAACATGAATACACCCATCATCATCATCAAGTGCCGTCTCCGCAACGAAGGTTGGCTGCAACGTATCTCCAACAGCTCCTGTCTCTTGTCTTGGTGGTGCACTCTGCTAGACTGTAACCTGTCCATCGTGTAATGTTACTCTCTCACTTGTATCTCTGCCTACCTCTTGCTCGCTTCCCTTCGACTTTACCCTCAAGTAAGGTCTTCAATAAGGTGTCATGTCTTTTAATGTGTCCAAAGTATTTTATTTGCCTGATCTTTATTTCTCTTAGTAGTTCTTTCTTCATATTAAGTGTCTTTAGCACCTCTTTATTTGTTTTCTTCTCTTTCCATGATGTTCTCCCTATTCTTCTATATACCCACATCTCAAAGGCATCAATTTTGTCTTCTAATTGTTTATTTAGTGTCCATGTTTCTGAGCCATACATTAATATGGAATAGATGTAGCATTTTATAATTCTCATTTTTAACTTGTTTGTAATTTATTTAGATATTAATAATTTCCTCATGCTATTGAAGGTACTTTTAGCCATTCCTATTCTCCTTTTAACTTCTGTTTCACATCTGCCATCATTTGTGACTATGTGTCCACTATATTGATAATGTTTTACTTGTTGTAGTTTATCTCCCTGTATGTTTATGTTTACCTCCTTGAATACACTTTACATGAATACACTAATGAACGTTAATATGAACACACCAGTGAACATTAATATGAACAATAATCCGTATTATGCAGATTACAGTTCGAATATAATCAATATGAATACATTTATAAGAAATGAAATTTCTCTATAAAGCACCTGTATATGTTTCTGACTTACCTGACCTCCTTTGAAGTGTGTACTGACGTAAGATTCAGATATTAGGCATATACTGCGTGTGTAAGTATAACACAAAGAATATGTTCCGGGTTGTCTATAGAAGTAGGAACCATGAACCACGACCAATCGTCACATAACTCTTCAAAAGAAAGCAGAATCAGCCTTCTTACTTGATGTTTTTGATTAATGGTGTGTTTATATGCCTTTATTTATAAACTAAGTGTCGCCGGGTGTCACATGCCAACGCCGACAAACGAAATGAACTTGAATAATCGGAAACATGACCCAAAAGTCTTGCTTAATTCCGTTGGTAGATCTTTTATTAGCGAAAGTCGTGGAGGAATACAGATGTAAACAAACATCGATCTATAGCATGTAGATTGCCTATAGAAATCTATAGAAAGAATGTGTTATTTCATTTTATGTAGATCTGTTTACACAATTTACAATGTGTCTTGGGCCTAGCCCCGAATGTGCTGCTGTTTGGGTACCTAGTTGATGACGTCATTCAACGTGTTAACGGGTAGATATAGGCAGACAGAAGACGATTGACCTATCTATTATATATGCCCAGGTGAGAGGTACCTGCCGTCGTGGAGATCATGTATATTTATGATTCAAAACAGGGTGTGCCTCCACGGTTGCAGATTACACATGTTGTCAAACCTGTCAGGCTGTCCATAAATTACGTTAACCAATTAGGGAGGGGGAGGAGGGAGTTTTAAAAATAGTTGATAATTGTTGACAAGTGGGAAAGCTGGGAAGGGGGAAATAGTTGGACACAATTTGACGTCATTAATACCGTTTTCATATACCAGTTAATTGTTTAGTAAAACATATTTATAAATATTGGAAACAGGCCAAATAGTTATTTGTCGCGCTTGTCATTTCCTTTTGGAGGGGGGGGGGGGGAGAGGGGGGGGAAGAGGGGATATTTCTGGGCATAATTATGCATAAGTGATGGGCAGCTCCTTACATTTTTGACAACTGTTGACAATGTGGGTAAATCCAGGAATAGGTGATTGCATTTTTCTAATAACTAAAGACACATATAATAACACACACACACAAATCGACGTTTCGACCAAAAGGTCTTTATCAATATAAAAAATTAAACAAAATTAAACATACAACAGAAAACGAACAGTAAGGATATGAAAGGTCACATTGTATCACATGTGTAATATAGATTGACTGGAAGAGGTGAAATTGCACCAGACAAGGAATATACAAAAATGACTACATACATAAATTTTAAAGTTACCCATAGCATTTACTAATGCCGTAGTGGTGTGAGAAGTTAGCGATCTCACATTTCAGTGGCGTTGCTATATGAGGGCAGCAGCCCTCACAGTCTTTACTCCGCGATCTGAAAAACATTTCCGTCTCAACTGCGGAATGAACCCAGGAAAACTCACATGCGAAGCCAGTTCGCTAACCACTGCGCTACGCTGTCTACATACATTACGTGAAACGAAAGAAACAGAAACTATGGAACAACTAGAATCATACATGAGACAGGCGCTCATTAATGTCATCGAGTTTAAGAGTGCCATATTGGTAAATGTAGCGGTTCTCAAGCTCCAAGCTCAGAGAAGCACGATTTAATAGCCGCAACCCGAATGTCCTGGGCGCTCTTATGCCTGTGCCATTGAAGTGAACGTCTACAGGATAACACGAATGTTTTTTATATTAAACAGATGTTCACATAATGTTGTTATGTGTGTCTTTAGCTACTAGCAAAGCGTCATTACTTGTTCCTGGAATCACCTGTTGGATTTCAGTTTTGCGCATTAAGTACATATTATTGACAATTTGGGGAAAGGGACTATTGTCAAACATTAGACGTAATTTACACTCAGCCTTTATGTGCGACTATGAAATTACGCACAGCCTTTATGTCCGACTATGAATTTACGCACAGCCTTTATGTCCGACTATGAAATTACGCACAGCCTTTATGTCCGACTATGAATTTACGCACAGTCTTTATGTCCGACTATGATTTTACACTCAGTCTTTATGTCCGACTATGAATTTACAGTCAACCTTTATGTGCGACTATGATTTTACACTCAGTCTTTATGTCCGACTATGAATTTACAGTCAACCTTTATGTGCGACTATGAATTTACACTCAGTCTTTATGTCCGACTATGAATTTACAGTCAACCTTTATGTGCGACTATGAATTTACGCACAGCCTTTATGTGCGACTATGAATTGTCCGTGTTTTATCGTTCCCGAAATGGGATGAAATAATGTTGACACTGTTACTTGTCATGCACGTCGTAAGACGCGACTAACGGAGTTTTGTGAATGAAATTGGATGCCACATCTCATAGATGGTCAAAGTAATACCAGAAGACATGTTGAAGTCGGACGTATCAGAACGAAATGGGCAGATATCGCAGCCAAATTGTGAAACATAACACATTGTATTCCGGTTTCCAGACTACATCCTACTAATATTTAGGAGTTTGACAACCAAGAAGGATTGTAGAAGACGAAGAACTATGAAACCAAAGTGCACCTATACATGACATCACACTTCAGTTGCTGTTTTAACTTTAAGCACTAGTTATGCTTAATCAACTTTGCCGGTACTACGTGAGCGACACACTGCGATCAAATATACATCATTTTCACGCACGTTAGGATAGTTAAATCATTTCTGGAAACCATTGACCAGTAGTTCTCATGGAGAGTCATATGGTCCTCAAAGGTGCCACGTCAATTTCCAGGGTGTTGCGGTGAAGAAAATGGTACATTGTGAAATTTAGTTGCCGAAAAAATATGTGAGCGACATTTATCAAAGTATATTGTAACTTGCCTTGAAGAATATCAATAAACTATGAAAATTGTTATGTTTTTTTTTAAGTCTTCAGACGTCAATTAAAAAAAATAGATCTGCTTACCCGCATCAGAAAGAGACAGTGAACATTTTCTGGACAAATGACAAGAAAAGGAACGATGGAACACATTGTAACAACTTGCAAGTTGAAGATTAATATAGGCATGGGAAGGCTAAGAGAGAAGATGTGTGACAACCTAACACTATGACATTGGAGAACATCGGTATCTGCAATGATTGACAGCACACGAAATAGAAGACTGTGGAAAGACGTGAGAACCAACGCCACACGACATGGGGCACAAGAAAAATATGGCATCTGAAAGGTCATGGAAAATTGTCCGATGGTGGACAAAAAGGTAGATAATTATTTGTCTAGTCCACATAACCCACCGATTTCATTTAAAAAAACTGTTTTTAGTGTATTCTATTGTAGTTGAGTGTTATACGTTCATAGACGCTAAATTTTAATTACCGGGTACCGAGTTGCAATATTTTATGCTTTTTCTTGTTCGCAGTTTGACATGTTAACACATCAAGTCTGTTTAAGATTTTCTAAGAACCATTTCAATGAAATCGTAAATAAAGCAATGTTTCGCTTGAGTACAAACGTCTAGTTACCTCCAAAAAGAATGTATCATGGAAAAGAAGCAGAACATTTCTCCTGGTGTTCATTGATTGATTGATTGACAGAAGTGTAAATACGGAGATATATTACGCAATTACTTTATACAAATTAATCAATTAATCAATCAATTAAATCAACCAAGTGTCGTGCCATGTGATGTAGACAATCATGTGTCTCCACAACTCTCTGTCCCTTGTGTTGTTATAAGTTCAGTTGGTGACATTCTCTGACGCCACAATGACAAACTATCCAAAAATATCTATCTTTATCTTCTTCAATCTCGTCGTCCCTTGATCTTTCCGGTGGTTACTAAATGTTTAAATTTTCCTCTTATCATCACGTCCTTAAAAATCAATCGTGATTCTTCTGCGCTTAATCTCTGATAACCAAAACTAAATTTTTTGTGATTCCCGTCGTGAAGCGTTAAGTACGTTCTGATTCTGGTTTCGCAGCGGATATGCGTTACTTTGCGCCTCTGATCCAGTGCATTCGTTTTCGGCATGCTTTTAATACAGATGAGCTTCCATAGTCTGTGGCATGCTACAAATGCGTTTCGACTCTACTCCGTGACGGTTTGTAACCTACTGTGCCTTTGGGCTTTACAGGCCAAAATATGTCCGTGTGTGAAAGTCTCCGAAAGACGGTAATCAGGGATTTATACTTGGGTCCACTACGTCTATCTCACATGAGGTTTTCCACTAAACGTTTTGTGTAAACTTTTCTCGCTTAATTAGACGCATTTTCAATCGGGTACTGAACCTTTTCTCGTCTGAGTGCATGTAAAGTAAAAAAAAGTAAAGTAACCCATAGCATTTATTAATGCCGTAGGGGTGTGAGATGTTAGCGATCTCACATTTCACAGGCTCTGCAAATGAGGGCGGTAGCCATCTCCTCTCCCTCACAGTCTTTACTTCCCGGATTAATCCGGTACCCATTTAAGGCTGGGTCGACCTGGGAGCCGTTGCGATCTGAAAACATTTCCGCCTCAACTGGGGAATGAACCCAGGACCACTCACATGCGAAGCCAGTGCGCTAACCACTGCGCTAACGCGGCTCCCATGAAACCATCTGAGTGCATGGTTTCTGAATAGAAACAGCTCTATAGTAGAGGTGACTTGGGTTCGTTCACCCTCTTAACCAAGGTTTCATTCACTGATATTGTGAACACCTCATCTAAACCTTGTACACATATTTATAGGCTCTATGAATATCGAGATATTTATTGCTTCTGCTTTTCCACGATACATTCTTCTTGGGTGTACTGAGGAGCTTAATCTTGAGCTGAACATTGCTTTAGTAACAATTTACATATATTATTTTCTTAATTCTTTTTGCATATGGCGTTGTGCTACCATCTAATTGTACTCAATATATTTCTAACTGTGGAAGCATCTCATTAGCCTTACGTCTCCGGAGATTTGATCACGAATCTCGATGTTCATGAGCTTGAGACTTGACTGCCCGAAAGTTCAGGCCAGACTCTGTCTTAAACTGCTGCTAGGTGCAAATAGTTCCGCGTTGTTCCTGTTCTCGTGCGGACCCAGAGTCAGCAGACATCAAAGATTCTAAAATAACCTTCATTCTTGCAACAGGTTGCTTCGAAGCTTGTGAGAAGAAGTCTGGCTAACGCTGTACGGATTATGTTCGGGCAGTGTAGATGGAGAAGAAAGGATGGTTAAACCTGCCTGAACTTTTGTGCTATCATGTCATAGGATCACGAACAGCGAATATATTGAGCGAGTCTAGTCTCCAGAGAAGGAAACCGTATAATGAGAAGCCAGCCCGCGTTAGAGAGATGCGCCATGTGCAAATAGAACGGAGGAATAGCTATATGGAAGAACAATTGCAAACTTCTAGTTACCTCAAAAATAATATACCATAGTGCCCCTAAATATGTGCATAGGCTGAGATATGGACGCGGTGTTCACCATGTCGGTTGATGCAAATATAGCTACGAACCTGAACCCGCCTCTACTATAGAGTGTTTCCTGTAATGGAACACTGTACACAGACGAAAAACGGTTCATTGCTCGAAAGAACATGAAAACTGCGTCGAATTATGCGAAACAAGTTCACACGCAGCGGAACACCTCGTGCGAGATATGGGTACACGACCCAAGTATAAATTCCTGATTATTACTTTTCGGAGACTGCCACCCAGGGATATGCTTTGGTCTGTAAAGTTCAAGGGCGCAGGGAGTAATAACTGTCACGGAGTAGAGTCGATACACATTCGTCGCATATCGAGATATAGGAAGGTTTTCATGGGCTTGGCTTGGTAAACTTACCCGAATTAAAAGGTACCCGAAATCGGATGTGCTAGACCTATATGGCGCAAATTCGATGGTAGCACAACGTACTTCACGATCTCTGGCGGAATTTACACGAAAGTCGTGATGATTAATTTAGAGAGAACGCAGAAGAAAAAGAAGACTTCTGGGACAGTATTTTGGCTGTGGAAACCGAGAGATTTCATTTGGAGATCTTATTTGTTATGTGCAAACAAATATGCTCCTTTCTTAGTCTATACAACCCGGACACAATCCATAAAGCGTTAGCCAAGCTGCATTGAAGGAGTTTCGAAGCAGTCTGTTTCCAAGGCGTACTACGAGAACACGCTATTGGATCTTAGTCATCTGCTAACAATGGGTCCGCACAAGAGCAGTGCAGAACCCTCTACAATTAAAATCAAAAACCTTGACTGTCTGCTTCTAATGTTTGCCGCAACTTGTCTTTTTTTACCACATCATTTATGAGGACTTCTACATTAGTTCTTTAAATTTTCATAATTCTTCTAAAAAACACAAAAGAGTATCGAAGAATATAACAGCATTATTTACCTTCCAAGAATGTCATAAGATGCGCCTAAGGAGTTTATGGGGGTGGAGTTGGATACTTCATCCCATATATGGTCCATGTAACTCATAAGTGATACTGAAGTTGGATGTGTCAAGTCGACTGGTACAGGTATCACAGCTAATCTTAAACCATTAAAAACGCATTCCGTTCTCAGACTGCATCCTGTTAATATGCAGGAGTTTGAGAACGAAAGCAAAAAAAAAAAAAAAAAGGAGAAGAACCACTAAATCAAAAACATGCCATCCATGTAGGAACTGGCAGATCAGGAACATGTCGCATGCGACATGTCATACACTAGGCAGTATCGCGCCTCAACCAGCTAAGAAGTTTTATTTCACTATTACTGTTTATAGTTTTGATTTCTATTGTGCATTTACCTTATGTACTGTACTATCTCAACAAGTAGCTACTCACATTCCCATCGTCCTCGCCTCTCTTTATCTTTTTGTTTTTGTTGTATTCCTGAACTGCCATCTCCCACATGGCCGACATGTAGTACTCGCTTGATTTCTTGATGCCAATCTGTGTTTAATTTTATCCTATCTTAATAAAGACTTTTGGTCGCAAGCTCGTTTCCGTGTATTTTTCACTTTAAACTGCTATTTAAAACTCTTTTTTATGTGTATATTTTCACTTATTTTTATGGTATTGTATCTAATTTGTGTACTTATATTGTACTGTGGAATCATATGACACATCCTGTTATGAATAATATGTGTTTCCTAAAATACTTTTCAAACTCCCAAATTTAGTTTAATATTTATTGTTGTTTACTATGTAAAGCGAGTTTTGGTTATTGCATGCATATTTCATATGAGCATGAACACCAAAACTGCACTATATAAAACGTTCATCATGTCATCACTATGCTACCAATGTGAAACGTGGACACTAACAACAGAATACAATAGAAAACTTGCTACAACAGACATGACTTGTCTACGTAGAATCCAAGGAGTATCATAAGAGACAGAATCTGAAATGAAAACATCAGAAGACTAACAAACACAATGCCAATTCTAGATTACACCAGAAGACAACAGATTAACTGGTTTTCGAATGCTTCAAGACTACGATCAGACAGTACCCCTCAAAGAACATTACAGACACGATAGATACAAAGTCTGGGGGGAGACCTTGCAAACGATGGATTACAGAAATAGAAGAGTCTACGAAAACACAAGAAGTCATCCTTAACGAACCCTTCTACCCGCGAAGCTGCAAGGAATAAAGGGGAATAAAGTGAAAAGGAAAAAAAAGAAAGACATATATTTTGTCGGTTCGAATGAAGCTGTCATAACGGGATCTGAATTTGCTTGAAAATCTTTATCATATTTACATATAGGAGTGTTACATTTCCTGGCAGTTTTTAATTTCTATGTTTCATCTGACTTTTCGTTGTGCTAAGAGATAAATTCTGGTGTTGGGAAACAACCCGAGACTGGAAATGAGAGGGCTGGGCTACGACAAGGCAAATGTAAAATGAGCAAAAATAGGTACCAGCAGACGGAGTTCTACCTAGCGTAGTGGTTAATTTGTGTTTGGTTTGGCCCTTATTGTATTGCTAACCATGTTGTATTGGGTAATAATTTGTTATATTTGTTATAATATCCCGTCCATTTTTCAACAATATCCGCTTCCACGGCTACATGTTTCCACATACATTATTATCACCTTGAACTTTGTATTGTTTACATGTCAATAGTGTATCTAGTGCTTCTGTGGTGGTAACATTGTTTTTTACTGTTTGTTTTATATATCCCGGTATTCTTTAGAAGGACCTAACGGTTCGAAACGTTGACAATGTCTTGTGTATTGTCATTTGTATGTTTTCGTGCTTACACCTCATAACCCCTTAGAGATAGTCCGTCTTTAAGAGAAATTTTCAAAAACCTGTGTTCTACGTAAGTACTATTGTCACAGCGAGTAAAAGAAATGTCAGCTGATGCGAAAAAATAATTGAACCACAGGCAAAGTTTTCAGTTCTTCTCACTAGCTCTTGATGAGAGCACCGATACCAAAGACATCACTCAGCTTGCATTGTATGTCTTCTTCTTCTTATGGCCCATGCTGTGATGAGTTGGTTATCATGTCTTTCCACAGTCATCTATTTCGTGTGATGTCAATCATTTCCGATACCGATGTTCTCCCATGTCACAATGCTAGACTGTCAAGCATCTTTTCTCTTGGTCTTTACCTACCTATTTTGCTCTTCACCTTACCTTTTGTTAGGGGTGCAAAGGGAACGCATTGCTCTAGGCTGACCCAGGGTTAGCAGATAACCAAGATCCCAAATGTACCTCCACTCGGTGCACCCTGGAAACAGAAATACAGCAGCTCGAGCTGATTCTGGCCAAATCATTTGGGGATCGTGTCCGAAATTGTGGAGGTAGCAGATGGAAAGAGATTTGCCTGCACACGGATAGACATATCTCCGACACCACCAGCATCACCACATATAGCGACACTGTCGACATACAGTGAAGCTAGTCAGTCCAGTCCGAACATTGGAGGGGCGGCCAATGTAAAATGCACGTAACGGTAGATGCATGGCGAGAGACATAGATTTCATACCGAGTACAATGAAACAATGAAAGGGCAGAACAGCGCTAGAGGGCAGCGCGAACTGCAAATAGAAAGTGAAAAGTCCCTAGGAAAGGGGGAGCCACAAGCTCCGTCAGCTCGAGACGGGCTTCTAGTTACCGGAGTTCCTTACAGTCAGAGACCCAGACCCATCCACTGGCGTTTGGTAACGCAAGAAGACCTAACCCATCTCTAATGTCGAGCCTTCCTAAACCGGAAATATGCTCACGAAGAGAAAGGGTTCTGTACCCGATGGGCTTAGGCAAGAAAGGGACAACGATGGTAGTCCTGGCCCAACTCTACTGTCAATGTTTCCTATACCGGAAGTACACTTGCAGAGAGAAAGGGTTCCGTACTCGATTCGCTCAGGCACAAAAGGGACAACGATTTAGCCCTGGCCCAACTCTACTGTCAAGTTTTCCTACACCGGAAATACACTTGAAGAGAGAAAGGGTTCAGTACCTGATGGGCTCAGGCGCTATTGGGACAAGGACGCTCAGCTCGAGAACGCCTTGCTCTCAAACGCGTGGTGTGAGACTCGAACTTGGACAAGGGGTACACGATGTCGGTGAATGACACCTCGGCTAAGAGGGCGAAAGAGCCAGGGTCCAACTCCTCTGTTGAGTTCTTCCCCTTAAGGAACCAGGCTCACGGATGAGAAACGGTTCAGTACCCAATGGGCACAGGCACAGCACGTCTAATTACACGAGGCAAGTTCATAGACAGTGGAACACCTCGTTTGAGTCAGACTAAGAGCAAGAAAATTGTCTGGGCGAAGAGTCTCCACTACGCGTGCCTGGAGACAGATATAGAGGCTGTCACGGGCTAAGGGTAGCCCACCCGAATTGTCAAGGCATGCCGAAATCGGATGTGCTAGGCCTACAAGGCGCATAACGGTGGCACAACGTAATCACGCTCCCGGCGGAAATCGCACGGATATCCGTGATGGTTACAATGGAGCGAACGAAAAACAAACAAACAAACCTTTTGTTACAGTGTTCTATCTTTCCTCTTCTCATGATGTGTCCACAAACTTTGGACTGTCTCTTTCTGATGCGGATGAGGCTTCTCTATTTTTGAATCAACTTCTTTCAAGATATCTTCATCACGCTTTTTCTCTGTCCATGGCATTCTCAACATTTCTCTATAAAACCACATCTCTGCTGTCTAATTTTTAACTGTTCTGCTAAGCGCCCAGGATTCACTTCTGTGCATCAGAATTGGCTCTATATAACTTCTAAGAACTCTCTTTCTTATCTCAACTGACAAAGATATATTACATGTGATGACTTCATCTTGTGAAATGTTGTCTTTGCCTGAACAGTTGTTATACATTTGTCTTGTTTAATACATCTTCCATCTGTAGTGTATGTCCGTGGAGTAAATTCAATTTTAAACATTGTCGACGAGTTAATTGGTCTGATACCTATGAAGGATACAACAATAGGGGCATATATTCTTGAAGAATTACTCGAGTAATTTGAATCTATCAAATTTAGTGTGCTTAATTACCGATGGAGCGCCCAACATGGTTGGAGTAATTTTAATCTATCAAATTTAGTGTGCTTAATTACCGATGGAGCGCCCAACATGGTTGGAGTAATGTAATTTGAATCTATCAAATTTAGTGTGCTTAATCACCGATGGAGCGCCCAACATGGTTGCAGAAAAGAATGGTGTAATATCCCTGCTTCAAAGTCACATTGACAGTTACATAATTCAGCACAAAGTAAGACAATTGCACTTCATAATAAACTAGGAAACACTGTGCACTGTAAATAAAATATACAATTTTTATTGATATAAAACATTACTATTATACATATTTGATTATTTTTAACATAAATATAACAGATAGCATGTTATTAAACATTCAGCTTAGCTCTTTTTAAGCTCTTTTCTTCCTCCTGCCAGCGACCAGCTGTACATTCAGCAACAAAAGCAATACAGGCACGTGGAGAGACTTGACTACTCCATAGTTTCAGAAAGTCTTGGAAAGAAAGAACTGTCCCAATAGATTGCCAAAGAGCCATTATAGTAGGTAGCAATATGGAAGAAAAAAGAAGGCAAGCAATATTGTGACAGATACAAAGGTATCGCCCTGATTAGCCATGTCAGTAAAATATAGGCAAAGATTCTTGAAAAATGAATAATATCTATTGTAGGTCCAGTGCTTAGCCCAGAACAGTTCGGGCTTAGAAAAGGAAGAGGGTGTACATATGCACCTTTTTCTCTACGACAAATTAGTGAACAGAAAATAGAATACAAAAATCGAACGAATATTGCTTTTAGAGATCAAGAGAAAACTTTCGGCAGAATAAATAGAAAACTACTATGGAGTATTCTTGAAAATTATGCAATAAAAGGATCATTATTAGAATGTGTAAGAGCTATATACAAATATAGTGAAGATACAGTTAGAACAAGTGCAGGACTTACAAATTGGTTTTTAGTAACATCAGTAGTTGAACAGGAGTGTGTCTTATGACCATCATTGTTTATTGTTTATATGGATAATATTTCAAAAGCAGTAAACACACCACCGGACGCTTACCATCCATATGATCGAACTGAACTACTCCATGCTGACGATCAGTGCCTACTTCATGGTTCAAGTGAAGAGCTGAAAGATCATATAATCCTTCTCACGAAAGCTTCCTCAATCAAAACATAAAGATTAATACAGAAAAACTGAATTAATTTTTATAAGCGGAAAATCCAATACAGTCAACATAAAGATAAATGATCCATTACAGAAACAAGTGCAAGACTTTAAATATCTTCAGAGGATTTTTCTAGACGACGGAGGAATGGACAGAGAGCTCGAGACAAGAATTTAAAAATCGAACTACTTAAATATCTAAGATAGTAAGAAATATGTATTAGAAACAAACAGCTGCGATGAGGGTTGACAATAATGTAGGAAAAATCCAAAAGATATAGATGGACGTCAGGCAAGCATTTGTAATGTCAGCAGATCGTTTCTCCCTGTATGTAGAGAATATTATGCGACACATAGAAAGCAAGCCAGTAATAGCAGTTGGAGGTTAAAATCTGAATAATCTATGATATCCTGACGATACAGTTCTGATATCAGGAAGCGAACAAGAACTTCAAGCCCTTTTAGACATGATAGTACAAGAAAGTGAAAACAAAGGCCTCAGGCCTAAGAAGAAAACATACAGTAGGTAATGGTGGTTTCAAAAAAATACAAACCGCCAGATAGCAGAATTACGTGTACTATTAACAATGCGAAATTAAATAAAGCAGATAAAGTCAAACTTTTTGCCACTATTTTAGCATAAGATGGCGTGTGCTCCAATAAGATCAAGAACAGGATAGCACATGCCAAATCAAAGATCCAAAAAAAAACTAGAAACATTCTATGCGATGGAGTAATATCTATTCATGCACACGATCGAGTGATGTTATATTGAGCCAATATTTTTTTATTGAAGCGAAGTATTAACACGAATGATGAAAATTCAATGAACAGTAAATAAAAATAATGTAAAAGTTCTCAGAGATGCTGGGATACAGCGACAAATTACAGCAAAATTAGAAGCAGACAATCAAGATTTTTAGGGCATGTGATGAAGAAGGTACAACTCAAACATTTAGCAACCACCGGAAAGATCAAGGGAAGAAGAGACAGAGAAAAACAAACAGGTTTATGAATGGGTTGTCACTGTGGCACAAAAATAAGTCATCAACTGAACTTGTTAACATCACAAGAAACAGAGAGTTGTGGAGAAGCATTATCGCCTACGCCACTCGGCATGGCACTTGATTGATTGAAGTACTTCAATTATGAACTTGACCAACTTAAAACACAAATCTATCCCAATAGAACCCAAAAGTAAATCATAACACATAGGGAGACCAAAAAGATCGTGGATTGAATGAGTTACCAACATTCTGAGACGCCACAATATTACTGGTCTCAAACAACGTCAATAATCTTAATTGATGTGCTTCATCAATGGTTGCTTTGAATGTAATTTATGTCGCCAGATAAAAGCACTGGAAAAATCGGGTAATCCATAGTCGTGAGTTCAGCTCGTCTGACTGTTCTGGAGAAGGATTTGGTATATACGAAGCTGATAAATTTTCTAGCAGTACTGGTACAAAAGTGTTCAATGGCTGGAACTCCCAACAAAACTTGTTGAAAACCGATTGTTTTTGTGACGCCTTATCATGTTCTTTTGTATCTCTAGATGCATGTGCCTGTACTCATCAGGGAGTCAAAATGTAAACATATAATGCAGGTGATGATGGTGATGACGATGATGCTGACAAAGATGATGATAGAATCGTAGTCGTAACCTTCGTTAACAGTTACCATTTTGTTCCGACAGTTCGATGTTGTGCTTGAACTAGTTACGTGGGTGAACGGAACAACAAAGAATCCTGTCGCAAGGGCCAGAGTTGTGCCCTGATGCCGACGTCTGTTTCAGCGGAATTAGACTCGAAACACCATCGAGTCGGATGGCTCTAAAACAGAGGGCGGAGTACTTACTGAAATGCCCCACGTGCCGTGAGGCCAGTTTCTAATCAAGAATCAAGAATAATAATGATAGAACCCCGAGAGAGTATCAGGGTCCCAATACTTTCTTGCTTGTACAGAAACGTTCAGACACATTACAAATATTTCCGAATTATAAGGAATACATCGTCCATACATAAAGTCAACACAATTCATTTGACAGTTCATCACACGAGGGGTGGCGTTTGTTAGCAAACGTTAGGTCAAATTCCCGATGAAGACGGATGTTCGAGATAGTAGGGCAGATAAAACAGCGACACGACACATTTCCATACTCTGGACTTTATCCTTCTAGAAATCTAGCAGCACATTTTCGGCAGTAATCAATCAAAACAGAACATTACACACAGTAACATAACAACTGGAGAACTCTGATTACTACCAGATGTACGGTATTTGGCGCTGAAGGAGCATAGATAGGTAGGTAGATGGGATAATATGACGAGAAGAGAAAGAGTAGATTATATTAGATTAAATTATATTTTGTAGATAAATAGAGAGATATATTAGATTAGATTAGATTAGATTAGGTTAGGTTAGATTAGATTAGATTAGATTGATGGATGGATGGATGGATGGATAGATAGAAAGAACGCGGAAATCGTGTTGATTCAAGATGCGATGCGAATATGTGCAATTGTGCGTCGGGAACGTTGAGAAAGCAGTGACAAAATAATGAACTAATTTATATTATCTACAAAATCACAAGACGAAAAATGTTGGGTCACATTTGGAATATGATATTCTAGCAATTTTTAAACTGATTTTTTGTACGGGATCAGCACGTATGACGGGGTGCTAAGAGTACCGCATTGCTCTTAGTGGACCCAGAGTTAGCAGAAGCCAAGGTCTCAAAAGTACCTCCTCGTGGAGCGAGAATTGACTGCAAAGAGACAAGCAATATGTATGACACCAGCTGTGCCAACACATACATCGTCACTGTTGACACATAGTAACGCAAGTCAGACCTGCTCCCCCATCCCATATAGGGTCAGTGACCCAAAGCCATGCTGAAGTCGGATGTGTCAGGCCGAAAGGTGCAGATATCGCAGCAATGCTGTAAACCATGACACAACGCATTCCGTTCTCCGGACTACATCCTGCTAATCTGCAGGAGTTTGAGAACGAACGCAGAAGAAGAAGAAGAGGAAGAAGATCTGCTCGAATATTGGAGGGGTGAATGCCCCATTGCAAATATCACGAAAGGGGATATCCGTCAATGATACCTCAGCTAAGAGGGCGAACGAACCCGAGCTTTTCTATACCGGAATCATGCTCACAGTGAGTAAAGGTTCAGTTGCCGATGAGTACAGACAACACGGCTAATTACGCGAAACAAGTTCACTAGTAGCGGAACACATCGTGCGAGGTAGACGTATTCGACTCAAGCCTAAATCCCTGATTGCCGCCTCCACTCAGATACTGCAACCACAGGGACATGTTTTGACCTGAAAAGTGCAAGGGTACAGCGGGTGATAAACTGTCACGACGTAGAGTTCATACACATTCACCTTCTGGCCACAGGTAGATAGACTGTCCCAAGGCTAGGGAAGCCCAACTCATTAATTAGTTATGGCGAAAACGGATGTGTTGGACCTTCCGAGGTGCAAATAACACTAGTTTTTCTGTAAACCACTGCACAAAAGTATTTAATAAAGTTAAACATAGTGAAATTATACACATGCTGGAGAATTTGAACATTGACAGTAAGGATTTAAGAATCATCAAGAACATGTACTGGCAACAGACAGCAGCAATAGGAGTAGGAGATCAATTTAGCCCATTTCAGCAAATAAAACAGGGAGTCAGACAGGGATGCGTGCTTTCACCAGACCTGTTCTCTTTATACAGTGAAAACATAATGCGTGCAATAGTTGATATCCCAGGAATATCAGTCGGAGGGAATAATTAATTTAAGATACGCGGATGGCATTGTTCTGATTGCTAAAAGTGAGGAAGATCTACAATAATTAATTAATTAGTAGTGACAGAAAGTAAAGAGAAAGGCATCTTCCTAGATATCAAGAAAACAGAAGTAATGGATATTTCATAGAAGCAAAATACCACAACTTGCAAGATCAAATTGAATAATATAGTATTAAAAGAGGTTCACCAACTCAAGTATTTAGATATAACTATTATAGCAGATGGGAGAAGTTCAAAAGAAATAAGAAGCAGAATAGGGCAGGCAAATACAACATTCAGAAGAATAAAAAAATATATTGTGCAATATGACCTTTAGATGCGAGGAAGAGAAGTTCTGCAGTGCTATATTACTCCTATACTAACATATGGATGAGAGTCGTGGACAATAAACACACAGGAAAGTGAGAAATTAGAGGCAATAGAGATGTGGTTTTACAGAAGAATGCTGATGATACCATGTACTGCCAATGTGGAGGTGGAGGTGTTGAAACTAATGTGGAGGTGTTGAAAGAGTCAAACGTGAGACGGATCTTATCAATAATACGAGAAATATAAGAAAACGAATATAATTTTTATGGTCACTTTATGCGACAAGGAGGTTTGGAGACCTGCCACTGCAGGAAAACTCGTGTTGGCTATCAGAGAGTGGACGTATATGAAGTTACACGCAGGACTAATCGTGCGTAATCAGACTTTCTGCTTGAATGGCAGTTTTCGTGTCCCAGGCGTTGTTTTTCTGTGTGTTTCCGTTTATATAATGATAACTGTCCTTTCTGATCTGGATTGTATTATATGTTTTGTTTTTACCTCCAGCTTCGTCAAGTTTGTGAATGATTTCAAAGTTTTTTAGTGTTTTAATAAAAAGGAAAGCATTATAAACAGTCACTATTGTTGTTACTAGAAATATTATATAGAAATGTGGACTATCTGCTTCAGCTACAAGACAAAATACAATATAAGAAAGTACGATTTCTTGTTGCAATATCAGTGTTAACAAGAATGATTCAATGATCTCATAATATGTGAAAGTGATAAATCGAAGCTTCATACATTGAAGTTTGTTACCAATACCAATTTTTAACACACAGAAAGCTATAAATGAAATAAATGCTTGAATAAGAAATGCAACTGCGGAAAGTGTGAGTATTAGTGTTAGTCTCCCTGATGACAGGTTTTCTAAATTAGTAACATTATTAGATTGATTGTTCATCTCTTGATTATTCACTGTAGATTCTGTATTAGTAACACACAAATTCTGGCACTGCAGGTTGTTTGAATTAATTTCACCAACATCATCTTTAACTTCTTCGTATTTCTTCACCACCCATTGTCTTTCAACCTTCAGGTTTGCATTTCGATCTGTGATGAGAGAGAGAGAGAAAATAGCAAAGTTAAAATGTATTGTAAAGAATATAAGTTTGAAATGAAAAAGCAGATACTTTAAATATTATACAAGAAACTCTTCATAATTAACGGCAATAATTTTTGTATTATTATCACCCTCTTTCCTTGTCAAAAACTTTCAAGAATTCACGTATAATTATGCCAAGTTTCTCATAATTATGTCAGGTTTTCCATAATTCTGTCAAGTTTCCCATAAATATGTCAAAGTATCATAAGAAAATAAAGACGACGAAGGTCCAAGGTAAACATCTCCTATCCCACAAGCAAAAAAACAAAATGTATTTTCAATGTTTATAATGTGAGCACGTCCTTGTTTCAATCATGCTCTGGACTTCTAGTTCAGTATGCAAAGAATATGGCCATCGTCTTAATTTCAGGCAGGTCGTAGTAGACGACTAAGAAAAGTTGGGACTGTGACAAAACTGTCAGCTGTGAAAAAATCCCATGGAATACGAAGAGATGTAGGTCCTCGGATACTACCTTTGTCCTTTGGTAGCTTTCGGTGTCATCCATACAAATATGCTTTTCATGTTTTTCTGTTGTTGTTGTATTTTGTGATTTCTGCTTTGTTATTAGTATATATGCATGCACCCTGTGTGGTTGGGAGGGAACCAGCGATACACAGAGATGTACAACCACTGGGGATGGGGAAAACTAACTGCACTGTTTTCCAAATGCTGAGGTCCATCATAACAAAGCTTTAAGCAGGGAAATAATTGTTACAAATTTCCGGAGAATATAATCTTTATGGGTAAATTACATTTTCGAATAATTCGTTGAAAATGTGATTTTATTTGCGGATATTGGCAACTTTTATGTCTATGGCGTTTACTTGATATCTCCAAAATATAAAATAGATGGAGTAAATAGGCCCACACTGAGCATTTGTATTTTCTGCAATGTACAATGAACCAAGGTTGTGTTTAAAACAATGATGAATTATCACATCACTAATTATATTATATATCTGATTTATGTACAGTACTAACTATGAAGAATTTAAGTATAGCTCTGTCCAACATCTTGTTTTCATCCTTTGAGATATTATCTAGTTAATCAATTCCTTATATAGCTTTCGATGAATAGTTTCATATTTGAATTGGCTATATTCAAATGTTTCAAATTTGGGTTGGGAAATGTAAATGATTTGGTAGTTATGACACTCATAAATTTATGAAATTCTTAATCAATTGGTGGTAAATGTGAAACAGAACAACATAATTCATGACATATGTGTGATACAATTAGTTTTAAAGAATTATTATATTTCTAAATGTGTATAATATATATTTTAAACAATTGCCTTGGTAATAAAAAACAGTATTATTTACGTCAACTTTTGCAAAACCCCAGCCCTCTACCCATTTGTCAACAACTGTAAAACTCTTTCAGATCCCTTCTCCCACTCTGTAATAGTAGACATAGTAGACAGTCACTCAGCCTTTAATTTGCAATAGAAATGTGTGGATCTCTATTATGCATGGCTACACTGATGGGAATTATTGAAAAGAGAACCGTAGCACAGATGATCTTGTCCGATGTACGCTGATGAAAAGCTGTACTCACAACTTATGGTTGAATTATTGTGGGTATAATATGTTGTTCGTTCATCACATGATGACGATAACAACCGCTTCTATCGACTATTGTCTTGCACAAAGGTAAATGATGGTTGGTCTTATCGACTCTATCGGTAATATTGAAGACCTTTTCACAGAACTAATTAGGCCTTCCATTTCTTGATAATTCTCGTGACTTCACGTGGCCACTATTTATTGGTCGATCAAGTGTCAATTAGGAACACGTGACACTCGACTAGGGTCAGTGGTTTACAAACTAGGAGAAGACACGGAACGAACAACCGAAATTAGGAGAGTGAGGAGAGAAAGAGATAAAGAAAAGAGTACAAGACAGTGAAGATAGAGACAGATGTATATAAAAAAACAATCTAACCGAGAATATTAATCACTGCGGGTTTCCATTTCCCCAATATTATAGATAAGGTGGTTCTTCATTATTAAGGGTCTTCTATGGTCCACTGTACATGACTAAATAGCTGTGACCAAAATGCCACGGGCACAACTGTGACTAGAGTCATTCGTGACGAATGTCGCATAGGCGTGCGGTGAAACCTTTTCATATACTCATTTTACCCAGCCATACAGTGCAGCCTGCCAAATTATGAGCAGTGATTCAGACTTGGAAAAGGCGTTCACGGTGTCGGTGAAGGAAACCCCGACTAAGAGTGTGAACCAACCGTAATCAAACTTTACTGTAGTGCGATTCCTTAACCGAAACCAGGCTGACATATAAGAAAAGGTTCAGTACCCTGGCCAATTGATTGTGTAATTTGCAAGCGATCCCAATCACATTTGGTCAATTGGTAGCAGGGCGTCACCCAGCAAGCGTCGTACGGCGTCACCCAGCAAGCGTCATATAGCGTTGCCATCACGGTAAGACAGAAAGGCACTCTGGTCTTCTACTGTACTCCGATGCACACAAGATCTCCAGCAGTGGAACAGCTCGAACAAGATGGACGTAGTCGACTCAAGTATAAATCTCTGTTAACCGTCTTCAATCCCCATCTACCCAGGGACTGCAACTGATGGATGTGTTTCTCCTACAAAGTTTAAGGACACAGTACGTGATAAGCCGTCTATCGTCGTGCAGCAGATGCACACTCGTTGCCTGGCAACAGTTAGAAGAATGTCACTGGTTACAACAAATTAGTAACATAACGTACTCTGGATGTATCCATCAACTAAGCATCCCTTAACTGTAGTGATTTGCTTGGCAGTGTTTACCTTCATCAGTTTGTTATTGTTTTCTGAACGATCAGTGAGCATAATTGCCAGCGGCGGAATTCGAATCCGATACTTGGTAGTCACAGACGCGCACTGTGCCACTCTACCACAGGACGGAGAGGTTAAGGAAGCTACCTGAATTAAATCATGCCGAAATTGGGTGTGTTATGCCTATATGACGCGAATGAAACCTAACACCGCGCACTTCGCGCTGTCGACGGATATCACACGAGCATTCGTGCTGTCTATCAGAGTGTGAACTCAGAAAAAGTAGAAGAAGAAGAAGATTTGTAGACAATACAGGTACACAATTGAATGTTTTGTTCACTGATTGAGAGATATTTACCTGTTTCATTATTTTTTCTGAGATCTTCCTTGTCAGACACATAGCTGTTATCTGTGTCTTTGACCAAAGCGGAATATATACCACAAATTGTGTCATGAAACATGCCACATTCTTTGAGTTGTTGATCACATTTCTGACAAGGTGAACATGTTGCTTCAATCTGCAGAGATTCTTTGCCTGGGTCCCTGTAGTAACCAGCTTCGCATCCAAACAGACTGGGGGATGTTTTGTTACATGATCGAATAATGACTGCGTGTGTTAGATTCCCCAACAGTACTTCACATTCCAAACATTGTGTGTATTTGTGAACATTCATACTCATATAAGTACCCTCAGGACAAGGAAGACATTCATTACTGATCTCTTTAAAAAAATATCCTGGTCCACATAAAACTGGCCTCTCCTTACACAAATACTCGTCACCAATCAAGACAGCGTCGTAGTTATGGGGACAGCACATGGTGTCATGGTATCCTTGACATTCACGAGCAGGAGTCGCGGTGCACTCACGACATTTCACACACTCATCCTTGTCTCGACCATTCCTAGCTTTGATTCTGTAGTATCCGCGTTTACATAATATCACAGTATCACGAGTACTGGTGCAGTTTGAGACAATAATTTCCAAGTCTGGGTTTATTATTGGTGTACATGCATGACATTTTCTATGGGAGTGTTGTCGTTCAGAGATGTAGTTTACCCCATCTTCACACGAAGTACAAATATCTCTATTGCCTTTTACTGTATGGAGTCTAGTCCCTGGTAAGCAGAGTAATTCGCTGCGGATATAACGCACAATTTCGAAGAACAACAGACAAACCAATTGTAACTTCATTCTTGAATGTGAAAGCAATCTTCCTTGGAGAAACTTTAGTGCTGTATCTGAAATAGCAACATTAGTGAGTTAGATTTTTATAGACATTTGAATACTTCTTCTTTAATTAGCTTGGAATATGTAAAGTTTTATCTCTACTATAAACTTGATTGTATTTTGGAACTCATACAGAGGTCTGTAGTGTTTTCTTCCAATGTTGTTCCTCTGGGTCAGTGTATTTGTCTCAGAATTTCATATTCTGCGTATTCCTGAAGAATATGCTATGCTGTCTGAGGTGCCTGTTGACATGTGTACATGGCGTTGTTGCCGATCATGAAATGTGTATACATGTAGTTGTAGAGTTGGCTGTGTCCTGTTTTGTGGCGCAGAATGAGAACATGTTCTGGTATGTTCATAATTTGGTAGTCATCTTGTGCTGATGTTGGTTTTCTAATTACTATGTGTATCTGTTTATTTTGATGGTTTCTTCTTGTGTTTCTACCTAACTCATGTTAGCCGTGACACCATGCAGTATATCCATATTCCAGATGTGTTCGTATGCCCTGCTGGTAAAACTTACTAAATATTTTCCAATTCAGTTTCACTTTATTTTATCAGGATGGCTAACTTTCTCTTGGCCTTTGTTGTTGCTGTGTTGATGTGCTCCTTCAATGTTAGCTTGTTGTAAAATGTGACTCCGAAGTATGGGGAATGTATGCCTTCTTCAGGGATTTTCGATTTTTATTGATTTCACCAACTTTTTGTTGTGGCGAAAGAGTAAGTAGAGTAGTGCAGAGCTTATCAATGTTGATAATGACACACCATCTGTTTGCCCATGTCGTTAAGAACATCTTTAGCTCTCTGTAACCTTTTGGTAGCTACTATCACATTATTTCTTGCCTTATATTACCAGGCTATCAACATACATTGCCACTTTTATACCATATGGTAGCCAGTTCGAATAGTGTGCCGCTACTGTGTGTAATTCTTGCATGTTGTTGAGACCTATAATCATACCCTCTTTGATGGTTGTTCTGCGAAGAGTCTCTCTTTGTCCTCCTCTTTTTCTTTTGACATCTGGTACCCATTGTAATGCTTATAGTGCCGTCTGTTTTCGTTCATAAGTACATGTCCGATATAAGTCTATCGACTTTATTTACTTATTGTTGAAGAAACATGAAACATATTGTTGTTTCAACCAAAATTTAAACGTTTTCTAACACATGTGAGAATGGCTAAATGTACATTCAATGACATGAGGAAAATATTAATATCTAAACAAATTACAAACAAGTTAAAAAATGAGAATTATAAAATGCTACATCTATTCTATATTAATGTATGGCTCAGAAACATGGATACTAAATAAACAATTACAAGACAGAATTGATGCCTTTGAGATGTGGGTATATAGAAGAATAGGGAGAACATCATGGAAAGAGAAGAAAACAAATAACTAGGTGCTAAAAACGCTTAATATGAAGAAAGAACTACTAAGAGAAATAAAGATCACGCAAATCAAATATTTTGGACACATTAAAAGACATGACACCTTTTTGAAGACCTTTCTTGAGGAAAAAGTCAAAGGGAAGCGAGCAAGAGGCAGGCAGAGATACAAGTGGGAGAGTAACATCACACGATGGACAGGTTACAGTCTAGTAGAGTGCACCACCAAGACAAGAGACAGTGGATGTTGGAGACCCGTTGCAGCCAACCTTCGTTGCGGAGACGGCACTAGATGATGATGAAGATATTTATTTCCTCATCCTCATCAAGTTTCGTCTCTACAGCGAAGGTTGACTGCAACAGACCTCCAAAATCCCCTGTTTCTTGCCTTGGTGGTGCACTCAGCTACACTGTAACCTGTCCATCTCGTGATGTTTCTCTCTCAATTGTATCTCTCTGCCTACATTTTGCTTGCCTACTCTTGAATTTACCATCAAGTGCGGTCTTCAATATGTATTTAGATGCGCACTAAATACTCACAATTCATATAACGACGTAGTGTCACCGCCAATGTAAATTGACTTGGTGATGACTTGGTACATACAGTGTATATATATATTTGTTTGTAATAAGTTAATGTAACAGCATATATAACCCCCAAAAAACAACAACAACAAAATAAAGACAAATACAGTACAAGACAAATACACACTCTGTAAGTTTAGATTGTTTGTCAAAAGTTGATTGAACCAGATGGCCATTGTGACAGAATTGTCTGAACATCATATTACGCCCTGATGTAGCCAATATCGCACATGCATTGACGAAGCCCGAAAGGGAAGCACAGATTAGTGACATTGTTACCTACCATGCACATTGTAAGAGGCGACTAAAGAGGTTATGGGGTGGAGTTGGCTGCTCCATCCAATATAGTGTAAAATTGACCCTTAAGCCTGATGTGAATATCTGAATGGGGACATGTAAACGATGACCAAACGCATTCCGTTCTTTAGAGACGACATCTTCAGAAGAAGTAATTCATGTTGAGCAGGGCCGTAGATACATTTTCAGTAATGGGAGAAGGGGTGATTTACTTTAAAAAAATCATCCACATATTTCAGTGTGCAATTCCAATTTTTATGTGAATTCTGATGACCTTTCTGTGGAAATTACGAAGGAGGAGATTTATCCATCTTATGACTAAATTTCTAGTACTAAAAGTAATGTTTGAATTTCCTAAATTTTTTTTTTGGTGGGGAGGGGGGATATGAACGCCCCCAATTCCAGCCCGTCTTGACTGAACTGACTGTTTATTGGTCACTTTGCGTGTACTTTCTGTCAGCAGCCAATGAAAATTGCTGTACAAATCACCTGACTCCGTAACATGAGCTGATCTGAGATCTGCAAAGACAACTAAATATATACAAAAGAAGTCAACAGGCGTCACAGTAATTGCTGGTTGTCAACAATCATTGGCGGGCGTCACAGTAAGTGCTGGTTGTCAACAATCATTGGCGGGCGTCACAGTAAGTGCTGGTTGTCAACAATCATTGGCGGGCGTCACAGTAAGTGCTGGTTGTCAACAATCATTGGCGGGCGTCACAGTAAGTGCTGGTTGTCAACAATCATTGGCGGGCGTCACAGTAAGTGCTGGTTGTCAACAATCATTGGCGGGCGTCACAGTAATTGCTGGTTGTCAACAATCATTGGCGGGCGTCACAGTAAGTGCTGGTTGTCAACAATCATTGGCGGGCGTCACAGTAAGTGCTGGTTGTCAACAATCATTGGCGGGCGTCACAGTAAGTGCTGGTTGTCAACAATCATTGGCGGGCGTCACAGTAAGTGCTGGTTGTCAACAATCATTGGCGGGCGTCACAGTTAGTGCTGGTTGTCAACAATCATTGGCGGGCGTCACAGTAATTGCTGGTTGTCAACAATCATTGGCGGGCGTCACAGTAAGTGCTGGTTGTCAACAATCATTGGCGGGCGTCACAGTAAGTGCTGGTTGTCAACAATCATTGGCGGGCGTCACAGTAAGTGCTGGTTGTCAACAATCATTGGCGGGCGTCACAGTAAGTGCTGGTTGTCAACAATCATTGGCGGGCGTCACAGTAAGTGCTGGTTGTCAACAATCATTGGCGGGCGTCACAGTAATTGCTGGTTGTCAACAATCATTGGCGGGCGTCACAGTAAGTGCTGGTTGTCAACAATCATTGGCGGGCGTCACAGTAAGTGCTGGTTGTCAACAATCATTGGCGGGCGTCACAGTCATTGCTGGTTGTCAACAATCATTGGCGGGCGTCACAGTAAGTGCTGGTTGTCAACAATCATTGGCGGGCGTCACAGTAAGTGCTGGTTGTCAACAATCATTGGCGGGCGTCACAGTAAGTGCTGGTTGTCAACAATCATTGGCGGGCGTCACAGTAATTGCTGGTTGTCAACAATCATTGGCGCGCGTCACAGTAAGTGCTGGTTGTCAACAATCATTGGCGGGCGTCACAGTAATTGCTGGTTGTCAACAATCATTGGCGGGCGTCACAGTAAGTGCTGGTTGTCAACAATCATTGGCGGGCGTCACAGTAAGTGCTGGTTGTCAACAATCATTGGCGGGCGTCACAGTAAGTGCTGGTTGTCAACAATCATTGGCGGGCGTCACAGTAAGTGCTGGTTGTCAACAATCATTGGCGGGCGTCACAGTAAGTGCTGGTTGTCAACAATCATTGGCGGGCGTCACAGTAAGTGCTGGTTGTCAACAATCATTGGCGGGCGTCACAGTAATTGCTGGTTGTCAACAATCATTGGCGGGCGTCACAGTAAGTGCTGGTTGTCAACAATCATTGGCGGGCGTCACAGTAAGTGCTGGTTGTCAACAATCATTGGCGGGCGTCACAGTAAGTGCTGGTTGTCAACAATCATTGGCGGGCGTCACAGTAAGTGCTGGTTGTCAACAATCATTGGCGGGCGTCACAGTAAGTGCTGGTTGTCAACAATCATTGGCGGGCGTCACAGTAATTGCTGGTTGTCAACAATCATTGGCGGGCGTCACAGTAAGTGCTGGTTGTCAACAATCATTGGCGGGCGTCACAGTAAGTGCTGGTTGTCAACAATCATTGGCGGGCGTCACAGTCATTGCTGGTTGTCAACAATCATTGGCGGGCGTCACAGTAAGTGCTGGTTGTCAACAATCATTGGCGGGCGTCACAGTAAGTGCTGGTTGTCAACAATCATTGGCGGGCGTCACAGTAAGTGCTGGTTGTCAACAATCATTGGCGGGCGTCACAGTAATTGCTGGTTGTCAACAATCATTGGCGGGCGTCACAGTAAGTGCTGGTTGTCAACAATCATTGGCGGGCGTCACAGTAAGTGCTGGTTGTCAACAATCATTGCGGGCGTCACAGTAAGTGCTGGTTGTCAACAATCATTGGCGGGATTTAGCGTGCAGTATTTACCAAATCCTTATCAAGAATAGTCATGCGTGATGATCTTTCACTACGTACATCATCTTAGTTTATGTGACTGATATTTATCGTTTACCGTAGACTTTGCGCATCCGTGGCAGCAGCGTTAGTGTGATGTTAAGTCGTTCGCACACTGACCAGCACACTCGAGTTTCAAATCTACTCGTTATTCGTGATTTGAAAAGAGAACTACTCTAGTGATTCATCTAGCCATCAGGGAGTATGATACCAGGACTTGATCCGTATCAAACAGAATATGATCCTCTGGGAATATCGAGAAATGTGTTAGTCGTGCGCTTGCTAGTCAACCACTGATTATGCAACTGAGCACTAATGTGAAATAGTATGCTGTAAACTGAGTCATAACTCAGCTTACCATTACCTGCACTTTGTGTCGCCAGAAAATCAGAAACACGGGAAAAGTAGAATATGTCAAGATGAATGATACATCCGTAGTTGTAACCTTCGATAACAGTTACCATGTTGTTCCGACAGGCCGACGTTGTGCTTGAACTGGCTACGGGTACGGCGTGGGTGGGTGGAACAACAAAGAAACCTGTCGCAAGGACCAGAGTTGTGCCCTGATGTCAACGTCTGTTTCGGCAATATTAGACTCGAAACGCCATCGAGTCGGATGGCTGCTGAAACAGAGGGCGGAGCACTTATGGGAACGCCCCACGTGCCGTGAAACCAGTTTTTAATCAAGAATCAAGAAGAATCAAGAAGAGAATGATAAATTCTAAACAGCACGCTATTCTCAAGTGCTGCATCGCCATCATAGATCTCCACAACTCTATTTCCAGTATGTTTTATCGAGATTGTTGACTCTGCAATGTCACGATGTCAGACTCATATTTTCTCAAGCTGTCTTCCTTGATCTCTCTTGCCTTCTGTATTGCCCGATGTAACTATGTTCTCCAGATCTCCCTGCGTCACAATGTCACCAGAAAGTTTCCGTTTGTGGTGAAACATTGAGAGAATCTAAAAATACGCATCACGCTAGGAGTCGGCTGAGCTCCAACCCTAACTATGGTCATAACAGCCAATGTGTACTTGGTGCCCCGGCTATGAACAGGTGGGATGTGGTAAAAAGCATCTATATGCAGGCATGACTATTCCCTGGCAGAGCCTAAAATTAAATAAACAGATTAGACCTGCGTAATTGGAGAGCCCCATTTAATGACGGGGAATGTATATCTGGCTGCTCCATAAAATAGTAGTAACCGTGGTCCAGAACTGGGTTCCTATAAGCACATGTCACGAAGGGATACTTGGAAGGGAAGCTGAAACTCATGACACCAACTGAGCATGTTGTAGACTCCAACTCTGCATGTTGTGGACTGCAACTCTGCATGTTGTGGACTGCAACTCTGCATGTTGTGGACTGCAACTCTGCATGTTGTAGACTCCAACTCTGCATGTTGTATACTGCAACTCTGCATGTTGTAGACTGCAACTCTGCATGTTGTAGACTCCAACTCTGCATGTTGTGGACTGCAACTCTGCATGTTGTGGACTGCAACTCTGCATGTTGTAGACTCCAACTCTGCATGTTGTAGACTGCAACTCTGCATGTTGTAGACTGCAACTCTGCATGTTGTAGACTGCAACTCTGCATGTTGTGGACTGCAACTCTGCATGTTGTAGACTCCAACTCTGCATGTTGTGGACTCCAACTCTGCATGTTGTAGACTCCAACTCTGCATGTTGTACACTCCTTCTCAGCATGTTGTAGACTCCAACTCTGCATGTTGTGGACTGCAACTCTGCATGTTGTAGACTGTAACTCTGCATGTTGTGGACTGCAACTCTGCATGTTGTAGATTGCAACTCTGCATGTTGTAGACTGCAACTCTGCATGTTGTAGACTCCAACTCTGCATGTTGTAGACTGCAACTCTGCATGTTGTAGACTGCAACTATGCATGTTGTAGACTCCAACTCTGCATGTTGTGGACTCCAACTCTGCATGTTTTGGACTCCAACTCTGCATGTTGTGGACTGCAACTCAGCATGTTGTAGACTCCAACTCTGCATGTTGTAGACTGCAACTCTGCATGTTGTAGACTGCAACTCTGCATGTTGTGGACTGCAACTCTGCATGTTGTGGACTGCAACTCTGCATGTTGTGGACTGCAACTATGCATGTTGTAGACTGCAAATCTGCATGTTGTACACTCCTTCTCAGCATGTTGTAGACTCCAACTCTGCATGTTGTAGGATCCAACTCTGCATGTTGTGGACTGCAACTCTGCATGTTGTAGACTCCAACTCTGCATGTTGTGGACTCCAACTCTGCATGTTGTAGACTCCAACTCTGCATATTGTACACTCCTTCTCAGCATGTTGTAGACTCCAACTCTGCATGTTGTGGACTGCAACTCTGCATGTTGTAGACTGTAACTCTGCATGTTGTGGACTGCAACTCTGCATGTTGTAGATTGCAACTCTGCATGTTGTAGACTGCAACTCTGCATGTTGTAGACTCCAACTCTGCATGTTGTAGACTGCAACTCTGCATGTTGTGGACTCCAACTCTGCATGTTTTGGACTCCAACTCTGCATGTTGTGGACTGTAACTCAGCATGTTGTAGACTCCAACTCTGCATGTTGTGGACTCCAACTCAGCATGTTGTAGACTCCAACTCTGCATGTTGTGGACTCCAACTCTGCATGTTGTGGACTGCAACTCAGCATGTTGTAGACTCCAACTCTGCATGTTGTGGACTGCAACTCTGCATGTTGTGGACTCCAACTCTGCATGTTGTGGACTGCAACTCTGCATGTTGTATACTGCAACTCTGCATGTTGTGGACTGCAACTCTGCATGTTGTAGACTCCAACTCTGCATGTTGTGGACTGCAACTCTGCATGTTGTAGACTGTAACTCTGCATGTTGTGGACTGCAACTCTGCATGTTGTAGATTGCAACTGTGCATGTTGTAGACTGCAACTCTGCATGTTGTAGACTCCAACTCTGCATGCTGTAGACTGCAACTCTGCATGTTGTAGACTGCAACTATGCATGTTGTAGACTCCAACTCTGCATGTTGTGGACTCCAACTCTGCATGTTTTGGACTCCAACTCTGCATGTTGTGGACTGCAACTCTGCATGTTGTAGACTCCAACTCTGCATGTTGTAGACTGCAACTCTGCATGTTGTAGACTGCAACTCTGCATGTTGTGGACTGCAACTCTGCATGTTGTAGACTGCAACTCTGCATGTTGTAGACTGCAACTCTGCATGTTGTAGACTCCAATTCTGCATGTTGTAGACTGCAACTCTGCATGTTGTGGACTGCAACTCTGCATGTTGTGGACTGCAACTCTGCATGTTGTGGACTGCAACTCTTCATGTTGTGGACTGCAACTCTGCATGTTGTGGACTGCAACTCTGCATGTAGTAAACTGCAACTCTGCATGTTGTAAACTGCAACTCTGCATGTTGTAGACTGCAACTCTGCATGTTGTTAAAAGGAAGAAAAGTCACACAACTCCTAGAATCTACCCCCTCTGTGTAGAAGACTTCTCCTCACAGCATTGTATACCGCTGAGAGTTAGTCTTTTGGGTATGAAATAAAACTCTGGGGAAACCATCACAATTTTACATAGGAAGTAAGAGCTAATCACTCGTAATTCCTAGGATCAAAACAACAATAAAACAAAAGTTTAGATTAGTCCTGTCCGAGAACGGCACAGAAGACTAATTGGGAGAAGGACTTGGTATACGCTAAAGTCATTGTGTTTACAAGCTGCAATCGTTATAAATGGTTCAAGGACATACCTCCTTAGCAACTCTTCTTGACAACTGACTGCTTATGTAATGTAATGTCATGACCTTATAAATCTAGATCAGTGATTCTCAACACAATGGAACAAAGATACCAGGGAAAATGGTCAACAACAGTGCTGGCTGACTATTGCTGGGCACTCCCCAGAGATGCTCCCCAAATAGCTGTACTAGAGACATGCGAAGAAATCTAAGAAGTAGTCTAGGACTTGATTTTTACAGGTAGGCCTATTAACTGTTGTATTATTACTATTGTCATGTATTTAGTGATGTAAACATTCATTTTTTTTTTTGCAGATTAGAATAAAAACCAGAGCTAATTTTGAAATTTGACTCATATTCGTGCTCAGCATTTCAAAATTGTTAAGAAATGACCAAAATAATTTCAGCAACATAATTTTGTGCCTTTTTTTTAAGCAGTGTGAGCGTGGATTAGAGCAGATATGTTATATTTGTGGAGAAACAAAAATGAAGCAAACGAGGTTTGAATCAGGTCTGCTTAGATGGCACCCACTCGCCTCGCAACTTGAGTCATCACTACGTCCATTTTCGACCACACATCATCCCTATATTTGTGAATGATCACAGCGACAGTACTTTCGACCTTTTCAAGCGAAACCGGGTTTGTGTTTGAGGGGTTAAAGCTTATGTTTGGTGAGAGACGATTTATTCAAGCATATTAAGTAATATACTATGGTTATATCAGAACGCATGACTTCTCCAAAATAGCGGAGCTTATATAAAAACATGTCAGAAGATATAAACATTAATAATATGGCAGGTAGGATGTCAAATAATCACTGGCACAACGATCCCCCCCCCCCCCCAATCCACCTTTCCATGAATGAATACATTTGGCACTTTTCCATTATGAATGTTATTCACTAGTCAGGGAAGTCAACATTATAAGACCTATTGGCGAATGAAATAACAGCCTTCTAAAATGACTCATTTTACTTTCTCCGTGACTGCCGTTGTTCCCTATACATTATTGTCGACAGCCAATAAAAATCCTGGCCAAAATTTCGTTATTCATATTGTGACGTTCGCTAGACAGTCCCAAGTGTAGCGTCACTACCGTAGGCAACTCAAAATTTCTTGTTTTTACTAATGAAAGTATAACTGACAAAGTATAATTAAATTATCAATGAAAATCATCGCAATAATTGAAGTGGTCTAATGTAGTGACGGCTTGTCTTATGAAAGTCACTATCATATGAAGTTAGTCACTGCGGGATTTCCAATACCAAGTTATGTTAAGTTATTTCGATTTGTTGCCAAATTTCCTTAAATTTACTTCCTAATAAGTCTTGAGTAAATCTCCAACTGATACTATCATACTTAACTTGGACAAGAAGTCGCATATAATGTATACACATTGTGTACTATCAGACGTCATGTCGTTAGCCTGTAGGCCTATTACATGAGTTGATTTAGTGTATTCAAAACTTGTTGAATCTGAATGAGGGTTCAAAACAAAAAATTGTCGTCATTGTTCTCGGGTTAACTCATATATACTCAGTCCCTCTCAACGAAGCGGTACGCCACCTGTCGAGGATACCACTCATAGCATGTAACTCCGTAGCTTCAAGCGATAATCCGCAAGGATCTTCGTAATAGCCTAATTTGTAAGCAAGACGTTGCTTGCGAGATTTAAACCTGCCACCTCTCGAGTATAAAGCGAACAGCTTAACCACCACGCCAGGGAGATTCCAGAATTACTGTGTAGTAACACGACAAGTCTGAGACATACCGACAAAAATTATACAATAAAAGAACTTGGACTATGTTTTCTCTTAAGCTCCTGTCAGCATGGAGTAATCCGCAAAACGAAATGCAATACAATGTATTATACATTGTAGTCGATAACTTGGTTACTATATCTGCAACGTTTGCCCCGATACATCCAATTTTAATGTGTCTTCACAGGTTCACTTCGAACTGGGATGGAGTATCTGTATCTGAACAAACTCTTCTTAGTCGAATGTATAACAGGTGGCAGTATTAACATTGTCTTCTCTCCCCTTTCCGGTCACTAGAACGCAGTGTAATATAGGAAAGTGACCATTCCCCATAAGTAATTGTATCCAATAGTAGAGTCGTGTCTTCTAGGAAAGTGACCATTCCCCATAAGTAATTGTATCCAATTGTAGAATCGTGTCTTCTAGGAAGTGGCTCATAACCTTTTCTCGATGATCGTCTCAATTTCATTCTGTGGTTTTCTGGTGCCCAAACGGAGGCTGTTTATTCTCGGTAAAGACAACCAAAACAGTTTAAAGTGTATCAAGTAATTGTTTAAATAGCTGCCCCTCCCTTTCGCCCGACGGGTTTGTGGCCACTAATTTCAGAATTTACCTTCGTAGTCCATCTAAAAATCTAAGTTATTCCCGCTAGGAAAAAGGGGGGGGGTGGAGGGGCATGTGACAAGTTGAGAACCATCGTCCTGACGTGGAACTTTCACGCGAATAATGTCACACATTGTACGTTTATATTCAAATACATAGCGAAATGATAGATAGACTTGAAGAAATCTAAGGAAAGAAGTAATCTAAGAATATGGCGTATGAAGAGTAATAACATGTTCCGATAATTAATAATGTAACTTACATACGTTTTATGAAATTTGAAAATACACATTCCTTCCCTGACACTGAACTGACTGTTGCTACTTTATTATCGGGAATTCCTAAAATGACAATCATGCAATACAAACGTGTTGCAGTCACGTGAAATGATACCAGTTCCGGAGGCACACATCTAAAACCCCAGAAAAAAAGAAATATATAAATGAAACTGAAATTATTACATACACACACACACACACACACACTCACACACACACATATATATATATATATATATATATATATATATATATATATATATATATTATGTATGTATATATATGTATGTATGTATGTATGTATGTATGTATGTATGTATGTATGTATGTATGTATGTATGTATGTATGTATGTATGTATGTATGTATGTATGTATGTATGCATGCATGCATGCATGCATGCATGCATGCATGCATGCATGCATGCATGCATGTATGTATGTATGTATGTATGTATGTATGCATGCATGTATGTATGTATGCATGCATGCATGTATGCATGCCTGCCTGCCTGCCTGCCTGCGTGCGTGCGTGCGTGCGTGCCTGCCTGCCTGCCTGCATGCATGCATGCATGTATGTATGTGTGTGTATATGTGTGTGCGTGCGTGCGCAAACGATACGTTTGCGCGCATATGTTCATGAAAGGAACTAACCAAGTCTAGCAGTTCCGGTGGACAATCAGTACATATTAGAATCTTATATAGAAATAGTCTGCTAACCGTGTCAAAAGCCTTATTTCGTGACCGTCAGCAGTATTAGAAGACTTAATTTCTAAACGTAAACAGGCCTTAATTCGGTACGTTTTTGATTATTGTCACGTTTTCCATTGGTTAATATTTATATACGTGGGTTAGTCTTGACTATTTTCTGGCATGCGATTCCAACTATATAAATATTGGTGAAACGAAAAACACGGGAATAATCAAGAGATGTCACGAAAGAAGGAATCATTAATTCAGCTAGAATATCTGTAGTTCTATGTCAGTAACCACGGTTAGATTCACGAAAGCCATAAAGAGTGGCTTCACGGCATTTTCCCTGTAGTTGACTACTGTGACTGTGGTAGGATACGTTTTGCAAGCAGTTATAGTCGCTTTAGAAGGATACGTGAAAAGACCGTACACGTGATGTTGACAAGGGAGACGCCTCTCTAGTTGCTGCAGTCATCTTTGTCATCCTTGTTCTTGTAGAGATTTACTATCTTTGCTTGCAGTGGAGGATTTTGCCTTCTCTCCGAAATGTTATAAGGTGTTGGTGCGGATGGTGGACGAAGACATCTCTGCTTTCCTTTAGGATTTCACCAGGAATCATGCTGTTGCTGTTTTCTTGCCCCTTAGTTAGTTTATTTGCTAGTTTATTTATAGCCTCAAGAAGTCAGCAAGGAGGTTAGCCTCTATAGGTTCAACATCAAGCTCTGTATCTCAGATTTATGTTCAAATATTTCATCTAGTTGTGGGTCTGTAAATCTGTTTTCGGAATACAGTGTTGAGTTGCTTTCGACCCATCTTTCAAGTTGTTTAATTTTGTCTATTATAGAATCTCCTGCTTTATATATATATATATATATGGCTGTATATTTGTACTCTCCCGCCCCGTATTTGTGTGTGCAAATGTCATATTCTACATTTATAAAAATACAATAATGTCAATATGCTACACAAAATCGTTGAAAGCAATCCAAATTTTAGTTGGACAGTAGTAAATCTTGGTTAATTTACAGATGAAAATCAGAGTTTCTGACTCAATATGGCTACTAGTCATGTTTCCAAGATGCAGCAATTGTTCTTGGATAGTCATAGAAAAATTTCCCGCTGTTGCTTGTCATAATATACCCACATCTCAAAGGCATCAATTTTGTCGTCTAATTGTTTATTTAGTATCCATGTTTCTGAGCCATACATTAATATGGAATAGATGTAGCATTTTATAATTCTCATTTTTAACTTGTTTGTAATTTGTTTAGATATTAATAATTTCCTCATGTCATTGAAGGTACTTTTAGCCATTCCTATTCTCCTTTTAACTTCTGTTTCACATCTGCCATCATTTGTGACTATGTGTCCAAGATATTGATACTGTTTTACTTGTTGTAGTTTCTCTCCCTGTATGTTTATGTTTACCTCCTGTTCTTCTGTGTCTTTGCTGATTATCATGGTTTTTGTTTTTTGAATGTTTATATCCAGTCCATATTCATTACTTGATTTATTGACTTGATCTATTAGTCTTTGTAGTTAATGTTCACTTTCTGCCAAAAGAACAGTGTCATCTGCATATCTAATGTTGTTTATTATTTTCCCATTGATCTTGAGTCCTGGTATTTCTTCTATATTTTTAAAGATATTCTCTGTGTAGATATTAAATAGGCTTGGTGATAAGATGCATCCTTGTCTTACCCCTCTTCTTATTTCTATGTATGGAGAGTAGCTGTTTTCACACTTTATTGATGTAGTTTGTTCCCAATATATATTTCTAATCAGCCTGATGTCTTTTCCATCTATGCCTATTTCTTGAAGACATTTGATTAATTTTTCATGTTGGACTCTGTCAAAGGCCTTGCTGTAGTCTATGAAGCAAATATAGATACTTTTTTGGACTTCTATATATTTATCTATCACTAGCCGGATACTCAGTATAGCTTCTCTGGTTCCTTTGTTTTTCCTAAAACCGAATTGTTCTTCACCGACCTCCATGTCTATCTTGTTCTTAATTCTTTCATGTATTATCTTGAGAAGTATTTTAGTTAGATGGCTCATTAGACTTATTGTTCTATATTCTGTTGTTTCGTATATGATTTCAGTATTGCTGGTCCATCATTGTTGTGTATTGTTGGTTTTTTTTTGTTCCGTTGGTCGTCAAACAGTTCTGTTACATAATCTGCCCATCTTGTCAGTGCTTCTGTTTTATCAAATATTATTTTACCATTTTTATCTTTAATGCAGCCACCCCCATTTATAGGATTTTTCTTATTTGTGTTCAGCCGTATATCCTTATGCATTAATTTTGTCTTCTGTTGTATGGACATCTCTATTTTACTGCATTTTGTTTCTAGCCATTGTTTTTTTCACCGTTATACACAAGATCTAGTCATATCGGGATTTCCCGCTGTTGCGTGTCAGAGACGAGATCTCGTCATAGCGAGTTGCTTAGAGACAAGACCGGTCACCAGCATAACTTCTCAAAGTAAACACACTTTCTTTAGTGATAATTATATTATTGTCGTGATTTTCGTTGGTAACTATTTATCTACTTGGAATCATGTGCCATAAAAGGCCAAGACCGATTAACAATTGCATGTAAATAATAAAATATTCGTCTTCTAAATGATGTTTACTTGTGTTGAGATGTATTATGATACAGGTGAAGGTCACTTCAGAGATCACTAGTTGGCGGCTTGTTAAAATGTCAGAGTATTGATCAATAAGTTCCTGGAAAGGAATTGTCTCCGGAATACCAGAATACGTGGAGAGCATTACATGCTATTTACAATAATATTAATAAATGTACTTTGATATCCACTCTACTTGCATTATGCGGTTCACTTCTCTGTAGTTTTGTTGATGTGCTCCCTCCATGTAGATCTTGTCAAATGTGACTCCGAAATATGTGTGTTGTTTATTCAGGAACTCTCAATTTTCCTTGATGTCACACACGTTTTGTTGTTGTGAACGAGTATATAGAATAATGATACACTTGTATATGTTGATGTTGACACACCATCTATTTGCCCGTGTCGTTAAGAACATATATAGCTCTATCTGCCTGTTCCGTAGTCACTGTTACATGTTATTCCTTGTTCAATGTTACCACGTCAGTCAACAACATACAATGCCACATTTCTTCCATATGGAAGCTTATAATTAATTTTTATCTTATAGAAACAATGTGGGAGAGTAATACCTCTCCCTGAGGTACTCCATGACATAGGACTCTATACCCATGCAATGGGAATATCTTTGCCATTTGAATACAATTTTTTTTTCTTTTCAGTCCCCCAAAATTTTTTGTTTACACAAAATATAAATATATCCATAATTGCCCGCTTCACATGTAACAAAATAGGCAACTTTAAATCTAAGTACTTCATCTGACCTTTTTTGTCAGTCATCTAGGTACAGGTTACGCAAATGTGGCCTCTTTTTTTTTAACAAAACAAACACGTACATTATTAACAAAGCGAAATATCGATAAAAATGCATTCCACAGAAGCTAAGTCTACTTGCGGATTCGTTGATCTGCCCGTTACACACTGAGAACCACAACACCCACCCCGTCTTTCGACCCTGGGGGAGGGGTGTGGGTGTGCTCTCAGTGTTTAGTGAGCAGTTCGAAGCATACCTAGCGAGTTTTTAATCCGAGGTCAGCTAGGTCACGAAATCTGAATGCAGCTATGCGTAATATTAAAAGGTTGGACTTAACCACGTAATGGGACCGAATTTGCTTGACAAATCTAATCCCCCACCCACCAATATTTTTTTTCAACGTTGCTCGACTGAAGTCATAATTAGCAATTATAAATGACATTGTTTGGAATCAGGACTATTCTGATGAACAGATTTCGTGAGTTCTTTTCTCAGTTAGGATCGATATCGACCTGACTACTTTTCTGTGCTTGGATTGATATCAACCTGACTACTTTCCGATGTTAGTTAGTTAGTTAGTCTTAGGATCATCATCACTGTAAACTGGACACTTCCATAGTTGCTCCGATCTCTCCCTGAGTGTATCCACCATTACACTTCTGCTGACAGTACCAGTCCTATGCTGGTTGATCATCATCTGCGCCCTCCAAAATGTTCACTTCTAGCAACACCGCATTTCAAACCCTGATATTTAATCCTGGCCATTGAAACGGAATCATCATCCAAACTAGTCTCACTCTTGCTTGCTATATCTCTTAAGGAGTTCAAAACGTCAGTTCGATCCATTGCCCTGTGCTACAATTGCGCATGACGCCAGTTGATCTGTTCTCTAATTGTCCCGAACACCTGCATGTCCCTGCGCGAAAATAAATGTAACCACCTTCAGCATCGCCTTTCTCAAGGCCTCAATCCACTGTTCGTAAATGAGACCCACTTGTACCTTCCTAATCACACTCATAGTCACTCAAGATGTAGACCCACTTTACCCTCTATGTGCATACTCACTCAAATGCCATGGCCACTGCCATAGTCTCCATGATCATGCTACTCGTAGTAACTGTAAAGGTACTACTTCCTCCCTCGCTTTCACATAACTGTGTTTCTTTCAATGTTACGATGTCAGCAAAAATAAGTTTTCTGAAAAAATTTTTGAAGACTAGTAAAAAGAAACAAAGACAAATACAATGGAAATCCCGTTATACCGACTTTGTACTAAGCGATTAGAATATATGCACGTTATAACCACAATTCATTATATGCAGTTGTATACCGGTAATAAACTTTCCGATGTTTGGATTGATATCCACCTGACCACATATGCCAATACTTCTGATAACTTAATACAGAAAATTTTTCTGGAGCAATTAATGAAGAGTGAACATTGATGTTTTCCCCCGATGCCTAGGAGTTGCAACCAATGGAGCTTCCATTTGTGTAATGGGAAATCTCTCCATAATTTTATTTTATTTCTAGAAGGCTCTATTCTCAGCGCTGACATGTGTCTTACACAGAGAGCAATGCTATGTTAAGATTAATTGTATATAATACTAGACAGCTCATGTGTGAAACACGTATTAGGAACAATCTAGGGTGTCTATAAAGTCGCAGTACACTGCAGTCATAGAGATACAATCTGTATGTATGTATATATCTAATTAATTATCCATCCATCCGCCCATCTATCTATCTATCTATCTGTCTCTCTAATCTATCTGTCTGTCTGCCTCTCTGTCTGTCTACCTAACCATCTACCTACCGATCTATCTATCTAACTACCTTCATTGTCTACCTACCTACACATATTTGTCTATCTATCTATATACCTACCTGCCTACCTTATCTTATATTGCCTTGCATTGCCTTGCCTGCCTATCTCTGTCTACCTATCTATCTAGCCATCCATCAATCCATCCATCTATGCTCCTTGCCCGCCGAATATGACAGAGCAGAAGCCAGTGATCTGCGGTACGAGTGATGTGATGCCACTGTGTGTAATTATTTTTTGATGTTGATACCCGTTGTCATACATTTTTTAATGGTTGTTTTGCGATCTGGTACCCATTTTAATGCTTGCAGTGGCAGTCTGTTTTCATTCCGTCCAAGTGTATGTTCGATATAAGTCTATCGCGTTCTTCTTATTGTAGTAGAATCATATTGCTGTTTGGTGTCTTCTCTTACTTGCTGTTTTGACTTGAATTCTTCCCAACCAATATTAAAGATTATCCTAAGACATTATTTAGATACGAAATAAATACTGCAAATACATATCACGTAGTCTTACTGCAAATATACAAAGGTGCACAGTGACTTTGGTAGATATATATATATATACCCTATATATATATATATATATATATATATATATATATATATATATATATATATATATATATATATATATATATATATATATATATCACATCATCATCATCATCAAGTGCCGTGCCGAATGGCGTTGGCGATCATATTTCTCTATGTACATCGATCTCTCATATATGTCATCAACTCTGTTGGTGTCGTCAATTAAAGCAATTTAGCCAAACTGTCCAATATCTTTTTTTCTGGGTCTTCCCCTTGATTTTTTCTGAGATCAGTCAAAGACATCTAAATATATATATATATATAAATATACACAATTGTGTCACTATGCGTCACAGTCACAGTAAGCGTTGGTTGTCAACAATCATTGCAGGAATGTTCCGTGAAGTATTTACCAAATCCGTATCCAGACTAGTCATGCGTGATGATATCACATAACGTAATTCATCTTGAATGATGTGACCGATCATTTATTGCATTCTGTATATATTGCGCATTCATGGTAGCAGCGTTAGTGTAATGTTAAGTCGTTCGCCCACTGACCAGCAGCCTCGAGTTTCGAATCTACTGGTTATTTGTGTTTTGAAATGAAAAATTCTCTAGTGATTCATTTAGCCACCAGGGAGTATGATATCGATTGTTCTGTCTCTGGGAAGATTGAACAATTCCATCATCGCTACTAAACAAGTGCAGTAGACAATGTTAGTCAGGCGGCTTCTGATCTACCACTGACGAGGCAACTGATATATTATAAGAAAAAGAAACCGTGTTCATTACTCAGTTGACCTTTACCTATGTCGCCAGCCAATGAGAAGCACGGGGAATAGTCGAATATGCGCACATTAATGTATACGTTCTGAAGAGAACAGTATTCTCAGGTGTCGGGTCCCGTAGTGTAGGCGATCATGCGGATCTACAATTACACATTTACCAGGATAGTTAACTCTGCTATACCTCGATTCCAGACTATCTAATATTTTCTAGTGTTGTCGCCCTTAAACTCTCTTGCAATCTATCTTGCCCGATGTAACTATGTTCTCCAGACCTTCCTGTCTTATTAAGTATCCAGAAAGGTTTCCTTTGTCGTGCAACATTCAGAGAATCTAGCATTAAGCATTACGTTGGGAGTCGGCAGAACTCCAGTCCTGACTATATTTCTAACTGCTAATCTGACCCCTGCCCTATGCGCTAACTTCAGTGCTAAAGGAAAATGAATGAATGTGTTATAGTGCCCGATCTATGAAGAGGTGGCACATGTGATTTGGTGAAAAGCATTTATGTGCAGGACTTGTCAACTACATGGGAGATCTCTAGATATCTAGATCCGAGGTGTCAGTCATTACTACATGTACCTCATTCCCCTATGAGAACAAATTTCTTCGGCGTACCCCTCCCCCTGTGCCTAATAAAAGGTATTGTCCTTTTGTAAGAGATTCATCAAGGTTTTTACGCTTTATTTTGATACTATTTTTAAATCTATCATTCACATACAAATCAACAGAAAAAAGTGCAAGTGTTACCATTATTTGTAAACAAAACGTACTAGTCACGAGACAAAGTAACAGAAGACGTTTCGACTCAAAGCCTTCATCAGTACGAAAGATAACAAACAAAACAAGCAATATACTAAACATAAGAAAGCACATATTTTGTTTATTGTGAAAGTGGGAACCTTCATGTAGACTCCTAGACCGGTTTGTAGCCACAAATGTTAAAATAATTGGCTTCCCCCCCCCCAAAGCCTTTAAGTCTTCGTGGTCACTAGCAGAAACATATAGACCAATTTGAAACCACTGAACTAGATGACCGGGAATCAGCTCACAGGTCTTATATTTTTGGAGAAAAATCGTATTTCAGAATCCAAGTTTTGAACCATGTCTACTCACATGGCTCCCACCAGCCTCGCAATTTGAGTGGAAGACGAAGACATTTTATTGACTTCACTAAATCTAAGTCTACATTGATCGGACAAATTTTAATTTAAAAGTTGCTGCCAATATGATCACATTTTACCTGATTTTTTCATTTTGTTTACAAAACTTCTAGTTTTTAAACAGTCGGATTAATCCAACTTCATTTACGATAGAAACAAAACAAAATTAGAGTAGATATAATTATCATTTTTATGCATCGTTATTATCCGGATACTTTAATTAAAGCATATTTCAAGTAGCAATTTATGATAGTGAATTCGCCTGTGTGTTGCCGGGGCCCGAAAGGGGAGCAAAGAATATCAACACTGTTTACCTTTCACGCATGTCGTAAAAGGCGACTAAGGAGGTTATGGGATGGAGTTGGCTGTCCCATCCCATATAGGGTCAGTGACCCAAATCATGCTGAATTCGGATGTGTCAGGCCGAAAGGCGCAGATATCGAAGCAATGCTGTAAACCATGACACAACGCATTCCATTCTCCGGACTACATCCTGCTAATCTGCTTGAGTTTGAGAACGAACGAAGAAGAAGAAAAAGATAGTGAATTATGGGCACTTATTTCTCTGTTTACACAATTTACTTATTTCCGTTATAAAATTATGTTTGCTGAATATTTCAAAGGAATTAGCAAAAGTTATATATTAGTGTTTCTATGGACCATGGTACCCCTTTCTCTATAATATTTTTTTTAAGGGAAAATAGTTTTTTTTTGCAAAAAAAATGCATAAATATAATAATGTGGTCATCAATACTGAATATTTCATTGTAGAAAACTAAGTGAAACTAAATGAGTAAATTACACCTTGTAGAAATGCGCAAACATTTTTTATTTACATCATTTTTTGCCAAAATATGTAATTACACATTTACAGAATTTACAGATTTAAAAACATGCGAAATAACATATGCATCATGTATCATCTTGAATTTCTACAGTTATCCAACGAAAAACATCTGGCTTTAAAGGGAAACAAATGTGGAAATTGTGAGTGCAAAAATGACCAAGTTATCTAAGTCAAATTGGTTTGTTGTAAAAATAAACTGCACCGAGTAATTAGGGTTTTAATCAATCAGTGACAAAGAGACAAGCTCTCTTCGAAGTGAGATGATTCAGAAGGATTGTGAGAATACTAGTGACAACTCGGAGAGAAAAACACCAAGAAGTGATAATAACATTAAACAACGAAAAGGGGGGGGGAGGAGTGATGGCTCTTAAACAACATTATAATAAAAAACTGGGAATTGTTGGTCATATAAAGAGATACATTACAGTAGATACATTAATAATGGAAGGTATAGTCGCTGGTAGCAGGAGGTGAGGGTCGACAGATGCGACGATGGATATAAGACTTCTCAGATTGTTTAAACATGTCCTTGGCTGCGACAGATAAAAAGTTGGCCAGAATAGGGAGGAGTTGAGAAGATATATAAAGAAGACTATGTTCTAGAAAGACTATATCACTTGAAGAAACAGTTATATGTGGCTCAGGCTGCAAGTGACAAAAAGCCTTTCGAATGGTCACCAACTTTCAATGATAATTTCATTGGCTGATGAGAGTGACCAGTTAGAAAGCCTCATATTACTGTAAACTGATGTGGTCAGCCTTCTTACCCATTGTTTTGAAATTTGAGTTTAAAATATGCCCTGGATGTCATATGATGTTATCGTTCGTGCGTTGCATTTCCTGAAAGGGAAGCTTGGAACAGCAACAGTGGACCACCTATGCATGTTGTAAGAGGCAACTAAGGAGATTATGTAGTTAGAATTAGTTGCCTTAGTCTATAGATTACAGTAACCAAAATGTCATACTGAATCAAGATGTTCTATATGGAAATGGCATGCTGAATCAATATGTGCCATTTGGAAATGATCTAATAATTCAAGATTTAAGCCATAATACAAGACATTCCATTCTTTGGGCTACATCCTTCTAACCTAATAGAAAATCAGAATGAATGCATTAGAAGGGTTTGGTACATAAAACATATTACAATAGTAAATATGGACCGATATTTGATTGCATGTTCAAATAGTAAGTCTATATCTATTTTTTTTTGTTGTTGTTGCTTGAGGCGTCGCATGATTGAATGACGATCAATTTTCTGGCTATTGAACGTTTGAGAATGTTGTTAACTCCTTCAAATCCACTTCTTTTTTGTCTTCATCTGTATCTTGCTGTTTTCATTTTCAAGCTGTATGCTCTTGCTGCTGGCTAATAATGGTTCATTCTCATTAGGTGACCGAACCATTTCAGTCTCTGTTTTTCATTATATGTGAACACTGATGTTGTTTCAACATTTCTTGTAATCTCCTCGTTTCTTACATGCTCTCTTCTTATTCTGTTTGCTGCTGTTTTTAAAAAGATATCTCATTTCACACGCAGTAAGCTTTCTCTCTTGTTCTTTAGTTAGTGTCCATGTCTGACATTGAAAACCTAATGTTGGGATGAATATTGAACTTATGATTTTTTTCCTTTTTGGTTTCCATCATGATAGATTTGTGTTAAAAAAATTGGTGTAAGTTCATAATTTATGTAGTTGGCTTCTTTGAATTCTTGTCTCGAGGTTTCTATCCATTCTTCCATTTGGCTGTAATAATTGTCGATAGTAAGTATAGGTAGAGATGACTCTCTTGTTCCATATGTGTAATTGTAGATTGGGGGGGGGGGGGTTAAACTCAGAGTCTGTGTGCATATGTTATTATGACTCCAGGGGTTGGGAACCTCCGGCACGCTAGTCCAAATTATCCGGACCGGTATTATTAAAAATTATAAGTGCTGACAAGTTTCTTAAAAATCAATGCAAGTGGTGATTTCACACCCGGTATAGAACCTGATAACTTTAGTAGGCAACTTTCCATCTTTCCAGACGATAGTATTATTGTTGCGTTTTAATAAATATAATCTACGATCCATAAAAATAATGGATGTAACTCACAGGACTAGTCTGAGCCACAAAGAGTCATCCACAGTATGTACAAGGAATCATAGGCGCACTTGTACCATCGCGGACTGATGTGTCTTCTTAGAGGTGCGATTCTTGAACTAACTTCTTCTTTTGTCTTCATACCATTCTTGTTCTTCCTCCTCCAAGGAATACGACTACTGGCATTCTGTTCCCATGATTCTGTGTCAATGCCTGTATCATGCATATTGCTTTTGCACACGTCTCTGTATCGAAGTAGATATTAACCATGAGATCTTTTCCCAGAATGTAATTCTTCATAAAGTAGATCTTTCAGTATTCTGTCATCCTCTCAGTGTGTTCCAACCGTCTAAGTATGTGCAGACTGAGCAGAGAAATTACTGTGATATTATCTGTTATGTACACTACATCAGTGGAAGAAGTGGAAGAATAGACATGAGAATACATGTTATTTATAATACATCAGTGGAAGAATAGACATGAGAATACCTGTTTTTTAAAATACATCAGTGGAAGAATAGACATGAGAATACATATTCTGCACAATACATCAGTGTTCGTGTCTTTGTCCTGCCATCTAACTTCAAAAGCAGTACGCAGGCAACGCATGCTATAGTTGTTTAGTCGTCTCTCCTGGTGGATATAGTTTACGCAGTTTCACTGCCGCCGAGAAGGGTGCTGAGGACACAAACCTGGTAAATTAGGAGTTCAGTTTATATTGTTAATGTTCTGCTCCCCAGGACATAGCTGTATTAATAAATAGTTATCAATGTGTCTATACCTAAACATACACCTGTAGATGCCCACAAGTTAAAAACATGTTAAAATGCATATTGAGTAACATTAACCTGGATAATCAAGCTCTCCTATTCACTTTTTTTATCACCTCCAGCTCGCGACCCTTTATTTCTGCATCAGACAGTCAAACGTAAACTTTTTTTTAAATCAATGAGTGTTATTTCTTCAATATGTCAGTGTTCTTATAAAAACATCAACATTAGTAATAATTAATGCAATTTAACATTTAATGTAAGATATTTGTAGGTCTAGTTGTTATCGATAAATAATTCAATAATTAATCCTCGATTACGCCATTTAATGTTTTCCATGATACAAATTATTATTAATGAATATTTCAAGTGTTTGGGAAAGTTGTATATTAATGTTTCAATAGACGTGCTATCATTATCTCAATAATGTGATTTTTAGAGATAAAGGAGTACATTTTTTAAAACAAAAATTGAAAGCATAAATAAACTAAAATGGTATCAATGCTATATGTTTCATTGCAAAAAACTAACTACGGGTAAAATTTAATTAAATAAGAAAAAAATATCTTGTAAAAATGCAACATTTTTATTAACCCATTAAAAAAAAAATATACCCATTTTTTAAACAGTCCCCTGACTTTAAGGGGAAATTACCATTAAAAATTGTGAACACAAAATGGTGAAGTCGAAATGGTGTGCTGTGAAAAAGTCCCATATAATATAGGTTTATCATATAGCGGACAAAATATACTGGGTTTTCTTTTGCAAAGTCATGCGCACACTTGCCGAACGTTAATCATTCTGTAAAGATTAAAAAATTGACATCCATCTACAGGTTTATATTACTCAGTCTCTAGTTCTATAGACTGTAGACAAAATACTAGGCCTAACTGTTACAATGCTCATAACCTGTAACTGGGACGTATAGGCCTACTAGCTTTCACTTAGGGTACTTTGTCCATAGTGCAAAATAAATATAATTGTACTAACAAACTACAACAAATGAGTAGATAAGCATTAATTTTAAAATGTTGAGATGTTTTATTAAACAAAAAGTTCTTGCCAATTAATATTTATAAATACAACCATACAACTTTAGACTTACCGTTACCACTAGAACTGATAATATGTCTAGTAGTATATTGTTCTCTCTTGAATTGAGGCGCGCTGTTAAACTAATTAATATTAGAAATAGATTAATACACAAATAAAAACTGTGTCAATTAATATAGTTTTTTTTAAATAGTTAAAACAAATAAAAAGAAACATACTGGTACTATATGTCAATACATTTTTTTGATTTAAATGAAGCACATAAACATGGCACCTCTCGAAGGTGGGTGGGGTTTCAGCAACAATTTTTTGATTGGTTGAAATATATATATATATATATATATAGGACAGTTTTGAAATAAAGTTTGTCATATATAGCAGCACTTATATGTGCTATTATTATAAATATATCACAGCACTTAAAAATAGGAACTACAAAATGCAATACTTTCTAAAAAAGTTTTTAAAAAATGTTATGTAATAAAGAGTCCCAGATAGAAAATGTTATGAACTCAAATCTTGTAGTGCTCCGTCGAAGACGGATGTGTCAGGGCACTGACGCAAATAACACGGCGACAAAAAGCATTTCCATTCTCTGGAATACATCCTGCTGGAAGTCTAGTAGGACCATGGTCCTGCTGTAAGGGAGATCCAGCGGGAGTTTGAGAATGAACGAAGAAGAAATCTTGTACTACAGATATAGATGTGTTTCAAGTGAACGAAAGAAGAACACATCATGTAGTAGATTGATAACCATGAAGAGATGTTAGCGTTTTTCATTGTGAAGCAGATATGAAAAATATAGTTCAACTGTTTTTCCCTGCTTTTTCAATTGTGTTTTCTATCTTTATGCTTTTGGACACATTATGAGCTAGGGAGGTCTGGAGAACATAGCTACACTCGACAAGATAGAGGGTAAGAGAGATCGAGGATGACAAAATGAGAAAATATTAGTAGAAAATATACGTGTACTACCTACCGTGATGATGATCTGTCGACTGGCTAATTAACAAACATACGACCAAAGTTTATTTATTGCCTTTACTCTGCCTTTGCAATAAGGCTCCGCAGGATTTAATGAAGATTAGTTTTCGGGCTGTGGCGTGTTTGGTCGTTTGATGTACAGTAATATTATGATGTATCAGAATGCTCGTAACTCCTTCAATCCACATTTTTGGTCTTCCTTTGCATCTTGTCGTTTCCATTTTCACATTGTATGCTCTTGCTGCTGGTCAAAAACGGTTCATTCTCATTAAATGGTTAAACTATTTCAGTCTCTGTTTTTCAATTTATTTGACCACAGATACTGTTCCAACTCTTCTTGTAATCATTTCATTCCTCGCAAAATCTTTTGTACTGTTTTGCTGTTTTTCTTTGACATCTCATTTCACACCTCATTTCTACTCTCAGACATCATGTACAGATCGAATTAACAGAACCGACATCATGACACTCCAGGCATACCTTCAGGCGACATGTCAAACCATCAAGTGACATGACGAGTGGCGTAGGTGATCATGCTTCTCCACAACCTCTGTCTCTTGTGTTGTTAATAAGTTCAGTTGATGACTTTTTCTGTGTGCCAAAGTGACAATCCATCCAAAATATTATTTTTTGTCTTCCCCTGTCTCTTCTCCCCTTGATCTTTCTGGTGGTTACTAAATGTTCAAGTTTTACTTTTCTCATCACGTGCCCTAATAATCTGGTTGTCTGTTTCTAATATTTGCTATAATTAGTTATTTAATTTCAGCAACTCTGAGAACTTAAACATTCGTTTTCCTTGCTGTCCATATAATTTTCATCATTCTTAGTAAAAACCACATCTCTGTTGCCTCCAGCTTACTTTGGGCACTTTTGTTTACTGTCCATGCTTCGCTTAAAGAAGGGTAAGATCAATAATACAATCCCTAGCACTCGAACTCGTGTATGCAGTGATATTACTCCATTGTATAGAAAGTTTCTCATTTTTTGAAATCTTGATTTGGTCGGTGCTCTGTACAATCAGGTATCTTGTACAGATATAATTAACAGAGCCAATATCATGACATCCCAGGCACACCTAAATATTTCTATAATCTTGAATGAAATTCGGATTATAGATATATGCCAAAACTCGGTGGATGTGTCGTTTTCGCAAAGTCACACTCTTCTGTACTAGAATAATTCTAGTTTTTTTTACTCAGTTTCCGAAAAAATTACTAGAAAAAACTATATCGGCATGACATTCTCCGTCATGTCGCAGTTTCCCATATCGATACCATACTATATTTTTTGGGGAAGAGCGCCCTGAACGATGATTATTTCTTCCTAGTAACTCACTTTCTCTCTTAATGGAGTTCTGTACAATATTGTACTCATGAAGATTATTATCTCTCAAGCCTCGACTGTCCGTTACAGAATTTGCATATCTTTTAATGGCATTATGTAGGATTTTAATTACAATGACAATGTTACAAGTTTTTACGCAATATAAAATACACACACTTGTGTAACTTAGAATGTTATTTTCCCGAGTTTCCAGAAACATAAAAATTCCTAGTAAAGAATATAAAATGTTTAGAAACAATACTAGTATCAGCATAGCCCGAACTAGTAATTTTTGTACACAGAAACAGGAAAGATTGCACTCTTTATGTTGTAAAAAGTAATGAAATTAAAATAATATTTCTCCAAAAATAATTACAACTACAGAAAATAGTAGGATTGTCACTTCATTGACAGATTTACCGCTGGAGTTGTTTTTATTGAAGCTAGATTCTGCCTTGTAAGCACATGCAGTCTGATTAATGCAGTTGTCCATGTCATCATGTTTTGTTGTCTCAGGTGTCAAAGTTTCTTGATGGTTGTCAATCTGTTTGTCTGACATTTCACCTGAAATGTAAGGGAGAAACAATGTACACTGAAAATGCAAAGAAATGAACAGAATTTAGAGACAGTCAATAATTGGCGTCTACATTTGTTGCTACATTTCTACTCCCTTACCAGCCAACAAACTCAACAATTTAGGGATCACATGTTTAATTATGAAAACAAAAAAACGCATTTACCCCTCCACCTGCCACCTCCCCTTTTAACAGAATAAGTACAAATGAGTCATTATATTTTCCTATTTTTGAAAAAATATGAAATTCATAAATTCAAATTTAAGTTGAGAATAAAAGGTTTTGCTGATGGCAACTTTTGTTAGCACCCCCCCCCCCCGCCTTGTCAATAAATATTAAATTTTTTCAGACCCTCCCTTCTCCCCCACCCCATATTTACTGACGTAATATTTGGGTAGCTATTTGACTGGAGGAGATAATGCGCGGATGGACAGCAGAAAGACGGATGCACAGTGGCCCTCGACAATATAAGACCTACTGGTTTAAGCGTATTTAATGAAACATTTATCTATTCCCGTGATTTGATTGGTCATTATGATTATACTTTGTGTGACAGCTAATGGTAATCGTAGTAAAAGTCAAAAAGTGTCATTACTTAAAGGGTGTGATATCCTACTTGCCAATAGACGTGCAGCATGCCAGCGTGATCCAATGCTTTATCACCCGATACAGTTACAGCTCACGCCAGCCAATCTGCTCGTTCATTTCCCGAACACTCGCATAACCAGACATGAAAATAAAGGAATTAATTGAATACAGTATATTTACCTGTTTCAGTAACAGAGCAAACCGTGTGGTTGACCACGGTTGGACAATCTTGAAGACCACAAATTGTGTCATGAAACATGTCACATTCTTTGATTTGTTGATCACATTTCTGACAAGATGAGCATGCTTCTCCTATCTGCAGAGATTCTTTACCTGGGTCCCTGAAGTAACCAGGTTCACATCCAAACAGAGTGGGAGATGTTTTGTTACATGATCGAATAATGACTGCGTGTGTTAACTCTCCTGACAACACTCCACATTTCAAACATTGTGTGTATGTGTGTACATTGTCATTCATATAAGTACCATCAGGACAAGGCAGACATTCATCGCTGATCTCCTTAAAATAGTGCCCTGGTCCACATACAACTGGCCTCACCTTACATAAATAATCGTCCCCACTCAAGACAGCGTCGTAGTTAGGAGGACAACACATGGTGTCATGGTAACCTTGACATTCACGAGTAGGAAACGCACACTCTCTACATTTCACACACTCGTCCTTGTCTCGGCTGTTCCTAGCTTTGATTCTGTAGTATCCTGGTTTACACAGTATCACAGTATCATGAGTTCTGTTGCACTCTGAGACAAGAATTTCCAAGTCTGGGTCTTTAATCTGTGTACAAGGTTGACATTTCCTGTATGAGTGTTGGCGGTCAGAGATAAATTCTACCCTATTTTCACACGAACGACAAACATCAAAACCATCTTTTGTTGTATGCAGTCTAGTCCCTGGTAAACAGAGTAGATGACCGCTGGTGTGGTCGTCAAAGAATATGAAGACCAACAGATACACCCATAAGAACATTATTACGTTTGAAAGTAATCGTCCTTGCAGACACTTTACTGCTGCATCTAAAATAGAAACAGTAATTGTTTATATTTTTGTGTGAATTTCAATACTTCCTTTTCTTTTACGATATTGGAATATGTCCATATCTGAAGTTTTGCCTCTTCTTAAAATTGTCTGTAGATTGTTGTGTTGCATTAGTTGCATTGACAAATTTAGTGCAGGTGTTGTTTTTATACACGCTAGATTCTGCAAGATTAACATAAGCGGTAAGGTTCTTGCAGTTTAAAAAAAATTGGCCATGTTTTCATAGAATTTTTCTGTGTGGTAGGTGTCAATATTTATTAATGCTAATCAATCTGTTTGATATTTCGCCTGGAATGTGAGGGAGAAATAATGTACAATTTAAATGTGGAAGAAAATGCTGTATTGGTATAAAGATGAACAGAACATAGGGGGATGTCCATAAATTAAGTCAACAATTTTGCTCCAATCCACATCCCCCTTTCTCTTTTAATAAAAAAAAAAAGCAGGATAAGTACAAATAAAGAATAATTTTTCAGATTTTTAGAGATAAAAAATATAATTCAAATAATTTAACAAGTGTATATAAACAGTTTTTTTTTTGACGTCAACTTTTCTCAATCCCACCTCTTTTATTAACAGCTGTCAAATTCTTGTATTTCCCCACCATCTATAAAACACTGACGTAATTTATAGTTAGTCCCGTGAGGTTGAGGACATGATGTACTGTTGGGAAGTACAAAAAGACAGATGTACCGTGATCTTCGTATTATAAGACATACAGGCTGAATCCTCCTTAATAAGTTATTTGTCTATTACCGTGATTTTTATTGGTCACTATTATAACACTTTGTGTGCACAGCGACATTCATTGGAAAATTCAAGAGTAATTTTAAATGGCTGGATTTTCTATTAGTCAGTTAGTGTGCTGCATGTCAGATACAGTTGCAACTCACGCCAGTCCATCTGCTATTTCATACATCCAACACCCGTATGTCAGTCAGCCAGTTTCTCTTTTGCTAAGTTTGGCACATATGGCGGATGCCATAGTTCTCCATGCCTGTCGGTCAGTTGCTAGGGATTGCAGATCATACCCGCATGTCCAGACATGAAAAAGAATAAATTGATTGAAGTATATTTACCTGTTTTAGTGTCAGAGTCAGTTGAGATTACTGTGTCAATGACCAAAGCTGGAAAATATTCAAGATCACAAATAATGTCATGAAATATTTCACATTATTTGATTTGTTGATCACATTTCTGACAAGATCACAAATAATGTCATGAAATATTTCACATTCTTTGATTTGTTGATCACATTTCTGACAAGATTATCATGCTTCTTCATTCTGCAAAGTTGTCCCTGTAGTAACCAGGTTCTCATTCAATAAGAGATATGTTCTGCTACATGGTCGAACAATGACTGTGTTTGTGTCTCTCGTGTCGGACATCAAACGAGAGCTGCCGACGAGTATCTCTGCTTTCAGTAAATCATACAATGGGCTTGACGTAAGTCCTTACTCTGAAGGTGAAGAATAACCTTGAAATTGTGCACAGTGCTTATTCTTTCTCATTGTAGCGACGACCTGAATGTATATATTTCTGCCATCTCTGTGTCTTAAAAAATATCAGAATGAAACAGCCTTTTTTCGAACTAAACTAGTTCATTCTTCATTAGAAAACTGACCCCACAGCACGTGGGGCATTCCCATAAGTGCTCCACCCTCTGTTCCATCAGCCATTCGACTCGATGGTGTTTCGAGTCTAATGCCACCGAAAAAGACGTCGATATCAGGGCACAACTCTGGCCTGTGCGACAGGTTTCTTTGTTGTTCCTCCCACCCACGCCGTGCTCGTAACTAGTTCAAGCACAACGTCGGCCCGTCGGAACAACATGGTAACTGTTATCGAAGGTTACGACTACTAAACTAGTTAACGCAGTCAGTATGACATTTTCGTCACTGTCAGAATGATACATGTAACGGGTCTTTTTTTTTAGATTTGGGAAATGAAAAAGAAGCCAGATAAAGCCACATCCGAAAATTATGATAATTGTGGAAAATGTAAATATTTAAATCATTAGCTGTTTGCAGAACAAACCTTGTTCTATAGGAGGGCTCATTGTTTGAAAGCAAATGCAAAATTTGAGAGTGCGTTATCCCTCGTTTTCTGGCACAGTCTTTCTTAGTTTGGTAACGAGATGTGTATCGTACATTAAGTCTTGCCATATTTTCATAGGGCGGGTAATCTTTCAGTAATGACGTCCCAAAAATCTTTGACGCCCCCAAAAATAGGCACCATACATTTTTCGGAAGATTTCTGAGCTCTTGGCTTAACATATGCTGGCGAACCCAGAGTTTTCCACCGTATGCTAGAAATTTTGGATTTTAGTATGAAAAAGTAAAGTTTCATCTACTGTCACCATGGTTGTCATAGCATTTCGTGTGACTGGTCACATCGATCAACCCTTGTATGTTACTGTTCACAAGTCAATAGACTTGAACCAGCCCTCGTTTGTTACTGTTTACAAGTAAACAAACCTTGGACCCAGATGACACACAATTTTCTTATGTTCAGTCTGTTGTGTTCCACCGAAGACAGATATGTATGATGAGCCACATACACAAAATACTACTCAAGATAATACATAAAATAATTAAAACAAAATAGACATTGAGGTCGGTGAAGAGCCAATTCGGTTTTAGGAAAAACAAAGGAACCAGAAAAACTATACTTAGTATCCGAGTATTGCTAGATAAAGTCAAAAACAGTGTATATATATATGCATATATATATATATATATATATATATATATATATATATATATATATATATATATATATATATATATATATATATATATATATATATATATATATATATATATATATATATATATATATATATATTTATAGAAATAAGAAGAGGGGTAAGACAAGGATGCATTTTATCACCAAGCCTATTTAATATCTACACAGAGAATATCTTTAAAAATATAGAAGAAATACCAGGACTCAAGATCAATGGGAAAATAATAAACAACATTAGATATGCAGATGACACTGTTCTTTTAGCAGAAAGTGAACATGAACTACAAAGACTAATAGATCAAGTCAATAAATCAAGTAATGAATATGGACTGGATATAAACATTCAAAAAACAAAAACCATGATAATCAGCAAAGACACAGAAGAACAGGAGGTAAACATAAACATACAGGGAGAGAAACTACAACAAGTAAAACAGTATCAATATCTTGGACACATAGTCACAAATGATGGCAGATGTGAAACAGAAGTTAAAAGGAGAATAGGAATGGCTAAAAGTACCTTCAATGACATGAGGAAATTATTAATATCTAAACAAATTACAAACAAGTTAAAAATGAGAATCATAAAATGCTACATCTATTCCATATTAATGTATGGATCAGAAACATGGACACTAAATAAACAATTAGAAGACAAAATTGATTCCTTTGAGATGTGGGTATATAGAAGAATAGGGAGAACATCATGGAAAGAGAAGAAAACGAATAAAGAGGTGCTAAAGACACTTAATATGAAGAAAGAACTACTAAGAGAAATAAAGATCAGGCAAATAAAATACTTTGGACACATTAAAAGACATGACACCCTATTGAAGACCTTACTTGAGGGTAAAGTCAAAGGGAAGCGAGCAAGAGGTAGGCAGAGATACAAGTGGGAGAGTAACATTACACGATGGACAGGTTACAGTCTAGCAGAGTGCACCACCAAGACAAGAGACAGGAGATGTTGGAGATACTTTGCAGCCAACCTTCGTTGCGGAGACGGCACTTGATGATATATATTTACTTCATAGACTTTAGACCACAGCAAGGCCTTTGACAGGGTCCAACATAACAAAATTAATTGAATGTCTTTAAGAAATAGACAAAGATGAAACAAAAATATCAGACTTATTAGAAATATATATATTGGGAACAAATTGCACCAATAAGGTGTGGAAACAGCTACTAACCATACATAGAAATAAAAAGAGGGGTAAGGCAAGAATGTATTTAATCACAAAATCTAACATATACACAGATAATATTTTTTAAACATATGGAGAATGACAGGACGCAAGATCAATGGAAAATTGTAAACAACTTGTGATATCCAGATGACACTGTCCTTTTAGCACTAAGTGAACAGTAACTACAATGATATAATACAAAGATGATGATGATGATGTTCGTCCGTTGTGATCGACGATGACCAAAAACTCAACCATAATAATAATAACAATAAATAATAAAATAATAAAGTTAATAGTGCGTTTTTAAATGACTAGCAAGTCCAATGCGCGCACAAAATGTTCTTTTACAGAATTGACAACAATAGAAGGTATCTGTGTGAGGTTGAGATGTTTTTTCTTTTCTACGTGTCTGCTTCTGTCTTGCAGTTTCTTGTCTGAATTCTTCTGCCGCTAGTGCTCCCGTTCTAATGCTGTAACGCCATGCTGTCCTATCCTGAGCGAGGCTCTCCCAAGCGCCTACGTCAATGTTAAGATGTTTCAAGGATGACTTGAGCGTGTCTTTGAAACGCTTTTTCTGTCCACCAGAAATCCTGCCTTGAGTTCTCCATAATATATTTGTTTTGGCAAACGCGAGTTCTCCATACGCACAAGATGGCCTGCCCAGCGTGCCTGCGCCTTCATAAGTATTGTGTGGATGCTTATTGAGGTTGATTTTTCCAAGACCTCGTAGTCTGGTACTTTGTCCCACCAATGGATGTTTAGTAATTTACGTAGGCAGGTAAGATGGAAATGATTTAACTTTCTTGCATGTCTAGCATACACTGACCACGTTTCGCAGGCGTATAGTAAGGTTGGTATAACAGCAGCATGATATACTTGTAGTTTGGTGGTTGTTCTTATACCTCTTCTGTCCCATACATTTTTGCGTAATCTGCCAAATACAGCACTAGCTTTTGCCAGTCTATTGTTAATTTCCACATCAATGTTGACATCGCGAGAGAGAGAGTGCTTCCAAGGTAAGTAAAATTATCGACTACCTGCAGTTTTTACTGATTGACGATGATGGAAGTAGCAGTATGTTGGCTATTTGATGTTGCTTGGTGCATGACTTCTGTTTTTTTGGTGTTAATAGTGAGACCAAAGTTGTTGCAGGCCTTTGAGAAGCGGTCTATAGTGCTCTGCATGTTTACGACAGAGTCAGCATACAATGCACAGTCGTCAGCATAAAGTAATTCTCTAACAGTACTAGATTTAGTTTTCGTAAGATACAAAGATACCGGTATAATGTTCGTATCTACGGTCACCGTGCTAAAAATAGCACACTGTTGACATTTTTAAACAAGCGACGTCATTGAGTTCCGCTAGAAAATCCGGCAACCAATCAAATCCCGCGTGCGATGACGTCACACACCCAACGAACGCCAAGCGATTTTGTGCGTGGCGGACATTTAAAAAAAATAAAGATTTGATCGATTTGAGCAGAGATTTCACTAGCGGAAATCTGCAGTCGCCTAATTTAAAATGTAAACAGTGTGAAATTGGTAAAATGAAGCACTTACCTTATTCACCGGATAAATTCTCCGCAAACCATGTATTAATTATAATATAAATCTCAAATCATAAGAATAACACAAACCATGAGCACCGATCCACTTTGTTGAAATGTGCGGGCTTTTGCTGGTTTCTGATCACGCCTCGCCCAGTGTTGCCAACTCATTTCATCATAAGCACCAGATTTTCTTTCGAATTTTTTTTTTCAATAATTTTATAATTTGAAATAGAAACTGGACATTCAAATGCCATGAGGGGGGAGACCCCCCTCAACCCCCCCCTTTTTGAACTTTCAAATGTCATGAACTCTCAACCCCCTCCCCCCGGGGGAGACCTCCCCGGCCCCCCTTTTTAAACATTCATATGCTATGTATTCCCCCCCCCCTTTTTTATACCATCCCTTCCTCTCCTTTTTTATTATATTTTATAGTCTATTAATCAAGTAATTATTATGGACTAGATATAAACATACACATATCTACGTCACTGCTGACCCAGATGGAAGGAACTCACAAGGAACTCACAAGCTCTTTCGTTAGTCACGACATTCAAAATACACAGGGAAATGGTAAGTGAAGTGAAATAATTGAATATTTTTAAGTGCGTAGCCAGTAATATAGTTATTTAATAATATTTTTAAACAATAATGTTCAATCAGACTTACCTCTATCTTGTTGTTGGAATCTCCATCAATATTCTAAACGCCAAACAGCAGAAACAAATAATATTGGGAAATCCCGATAGATTATTTCTGAGAATTAGTATTTCCCTAGAAGTTACTCATTGCATATTGCTCGTTATCTCTTATTCATTGGGCCGGGGGGGGGGGGGGGGACAAACAAACAAACAAAAAAACCCACTAAAATGTTATACTGTAAATAACTAGAGAAAGTAAGTTTCCTTTTTTGAAGATATTCAACTATAACTGTACCATAATCTTGTACTTATAAAATAATAGTGTGTAAATGTTTCTGCTATCGACTGTTGGAACATGAACTTTCGATCTAGCATCTTCGTTAGAATGTACCACAATTTAATTTACTCCTACCAGTGTGTCATTATGAGTAATACTTATCCTCAGCATTTCTTCTTCTGTGTTCATTCTCACACTCCTGCAGATTAATAGGATGTAGTCCGGAACATTGTGTCATGGTTTACAGCATTACTACGATATATGTGCCTTTTGGCGTAACACATCCGACTTCAACATGGAGATGGGTCACTGGCCCAATATGGTATGGGACAGCCAAATCCATTCCATATTTTCCTTAATTGCTTTTTACGACATGCAAGGACGGAAGCAGTATTCATATTCTTTGCTTCCCTCTCGGACCCCAGCAACACACGGAAGTCCCTCAGCATGTAAACATTAGTATACAGATGAACAGAAGAAGGAACTGAATTGTTATAGAGATGAACAGAAGAAGGAACTGAATTGTTATAGAGATGAACAGAAGAAGGAACTGAATTGTTATAGAGATGAACAGAAGAAGGAACTGAATTGTTATAAAGATGAACAGAAGAACGAACTGAATTGTTATAGAGATGAACAGAAGAAGGAACTGAATTGTTATAGAGATGTACAGAAGAAGGAACTGAATTGTTATAGAGATGAACAGAAGAAGGAACTGAATTGTTATAGAGATGAACAGAAGAAGGAACTGAATTGTTATAGAGATGAACAGAAGAAGGAACTGAATTGTTATAGAGATGAACAGAAGAAGGAACTGAATTGTTATAGAGATGAACAGAAGAAGGAACTGAATTGTTATAGAGATGAACAGAAGAAGCAAGAAGGAACTGAATTGTTATAGAGATGAACAGAAGCAGGAAGAAGGAACTGAATTGTTATAGAGATGAACAGAAGAAGGAAGAAGGAACTGAATTGTTATAGAGATGAACAGAAGAAGGAACTGAATTGTTTTAGAGATGAACAGAAGAAGGAAGAAGGAACTGAATTGTTATAGAGATGAACAGAAGAAGGAACTGAATTGTTATAGAGATGAGCAGAAGAAGGAAGAAGGAACTGAATTGTTATAGAGATGAACAGAAGAAGGAACTGAATTGTTATAGAGATGAACAGAAGAAGGAACTGAATTGTTATAGAGATGAACAGAAGAAGGAACTGAATTGTTATAGAGATGAACAGAAGAAGGAACTGAATTGTTATAGACATGAACAGAAGAAGGAACTGAATTGTTATAGAGATGAACAGAAGAAGGAACTGAATTGTTATAGAGATGAACAGAAGAAGGAACTGAATTGTTATAGAGATGAACAGAAGAAGGAACTGAATTGTTATAGAGATGAACAGAAGAAGGAACTGAATTGTTATAGAGATGAACAGAAGAAGGAACTGAATTGTTATAGAGATGAACAGAAGAAGGAAGAAGGAACTGAATTGTTATAGAGATGAACAGAAGAAGGAAGAAGGAACTGAATTGTTATAGCGATGAACAGAAGAAGGAAGAAGGAACTGAATTGATGAAACAAAACTTAGTGATTGTTGATCTATTGCGTCAACGATATTTTCATTCATCCATTACTATCCCTCCTCAATTTTGACTATAAAGTGTCAGGTATTCAGGTCGATTTCTGTGGGATTTATGCTTAATTATGTAACCCCGACCCGCTTCCTCCCATAACATTTCTTTAGCAGAAAATGTACACAAAAATGACATTGTTTGTTTAAGATTTTACGAAAAATAAATACACATTTGAAATATTTAGTTGGTGTATAACCAGAGTTTTGTTGACGTCAACTTTTTCAAACATTTTGAGGCCTCCCCCCCTCCCTAATGATTACGTAATTTATGATAACCCTTTAGAGACGATGATGTACGGTTGTGAAGTACAAAGACTACAGCGATCCTCCTAATTATACCATATAGTGGCTCACGCCTTCTTCATGATTCATTTAGATATTCCCGTAATGTTAATTGGTCAATATGATTATACTTTGTGTGACAGCCAATGATAATCATTGGAATAGTCAAAGAATCATTTAAAAAAGTTGTATTTTCTATAAGTCAGTCAGAGGACAGTATGTCAGCCTGATCCATTGCTGGATACAGTTTCAGCTGACGCAGGTACCATCTGATATTGCATTTTATTCAAAACCCACATGGTCAGAAATGAAAAATAAATGAACTCAGTGAATGAAATATATTAATCTTTTTTAAATATCAGTCAGTCGAGATTTCAGACACCTTTTGGTTAGTGACCCCAATTGGATATTTTTGGATGCCACAAATCGTGTCATGAAACATGTCACATTCATTGCTTTGTTGATCACATTTCTGACAAGGTGACAATTTGAACATTGTCATTCATATAAGTACAATCAGGACAAGACAGACGTTCATATCTGATCTCCTTAAAATAGTGCACTGGTCATCATACAACTGGCCTTACCTCTATCTATCTATCTATCTATCTATCTATCTATCTATCTATCTATCTATCTATCTATCTATCTATCTATCTATCTATCTATCTATCTATCTATCTATCTATCTTATCTTATCTTATCTTATCTTATCTTATCTTATCTTATCTTATCTTATCTTATCTTATCTTATCTTATCTTATCTTATCTTATCTTATCTTATCTTATCTTATCTTATCTTATCTTATCTTATCTTATCTAATCTATCTAATCTATCTAATCTATCTAATCTATCTAATCTATCTATCTATCTATCTATCTTATCTTATCTTATCTTATCTATCTATCTAATTGTCTGTCTGTCTGTCTGTCTGTCCGTCCGTCCGTCCGTCCGTCCGTCCGTCTGCCTGCCTGCCTGCCTGTCTAACTGTCTGTCTGTCTACCTCCTACCTACCTACCTACCTACCTATATTGATCTTCATGTTGAATTTTTTACATGTTGTGTGGAGTATGTTCATATGGTATTGCAATTGTTCTTCTGATGTCGCTATTAGTACTTGGTCGTCTGCAAAGAGTAGTTCGTTCAATGTGTCTTTTATGTTATCTTCTTCGTTGGTACTTGTTAGTTTACAGATGTGGTCGATATATGTTATAAAAAGTAGAGGGGATAGGACACACCCCTGGCGAACTCCTGATTGAATGTGGAACTTACTGGACACACCTACATTTGTTCTTACTGCACATTAGCTATTAGCATAAATATCCTTGCATATGTTGATTAAATGTTCTGGTACTTCGTATATTGATAGTGTTTTCTATAGTTGTTGTCTGTCTACTCTGTCGAAGTACTCTACTGGCCTCACCTGACATAATCAATCGTCTCCACTCAAGACAACATGGTAATTACGTCGACAACACATTATGTCGTGGTAACCTTGACATTCACGAGTCACTACATTTTCACACACGTTCTTATCTCGGCTGTTCCTAGCTTTGATAGTAGTATCGAGTTTACACAATATCTCAGTATCATGGGTTCTGTTACACAATGAAACAAGAATTTCCATGTCTTGGTTTGTTATCTGTGTACATGCATGACATTGCGTCTTTGAGTGAGGCATCAGAGATAAAGTTCACACCATTTTTACATGGAAAAGACACATCATTGCATGAACTTGGGGTATGTAGTCTAAGCCCTCTAAAACAGAGTAATTCACTTTTGATATAGTTAATGAATATGAAGAGTAACAAATAAATCATCATATTTGAGTATGAAGACATCCGTTATTATGAAATCTTGAGTTTGATGTCTGAAATATCATCATTAATATGATTAATAACATGTTGTGTGACCCATCGGCGTTATAAGACATAATGGCTATTAGAAAATAATACTTCTAAAATTACTATTCCCTTGATTTTTACTGGCTGTCACACACAGTATAATTATAGTAGCCAATGAAATTACGGTAATTGTCAAACGAGTCAATAAAAAGGCTTGTTTTTTTTATCTGTCTTATATTATCGACAGTCACTGATGTAATAAGTAAACATTCGGAACTTTCTTCACTTCGAAGACAGTCTTCTTCTGTTTCTGTTGTAAAACTTCTGCAAACCTGCAGGATATAGTCTAAAGCAGTGTTTCCCAACCTTTTTTCACCAAGCCCCACGTAAGTATTTCTCAAATTCTGATGTCCCCCCCCCATGTTAATATTTATAAATTGTATTATTCCACCCTTGAATTGCCCTCCTGAACAATTAAATTGCCCCCCTCCCCTGTGAACCCCACGTTGGGAAACACTGGTCTAATGCAACGGTTCTCATCATTTCTTTCGCTCGTGTCAAACCACCACCCCTTCATAGGCCCAAACTGTCTTCCACCACCCTTCACCATGACAGAAAAAAAACTTCAGGATTTTATTAAAGAATTGAATATGAGATAAATATTATATTAAGTAATGTTTCCGTAATCTATAGTAACTATCAAATGAAAACCAAAAAAATGTAAATTATAAATAACAATAAACACAATAACACGGACGTTTTCCACATCGCAGTCCAAACAGGACCTTTCTCGAGAAACGAATACACAACATAAAAAAAACACAAGCATAAACTTGTTCAATTATTTTTATTGTACGGAAATGTTTTTACCAAGACATCTATGTACATGGAAAGGAAGTAAATTACTAATCAAAAACTTTACGAATCAAGTTTTAATGTATTCTGTGCTTAGGTACTCTTCTATACTGCAGATGATCACGAATAAACTGAGGTAATGTCCATCGCAAAAACAGAAAGAAACTCCACTATTCTCATCGATGACCATCAAATTAAACAGGTGAAATAATTCACTTATCATCATATCAACAAATATAAAAAACACCAAAGAAATCGAACATACATGTAACATAGTATACCAGGTCTTAGGGCAGGTGTTCCCTATTTTAAAAAACAAATATGTGAACATGAACACCAAATCTGCACTATATAAAACGATCATCATATAATCACTATGCTACACATGTCAAACGCGGACATTAACAACAGAAAATAAAGCTTGTTATAGCAGAAATGACACTACATAGAATCCTCGGAATAGCAATAGGGATACATCAGAAATGAAAACATCAGAAGACTAAGAAACACTTTGCCAATCCTGGATTACAACAGAGGTAACAGATTAAGTGATTTTTGCATGCTTCCAGACTACCATCAGACAGTGTCCTTCAAAAAATCATTACCATACAGGCACGATGGTCACAAGGCCAGGGACAGACGATGGAAAACATGGATTACAGAGCTAACGAAGGAGCTAACGAAAACAAACATGTATAAAGCACACACAAAAATCCATTTCCAGAGAACTCTTGTACCTCTGACGCTGCCAGGCACAAAGGGATATAAGGCGAAAAAGAAGAAAGTATGATGATCACGCATATATATGTATTTCAGCCCGACATTCTGACTTCAATATTACTTTTGATTTATTCTGACCTAGTGATGGGACACCTCAGCCATGACCTTCGACGTTTAGAAGACCTGTTCGAAGAATTTAATTAGGCCATCATTTAATACGTGTTTGATTATTCTCGTTCTTACCGTTGGTAACATTTTATATGGTTGCAGTTGCCTTGGTTATTTTTGGCATTCGACTCCAAGTATATAAATATTGACCAATGGACACATGAGAATAATAAAAAAATAAAAACGTATGAAGGCCTAATTAATTCTATGTATAGGTCTTTTATTACACACGGCCACGTCTAAATCTAGCACTATGACCTAGTGATGGGATAACTAACGTTGCTCTCAACCTAGCACTCTGACTTAGTTATGGAATACCTAACCGTGTCCTCAACCTAGCACTCTGACCCAACCGTGTCCCTAGCACTATGACCTAGTGATGGGATACCTAACCGTGTCCTCAACCTAGCACTCTGACCTAGTGATGGAATACCTAACCGTGTCCTCAACCTAGCACTCTGACCCAACCGTGTCCCTAGCACTATGACCTAGTGATGGGATAACTAACCTTGCTCTCAACCTAGTACTCTGACCTAGTGATGAAATAACTAACCTTGCCCTAAAAAACTCTAGAAATAGCGTTAAACTTGTTGGTTTAATGCATGACTTACTCCAAGAAAAACCTTTCAGCAGAAATAATTAGCCCTTCATTCGTAACATTTTTTATTATTGTTGTTCTTAAGCTTGGTCACTATTTTTATACTTGGAGTCGCCTTGACTATATTTGGCATCCGATATTTCTAATATACAGATAGTGACCAATAGAAATCCCGAGAATGATTAAGTAAATTAAAGTAGGAAGCATGAGGGTTAAATGAAAAAAATTCTTAACGTTGACGGCTATTGAACCAGGTATGTTCTAGCGGCACCGAATCGGTGATAAAATATGTGATCTTGTCAAGATTTCCAACCGGTGTAGTCAAGTCACTAAGAATTGAACAATTGATACAAGGACAATTACAACAATAACGAACACACCGTACCAAGTATTGAAGTATCCACAGGAACATAAACACAGAAGATCCCTATTTGTATACAAGAATAAATTATAGTAGGGAGACCCTGTTTACTTGAGTAGCAAGGCGATTAGGTACCGCAAGAACGGACCTAGTTCAAATCCCGTCCGCCGCGTTAAGAATAATCTAGAAAAAAACTATTGAAGACTAATTAATTCTGCGACTATATATTCTATACTGCCGATAGTCATGGTTTAATTAATATACTGAGACATGTTCTCATTTGCTATATGTTTAGACATGTTTTCACTTGATATATGTTTAGATAGGTTCGCATTTGGTATATGTTTAGACAGGTTCTTATTTAGTATATCTTTAGACATGTTCTCACTTGGTATATGTTTAGACATGCTCTCATTTGCTATATGATTAAACTGTTTCATGTATTCAATCCAGAGACTCTTTTATTAATTATACAATATAATACCCAGCCTAATCATAGCTATCGATAGTAATGACCAACGAGCTGAATCAAAACAAGACTTAATTAAGGCGTATTTTCAATTATTTCCGTGCACTTATTTGGTCGGTGTTGGCAGTGAACACATATTATTTAAAGTGAGCTTCCTACGCAACCTTTTATGCACATTTACCTATCGAGCATTACTTTTCTAAATCCCTAATTATATTGAATCATTATTGTTTATTATATATATATATATATATCAAATTTCTTTTATTACGTATATATTCTGTCGTTCCAGACCAAGACATTATAATGTGAGTGACTGTACAAGATGACCAACTTGGTTAGAGAGCTACTTGAGGGTGGAGTCGATAGGAGGTGAGCAAGATGTAGGCAGAGATACAAGTAGGAGAGTAACCTCACAAGATGAACAGGTTACAGTCTAGTAGTGTACGCCACCAAAACAAGAGAAATGATGTTGGAGGTTTGTTGCAGCCAACTTACCTGATATATTGTTGAACACTGATTGATATCCTGGTCAGTTCTACAAGATATAAAATATATTCTTCTACCAAGAAACCAAAGCATTGATAATATTTTGGAGAGGAAAGCAAACAAACCTATATATCTTCCTTCATTAGACAAAGGCGTTGGACTTACATCGGCCATGTTCTCAGAATGAACAACCTAAGAATTCCCCAGCAGTCACTATATTGGGTGCCATCTGGAGTAAGAAGAAGAGGGAGACCTAGAGAAACTCTACGAAGAACCATTAATAGAGAAGGCATGCAATGAACCTAAACAACACGTAACAACTGAAAGACCTGGCAACACAAAGACAGAAATGGAAAGCTATGGTTTCTGCCCTATGCGCCGTCTATGGTTCTGGAGGAACATAACATAGCATAACAATCCTGGATAATTAAAACAAAAACAGTAGAGTTCCATAGAGTGACTAAACGTCATCAAGAGCAGACGCTCAATGACTTATGACTCAATCAAAGACAAGACAAAACTGATATATGAAGAAAACATATACCTTGTAAAAACTAGATTTTTGACTTTTGGACGACATAAAGAGTTAACTGAACCATCATCACGTCGTTCCAGGCACATAATATCTTAAGTATAGTTGATAATACAATGTATTAGACAACATTTCTATATAACTCGCTTTGTGTGCACTTTATTGAATCCCATACTCTTCTATGCAAGCATTAATAACAGAAAAAGTATCAGAAACACCTGTATTGATATCTCTGTTTCCGTTATACTGTCCTACCTCCTGTTTATTCTGCACCGTACACATTTTTCGAAGAGAGTCTGAACGAAGATTTGTTTCATCAACGATATTTGCATATTCATTCTGGTTTTCCTTTTCTTCGATCTTGCACTCAAGACGTTTATGCGTATTACTTTTCTCGTGTAACAATTTGTCTTGATTTTCCTTTACAACCTTTTGTTCACGGACATCGTATCCGTGTATTTTATTTACAATGAAAGTGTTACGGACTGTTACACAGAGTAGTACGCAGATCACCGTGTAACTAATAAGATTACCTTCTCCAGACTGGAAAAGCACAATACATACAAGCACAGAAATCAGAATGTCAAGGTATGTTACTAATATTAGCACAAGCAGTTCAATACTCTTGTGAATTTTGGACCGAGAAAAATGAAATTTCATACGCCAAATATTGTACGAGCGATTAGTTGATAAAAATATTGAAGATACAATGAAACCTTCCACAACACCAACTAATGCAATTACAGACAATATGATTATGAATGTTGTACTCGGTGAAGACTGTTGTATTCTATCAGTTGTATTGACAGATGTCGTGTTGGTCTTGATTTTATTCAAGTTAGATTCTGTCTTGTTAGCACGTCCAGTCTGGTTAGTGCAGTTGTTTAAGTTAGCTGTGTTTTCATCAGGTTTCTCTGCTGCAGGCGACATATATTCTTGATGTTTGTCAGTTTGTTGATTTGTAGATTCATCTAGATATGAGGGAGAGACAATGTAGATTTAAAATATGAATGAATGAAATTTATATTAGAATGGAGTGCATCGTAGCGATCTCCCGGTCACCATGAACTTGACCATCTCTGGTAGCGATGAATATGTATATATTCACTAAAACGAAGTTTACTCTTTAAAAAGATATAGTATCAAAGTTTTAAAGGGCTAATTCTCTTTCAGGGGCTAGACACATCACCACTAGAATTGGTCAAGACCAAGTGGACCGGGAGATCGTGATAACAGCTCCAAAAATTGAAAGAATATAGAGGTAAAAAACCAGCGGTTATTAAAACTTTTGTTATCTCATAATTACTAAATTTAAAACTTTTGTTATCTCATAATTACTAAATTTAAAAAATGTCTGCCACCGACTCCTAAAATACGTCTATTCCAAATATGAAACGAAAATATTCATGAATGAATTCTCTGTATGTTTCTCGGTCCATTCCACCTCAATCGTCATTTTGAAATATCTCATCCTAGTGTATCTAGAGCATATTTTGAGATATCTCATCCTAGTGTATCTAGAGCATATTTTGAGACAGACTGAATATTTGAGAGCTGGCTTCTGCAGTAAATTATCAACTTACACCAATTTTGAAAAACAAATCTATCCCGATGGAAACAAAAAGGCAAATTATAAATTCAATGTTCATCCCAACATTATGTTTTCAGTGTCAGACATGGACACTAACTAAAGAACAAGAGAGAAAGCTTACTACGTGTGAAATGAGATGTCTAAGAAAAGCTGCAAACAAAAAAGGAGGAAATCATGTGAGAAATAAGGAGATTACAAGAACTGTTGGAACAACATCAGTGGTTAAATATATTGAAAAACAGAGATTGAAATAGTTCGGCCACTTAATGAGAATAAATCCTTATTGGCCATCGGCAAGAGTAGAGCATACAACATGAAAATGAAAACAGCAAGATACAGAGGTAGACCAAGAAGAAGGTGGATTGAAGGAGTTACCAACATTCTGACACGGCACAGTATTACTACAAACCAAGGGACCAGACGTGCAATAGCCCAAAAACCGACCGTCATTCAATCCTGTGACGCATCACAGCAAAAGTAGAGAAAATAACGATTTTAAATTAAATTATATAGATTTTGAATTGGAAATTAAAAAAAATTAAATTGAATTAGATAGATAGATGAAATTAGATAGATTTTAAATTAGAAATTAAAAAAAATTAAATTGAATTAGATAGATGGATGCTCATATGTATCAAGTCTTTGCGGACACTGAAAGTAACTCGTGTGTAACAGCATGAGCTCAGCTGTTCCATGAGAGCATTCCGTTTGTGAAAATATGTGAGTAAGAGGGACGGTCCCAATCTAACCTACGAAGTTTTGCTGGTACGCCCCTGAAAAAAAGGAAATGAAGCGTCAAGCTTCTCATTGAAAATACTCCTCAGATGGCATGTTTTCCCAAATGTACAAAACGGGTATCAGAACAATACATAGGATGGAAGTTAGAAAAGTCATTTAGACAGCCCAGACAGACTGTCTGAGAAGAAATATGCATACGCTAAGTGTAAGGCAAATACTAGTATCTGGTTACAGAACCCTTCACAGATAGCGAGAGATGGACGGCGTGAAATGCCACACATTGAATGTTTAGCACTTGTGTAAATATTGTCACTACGGACGCTAGTGGCACGCAACGCAAACGTGTGTTTTTCTAAGAACGCGTCATGCGACGATCAAGTGCAACTTTTGTTTACCTAAGAACATGTCAGATAATAGACATACTGGAATCATACCAGGTAGTAGCGTTCTGGTTGGTCTGAAGTTGGTATGAGGCAACGTGGGCTTATTGTATGACCAGAATGATCAATTTCTGATTGGCCAGAGGTTTTCCTCTGGGGAAATGAAAGCCTTTGATTGGTTGGAAGTTTCTGGAAATTTGGAGGACCTTAAGAGTTGAGTTAGCAAGAGGATTCCATTATCGACTGCCGATCCGGGCGGTCGCATTCACTCCTGAGGAAACAGTTCCTAAACCGCACAGGCGGTTTGTCGTGGAACCTACACGTAGAGTTAAAGATCTGTCTATCACTAATATTGGAGAAAGTGAGATTAGAGTTGAATGAGATGTTTGATTATTCTCATTAAGTTGATACCGTAACATGTGCTTATTCATTTGGAAGTGTTAGAGTCGTTTCATTAATACTTTAACCTTGCACATTTTATATTCATATTCTGACGTCCGTTTCGTAAGACAGCCAATGCTCCGGAATTTGTTGTTCATATTAAAAGTCGTTCTTATATTGAGACAAGAAGTACCTTTGTGATTATTTCATGTCAAGAAGAGTTCCACAGGTTTAGACCTGGCCACAGCACCAGAGGTTTCAGAAATGATCTTGTCTACGACGCTTGACAAGCATCTTGTTTTATTGTCACACTTATTTGTGATGCTGATGCAGATCATATATCTGTCACACTAGTCTGTCCAGGACAGGCAGTCAATTATATCTTTCTATCACACTTGATTGTGACGACTTGTTTATCAAGGACACCACGTACAGATACTTTTCAGATGTCACCTGTATTGTGACGTACGTGCAGAGCTTTTACCCTCTATCACACGTGGACCTCCTAGGTTTACGAATCACAGTTTTATAACCGCTATCCTAAAAGAATTTGAATGGGGGAGGTCCGATCTATGGTTACAATATGGTGGAGTTGGTTGGTTAAATCAAGAGTACCTTCTATGTGATGTACACTACTTTTAACGCACACGTTAGTTTGGTATTTTATACTGTTCCCGTTAAAGGTTTACTTGCAACTGTTTAATGTTGTATGAGGGATTTTTTCTACCAATTATTGTCCCTATAACTTATTGATTTTATTATTGGTAATAAATTTGCAATCCAATAACGAATCAACATAGGTAAATACTATTTCAGAATTAACACTAGAGTCTGACTTAGATCTTTATACAAATTCGTACAAGAATCCAGTGTCAGATCAGTGGGTCGACAACTCATCCAGTGTCAGATCAGTGGGTCGACTTGCAACAACTCATCTATCCGTAAGAATATATACACACCCATCACCATCAGAGATGGTCAAGTCCATGTTTACCAGGAGATCACAACGATGCACTCCCATTTTAATATAACATTCATCCATTTTGAAAAAAAGTTAATCAACACACAATTCTTTCTTTCCTTTTCTTCTCTCTTCAGTTACTGTTCCTTATCTAGTTAATAGTTATGTAAATCAAAATACTCATTTTCTAAGATCAAACATTTTCTCTAACATCGCTTAAATTCATTTTTTTCAAAATTTCTGTTCAATTATAATCATTAATAATCTTCTTTATAATCTTGAACATGATTGCACTATAACCATGAATATAATCAATTTTAATATAAAACAATAAACATCCACATAATTCTTTCCAAACAAACACCAAACACAACACCAAACATATATGTACTCATCTTGAATTTAAAGGAGAAATAATGCTTTTTCAGGATTTCATCTTTTTCCAGGTGCTTTTTTCAAGCTTCAGTCAAGATTGTAACAGCGAACATCGCGAAGTAGTTGATTAAAATCTTTGAGTTCATTTGGCGGAACTCGTCTGATCTATTCTGTAAAAGATTGGTTTCTTTTCTCTTATACGTTCATATAGCTGTTCTGCGATGTTGGCCACGAGTATTTAGCTGTTATGAAGAACCGGATCCATTCTAAAGTGTAGGTCATGAAGAAAAGACGAAGACTACCCCTTCTACTTTTGACAAAAGATAAATTTTTGCAGACAATGTAATAATTCATCCATATGCCTCAGTGAAGAATTGCATAATTATCTTAAACCATTGCGAGTCTTGGTATGAAGAGGCGAGCTGGCGGTTACACGTTAATCAGTCCTCAGTTTCATTCCCGTTATATTTGTCCTTCTAAGTTTCAAATCGAAGATTAGTCGAAGTGCGATGTTTGTATAAACAAAGTAAGAGTTATCTACGAACAGTGGCCATGCACGTCGGTACCTCTAAGGAGTGTGTAACAACTCACCTGCCGAATCAACCAGCCATGAAAAGGATGGCACTAGATCGTCGGACCCATACCGGGCCGTCTCGGCAATCAGTAACTCGAAAAGGCGAGGCCGAGACGAGTAGAAGGGCCGTTGGGATGAGCGTGGAGGCCTCGTGAGCGATCCTGGGTGGAGCCACCACGGGTACATATCTTGGTGGTAGTAGCAAATATTCAAGCGAGAACTTTGAAGACTGAAGTGGAGAAGGGTTCCATGTGAATAGCAGATGAACATGCGTCAGCCGGTCCTAAGAGTCTGCCCGCAGTCTATCGAACGGGAATCAGGTAATATTCTCGAACCTGGACACGGAGATTGATCCCTAAGGGCCACGTAAAAAAGTAGATGCATGACGAGAGACGAAAAGACAACATACTGAATACAATGAAAGGGCAGCACAGCGACAGAGGGCAGGGCCAAGTGCAAATAGATAGGGAAAACGTTCCAAGGAAATCGAACTATAAGCTCTGTTAGCTTGAGATAAGTTTCGAGTTACCGGTGCTCATTACGGGCAGAGACCAAAACCCAATCATGGGCGCCCCGCAAAGAAAGCAGCCCTGGTCCAACTCTAATGTCGAGCTTTCCTATACCGGAAACATGCGGTGAGAAAAGGATCCGTACCCGATGGGCTCAGGCACAAAATGGGAAAAAGTCGCTCAGCTCGAGAACACGCCTTGCTCCTAAACGCTTGGTGAGACTCGGACTTGGGCGAGGGGTTCACAATGTCGGTGAAAGACACCTCGGCTAAGGAGATGATAGAGTTTTGGTCCAACTCTTCTGTCGAGTTGTCCCTTAACGGGAACCAGGCTCCTGGGTGAGAAAGGTTCAGTACTCGATGGGCACAGCACATAACGTCTAATTACTCGAGGCAAATTCACTGACGGTGGAACACTTCTGGCGAGATAAATGTAAACGACAATCGTCTCGGCGAAGAATCATTACACACCTGCCCACCCGTCAACAGATAGGCAGGCTATCACAGGCTAAGAAAGCCCACTACCCGAATTAAAGCATGACTAAAACGGATGCACTAGGCCTCGGATGTCCGGGCCACTGTATTTACCTGTTTTCTCAATGATCATTGAAACATTCACGCCAATATTAGTAGGGTTTTCTGCATCAGTGACTGGACAATTTTGTACACGACAAATCGTATCATGAAACATGTCACATTCTTTGAGTTGTTGATCACATTTCTGACAAGATGAACATGCTTCTTCAATCTGCAGAGATTCTTTACCCGGGTACCTGTAGTAACCAGGTTCGCATCCAAACAGAGTGGGAGATGTTTTGTTACATGGTCGAATAATGACTGCGTGTGTTAACTCTCTCGACAACACTCCACATTTCAAACATTGTGTGTATGTGTGTACATTGTCATTCATATAAGTACCATCAGGACAAGGCAGACATTCGTCACTGATCTTTTTAAAATGGTGCCCTGGTCCACATACAACTGGCCTCACCTTACATAAATAATCGTTCCCACTCAAGACAGCATCATAGTTAGGAGGACAACACATGGTGTCATGGTAACCTTGACATTCACGAGTAGGAGAAGCACACTCTCTACATTTCACACACTCGTCCTTGTCTCGGCTGTTCCTAGCTTTGATTCTATAGTATCCGGGTTTACACAATATCTCAGTATCATGAGTTCTGTTACACTCTGAGACAAGAATTTCCAAGTCTGGGTCTTTAATCTGTGTACAGGGATGACATTGCCTTTTTGAGTGTTGGTACTCAGAGATATAGTCTACCCCATCTTTACATGGCAGACACACATCCCTGCCTGATATAGGGGTATGTAGTTTAAGTCCCTTAAAACAGAGTAATTCACTGTTGATATATCCAAAGGATAACAAGAGTGACAGACAAATCCGTAAGAAACTCATAATTGAGTATAAAAAAACATTCGTCTTACTGTATTCTTGAATGACACGTCTGAAAAAAAGACATTAATAGTTATGTATGTTCTAATACAGAGTTCGGCAACCTATGGCACGCGTGCCACACTTCGCACGCCAAGCAATTTCAAATGGCGCGCAGACTCCTCACGTTTCGTGTATACAGTTAATTATAAATTGATTAGCGCGGTTTCCTCGCTCATTTCGCCACTCTGAATAATTTGAAACCTTAAGTTGGCACACAGTTAGCAAAAGGTTGCCGACCTCTATTCTAATATACATTTTGATTCTTCTTTCTTTCGCTTGCAACATGTACATATCTGAAGTTTTTTAAAACTGTTGTTTCTCTGTGCCGGTGTATTACATCATCATTTCATATTGCGGGTATTCCTGATGAATATGCTTTGCTGTTTGAGGTGACTGTTCACATGTAAGCATGTACAGTATTGCCAATCTTGAACTTTGTATATATGTGACTGCGGAGTTAGTTGTTTTTTTTCCCTCTTCTGAGGTACAGAAAGACAACTTGTTCTGTTCTGTTCATAATTTAGTAAACATCTTGTGTTGGAGTTGGCTTTCTAATTGTTTTAGTTATCTGTTTCCTTTGATGGTACGTTGTTGCACGTCTGATTGATCATCAGCAGCACCCTCCTCAGCCAGACGTTCTGCTTTCTCGTATTCATGCATTCCACAATGTGATGGTATCCACCACATAGTTACTTTACGCTGATTGCTTAGTTCGGTCAGCAGTATTTGCAGCTCTGGTAATTTTCTGGAATGAAGCTCTTGGAGTGCTGACCTTGCATGTGTCAGGAATGCTACATGCTGTGAACCATGATTGGTGTTCAATAATATTTCGGTTGTCACTTTGATTGCATGGATTTCTGCATCATAATTATGACATAATTTCCCCTTTAGTACATTGACCGAATCCCCAACATTGTTTGGGTACTATATCTGTATTCCTGCCCCTCCATTTTTCACGCATTCTCTGCTGGCCCATCTGCATATACTCTGATGCATATGCCTTTGAATATTCATCACACTGGAGACTGAAAGTAACTGTCTTAAGTTGTACACTGAGAAGCTGTGGAGAGAGCTTTGGAGAGCCATGACCGCCTACGCAAGCCGGCATGGCACCTAATGAAGATGGTGCATTGCATTCAGGGAAATAAAATAGTTTGTACACATTAAAAGACATGACACCTTAAGTTGTATACTTAAGTTGTACATTTTCACTAAAATTCCTTTGAGCTCAGATTGAATACGAATAGATATTCCACTATCCTCTCTCCATGGAATTTGTTCTGGTACATGCTTTAGGGTGATGTAAACTTCAGGCGTCTGTTTTTTTTTTACGGAGTCGTATCGCCTGATGGATAAAGCTACTTCTTTTCATTCACCACATTGTTAAGTTTTGAAATGTTTCTTTCGTTGGATGACTAAGTGAGACATTTCTGCATGTATTAACATCTTTGTGTCTCTACGTTCACTCAATATTTGTATCCTCTCCATTTTCTCTGAATGTACTATGGTGATGATTTTATATCCCACGTGATGATCATAATTGCTTAGTTTTGCACTCTGTATAGTTCATATAATGTCGTGTTTGTCAACGCAATATTCTGTCATGTAGTCGACTCATATTGCAGGTGTAGTCGTGTGCCCTGCTGGTAAACCTTAATCAATATTTTCCCATATGGCCCACTTAATTTTCTCAGGATGGTTAACTTTCTCCTAGCCTTTGTTGTTGCTTTGGTAATGTGTTCCATCCATGAAAGCTTATTGTCACAAGTGACTGACTCCGTGATATATAGGTTGTTTGTCTTTTTTCAGAAGCTCTCCATTTTTCTTAGTGTCATCTGCTTTACTTTACAAGGTAGTTCTGCACTTATCTATGTTGATATTGATACACCATCTATTTGTCTATGTGGTTAAGACATCTATAACTCTCTGTAAATATTTGATGACTAATATCGTATGTTCTTCTTTACACTATATTACCACATCATCAACATATTCTGCCAAATTCGTTCCATGTGGTAGCTCAGCACAAAATCATTGGTTTAGACTACAAACAGTGAGGGGAACAATACCCCTCTCAGAGGTACCTCATGAAGTAGTCGGACTTTATACTCACTCTGTGGAAATATATTTACCATTTGGAAGTCCACTTGTTTAATTTCTCTGAAATGTCTAAAAATGCATTTATTATATATTATTTGTTCAGTGAAAGGTTGATTACTGTTTTTAAATGAGAGAGCGATTATTGTTTGTTGAATGAGATGGAGATTATTGTTTGTTGAATGAGATGGAGATTATTGTTTGTTGAATGAGATGGAGATTATTGTTTGTTCATTGACATATGGGAAGGGACATATCGCAAACATTGAGAACTACTGGTCTAGAGACAAGAATGCGTCATTACATTGTTTACAGCTTGAAAGAAATCGTTAACTTTCAGCCCAACAACTGAACTTCAAAATGACTTTTGAAACTCAATGTAATCATGAAGACGGACATACTTGCCTTCCATTACAAATGAACAGATTGAATTATGTGCACCTTCTAAAGATAAATGTGTACGTAAGCAATAAAATAAATAAGCAATCAGAAATATTTATTTCACTAATGCAGCGACTAAATCGTGCATTATTTGGACATGTATACAAACAGGATTCCTTGTTTACAAAAATATACAACAGGGAACAGTGGAATATGGAAGAAGCAGGATGGGAGACTATGAAATGTATGGACAGTCAGTATCAAGGACTGTACAGGTCAAGATTATACACTCATCTGCTTCGCTGAAGATATCAATCTATGGTGGTATGTGTCTGTTGTTTGTTTGTTTATTTGTTTGAGAACCCCAGGAATTACGAGCGATTAGCTCTTACTACCTATGTGCAGTAGGGAGGTTTATGAGCTTTCTTTCATACACAGGAGGCTTCACCTTTCGGCATGGTGCAATGCCTTTTGGAGGAGCCTTCTATTCAGGAGGGGTTAATGAGACGGGACGAGACTTGGCGAGCTGATACTTTGCTTGGGTCACTCACCCATTACTTGTCTATCCTCTGACGAGGCGCTTCGCAGCCAGCGAACTGTTCCTCGTGTAGGAAGACCATTCCATTACCACCCTTTGTGTCCCAGACCTAATTTCTTCCGTATGAGCCGTGTTGGATAGCGGCGACTGTCGAATTATAGACTAGGGTTGATACATCTTCCTAGACGAGGTGCTGCTTTGCCAAACACGTCGGGGGTCTTGAGTTTGACCTGTGCATTTCTCATGCACTCGCTTCGCCTGCGTGAAATGACCTTCCCATCCATCGTCAAGCGTTTTCTGTGTAGTTTGACTCTTCGCCATTGCATATGTTACCCAGAGACAGGTAGAATACGACCCTTGGGTACTGAACCCAATTCTCTCTGTATGAGTCGTGGTGGTAACGGCCTACAGTCGAGTTGGGCTAGATTTGCAATATCGTTAGAGACTTGCGCACCCTACTATGTTACCTCCAGTGTCCAGATTTCGAGTCACAACACTGCTTTGGTCAGACATTTGAACAATGCGCTCCAAAAATTTGTTCAGTGCTTGTCCTATGTGCAATGGGGAGCTGTATTCAGAGCTTTCTTCCATTCACAGGAGTACATGTTCAAGTTGGTGTATCCAATTCTTGAGTCATGACTCCTAATCTGAGTGGGGTCAATTGTGATGGGATATGTTGGCTTCTGTGTGTTCTCAAGAATGAACAGCAATTCCGCCAGTCTGTCTCAAGCTGGGTCGTTGTGCCACTGAATTCGATTCATGTACACTGCGCTGCCCTCTAGCCTGTATTAACTTTTACATGTATGTTAGGGACATTGGCCGCACCTCCAATGTTTCTGTATTTTAAGTCGGCCAGGTCGGAAAGCACAGATGGCTTGAATATGTTGGATGTGATGGTGTAGAGGTGTCTGAGATATTTCCTGTCTCTCTCTGCAGGCAATTCTCATTCCATCCACAACATCAGCATCCACGGACACGAGCCTAAAAGTATTAGCCAGGAATACAAGAGCCGCTGTATTTCTGTTTGCAGGGTGCACCACGAGGAGGAGGTTTTAGGCTCATGGTTATCGATAACCCTGGGTCCGCACGAGAGCAATGCGAGACCCTTTGCACCCCAGGTATGTGTGAAAAATTACCAACATATAAATCTCCTCGGGCATGTATGTTTATGCGTGAACAATTACCAAGAAATACATATATGGAGGTATGTGTGTCTATTGAAGGAACCTTCTAATCAGAGGGGATCTATGACTGAAAAGATGATATGCTACAATCTTACATACGAGAGCATTAATATAACGGCATGTCATCTACTAAAGTTTTCTGTTACATGGGTGGTTTGTCTAGTCGGCAGTTAGTGAGACCCACATATACTGCACATGGGTGATTTGTCTAGTGGGCAGTTAGTGAGATCCACATATACTACACATGGGTGATTTGTCTAGTGGGCAGTTAGTGAGAACCACAGATAGTACATATGGGTGATTTGTCTAGTGGGCAGTTAGTGAGAACCACAGATAGTACACATGGGTGGTTTGTCTAGTGGGAAGTTAGTGAGATAACAGTTAGTACACATGCGTGGTTTGTCTAGTGGGCAGTTAGTGAGACCCACAGATAGTACACATGGGTGGTTTGTCTAGTGAGCCATTGGTGAGACCCACAGATAGCATAAATGGATGCTTCGTCTAGTGGGAAGTTAGTGAGATAACAGTTAGTACACATGGGTGATTTGTCTAGTGGGCAGTTAGTGAGGCCCACAGATAGTACACATAGGTGATTTGTCTAGTGGGCAGTTAGTAAGGCCGACAGATAGTACACATGTGGGATTTGTCTAGTGAGCAGTTAGTGAGATCCACAGATAGTACACATGGGTGGTTTGTCTAGTGGGCAGTTAGTGAGATAACAGTACACATCGGTGGTTTGTCTAGTGGGCAGTTAGTAAGACCCACAGATAGTACACATCAGTGATTTGTCTAGTGGGCAGTTAGTGAGGCCCACAGATAGTAAACATTGGTGATTTGTCTAGTGGGCAGTTATTGAGACCCACATATAGTACACATGAGTGATTTGTCAAGTGGGCAGTTAGTGAGACCCACATATAGTACACATGAGTGATTTGTCAAGTGGGCAGTTAGTGAGACCCACAGATACTACACATGAGTGGTTTGTCTAGTGGGCAGTTAGTGAGATCCACAAATAGTACACATGGGTGATTTGTCTAGTGAGCAGTTTCTGAGTTCCACAGATAGTACACTTGGATGATTTGTCTAGTGGGCAGTTAGTGAGACCCACTGATAGTACACTTGGGTGATTTGTCTAGTGGGCAGTTAGTGAGACCCACAGATAGTACACATGTGTGTTTTTTCTAGTGGGCAGTTAGTGAGACCCACAGACACAACCGAATGCGTTGATATGACTGATGGTTGGTTGGTTGCTGATCCAGCGGTCCATGGGCTCATGCCATTTGACCCAATGTAATTAAATGGTATTATATTGCTAGGAAGTCTGTGGATTGTCGGACCACCCCAGGACAGAGCCAGAGAATAACTATCATACCTCCAGGCAGGTAGGTTTCGACCTATGCACTGCTCTGAGTCACTGCAACCAAGATAGTGTTCGCTGTGCTCATTCCCGCCACCAATTGTGAACGTCTCTATTATTCCAGGCATGCAACCAAATGTTCAAGTCAAAATGATTGTCACGTCCTGAGTCACTGTGAATCTATGATGGGCTTCAGCCATAGAAAAATTTCCTGTCAATTTCCTCCTCCCCATTGCTGTGCAGTACATCTCTGGCTCCCTCCCAAACACAGAGGGTGCATACATATATTTAAGTAATCATGAAACACATTTCAACAACAAAATAAAAGCATAATTGTATAGATGACGTGCCATGAAGATAACCTCAATATAACGGCATGTCATCTACTAAGGTTTTCTGTTGCATGGGTGTGTCTAGTGGACCATTGGTGAGACCCACAGACGCAACCACATGCGTAATATGCCTGATATGGATGACATGAACGATACGAAAGATGTGAATTATATAAAGGTTTTTAGTATTAACATCCCCTACCCCCTCTTCCTCTTGTAGCAAATCAGGCAGAACATGACTTATCATCATCATCAGGTGCCATTCCGGGTGGCGTAGGCGGCCATGGCTCTCCACAGCTCTCTGTCCACAGTATTATGTATCAAAGTTGTTGTTGTTTCTTTGCCGTGCCAAGTTGTCAAACTGTCTAATATTTTCTCACGTTGTCGCCCTCTGTCTCTGGTGCCTTCAATCTTGCCTGTTGTGATAATGTTCTCTAAACCTGCCTGTCTCATGAAGTGGCCAAAAAAAAGAAGATTGCCTTTTTCTTATATTCTTGATTAAGGTCCGTTTCGCATTTAACTCTTTTAACACCTCTAAATTAGTTTTTCTGTCAGTCCATGGTATTCTCAGCATTCTTCTGTAGAACTACATCTCTGTTGCCTCCAATCTCCCACTTTCCAGTTTGTTTATTGTCCAAGACTCGCACCCATATGTTAGTATAGGGGTTATATAGCACTGCAGAACTCTCTTTCTCACTTCTAATGACAAGGTCATATTACACAGTATATTTTTCATTTTTCTGAATGTTGTTTTTGCCTGTCCTATTCTATCCTAGTATGACTTATAGTACTAGTTAAAAGGTGGATAAAAATAATCCCATAATGATTTTTCACACAAAAAAAAAACAATCACATTTCACTTTTTTAACTAACAAGTGTATTACACACAAAAAGGAGTGAATTTGTTTTAAAGTAAAGCTCATCTTTACTGCTATGTATCTACGCCCCTGCTGACCCAACTAGTACCGTACCAAATGTAGTTGCTGTATTGAACTGACAGTCTCTTTCGTCAGTCATGACATTTAGCTACACTGGGAAATGATAAGTGAAAATTGAAGAAATGTTTGGAAGATAATAATGGAAAACATTTGAGTACATAGTCAGTAATAATGTTAGTTAATAATTGTATTCAAACAATAACGTGCTATCAAACTTACGTGTATCTGTAAGGTTGAAATATCATAAATCAATATGTAAGTGTCAAGCAGCAGAAATAGATAATAAGCGAGCACACGTTAATTTTGTTGCTGAAGCACCGCTATACACTTTGTTAAATACTTCTGTCTGCTTAATTATTACACATAGCAAATAATATCGGGAAATTCCGATCTTTTCTGAGAATTCTTATTTCTCTTGAATGTGATATTGCTCATTTATGACGTCTGAACTAAGAGGCATCTTTGTTTTATCTTGTCTTGTCCTATACATGTGTGCCGCTAGTCATTTAACCGCGTTCCATTAATTTAGCTCTGTTGTTACCGATTTTCTATCATTTTTCTTTTCATCAAATGGGTTTCCCGTTTGACTGGAGAGTTCGTTTGTTAGGGAATGGTGGGGCTGGCTCTAAAGTTCATGAGTTACGTTGATACGGGATTATAAATACCATGATCGTGATTACTGAACAGGGTTTATATTTAGCTGGAAAGGGGCGAGCGATAGTTGGTGAGTGGTGTTTTAAATAATTGTTAGTTCTCGCTTAACACCTGATGATAGGACCGGACTTGAGTAGTCAAAGTATAATAGTACAGTTTGGACTTTGCGAGCGAACAAGAAGGACTTGTTCTCTCGTGTGTGTCCTAATAGGGACCATGGCTTGAAGAAAGGATTTCTTTAATGCCGTTCCAAACCAATTTATAGGAGCAAAGTGGAATTATATTTTATCTCCAAAGTTTATTCTGTGTTTATTAGAAAGTAAGAGAGACCTTCTCAATGCCTCAAGTGTGAATCTGTATTATTGAAGGTGGTGGACGAGACCACACGACCGTCTATATCTCGACCTGAAACGTTTGCATATATTTTGTGAAGTGGTACAACTTGTTGCAGTCTACCTATGACTGAGGCCTCAGAGGTGTGTGCAATCTTATTGTTTTGTTCTGGAGGTGACATGCATCCATGTCGTCCAAGGTCAAGCAGACCTTGATATTGTACTTGTCATACTGAAGTTATAGCCAACTTTCCCACGGCTTTTATGGAGATATTTGAGGTGTATAAATAAATCATGTTATTCTGGCGGAAGCAGGCCTTTACAACTGTTTCATCGACAAGATCGAGTGCATCATTCATTAGATTGTTCGGAATACCGTATATTTGTTATACTACTGTATTCCACCAACGTAATGTGCACATTTGCCCTGACCATAACAGTCAGTAAATCTCGATATATGAGAATGGAGTCAACGAATGTTATTCTGAACTCTGCCTTCAACTTTAGTAAGAGTATTGTGTGTTTAGTGATTATGATGCATTGTTTTCTGTCAATAATTGGACAGATTATGAATATTTGCAGTGTGGCTACTGAAAGTGACGTCAAAGGTATGGATGGACTCAGCCATCGTATATTATTTCGTTCAGTACTGAAGGTATGTCAGGTACTGGATGCTTCAGTTTCATGTGAATTATGCATCATAATTAGAGGTTATGATATTGGATCTTTTTATTGATATTTACACCCAATCAAGAAGGTGTGAATCCAACTGACTCGTATAATCTCAAGTGTCTTCAATCAAGAAGGTGTGAATCCAACTGCCTCATATATTCTCAAGTTTCTTCAATCAAGAAGGTGTGAATCCAACTGACTCATATATTCTCAAGTTTCTTCAATCAAGAAGGTGTGAATCCAACTGACTCGTATATTTTCAAGTTTCTTCAATCAAGAAGGTGTGAATCCAACTGCCTCATATATTCTCAAGTATCTTCAATCAAGAAAGTGTGAATCCAACTACCTCATATATTCTCAAGTTTCTTCAATCAACCACGTCACCTGGAAAGATAACAACTTTCTCCAATCAAGTTTGCTGTTTATTTGCAATGAAGTCAGCCGAGCCTATGTCTGTTCGAAGTTTCCTTCAATCAAAGAGCTATTTACTTTGATTGATTCTGGTACGAAGCTTCACCTGCCAGTCAATGGCTTCCAGGCAGTTGTAGTCGTATGAGAAGTTATTTGTTTATGGGCCAGATACTTTGTGAAACCTCATAACGATCATTACCAATAGAGTGGAATCCCGTTATAACAACTTAGACTGGATTAACAAAATATGTATGTAATAATAGAACTGTGTTGCATATGGTATAAATAATAAAAATAAATATAATTGGAGATTTTGAAAGTGTTGTTAAAAAGGGAAATTTGTTATAAAATGATTTACTATAAAGGGATTCTACTGTATCTTGGGTATATAATTAGAAATGGTGGTAGATGTGAAACAGAAGTTAAAGGGAGAATAGTAAAGTGAATTCAACCATTGCGTTTATTAACACCGTAGGGGTGTGAGATGTTAACAGTGATTTTACATTTCAGTGGCCCTGCTATATGAGGGCGATAGCAATCTCCTCTCCCTCGCAGTCTTTACTTTTCAGATTAATCAGGTACCCAATTAGGGTTGGATTGACCTGGGAATGAGCCAATGACCACTCACATACGAAGCCAATGCGCTAACCACTGTGCTATGGAGCCCCCTTTAGTTTTCTAGAAGAAACTGAGAATAGGAATTGATAAAAGTAGTTTCCCTGATATATGGAAAATTTTGGCATCTAAACAAATTACAAAAAAACTAAAAACAAGAATTATTAAATGCTATATGTATTCTATATTTATGTATGGCCGAGAAACATGAACAATGAACACAAAACTATAAGCTAGAATTTATGCCTTTGAGATATGGATAAAGAAAGAATAGGGATAACTTCATGGAAGGAGAAGAAAACGAACAAAGGGGTTCTAACAAACTTCGTATAAAAAAAGAAACCATTAAAGGAAATAAAGATCATACAAATAAAGTATTTTTGACATATTAAAGGTGTGACACCTTGTTGAAGACTTTATTTGAGGGTAGAGTTGAGGGGAGGCGAGCAAGAGGTAAACAGAGATACACAAGTGGAAAGGAAACATCACGAGATGGACAGGTTACAATCTAGTCGAGTGCATCATAAGGCATGAGACAAGCATGCGTGGAGATAAGGGGAAGGAGGACTAGGTGTGCTCGAAACCCCTCTGCCCCTCAGTTAGCAAATCTGAGCATGACATTTAGTACTAGGAACTGGAACCAAAAGTTCGGTAAACTCCTTCCCTTGGCGATTTTTTCACATCATGGTCTTCACATTTTCCGTCAAACTTAAATTTACACACGAATACGAACGAATGACCTCTTAATTATGCAAAACCTTCGTTCAACATAATAATATCTACGGCCCTGGAGACAATGAATGTTGGAGGCTCTGATGTGACTACCCACGTGTACAAAAGACAGTGTTGTCAATCATGAACTTTGTATACACATGGTTGCGGAGTCGGTTGTGTCCTATTCTGAGACGCGGAATGACAACTTGGTCTAGTCTATTCATAATTTGGTAGTTATCTTGTACTGGAATTGACTTTCTAATTTCCTTGATGATCTGTTCCTATTGATGGTACGTTATTGGTACTTCTGGTTGATCAACAGCAGCATCCTTCTTAGCCAGGTGATCTGATTTCTCGTTTCCAGGTATTCGACAATGTTATAGCTACTTTAAGTTGACTGCTTAGTTCGTTCATTATTATTTGCATGTCTGATAGTTAATTATCATTTTATAATAATAATTTGTTCATGGTGATGGGGACATGGCGAACTATAACGTGTGGGAACAAACGGTAAACTTTTCAATCTACGCCTGCAAGTCAAAACTAATGTGCGAGACACACTGGTCAGGGAACTCCTCCATGCAGATGACTGCACACTGTAAGCTGATTATGTAGGCAGTATGCACGTCACACTAAACCAATTTGTTAAGTATGTGGAAACCTTGGTTCACTATCAACACAAAGAAAACAGCTACTGTTTCCACGCATACCAAACAATCCTCATTATTACTTTTTTCTTACAGATTTCTAAACTGAATAAATGATTGAACGGGTATCCCTAAAAGCTAGTTTGTGCAAATATGTATGGGGCAGAATAGGGATAACGACCACCACCAAACTCATAGTCTACCAGACAGCAGTATCACTTCTGTCTACATCGAAGCTAACTCACTGAAGCGTAGAGATGGCGTAGTCCAGCGAACAAAGGCTGTAAATTAAGATTGGCCGTACCATCCCTGACAACGAGCAGGATCACAATCCTTTCCAAGCAAGCACGGGTGCTGAAGTCGGAGATGCTATGCCGATAAGTGCAACAGCAACCATGGTATGCAAAACCATTAGATCTCTACACGCACAAAATATCTCCTCTGTGAAATATGCATGTGAAACATGGACAGTATACGTTAGACACGCTGGGAGGCTCAACTCAGGATACTTCAAATCCGTTGTAGGTATACAATACCAAACAATGAAGCACTGATGCAATCTAAATCTGTAAGCATACACACAGAATGATGATGAAGGCACAGATGCGCTGGACAGATAACATGATCCACATGAAAGTTTATCGTCTGTCAAAAAAGCTAGGAAAAGCAGTATTGTCATCTTTGAGTCAGCTGTGGACAAACTTCTTGGAAACAACAGATCTGATCATTGCAATTTGCATTTCAAGCAGCATTGAAATTGTCGAAAATATCTTATCAAACTTGTATAAGAGTCCTGTCTGAAACATGTCTTTGAAAATTCATTTTCTGTAATCTCATCTGAATTTCTTTACAACAAACTAGCGGTCAGTGAAGTGCATGGTGAACGATTTCCCCAGGACATTTCTTCTATGGAGACAAGATATCAAGGTGGAGCCCCTCAATGCTTGCTGATTATTCTCACACTGTTACAAGAAACATCTTTTGGATTGACAACAAGAAGCAAGCAAAGAGAGCTTGAACAGCGAATAACTAATGACCGAATGTTTTGAAATGTGTCGTTTTACAATATTATATGTGAACTTTTAAAGAACTACTAAGAGAAATAAAGATCAGGCAAATAAAATACTTTGGACACATTAAAAGACATGACACCCTATTGAAGACCTTACTTGAGGGTAAAGTCAAAGGGAAGCGAGCAAGAGGTAGGCAGAGATACAAGTGGGAGAGTAACATTACACGATGGACAGGTTACAGTCTAGCAGAGTGCACCACCAAGACAAGAGACAGGAGATGTTGGAGATACGTTGCAGCCAACCTTCGTTGCGGAGACGGCACTTGATGATGATGATGATGTGAACTTTAAACAATGTTTCTTATTGTTCTATTATCTTATGTTGAGTATGTAACAACAATTTCCGTAATGCTAAAGTAGAAAGACTAACTGTTTACAATAGATAATTCAACAAGAATACATTATTTGTATTACTTTAATGTAACTTTATCACTACAAAAAAAACACAACCAATTTATGAATATCATTATGAACTTGAAATCAACATGTCAAATACAATCAGAAATGGTGAATATAGATTCTGGAGTGGTAGTATGGCTAGAATGCGGGTATTTCTCAGAAGCCTGAGATCCCGGGTTAAATCCACGACTGGAATAAGAATTTTTGTCTTTCGGATGTGCAATACAAATTCTTCCTGTACACGTCGTGGCGACAGCTATGACAGAGCAGCCTTTACTTCCACAGCCTAAAAGCTTCCACGCATTCCATAACATGAAAACACACAGTAATGAAAGTTTGAAAGAAAGTACTGTAAAACTAACAAATAGAAAAAATAATAATGTAAAACAATGTCAATGAGAAATAACAGTGGTCTGTCATGTGACGTATTCCTTCCAGAACGTTGTCTTCCCAATGAACTCTCTGAACCTCTCTCTGTCTTGGGCGATGTGGCTTGCATTTTCTAGCGATGTATTCATATTATCTTTAATGTCGTCAGTCTATCGTCTTCTTGGTCTGCCCCTTCTCCTCTCCCCAGGTACTCTTCCCTCCATTATTTGTCTTTCTAAACCAATCTTTCTATTTGTCTCTTTATATGACCAAACAGGCGTAGTTTTCTTTTTGTTATTGTGTTTAGTAACCAACACTCTGGAATATTCAGTGTGTTTATAATATCTGAGTTTCTGATTTTATCCTTCCATGATATTCTAAGTATCTTTCTGTAGCATTTCAGCTCGAAGGCGTTGATCTTCTTTGCCGCTGTTTTACTTAGAGTATATGTTTCATAGCCGTATGTTGCAACCGGAAAAATAAAACTTCGTGACATTAGCACTTTCGTTTCTATTTTGTTGTTTTTCCATATGTTTTTCAGCCGTATTATTTTGCAATATGCCATTGCCGATCTCTTCCTTATTTCTGCAATGCAGTCTCCTGCAGCGTTGATGTTTGCTCCTAATAACAGTGGTACAAGGACTTTTTTCACACTACTGTCTAATAAGAATCTTTATCAAGAAATACCAATGAACTAGAAATATAAACACACACACAATAGGATCAATACAATCGGATGGTTGGTTCCAAAAAATACACTGAAGTTACCAAGAGCTACCACTCAGTGTGACTGTTGGATCAAAGACAATTGATCAAATGGTCATTTTCCTGCTATACAACATACACAGATTCAGTGAAAATCTCATGAGATTTCCTTACAAAATGTCAAACGATATAGTTTTAAAATCACACAAATATTTCAGTTCTTGGCAAATACCTCAAATGTAAACATTCATAACATACCAATGGTTATTTCCACTGATACGGCTCATAATTATCATCATGTGACATATTCTTAACAGAACAATCTCTTTGCAATTGATGTCCTGAACCGGACTCTATCCTGTGCCAATGTGCCTGCCTCCTCCAATGATATCTTCATACAGTCTTTGATGTCATATGTCCATCTCCTTCTATATCTACCTCTAGTCAAGCAAAATGAATTAAACAGGTTACTAAAACACTTACCTTGCCTATTAATAAAAATATATTTAAAAAAGTATATATAAAAAAACATACAATAAAACTAAACAGGACAATTCTCCACGTATCGGCTCAAATTGAACCTTTTTCAAGAGACAAACAACAGAAAACAACAAAATAAAAAACAAAATAGATAGGCTTGACTATTTGTTCATTAGGTTACTGCGGCACCATCCACTTTGTCGGACACCCTCTGACCATTTGGTTATTTATATATATCCACCTCTTCTACTTCCCGGAATTCTGTCCGTTAACATGCGTCTTTCCATGCCATTGTTTCATTTTATAAGTCCGAATACGAGTACGAAACTTAAAAATTGTAACACAAAAACTATAACAAACAAACACAAAATGTAGACTATGTAAGCAAATAGATAGTCATTTGCTTACATAGTAAGCAAATAGATAGTCATGGATTTATGAAAATGTAACTTATTTTCATTACTTGATATGAAGAAAGAATTATTGAAAGAAATAAATTCAAGCAAATAAAATATTCTGGAAACATTAAAAGTCATGGTAAAGATAGGTCACATGGCATCTGCAGTCGGGGATGAAGATAACTTTTCCTGTACTATTAGTTGCAGCAACTATTAGGTGGGGGTGGCCAGTTCTCTTCCTTGCTGTTTTTATCTCCTCTAACTCATGCATCAGGTACTCATTTACAGCTGAGTCGACTGGAGGAGTGGTCGTGTCAAGCCAGAAATCACAACCCGGATTTTTTTATTTTTTTTTGGTTGGGGGTGGTTTCGAACCTGGCACACTGTAACCCGATGATAGCAAGCACTCTCACTAACAACTAACATCACAAGATGGACAGATTAGTCTACCAGAGATCACCCCCAAAACAAGAGTCAGGGGATATTGGAGGTCTGTTGTAGACGACCTTCGATACGGAGACGGCACTTGATGATGAACTTATTTTCACAATAAAACTTGTTTTTATAAACATAAGAAAGTAAATTTTTAATAGGCTAAATATGAGTAGGTCTAGCCCCTTAGATCAACATGAGCTGAGACAAAGTGACTGTTGTATCAAAGACAAGACATTGAGTCATCAAGAACTGTCTTTCAGTGACTACTAGGTCACAGACAAGACATTGAGTCATCAAGAACTGTCTCTCAGTGACTACTAGGTCACAGACAAGACATTGTAGTCATCAAGAACTGTCTCTCAGTGACTACTAGGTCACAGACAAGACATTGAGTCATCAAGAACTGTCTCTCAGTGACTACTAGGTCACAGACAAGACATTGAGTCATCAAGAACTGTCTCTCAGTGACTACTAGGTCACAGACAAGACATTGTAGTCATCAAGAACTGTCTCTCTGTGACTACTAGGTCACAGACAAGGCATTGTAGTCATCAAGATCTGTCTCTCAGTGACTACTAGGTCATAGACAAGACATTGAGTCATCAAGAACTGTCTCTCAGTGACTACTAGGTCACAGACAAGACATTGAGTCATCAAGAACTGTCTCTCAGTGACTACTAGGTCACAGACAAGACATTGAGTCATCAAGAACTGTCTCTCATTGACTACTAGGTCACAGACAAGGCATTGAGTCATCAAGAACTGTCTATCAGTGACTACTAGGTCACAGACAAGACATTGAGTCATCAAGAACTGTCTCTCAGTGACTACTAGGTCACATACAAGACATTGAGTCATCAAGAACTGTCCCTCAGTGACTACTAGGTCACAGACAAGACATTGAGTCATCAAGAACTGTCTCTCAGTGACTACTAGGTCACAGACACGACATTGAGTCATCAACAACTGTCTCTCAGTGACTACTAGGTCACAGACAAGACATTGAGTCATCAAGAACTGTCTCTCAGTGACTACTAGGTCACAGACACGACATTGAGTCATCAAGAACTGTCTCTCAGTGACTACTAGGTCACAGACACGACATTGAGTCATCAAGAAATGTCTCTCAGTGACTACTAGGTCACAGACACGACATTGAGTCATCAAGAACTGTCTCTCAGTGACTACTAGGTCACAGACACGACATTGAGTCATCAACAACTGTCTCTCAGTGACTACTAGGTCACAGACAAGACATTGAGTAATCAAGAACTGTCTCTCAGTGACTACTAGGTCACAGACAAGACATTGTAGTCATCAAGAACTGTCTCTCTGTGACTACTAGGTCACAGACAAGGCATTGTAGTCATCAAGATCTGTCTCTCAGTGACTACTAGGTCATAGACAAGACATTGAGTCATCAAGAACTGTCTCTCAGTGACTACTAGGTCACAGACAAGACATTGAGTCATCAAGAACTGTCTCTCAGTGACTACTAGGTCACAGACAAGACATTGTAGTCATCAAGAACTGTCTCTCAGTGACTACTAGGTCACAGACAAGACATTGTAGTCATCAAGAACTGTCTCTCTGTGACTACTAGGTCACAGACAAGGCATTGTAGTCATCAAGATCTGTCTCTCAGTGACTACTAGGTCATAGACAAGACATTGAGTCATCAAGAACTGTCTCTCAGTGACTACTAGGTCACAGACAAGACATTGTAGTCATCAAGAACTGTCTCTCAGTGACTACTAGGTCACAGACAAGACATTGTAGTCATCAAGAACTGTCTCTCTGTGACTACTAGGTCACAGACAAGGCATTGTAGTCATCAAGATCTGTCTCTCAGTGACTACTAGGTCATAGACAAGACATTGAGTCATCAAGAACTGTCTCTCAGTGACTACTAGGTCACAGACAAGACATTGAGTCATCAAGAACTGTCTCTCAGTGACTACTAGGTCACAGACAAGACATTGAGTCATCAAGAACTGTCTCTCATTGACTACTAGGTCACAGACAAGGCATTGAGTCATCAAGAACTGTCTCTCAGTGACTACTAGGTCACAGACAAGACATTGAGTCATCAAGAACTGTCTCTCAGTGACTACTAGGTCACATACAAGACATTGAGTCATCAAGAACTGTCCCTCAGTGACTACTAGGTCACAGACAAGACATTGAGTCATCAAGAACTGTCTCTCAGTGACTACTAGGTCACAGACACGACATTGAGTCATCAACAACTGTCTCTCAGTGACTACTAGGTCACAGACAAGACATTGAGTCATCAAGAACTGTCTCTCAGTGACTACTAGGTCACAGACACGACATTGAGTCATCAAGAACTGTCTCTCAGTGACTACTAGGTCACAGACACGACATTGAGTCATCAAGAACTGTCTCTCAGTGACTACTAGGTCACAGACACGACATTGAGTCATCAAGAACTGTCTCTCAGTGACTACTAGGTCACAGACAAGACATTGAGTCATCAAGAACTGTCTCTCAGTGACTACTAGGTCACAGACAAGGCATTGTAGTCATCAAGAGCTGACACTCAATGACTGTTGCATGAAAGACATTGTAGTCATCAAAAAAGGTTCAAAAGCCCTTTTAGGATTGACGTCACTATATTCGGTTTCCCATATGTACTCCGTTACTCTCAACGAAGCGGCACGTCGCCTGCCGAGAGTACCACTCATAGCACGTAACTCCGTAGCTTCAAGTGATAATCCACAGGGATCTCCGAAAAAATCTACCTTATAAATAAGACGACACCAGCCGGATTCGAACTCATGACCTCTTGAACACAAGGCGAACAGTGTAGACATCAAGAGCTGACACTCAATGACTGTTGCATGAAAGACCGTTTAAGTTATCAAGAGCTGACACTCTGTAATGGTTGGATGAAAACAATACACTGAAGTCATCGAGAGCTGGCACTCAGTGACTGATGGACCAAATACAAGACAATATATTGAAGTTATCAAAAGCTGATACTCAGTGACAGCTGAATCATAGACAATGCATTAAACTCATCAAGAGCTGACAAAAAGTGAATGGTTAAACAAAGACACTACATTAAAGTTATCAAGAACTAACACTTAGTGACTGTTAGATCACAGACAAGACGATACTTATAAATACAGAAAATCTTTACATCCGTGGCAAATGTAATATGATACAAATGTACGTTTTAAAATCAGGATTTTTGTCCCTCGGGCGACACGTGCAATTGAGTCCAAATACCATCAGGACCATGCGGTAGATTTTCTCAGTATGATGCAAGTATTTGAAATGTTTTTAAACATTAAATGTTTTTTTTTCGAAATTCCGCCTGTTCCGAAGTTTACAGCCTGTTCAGCTTAAACACCAAAGCAAAAGGGAAAAACATGGAAATAAAAATCGGCGGAATAAAATTAGCATACGAAAAATTCCCAAGATACCTCGGAGTTTAACTTGATCAGAGGCTCACAATGGAGCACCACATAGAAAAGCTGATTAAGAAAACGAGCACACGAATAAGGCTCATAAAGCACATTGCCTCATGCAAATGGGGTGCTGATTTGCATGCTCTGCGCCAGTTATATACTGTATATGTCCGATCAGCAATTGACTACACACTTCCTGTACAGACAATAGCAAGCAAAAGCCTCCTACAGAGATTGGACAACGTCCAAAATAACGCACTGCGATTTATATGCGGCGCCATGAAAACCACCCCAACTGCTGCATGTGAGATCAACACAGACACAGAACCATTGCACTTAAGAAGAGAACTATTGGTAGTAGAGAGCTTTGAAAGATACATAAGAATGGACACCATAGAAGAAAGTAGAAAAATGATAGAAAAGTGGCCGGACAAACACAGAATACTCAAAACATCGTTCCTCAATAGCACAAGACAAGCAAGCAAAAACACCATCTGCCAACAAATAGAGAACAAAAGGAATTGATAGACATTGAACCACCCTGCAGGCAATCAATAACCCCTACCATAAGGACTGAACTCTCTGACTCCTCGGCAGATAAGAACACTGTAACTCCATTCCTGAAAACATTGCCCTAGAAAAAATCCATACATACCCACCAGAAATAATCCACGTATATACAGATGGATCTGCACAAAATGCTACCAAAAATGCAGGATATGGAGCTGTGATAAAATACCCGAACACAGACCCAGAAGACTACCCAAAATTGTTTGGCCCATGCGGAAATATCTGCTCTAGCTACACAGCAGAGATAATAGCAATTGAGATAGCAAACAAGAATGGTTATAAAAGTGGTCCAGCTCAAAGACTGGACACTCACTATCTGAACACCAACAGAAACCCAACTCAATGGATCCTCTGAAGCATCTTAAGCGAGCAGACCAGAGTCTCACATTTCAACTAAGAACAGGCCACGCCCCCGTTAATAAACACCTGAACAGAATAAACCCATTACACGAACCAAATTACAGACACTGCAACGCACAAGAAGAGACTGCTGAACACCTACTACTGCAGTGCCCAAAACTAACAGACATCTGATAAAAACTATTACCACCACTTCCAGCTATACACAACACACTCTACACAACTGCACCACAACTGAGGAAAACCTGTGCATTCGCCAGAAGAGATATGGGCTGTCAAGAGCTTCCTGCTCACAGCGAAAGGGATTGAATCATCATCATCATCATTATCATCAATGAAATTCCGCCCCTGACAATATGTTTTAATTGGTGCCACCTGATGCACCGGCCTCTCACTATCATTGCAGGGCACGGCTCTGTCAACCATCATCACGGAGTTCCAGGTATACAATTATTTTTTATTAAGTTTCGATGATAAAGCTGTGAATAACTACATAACTCTATATAACTCGAATTTCGTGGAGTCTTCTTATTCTCAAAATCCTCTTCAGAAGAAGAATTATCAGTATCCGAAAAAGTAGCAGAAACATTCGTATTATCATCTTTGTTTTCGTTATAGTGTCCTAACTCCTGTTTATTCTCCATAGTATTAATATACCGAAGAGAGACTGAAAGCGGTTTTCTTTCTTCAATTATATTTGCTTTCTGATTGCTTTCTTCTTTATCCAGCACAGAACATGTCTGCGCATTACTCTTCTCATGTAACGCAATGTCTTGATCTTCCGTATGTGACAACATATCTTGATCTTCCGTATGTGACAAAATATATTGATTTTTATTTACATCATTTTGTTGACAGACAAAATATCTTTGTATTTTATTTACAATGAAAGTGTTACGAACTGTTACACAAAACAGCACGCAGAACACCGTGTTACTAATAAGATTACCTTGTACAATACCCAGCTGCAAAATAAATATAGGCACAGAAATTAGAATGCCTAGATTCGTTACTAACATTATAGTAAATCCAATACGCTCGTAAATCTTGTACGGAGAAATAAAAAATTTCTGACGTCTAATATTGTACGAACGATTACATTTTAATAACCAAAATAATGAAAGCAAAATTAACCCGTCCACAACAGTAGCTACTAGTATAGGAAGTGATGTTATTATTGTTAGTACTGGTGAAGACTCTTCTGTTGTATCAGTTGTAGATGCTGCGTTGGACATGCTTTTATTCAAGCTACATTCTGCCTTGTTAGTACATCCAATCTGGTTAGTGCAGTTTTTTAGACTAGCTTTGTTTTCATCAGGTTTCTCTGCTGCAGGCGACATATTTTCTCGATGTGTATCAAGTTGTTGGTTTCCAGATACATCTACCATATGAGAGAAATACAATGTGGAGTCAAAATATGAATAGCTGACATTTATTGATATAAAAATGTGGTGCATCCTCGCGATCTCCGGATGAACATTGAATTTACTATTCCTTGCGGGTGATGGATATCTATATAATCAGTAAAATGGAGTTTACTGTTACAATTATTGAACGTTTAGTGTCAAAGCTTATAAGGGTTAACTCCTTTTTACTGATAGACTACACATCTTCCCTAGAAATGGTCATGTCTATGTGAACCGGGAGATGGCGACGATAACAATAAAAAAATGAAATAGTATAGAGTAAATCATGAATCAGAAGTTACTAAACATTTTGTTGTCCCGTACACTCTTTTAAATATTTATTTTTATGCAGCGGACCAAAAATAGTAGATATTTAAAACTATTTTTATGAACGAATATCTGTCTGTCAGCGATAGTAAATAATGTTTGCAATTGAAAATGTCAAGGTAACGTGTTGCTAGTAAGCAATCAACTCTGTGTAATCAGCATTGATTTAACTGTGTGAAGATCCAGTAAAATCAATAACTTGTGGCGGTATTTATTCCTGTTTTTGTCTTTAATTTTATATTTGTCCATTTATCTTTTCTTCTTCTTTATTCACTTTCACACGTACAGACTTGGGACTCTGATAATGGTAGCGATCAACTCCAGATCGTTGCCGTAGAGTTTTTCATAAAAGGACACAGTGTATGTCCTAGAGCCTCTCCATTTCGTGGTACATTGGGCAGATCTGCAACGAGTGTTCGGTTGTCACATGGATAATCCCAGGTGCATAAGTTACACCACACGTGCATAAGTTACACCACACGTGCATAAGTTACACCACACGTGCATAAGTCTGTTGTATCGATCTTATATTTGTAAGATAGTGGTTGTGCACTCTGTTGTGTCATATTCGTATTGGGTAAATGATAACCTGGTCCCATCTAGACAGCTGGGGGTAGTTATCACTTTTAACCATCTGGACAGCTGGGGGTAGTTATCACTTTTAACCATCTGGACAGCTGGGGGTAGGTATCACTTTTAACCATCTGGACAGCTGGGGGTAGTTATCACTTTTAACCATCTGGACAGCTGGGGGTAGGTATCACTTTTAACCATCTGGACAGCTGGGGGTAGGTATCACTTTTAACCATCTGGACAGCTGGGGGTAGGTATCACTTTTAACCATCTGGACAGCTGGGGGTAGGTATCACTTTTAACCATCTGGGTGATCAAATTCTCCACATTGATTTGTAAGTGGCTTTAACCGCTGTTTTAGCTGCCTCATAATTAGTTTCTCTGTCACTGTTACAACTCACCATCTTCTTTTGTGATTTTGTCTACGGCATCATTACCCAGGATGATTCAATGTGATGCTATGCACGGGATTGTGCACCTCCGTAACACAGGGCTAGCATTTCTTTGTGAATTCACCGGTGAATATAATCCACTGATATTCTGTCTCCGTAGTGTTTCTATTACTAACAGATAATATATCTATCAGTAGCCCTTAACCCATCAGGGACGTAGGGGTACCACATTGGATGTTTTAGCACACTGAATCCTTTAGTGATTTTGATCCTCAACGATGCGGATGAGTGAGGAAAAATCTTGTCCTGTCCATTCTTCGATGATGTCTGTCCATATCTTAATTTTCCCTCCTCTGCTTCTCCCGCCTTCGACGGTTCCCTGAAGTATTCTTTTCTACATCGAATCACGTCTGCATACATGTCCAAACCATGCTAGTATTCGTCGTTTCACTATTTCTTCTTCTTCTTTCGTTCACTTGAAACATGTCTATATCTGTAATTCTGTCTCCTTAATAAAACTCACTGTCTTTTGTAGTTCATACAGTGTACCATAGAGCTTTGATTCCAGTGTTGTTTCTTCTGACCAATATGTCTGTCTCAGCGTTTCATGCTCAGAACACTCTTGAAGTATATGTTTGGCACTCTGTGCTGCCTTTCCACATGTACACATGGCCGTGTTGCCAATCTTGAACTTTGTATACATGTGACTGCGCAGTTGGTTGTGTCCTGTTCTGAGACGTAGAATTATAACTTGTTCTGGTCTGTTCATAATATGATAGTCATCTTGTGTTGGTGTTTGTGGTTTTCTTATTGACTTGATCATCAGTTTTTTCTGATGGTAGGTGATTGGTATATCTGGTTGGTCTTCGGCAGCACCTTCCTTAGCCAGTTGGTCTGCTTTTTCATTTCCTGGTATTCCACAGTGAGAGGGTATCCACTGCATGGTTACCCTATACTGGTAAGACAATTCGCTAAGTAGTTTTTTCAAGTCTGTTAGTTTTCCAGACTGGAGAGCTTGAAGCACTGACCATGCATCTGTCAGGAATACCACAGGCTGTAGGTCAGAGTTGGAGTTTAGCAGTTTTTTAGCTGCCACACTAATTGCCTGGATTTCTGCATCGTAATTATTGCAGAATTTTCCTGTCGGTGTTCTGATGGTATCTCTAGGCTTGTGTGGATATTCTATATATACACCTGCACCTCCATTCCTCACAGCATTCTGTGCTGACCCATCTGTGTACACTCTGACCCATATATCTTGTGGATATTCCTCATTCAGGAAACTGAGGGTGACTGTCCTTCGCTGCACACTGTTCTGTTCGTCCTCGCTTAGTATTCCTTTCACATGGGTCTGAATGTATATTGGCATTCCATGCATTTCACTCCAAGGGGTTTGTTCTGGTACAGGCCTTAAGGGGCTGTCAACTTCAGGTAGGTCTGTAAGTTGTCTGCGGAGTCGTTTAGCTTGATGTATAAAGCTGCTTCTTTTCAGTCGCCCCATTGCTAGATTTTCGAATCTTTCCTTCATTGGATGACTTGGCATACACTGAAACTTTTCTGCCTGAATTAGTACTTTTGTGTCTCTGCGTTCGCTAAGTGTTTGCATTCTTCACATTTTCTGCATCTCTGCTATGGGTGTTGATTTCATTGCTCCCAACATTATTCTAAGTGCCTGGTTTTGCACTTTATCTAGATCTTGTAATGTGGTGTTTGATGCATGACACCACGCAGCTGAACCATATTCCAGGTGTGGTCTTATGCCTTGCTGGTAAACTTTACTGAGTATATTCCCACTGGCTCCCTATGTGGTTCCACTTAGTTTTCTCAGGATAGCTAACTTCCTCCTGGCTTTTGTTGTTGCTTTGTTTATGTGCTGCTTCCATGTCAGCTTATCATCAAAAGTAACCCCGAGGTTTCACTACTGAAATCAATGGTCTTATTCACCTGTATACTTGTACTCGAAAGCCTGTAATCGTTTCTCCAAGTCCGCAGTGAGTGTCCAACTCTCACAACCATACAACACAACAGAAAGCACCAGTGTCTTTTACAGTTGACTCACTTCAACACCGATGTTACTTTTTCAAATCACCATTAGCCTTGACATAGACGCTAAAGCCATCTCCAGCCTTATTTTTAATTCTGCTTACAAATATTTCTGACAGAAAATATGTGAGAATGAAAATCATATCTTCTGCCTGAGTCTTATATTCAATGAAGATATTTTCTGTCTGATATTCAATAAGAATATTGTCTGCATGTTTCGGCGCTTCCGCTACTGCTTTAAAACTTTTGCAGTATATTCCAATAGCAATTGATAGTAAGAGACACACCCTCCCCCACCTCCACCTTTCAGTTGTATACGTGTGTTTGAAGTGATGGTGAAAAATCTCGGTCAATGTGCTTGTTTGCTATAAGCGTTCCTTATTTTTAGAGTGCATTGTCTTCATGTTTTCATTGCATGTGATACTGTATTTTAATTCTAGGAAGCATTTTTTGTCCAGGTGTAGTTGTTGAATACATGGGTATTGCCTTTGGTGTTGAGTTTGCTTGAATATCATTGAGGCAGACTATAGTTTTAGCATGAGTCACAAAGTTACTCCGATTTAGTCCCCGTTTCCCAGGCTGTTCATGCATCTGAGCGATAGATGTCATATGAGTCAAACTTTTCTACTTGATGTAAGACTCTGCTTGTTCTTCTGAATATCATTGGCTTCAATTCAGTAGTACTTTTAAAGTTCTTAATTTGTGTGAATTTTAGCGTGCTGCCTGTTTTTGAAGTATGTTTATCTTTTTGAAATTTAATTTGCTTGCTGTAGACCTGGCTGTGATTCAATGTTCTAAGGCTCACTGTAGACCAGACGAGGTGCTATATTCTAAAACACGTTGTAAACCAGGCTGTTATGCCATATTCTAAGATCCGCTGTAGACCATCCTGTGATGCCATATTCTAAGGCAAGTATTAATCTGCTAACATATACTTTCCTGAGGATGTTCTCACCAGCACCCCAGGTGATACCAGTTGATGTGTTCATGATGGTCATGTGAAACTTTACCCTCAGCTGTGTGTTGCTGATTTTTTTGGTCAATGTCATGCGGCGAACTGGGACTAATATCACGTTACTTTGTAGAATTATCTTCTCGCAGGACTTGTCTATTGAGCTGGAGATTTATGTGATATTGTTTGTTGAATAGAGAGAAATTAGTATGAGTTATTTTTTGGTTAATTGTTTTAGGAGTCATTTCTTAGACCAATCGTCAAGACATTAAGTCCTGTATTCTTGTTCTTGATGTGTTGACGTGCTTGTCCGAAATCCACATGACTATTTCGCCAGCATGGAGTGAACTATTGACCTTTCAAGTACAGCTTAGAAGACTGATTGATCTGAATCTATTTCGATCTAGTCGGTTTTTAGTCATCTTTGAGGATAGGAATCATGATTGCTTCTTTCACGCTTGTGGTACAGTTTCTCGTTTCTAGCTGGAATTCATAACATTGAGTAATAATCATTTGGAAGTGCATCCTAATCCTTGAAGCATGTCATTTGTTATTCCATCTTTCCTAGATGACTTCCAATGATTTAAAGAATGTACCTCTGCGTCAAGCTCTTTCATGGGTCAGGTTGGTTGTCATGTGTTATTTTGTAGCGGTAGATTTGTGTGTATATAATTCCTGGACTTTGATATCTTTTGTTTTCTTTCAGGTAGAATGGTTATCTGGCTGATCTGTGACATTGTTTGAACAAATATATTTGCGGCATTTTCCCCGCACAGTGTTTTTCCAACCTGTTTAATAACTGATTCATTACTTATGTGCACCTCGTTATTTGACATATTGAATAATCTCCAGTTTTCTGCCGTCTTTGTCCAGGCTGAGGTCTTCTGTATATTTTTATCTTTTTTTTTCTTCGCCGAGATATTCGTTGTGTTTGTGTACTTTGCAGATATGTTCATTATATTTTCTATACTTTACCGAGATGTTCATTGTGTTTTCTATACTTTTATGAGATGTTCATTGCAGTTCTACACTTTGCCAAGATGTTCATTGTGTTACTGCATTTTGATGAGATATTCATTGTGTTTCTGTACTTTGCTGAGATGTTCATTGTGTTTCTGTACTTTTCTGAGATGTCTATTGTCTTTCTGTACTTTTCTGAGATGGTTCTATAATATTTCTTCAGGTATATATGGATTCATTAACAGGACCACCATGGTCCTCAAACCACAGTTTAGAACCATTATCATAAACGGGTGGGATGTGTAAAACCCGATGCATGGTTCTAATGTGGGGTAGTTGGTTGGTCAAAATCATACTACCTCCTATGTGATGCACCTACTTTCAAGCGCGCACGTTAGTCCACTTAGGTTACATAAACGATTACCCAAACAACATAGAAGACTGTCCTGGTCTGATAATCCAATCACACCGACTTTCTGAAGTAGTTACTGTAGGGCAGTACCACCGAGTATCAGGATATAGTATATCAGGATATAGTATCCGATATACAACGGCATACAAAAACATCTAAAAAAGAATTCGGTGGCAAGAAATGTTGCCAAGATAACCTGTCCTTGAACCATTTTTCACGAGTACAGGTACATAAGTGTATCTGTCTTGTGTATATCAAGCCCTTCTTCAGAATAGTCCTGCGTGGAGATCCCACTTATCTCTGTATATCCTATTTTTTCCGGTGCTTTTTATTGGCTTGCGACACAAAATACATGCAAAATGACTAAGGATCAGTGGCATCAGCCAAGATTAGTGACGCTATGTAAGATCTTTAATCTTCTTCAGAACTAATGAATCACCTGGGGAAAAGGACTAGCCATGTACGGTTAGATAAATTTTGGTTATTTTTGGTAACAACTGAAGAGATGTTGTAGTAAAGAGATAAAGTATAGTAAAACGTTATGAGACATAAAGTCAAGTTCAATGATATATGTCATCTGAAAGTCAAGTTCAATGATATATGTCATCTGAAAGTCAAGTTCGATGATATATGTCATCTGAAAGTCAAGTTCAATGATATATGTCATCAGAAAGTCAAGTTCAATGATATATGTTATTAGAAAGTCAAGTTCAATGATATATGTCATTAGAAAGTCAAGTTCAATAATATATGTCATTAGAAAGTCAAGTTCAATGATATATGTCATCAGAAAGAGAATTAGAACATTTAATGATAATGAACATTATTAAGATGCGGAGAGACAGAGGAAAGAAAAGAGATAGATGATGGAAGGGTTGCCATCCTGGAGCGGAATAAAAGTAACAGGAGGAATTAAGCAGCACAATGGACATGTATAGTTAATGGTTACATTATCATCATTGCATGCATATAGGTCACACCTATAGCTAGGTGTTCTTATCTTCCTTGAAGTATAACCACAATGACACCATCACTGACATTTCCAGTTCTCTGTTGATTGAGATATATTCTTCTAAACCCACATAGGCACTCGCTTCTGACGACGCAACATGTCAAGATCCGTTCTTTTATTCTGGACATGTAAAATGAATCATCAGCTTCACCATGTGGTGTTTTTTTGTAAGGAGTTCAGTATGTCAGAACGATCCATTACTCAAGCCCACAAGTAGTAGCAACTCACTCCACTAGATCTACTCGTTCATATTGCCGAAAACCTGCATGACCAGATATGAAACTGAATGAATTGATTGAATGAAGTATACTTACCTATGTTCTTATTGGCAATTGATGCTGTCATATCAAAATTAGTTGAGTTTTCTACATCAGTAGAATCAATACTGGACAATTTTTGGACACCACAAATCGTGTCATGAAACATGTCACATTCTTTGAGTTGTTGATCACATTTCTGGCACGGTGAACATGTTGTTTCAATCTGCAGTGATTCTTTACCTGGGTCCCTGAAGTAACCAGGTTCACATCCAAACAAAGTAGGAGATGTTTTGTTACATGGTCGAATAATGACTGCGTGTGTTAACTCTCCCGACAACACTCCACATTTCAAACATTGTGTGTATGTGTGTACATTGTCATTCATATAAGTACCATCAGGACAAGGCAGACATTCGTCGCTGATCTCCTTAAAATAGTGCCCTGGTCCACATACAACTGGTTTCTCCTGGCATAAATAATCGTCTCCACTCAAGACAGCATCGTAGTTAGGAGGACAGCACATTGTGTCGTGGTAACCTTGACATTTACGAGTAGGAAACGCGCACTCTCTACATTTCACACACTCGTCCTTGTCTCTGCTGTTCCTAGCTTTGATTCTGTAGTATCCGGGTTTACACAGTATCACAGTATCATGGGTTCTGTTGCACTTTGAGACAAGAATTTCCAAATCTGGGTTTGTTATCTGTGTACATGAATGACATTGCCTTTTTGAGTGTTGGTACTCAGAGATATAGGCCACCCCATCTGCACATGGAAGGCAGACATCATTGCCTGTTCTTGGGGTATGTAGTCTAAATCCCTTAAAACATAGTAATTCACTGTTGATATATCCAAAGGATAACACGAGTGACAGACAAATCCACAAGAAACTCATAATTAAGTATAAAAAACAGTCGTCTTTCTGGAATCTTGATTCTTATCTCTGAAATAGCAACGTTAACAAGATTAGCAAGATATATATAAGCTATTATAAGACGCATTGAGTAATGGGAAAACAAGCCTCCTAAAATGATTCATTCGACTGTTACCATGATGTTTATTAGCTGTCAAACAATGTATAAACATAGTCACCATTCAAAATTACGGGAATGATCATTAATTAAGAACGATTGTTTTCCATTACCCAATAGGTCTCATATACGCGACGCTCATGGATGTTTTAAGTAAACACTGTGATCTGTCTTGATCTGTGTGATTGAAGACAATCTCCTGTTTCTGCGTTCGTTCTCAAACTCCTGCTTATTACCAGGACGTCCTGCTTATCAGCAGGATGCAGTCCAAAGCAGTGGTTCTCAGCATGTTTATCCCGACCTCCGTACAACATAGAAACCATTTCGCTTTTCTTTCAAGCCTTCCTTGTCATTACATATCAGGTTAAACATTACAGACAACGTTATTTTTCTTTTTTCCCTGTGGATCTATTCCGCCATCCATCCCCATTCCAATATTTTCATTTAAATGTCATTTCTCGCACTCGCGACATTTCACACACTCGTCCTTGCCTCGGCTTTTCCTTGCTATGAGTATGTAGTACCCGTTTTTTTTACACGAGCTTTGGAGCAGCTTGAGACATACATTTCCAGGTCTGGATTTGTTGCCTGTGTACAAGTATAACATTTCCTATGGAAGTGTTGTGGTTCAGAGATAAATTCACTCCAACTTCATAGGAATTACAAACACATGTACCTTGTTTTGTTGTATGGATTCTAGTCCCTGGTAAACAGAGTAATTCGATGCTAGTAGAGCCATAATGTATGAAGAACGACAGACAAACCCATTTGAACCTCATTCCTGAGTGTGAAAGCAATCTGCCTTGGAGACAGTTTCTGAAATAGTTCTTACTGCTAACGGAAATTGAACCAGGTACCTTGTAGCGGCAACGATTCGCCTTCCATCTCAAGTATGCAAGTTTTCCGTACTAGAAAAACTACACCCCCCCCCCCCCCCCCAATAAAGAAAAGGTGATCGTGACAATGCTTACAGGTGCGCCTCTCGGTCTGGTTATCTCCGACATCAGCAATTGTGTTTGCTTGTGCAGGACTTCGGTCTCGTCGTCCCTCCATCGAGCAGGACTGTGGTCTTGCTCGATAAAATGATGGCCCGACCTATCTTAGTTTCCAACCTCTGTTTGCTTCAATTAGCAACTTCTCTGCCTCAAGGAGTTGGCCTTTACTCTATCAGGAATGATTACGGCTACTATTACAGTGGAATTCCGCTATAACAACTTGGTCTGGACCGACGAAATATGTATGTAATAACAGAAATGCGCAATATACAGTACAAACAATAAAGAATAAATTTAATTTGGTGGCTTTGAAAAAGTGTTGCTATATAAGGAAATTTGTTAGTAAAGAATGCGCTATAAGGGGATTCCACTGTATCAGGCATAACTATGGCTACAGTAGCCATCGGTTATTATAGCTATCGTTGTCATATGTTATTATTACCACAGTTGTAAGTATTTATAGGTACGGTTGTCAATGCATTATTTGTTGATCAGTGTTATAGATACGGTTGTTAGTAATGTAATTCTGACACAACATGTTAGGAGCGTATCAAATTTAGCGTGTATTAAAATTATAAACTCTTTCGTTAGTCGTGACATTCAAACACACAGGGAACTGATAAGTAATGTGACATTGAAGAAATGCTTGGAAGAACATTATGCAAGACTTTTTACTGCATAGTTATAACATTAGTTGTGGAGCGCAGTAGCCTAGTTGATAGTGAGCTTGCTTTCTATCACTGGGTTACAGATTGCCAGGTTCGAAACCACGTCTTGACAAAAAGAAAGTCCTGGTTGTGATTTCTCGCTTGACACGACCCCTCCTCCAGTCGACAGCTGTAAATGAGTACCTGACGCATGAGTTAGGGGAGGTAAAGACAGCAAGGAAGGGAACTGGCCACCCGCCTAATAGTTGCTGCGGCTTAGTACATGGAGAGTTATCTTCACCTCCAACGGCACGTTGCTGCCATGGGACTTTAACTTTTAATAAAATTAGTTGATAATTTTCTCAAATAATAATATTATAAGTTTCTTCTGTGGCATCTCGTAACGCAATATTAATTTCAAATACATTAAGTACATTTTTAGAGTGCTACATAATTACAGATAGTAATATAGTTAGATATCCCTTGAAAATTACAATTCAACGATAGCTCAATCAATTATGTACGTCAATTCTAGAAAAAAAGGTGATGTTTTTATTCTGAATTAATCTGACATCAAAATAATTTACCAATGTCTATTGTCTGTCCCCATGTGAAAGATGGTTGATCGTATCCACACTTGCCGTTAAACGTAGGGATGGGAGCTTCAGCTGTCGTTCTTAGGCCAGATGTGTCGCCATGGTTGCATTCAATCCATGTTTGTTCAAGGCTGTCCTGATGTTTTCTATCCACCGTTTTCTTGGTCAACTTTTGGCCTTATGTTCGGATATTCTTTTGTTAAATGCTCTTATTGGTATTTGGTTTGGGTTCATTCTCATAAGGTGACCGGACCATTTTACTGGCTGTCTTTCGATATGTTCGATACATGATATTATACCAACTCTTTTCCTATTTTCTTCATTTCTTATTTTATCTAGTTTAGTAACCATTTTAGTTTTTCTCAGACACATTTCACATGTAACGATTTTCCTCTGCAGCAATGCTGTTAAGGACCATATTTGACCTTGGTAGCAGTGTTGGTATAAAAATTGTAGATAAAATAAATTACATGAAACATATAGGAAAATATAAATAAAACTTGTGACCACAAAATGTAGCCAATCTGATCATTTCTGAATTATCTTAGTTATTTTCAATAATAAACTGTCAATACTGCATTTTTCCCGATAGGAGGGGATGCTCTTGCTGTCACCACGTTATGTACAGGGTGAGTTTTTAAAAATTTACCCTCCTACAGAAAAAAACCCAGTTGTTACCGGGGATGGAACTCTAGACCTCACTAGTGTGAGACCAACGCTCTAACCTCTCGGTTATGCCTCACACATTTTCAATAATACAACACACAAACTATCCATTTGTTTCTTCGCAAAGGCAAGAGGCATCTTTTGATCCCATTTTTGTGTTTTTTTGTAGCACGCAAATCTAATATTTAAAAATGGCAGCTAATTAGCATATTTAAGAAACAAAATTAAAGTATATAGCTATTAAATATAATAAAATACCACATAAAATATAATTTTTTTTGCGTTCGCATAGGCAATACGCATCTGTTGATCACATAGTGCAAATGTTCACATGAAATTTAGATTAAATACAATTAAAAATGGCGGTTAATTTGCATAATTAATATCGAATTGAATAGTCTAATTATTAAATATTTCAGTTATTAACGATAAAGTATGCAACAAACTATACATTTTTGTGTTCGGAAAGTTAAGATGAATCTGTCGATTTCATTGAGTTAATTTCAGATGCAATTAGAGCTAATTAATATTCAAAATAGCTAATTTGCATAATTAAAATTGAGTTTATTATATAAATATGAAAGTTAAATACCATTATTTATTTATGAGGAAAATGTTTTTATGCTTAAAATGTGACAAATCATTCATGGATTATGTGCATAGTGATGTGTTTAGTTAGTTTTGTGAGCAGCTTGTATGGAGGAATATTATTCATGTGCATCGACTTGTAAGTAGAGATTTTATTTCTGCTGTATTATCCCCCGCTCCACACACACATACACAATCGTATTATATATATAATTATTGGTTGCATTATTGTGTATCGTCATGTTCTAGGAATAATAGTTGATCAATTTGTGAAGAGTAACTTGTAGGGACTAAGTCAGATTTTGTGATTATGAGCTTCATTTGCAAGTCCATCCTTTTGTCAATTGAAGCCTGGAGAACACTGTGCCTAACTTTTAGACTATGCACCTTCAAAGCACATATTCTTATTGTAATCCTCTTCACGGTCTGATTTGTCATCTTATCTGAATATGTTGCTTTTATATTCTGATTCCCCTTCTTTAGTCACAGTGCCTTCAACCTTCTTGACGAAGACTCACACTTCATCCTATTCGCAATTGTGATTCTTCTTTTTTTCCACAGGCATCAGAATCATATCTCATCTTGAGGGATGGTGATCTAATTAATTTAAATGAAAATAATCAATTTATTTTGTTAAATGTTAGTCCTATAGCTTTATTTGTTAAATGTTAGTTCTATAGCTTTATTTGTTAAATGTTAGTTCTATAGCTTTATTTGTTAAATGTTAGTCCTATAGCTTTATTTGTTAAATGTTAGTTCTATAGCTTTATTTGTTAAATGTTAGTCCTATAGCTTTATTTGTTAAATGTTAGTTCTATAGCTTTATTTGTTAAATGTTAGTCCTATAGCTTTATTTGTTAAATGTTAGTCCTATAGCTTTATTTGTTAAATGTTAGTCCTATAGCTTTATTTGTTAAATGTTAGTCCTATAGCTTTATTTGTTAAATGTTAGTCCTATAGATTTATGTTATACTATTTTTGACCAAGTTCCTAGTACTAAAAGTCACATTGTCATTTGCTAGTGGGGGAGGAGTTGAAACCCCTCCTCACCCACCAAATCTACGTGCTTGCATATGCCCTCAGATGATATGTAGACCTCTTGCCTCCAATCACGTTTATGACATTATAACTCGAAATAAGAACATTATTAACAAAAGAAACAACTTAGGACAACAAAATATATAATGTTGCTCAAATAAATTGATAATGTGCTTTAGTATGAAAATGCAACAATGAGAAAATATAAGGAATAGTTTCTGCCTTTGCTAGACGCCCTATATGCTCATGTTCACTACATAGATTTGCATGCTACAGCAACTAAAAAAAAATTGTTTGTTATAGATGCCAACCAGAATCAGTAGGCCTAGTTGTTGATTACCGTTGCTATAGTGATGATGTGCACTTCTTAGTGTGGTAAGGATAATAAATAATGTTGACATTGTGACAGGGGGGCAGTAACGCTATTGAAGTGATAATATTGGTATCTAACGGTACTTATATGACCTGATATTAGGAAACGTATTTAGCGACCGCTTATGTGGTGACGGTAAAGCGAAGTGTCTCACCCAGCGTCTTCGATTCGAAGAATTATGTTTATTTTTGTGTTACTTCTACTCGCAACATCAAGGCATCAATCAAATGCATCAGTAAGGCAGCAATTTTGTACATTAAATAGGTATCAATGTTGGTATATCGACTGGTCTGCTGTTAATTAATAAAGACTATACACAACTGTTAATTACTCTAGAATTCGTTCACTTTACTCGGATTCTATCCTTATACAATTCGTCCGTGTTTGTTTCACTTTACCGAACTGTTGCTGATCGTATCGTGTTATAGAGAATCGTCCCGAGCTTTACCTCCGCTGCTTGTGAAGGAGAATAATGTTCTACTTGTTGACAACCCTCAGATACTGTTCTCAGATCAGTCTGAGTTTCATTCTCAATTCTCAGCTTATTTACTCGGTCTAGCTGTATGTAACCTACACTAAGATCCCTATCGGAATACACTTAATAAATCTTGCAATAGACAACTCAATTTTGAGAAAAAGCTTGCAATGATAATAATGGATAGGGCCTAAAACTTACCGAGAGGAACAAAATCCCATATTATTCAAATACGAGATAATATTTACCCAAAATCAATAATGATGTTGTGCACAAACCATATCTAATTCCAAATAACACGAACTTCGTTAGGCCTCAACGTATATTTACAGGAGACTCGCCCCCCACCCCAACCCCGCTTTCTTTAAAATGTGTAAAATGGGGGTCCCGCTACATTAAAATTAGAATTTCTTCAAATCTCACTTTACCTAGGAAAGGTTATGTAGAATGAACTCAAAACAAAAACAAAAGTCACAGCATGCAAAGAGATTTTCTTCTAAAATATATTTTCTTCAAAATGTGTGCTCTAATTAGAACATATTCCAGGTAATGGGTTTTTTCTGGAAGGTTTATAGTCTAGGCATATCGGGATTTACAGTTATTTGCAGTTAGCGATACATAATCGAATTAGAAGATACAGAAATGTAGTTTCTGAGAAGAATAATGCAAATACCACGAACAGCTAAAAAAAACTAATTTTCTCATTTTTCTCATTTTTGCTGGCGTAAAAAGATCAAAAATATCAAATATTAGGAGCAGACAGTCAAGGTTTCTAGGGAATGTGCTAAGAATAATATAGTTTGAACACTTAATAACCACTGGAAAGATCAAGGGGAGAAGAGATAGGGGACGATAAAGAGAGAAGTTGCTAGATGGACTTGTATTATGGCACGGTAGAAGCTCACCAACCGAGATTATTGACAACACAAGAGACAGAGAGTCGTGGAGAAACATGATCGCCTACGCCATTCGGCATGGCACTTGATTGATACATTAAGCGATACAGACACGGTCATAGCACAGTCGAGGCCACATATCTGGCTTTAGAACGCAAGCTTGAGCTCCAACCACCCCTACGCTTAACAGCATGAGTGGATAACAAACCACATGGGGAAAGACAATAGACAGTAGATACATTAGCTAACACTAATAAATTAATTAGGTATGAGGTTGCTTTTTTCATGTTCAGATAGAATCACCCAGTTGGACTTGGTTTGTTTTTGAATTTTCTGGACTTTTTTGAATTTTCAGAACAATATATTCACGAAAACAACTAAAATTTCGTTAATATACGTGCAATTCTACGGTGGTTGCCCATAAATTTCATCAACAATTTGTGACCTACCTCGTCAACAAACGTCAAAAATTAAACCAACCACCTTTTTTCCTCTTCTTCTTAACTACGTCAAGAAATTACCAGATTCTCCCTAAAAACCTTGAACAGTACTAAAAAACTATATGATGTTTTCTGATTTCTTAAAACAATTTTCATATTCAAACAATTTAATTGCATAGAAAAAAAAGGTTTTGTTCACGTCAATATTTATCAACTCCCAACTTCCCAATTTCGAGGTGAACTCAGTATCAGCTTTGTTACATAGACAACTGAGAAAAGGGTGGTAGCCTAGCGTGTATTGAGCTTACTTACTATCATCACCGGGTTACAGCATGCCAGGTTCGAATCCACGTTCGTACAAAAAAAATCAGAGTTGTGATTTGTTGTCGGATACGACCGTTCCTTCAGTCGACACAGCTGTTAGAAAAGGTAAACACATTAAAGAAGGGACTTGGCCACCCCACCCAATAGTTGCTGCTGTTTCGTACATGACGAGTTTTCTTCATCCCCGACTGCAGGTTGCTGCCATGGGACCTACCTTTTGTTTAATTGTCTATTGTCCGTCCCTAGGTGAAAGATTGTTGATCGTATTCACACTTGCCGTTAGGACTTGTGTTAGGTGCTTAAGTTGTTCCAAGGTCAGAAATGTCGCCTTGGTTACATTATGCAGACATGTTGCATGCATGTTTTTTCATGGCGATCTTGATGTTTTCTATCCACCGTTTTCTTGGTCTACCTTTGGCCTTATGTCCAGATATTCTTTTGTTATATGCTCTAATTGGTATTTAGTTTGGGTTCATTTTCATAACCTGACCGAACCATTTTACTTGCTATCTTTCAATAGGTTCAATACATGAAATTATACTAACTTTTTTCCTAATTTTTCATTTTGTATTTTATCTAGTTTAGTAACCATTTCAGATTTTCTCAGACACTTCATTTCACATGTAACGATTTTCCTCTGCTGTGAGGCTGTTAAAGACAATGTTTGACATTGGTAGCAGAGTGCTGGTATAACAATTGTAGATGGTATCTGTCTTTTGATTTCCATCTTGATCTTTGGGTGAAGAAGTAATTTATGGTGAAAGCTCGTAGGTCACTGATTTTGCCTTCTGGCACCTTGTTTATATTTGTCTAGTCTTACATTTTCAGAGAAAAAACTGCTGCCTAGATATTTAAATTATTTGGCTTTTTCACTTTGGTGTTATGTATTGTTATAACCATTGCTGTGGCAGATTTGCTAATTTTCTTAACTTCAGTTTCTTGTACGCTAGTTTTTAAGTTGTACTTATTACATGCTAATAGCAATGTATTAATGTGTTTTTGCAAATTTTCCTCATCTTTGTATATTAGACTTTGAACGTCGACAAATAGTAGCTCGTTTATTTCGTTATCAAGTTTTTCATAAGGTTTATTTGCAATGTTTTTCTCCTTGTTGACGTGAGCTTCTTTTATTGTTCTGTCCATGTATATGTTTAAAAGTAGAAGTGAAAGCACACATCCTTGTCTTACTCCAGATCTTGTTTCAAAAAGTTCAGTCATTCCATCTGTTATTTCTTACTGAACTTTGGCATGATTGATATATCGCTTTTATATAATCTAACAGCTGTCCTCTGATGTTAGAACCATGCCTGGTCAAATTTGGTTTAATGAACCGACAACATTGTGTGTCACTTGGTGAATAAATTTAGCCCCAAGTAAACAATATTGCTCGTAGAAAAGGCATTTCTATGTTACTTCTTCCTCCGTTAATTGACAATTACTGATGATGGTTGAATTGTTTCGAACACAGTAATTACAAATTGAAATAGAAGAGATGAATGTACATAAAATAATTAATCAAAAAGTTCACGTCAACAATGATTACTTCAAACAACAAATCAATTAATATTTTTAAATGTACATTATGTGAAAATAAAATATAAGTGTAGTGTACATTTTCATTTTATCCAGTTCTGTCTTGACACTTGGTTTTAGGTTAATAATTCCACGTTCATAACAGATTTTACTTCGTGCAAAGTTATAGACATTTTCTCTTGATCTATTCTGTTTTAATTCTGAAACTTTTTCTTGCAAGCAAATGAAGTAAATGTAGCTCATATTTAAATAGCACATCCTGACATCGGTAATATATTTGAGATCACTTTGAAATTGTTCTATTTGAATCTGTTCATAAGAATATTTTAATAATGTAGTTGTAGCAGTGACAAACCAAATTAGTACAATAACAAAGTAAATATGGTTTACATGTGTGCAATTTATGTTAATACTCGACTAATACAAAAAGTAAGTTTGCAATTTGAAGAGGAATCATTTATAACTGTCCAGTTGAAGTCAATTTTTGACGAAAATATAGCACATTTTCGTTTCCTTCGAAGTTTTCACTGATGGTTGATTCAGTTATATATATCCCATTCAGCTTATAAAAGTGTCTATATATTGGGACCAAGAGAAGTATATATCTTGAAACAAGATGACATTTTTGAATACCGTGTCACTTTGCTGCACTATACCTGAATACTATTAAAGAAGGTTGATCTACTATATGGCCTAACATTCAGTTCCTAGCTATCTAGCCAGTTATTGACAAGAGGTCAGTGTAGCACCCATACATAGTGATGCTGTAATTTCTCGTCATTCTCATGACATACATTCTCGTATAATTTTAATGGTGACTGGGTCGAAGTCGGGAGTTTCTGTGCACACAGGAAAATATCCACAATATCAATGTTCCGGAAATAGGAAAACATCACTGCCGGATATTTGTATTTACATCATATTTCTTCTTGGTATGTCATTGACCTTTTAAGAGGAGGGGGTGGGACATCAATAATCGTCGACTCATAGATTCAAAAATTTGCTTGGATGTGTGTTTTAGTGAAGCTTGGTATATGTGGTCCTGTGTAGATGTGTGTTTTAGTGAAGCTTGTTATATGTGGTCCTGTGTAGATGTGTGTTTTAGTGAAGCTTGTTATATGTGGTCCTGTGTAGATGTGTGTTTTAGTGAAGCTTGTTATATGTGGTACTGTGTAGATGCAGTGTAGAAGTGGGTTTTAGTGAAGCTTGGTATATGTGGTCCTGTGTAGATGCAGTGTAGAAGTGGATTTTAGTGAAGCTTGGTATATGTGGTCCTGTGTAGATGTGTATTTTAGTGACGCTTGTTATATGTGGTACTGTGTAGATGTGGTTTTATAGAAGGATGTTGCGCTCGTGTGACAACAGGGGCCTCAACGTCTAGTTCAAAGTACAAAGAATATGGTAATTTTCTTCTTTCGAGGCATGTCGTAGGAAAGTAGGCTCACAACCTGTCACCTTAAAAAAATCAATGTAACTGCATGTCTTGACTCGATTTCTGACTTGTGTCTTGTCAAATGATACCCATGGTCCATGGATGACGGAGAGATGCAGGCCAATGAACATTGTACATTTGTCCTTTTGTGACAGTCTCCTAGGTGATGGAGAATGCTAGATTAGCTAAAAAAAGAGACATTCTAAATCGAGTTAGAAAGATAATCCACGCTCTTTAGATACATCACGACCAGAGGAAAGATTAAACACTTAGTGACAGCAGGTAAACTAAAGAGCGATAGGAATAAGAGACGACAAAGATAAGATGCATGACACTGGTAATACGTCACGGGTAAACATCGATAGCGAAAATGGCAGTTGGCTAGACAGAATGATATCAGCAGACGTGTTAACCGATGTCACACAGAATGTGAAATAGGAAGAAATCGTTGTTAATACACGAGACAAAAGACAGCAGATAGACACGACAGTCAATGCCGCACAACATTGTAATTCACTTAACTAGAAATCATCATATATGCGAACATGAATAATACAAACTTAAACACACGCAACAATGCATGCCAGGTTCAAGGCAGATGTCCCATATATGAAATGTCTGGACCGACAAAATATGTATGTAATAACAGCAATATTCGCTACAAACAGTACAGACAGTCACGAATAAATATAACTGGGAATTTGTAATAATTGTTGTTAAACACGAAAATTTGTTATAAAATGATACGCTATAAAGGTATTCAACTGCATCATTCGATCACTGTGATATAAATGCTAAAACTGGATACTAACAGAAAACGATAAAATACATCTCGTCACAATAGAATTGTCTCATCGAGGACAACTCCTTGAAGTGGAGATATGGCTTATTCCAGCCAACAGAGGTTGGAAACTAAGATTGGTCAGGTCATTCTGATATCGAGTAGGACTACAACATTACCCAAATAATCACCGGTGCTGAAGTTGGAGATATCACACCTAGATGCATACCAGCAATTGTGGTATCACGCAACACGACTAGATAATAACATGTCCTCGCAACAACAACCAAAATACACATGATCATCACAATTACGTATAATAATCTCGTCAGTAACTGCAAGAGTGTGTCATGTGACGTATGTCATGTGACGTATGTCATATGACATATGCCATGTGACGTATTCTTTCCAGAACTTAGTCTTCTTTATGAATCTCCAGAAATCCTCTCGGTCTCTAACAATTTGTCCCACCTTCTCTAGCGCATGTGCATGCATTTCTGAATATCTCCTGTCGAGTAACGTCTTGGTCGACCTCTGCCTTTACTACCTACTATTCTCCTTTCCAACAACACTCTTTCCATGGCTGAAAACCCCAACTTCCTTCTTAAAAGGGAGCTTAAAAGTCTGCTTACTTGGACGTCGATATTGCTTAGCACGTCTTGATTGGTCTTCCTTGTTGTCCACGGTATTCTTATGACCCTTCTTTAGCACTTCATTTCTAAAGCCTTTTTTTTTCTTTTAGCAAGTCGATAAATCCGAAGGTTACCATTGAAAACACGCATTTACGTAGCAAATATACCGTCAGAGACAACCAGAAAATGGAAACATCAGGAGGCTCAAATAAACTAGCACAATGCACATTCTGATTACATTAAAAGACAACAGATGTTTTGCTGACGTCACTAGACTACCTACAGATAATATTACCCAGAAAGTAACGCTATACGACCGAACTTGCATAAGTTGGATTGCAGAAGAGAACAAAATACAAAAAAAAACCCACACAAACTGTCCCATGAAACTCTTCTCTCTCTGACACTGCTCGTTACAAAGGGAAAGAAGCATGTAAGATACTTCTGTTTCCTGTTCTGTTTATATTCGCGATTAGTTCCCCTGCTGCGTTGTTTCGTTTGCTTCGCATTGTTACTTTAAATGTATCTATATATCTAATCTATTTTTCTATCTATATATCTAATCTATAACTCCATCTAATATTTCTATCTATCTAATCTACTTACCTATAGTATCTTGTCTAGTCTATCAAATAAATTTATCAATCTATCTATCTGTCTGATCTACCCATCATTTATCTATCGTATTTTTCTGCTTTTGCCATTTTACGTGGCATGATTGAATGGCGAACGATTTTTGGGCTGTGACACGTTTGGTTGCTTAATTTGCAGTAATCTTTTGACGTCTCAGACCGTTGGTAACTCCTTCAAACCACCTTCCTCTTGACTTTCCTCTACCTCTTGCTATTTCCATTTTCAAGTTACATGGGCAGTATGTGTTCATTCTCATTAAGTGGTCGAACAAATTCAGTTTGTTTTTCAATATACTTTATGATAGGAATTTCTTCCAGCAGCTATTGTAATCTCTTCATTCCTCACGTGATATCATCTTCTTCTATTTGCTGTTTTTCTTAGACATTCTTATTTCACTTGTAATACGCGTTCACTCCTGTTCTTTAGTTAGTGTTCATGTCTGATATTGATAATAAAATGTTGGTTTTAAGTTTGAATGTATTATTTGCTTTTTGGTTTCCATCGGGATAGCTGTGTATTATAAGATGAAATTAAATTCACGCTAAAAAAATAAGTTGAAATTAAATGCACGCTAAAAAATAAGTTTAAATTAAAAGTACGCTAAACAGGAAAGCACCGATTTAAGGTTTCTGCAGGAGTTTGAGAATGAAAGAAGAATCTTCCATATGGCTGCTACAATATATAACCTTGGAGATATTCATCAATTTAGATAACAGCACAAAATTAATGACACAATATTTAACTTAACTAATTAAGATACTGTAGTTAGGATATGTACCTATATTTTAATTATGCAAATAAGACACCAATATGAATATTAATTAGCTCTGGTTGCATCGAAAAATTAACACAATGTAATCAACATATACGTATTGTCTTCCCGAATACAAAAACGTACAGTTTGCCATATATTTTAACCTCAATAATTAAAAATGTAATAAATATATATTAAATATTCAATTGTTATTATGCTAATTAGACGCCATTATTAATTAGCTCTGGTTGCATCGGAAAATTAGCACAATGTAATCACCAGATTCGCTTTTGTCTTCCAGAACAACAAATTGTATAATTTGTAGAATATCTTATCGCAAATAACAAAGATATTTATAAATTATAGGTTCGGCTCTAATTCTTGGCCGCAACTTTTTGACCAGTCATTTGTTTTTTTTTCTTATATGTTTCATGTATTTATCTTGATGCAAAATTAATTAGAAATAAAATTCATAACTTTTTTCAGAATTGACGTACATATTTTGTTGAGGTATCGTTTAATTTCAATTGTCAAGGGCTATCTAACTGTGGTATTTATAATGCTGTAAACACATTTTGAAAATTGTGTCCTAATGCCTATATAATAGACACACAAACATAGACAATACATACACACTGACCCAACCGTACACACATATAATCTATATGTGTACCATCACTTGACGTCATTACAGCGAAAGTTGACTGTAACGGTTCTCCAACATCCCCTTCTCTTGCCTTGGTGGTGAACTCTGATAGACTAACCTGTCCATCTTGTGATATTTCCCATTTGTTGTAACTCTGCCTACCTCTTGCTCTTCTGTTCTCAACTCTACCAACAAGTACGGTCCTAAACAAGGTGCCATGTCTTTTAATATTTCCAAAATAGTTTATTGTAAAACAGAATCACTTTGTTCATTTTCTTCTCTTTCCAGGAAGTTATTAATAATCATCTTTATATCCACTGCAGAGTTCTTGGACTCAATTGTGTATTGTAATCGCCATCTTTCAATTCCCGTTGTTCCTGGGCCGGCGTAATCAATGAAAAGCTCGGATCAGCCAATATGAATACCACAGATCGTAAGTCCCGTAATTACAGTTTATAAACAAACTGCCCCCATTCATGACCAATACCGGACTGGTGTTTAAGAATTGATCGCGGATGTTGTGTAGTAGCATAGACAAGTCTTCAGTTGTTGTGTTGTAACAGTTTCAAATCGCCATCAAGTATTCTGCAGTAGCAGTATAACAGTGGGAAAAACCTCTAGGTAATAGAGATCAGCTGCGATATAAACTAGAATTTTCTCTGGACGAACAAGCTGTCGCTGACCAAATCTGTGTTGCTGCCTACCAAGACTGGAAGGAATAACATGCGGTGTTGATATCTCCACTGAAATACCTCCATGTGTCCAGTAACGGGTAGAATCAAGAGAGCATAAACCGGTATAAGTTCATGTTGCTGGCGTGCGATCATTGACCACCAAACCAGGAGGGGAGGGAAGAACAGGGTAGAAGTGGGGTAAGGTTCGGGGGGAAAACTCCTGGGCAGGAAAAACTTCTTAACTCCGGTACGAAATCATTGCTAAGAGAAAAAATTAAATTACAAACAACTGCTACCTTACATGTGTCATCAGAGATGGAAAGGCTATGCGAAACATCATAGACAGAAAAATACCGAAGACAGAGTATGTTAGTCGGCAATGGCGCAGATACAGTAATAAATTAGGGAACACACGCTATTACATAAATATAGTCATGCCACAATCAACCATGTGATCATGGTGTCGCTCCTGTCAGCTAAAACTGGGGAAGAGCTGAGCTGGGCCTCTTGCCTCGAAAACAAAAACTAACCAAAACAAATGACTCAGAGTTGCTCAATGGAATGCGAAATGAGTGCAAAACAAAAAGAAAAACCAGATTGACATAATATATATACAACAGACTCATTTAACTGACATACAGATATTCTTCATTCTGAGTTACGATTCTTTACTCCCAGACCGATCTAAAAAAGAGTCAAAGAAGGAATACTGAAAATTGTCAAAACATCCATACCTGCAGCAGAAGTAAATATCCGGAGAAGAACATATAACAGTGAAATTGATGCATAAATTACACTGGCGAAGCATCAATTACACACTGTTACAGCCCTCCTGCGACATCAATAGAACTAAGTCAACTGAAGACAGAGGAATTGAGACACCCAATAGTGGGCGACTTATTCGAGTACTTACCACGCTGGGGGTACGATTATATGCCTCAAAGAGGTGATGATGGAAAAAAGAGGTGATGACTGGATGATGGAAAATAAACAAATTCACATAAAACAGCCGGATGTTAAACCCGCATTCTAATCCAGAACCTGGAAGAAAACCAGTTCACTAAATCTTGCCATGGCAGCAGATGCCATAGACAGACACATTACAAGAGCAGTATAATATAAACTGGGATGACTTGACCATGTACCAATCATCCTGCAAATCTCCAAGGCAGGAAGTACGCAACAAAATACCATGTCGAAGTTCAAAAATGTAAACTGCACCCTCTTCATAGAACATACAGACCAGCTCTATTAACAACATAAACCACAACATCTCACTAATAAATACAACAATACTCGAAGCCGCAAGAAGGCAATCCCAAAGGGCAGACGAAGAGAATTCACGCCTTATTGGAGTAAGACCCTAGAAATACTGCATAATGAATTGAATGCGACAATGCATACAATGGAGAGAACCCCTACAGTAGAATACACAAAGATACTCAATGAAAAAAAAACACACGTTGTATGAGCAAAATAGAAAAGAGATCAGAAAGAGCTGGCACGAAAAGACCAGCATCCTAAACATGACAAACGCCACAAGAAAATTATGGAATCTTACACGAATAATAAATGAAGAAACAAAGAATTAAAACTATAGGACTATCATCAAAGAAGAGGGTAAATTCCATTACGAAAAAATTACAGCAAACATCTTTAGCAGACATATATAAGAAAAAAAGCACAACAACACTTCCGCATACATGTATCAAAGAAATAAAACACGAAATTAAAAAAAATTTTAAGCATTCAAATACAGACCCAAGCATGAAGTTACTCTTTACCATCGCAGAACTAAATGGTGCCATAAGAAAACTAAAAACTAAAAAAAGGCCTCAGGAAAGAATGGCATAACCAATGATATTATCAAGAACCTAGGATCCATCAACAGAAACACGCTCTTTATCATCTTCAACCAATCATAAACTGGTAAAATTTCAAACTTCTGCCAAAAAATGTCTTTATTCCAATCAGTAAAAAAACAACGTCCAGCTACCGACCAGTCAGCCTCTTGAGCTGTGTAGGAAAAGCAATGGAACGAATGGTCTAGACTAATAAAATAAAGGAAAACGAATAGCTCACCAAGGCACATTCAGCCTTTAGGAAATATCGACAAACCAACCATGCAACAGAAAACTTTAGTAGATGACATGCCGTTATATTGAGGTTATCTTCTTATAGAAGCTTCATGGCACGTCATCTATACAATCCCGTAGTGGTAACCTTCGATAACAGTTTCCATTTTGGTGGTCCGACGGGCCGACATTGTGCTTGAACTAGTTACGGGCACGGCGTTGGTAGGCGGAACAACAAAGAATCCTGTCGCAAGGGCCAGAGTTGTGCTCTGATGTCGACGTCTGTTTCTGCAGCACTAGACTCGAAACACCATCGAGTCGAGTGGCAGCTGGAACAGAGAGCGGAGCACTTATGGGAATGCCCCACGTACTGCGAGGCCAGTTTCTAATCAAGATTCAAGAAATATCGAATTACAGAAGATCAGCTCATATAGCTAGCACGAAAATTTAAAATGCTTTCTAATAGAAGGAAAAAGTGCTGACTACTTTTATGGATTTGAGCAAGGCCGACAAGGTATGGAAAGATGTACTCCTCTTCAAGCTTCTCAAAAACAAAATTGAACACACACTGTTCAGCTGGATAAAAGATTTCCTCTGTTACCATACAGCAAGAGTTAAGTAGATAGAAAATTAAATAGACTTGTTGTGTTACTCTTCAACAAGGAGTGGCTCAAGAAGGAGCGATTTCTCCTACACTCTTCCTGATAACCATCAACGCTATAGGAAAGAAACTGTCGCATCATATTTTAGTTTGAAGGCCCTCAATGAAGATGAATTTGCTGCCATGAGTGTGGTAGGTAATATATCCACTGCAAAGACCAGAATGCAAGCTTCACTTGACAGCATAGGGGAATGGACGACCGAGAAGTCCAGATCAACCTCTCCAAAACTGTGACAGCCATCTTCTCACTTTCAAACCCCCAAGAAAACGCAAGCCCACAAGTAAATGAAGTGAATTAGAACATGAGAAGAATCTTACATTTCTCATGGTTACAACTAGATAAGCGTCTCACTAGGAAACCACACCTGATAACCACTGAGCAGAAAGCAACAAGGAAGCTATCCTTGATGAAAAAACTTGCTGACACAAGCTGGGGAGAAAATGTGAGCATTCAACGATTTGTCTACATGGGTATACTTAAACCTGTAGTGGAATATGGAATGACAGCCTGGGTATAAGCATCCAAAACAAATACTGATCACATATCTAAAGTACAAAATGCAGGACTTCGGCTAATGTCAGGAGGGATGAAGACCACTCCAATCCACGCAACGGAAAAACAAGCAAACATCTTCCCACTTGATGACAGAGAGAAGAAAATGTGCTTCTCAAAAGGGAACAAATTATGCGCATATTAAACCATCCGATGTATTCCCAAATTTATAGATCAACAACAAGCAGACTGAAGATCAATCTCCATTACAACACATAGATACCAACATACCACAGATATCACAAAGATATCACAGACCTACCAACTGAAATTGAAACACTAATTGATTTTAAAGATCCAGACAATAGTCTCCAAAAGGTATCCATAATAATAGAAAATCCTGAAATAATTAAAAAAAGAATGCCAGACTTTACTTCAACAAAAAACTTTGACACTAGAGATGATATTTAAAAAAATACGATCCCAAGGAATGGAAACATGACTACATAGATGGATCTGCTGAGGGAGCAATAACGAGTGGCGGAGGTGGAACGTTCATAAGACACATGGTTGGAAGACAATATCTAAAGCATCTCCAACCGAGAAATACTCAACATTATAGCAGAAGCAGTTGCACTCCATCATGCACTGAAAATTCTCACCGAACCAGAACTGACAAGACCAAAGAAGATAGCTATATTCACAAATTACAGGCACCTACTGGAATCAATCCAGATAAATAGAAATAAAGGCCTTCTGCACATTATCAGACATGTGATCAGACACATTAAAATAGCATTAGCTATTGCCCTTCAATGGATACCATCCTGCTGCTGAATCATGAGGAATGAGCAAGCGAATGCTTTACCAAAAGCAGGTAGCGAAATGGAACAACACAGATACTCACTGTCCTACAGAGAAGCAAAAACAATAATCCATAACACATACACGCAAAAGTGGAAGAAACAAATGGAAGCGGAAGTCAAACCTGATACAGTATCTAAATATACTAACAGTGCACAGTATCTCGCATTAGAACATGCCACTGCAGACTGTTGTGTCACATTTACCGACTGGGGATCTCATACACAGATGAATGTCCATGTGGATTCGAAACCCAGACTCCTGAACACATACTTGGATTGCCCAACATCAAAGAGCAGCGACGGCAGACCTGGCCAGCGGATGTAGATTTGAGACAAATACAATGAGGCAGACACCCGGATCTGGAGAAGACAGTGGACTTCACCCTGACGACAGGTCTGACAATATAACATGGCAGCAGATGCTAAAAGCAGAAGAAGAAGAAGAAGTATAAACACGTTATCAGTTGTGTAGTATCAAGAACCTATGGCCTATGACAAGCGGCTCTCTACATGACCAATATTGGGCTGTATGTTTAACACTTGATCGTAGAAGTTGTGTAGTAGCACAGACACGTCATCAGTTGTGTAGTTCTGCGTTCACTTTCTTAGAACCAACAAGAAAGTGTTTGTGATTCTCATCAAGGAGCATGAAGTACGTTGTGCTGGCAATTTCGCACTAGAACTGCGTTATTTTTGACCCTCAGATTCAGAACGTCATGTTACGGCATGTCTTTAATTCAGGTTAGCTCCCCTAGTCTGTGACAACCTTCCTATCTATCGCGATTGCCAAAACAAATATATTATGGAGAACTCAAGGCAGGATTTCGAAAAGCTGGTGGACAGAAAAAGCGTTTCAAAGACACGCTCAAGTCATCCTTGAAACATCTTAACATTGACGTAGGCGCTTGGGAGAGCCTCGCTCAGGATAGAACGGCTTGGCGTTACAGCATTAGAACGGGAGCACTAGCGGCAGAAGAATTCAGACAAGAAACTGCAAGACAGAAGCGGACACGTAGAAAAGAAAAAACATCTCAACCTCACACAGATACCTTCTATTGTTGTCAATTCTGTAAAAGAACATTTTGTGCGCGCATTGGACTTGCTAGTCATTTAAAAACGCACTATTAACTTTATTATTTATTGTTATTATTATTATGGTTGAGTTTTTGGTCATCGTCGATCACGACGGACGAACATCATTTCCTCTACGCCGTGACGGTTAATCACGCTCTGTGCCCTTGAACTTTACACATCAAAACATGTCCCAAGGGTGGCAGTCTCCGAGGAGGTGGTAATCAGAGATTTAGGCTTGAGTCGTCTGTCTCGGACGAGGTGTTACTCTGTTATTGAGCTTGTCTCGCATAATTAGACGTATTTTGCTTGTGTCCATCGGGTACTGAACCTTTTCTCATCTGTCAGCAAGATTCTTAGGAAAAACTCGACAATACTGTTGAAGAGCTGAAAATCCCTGCCAATAGGAAACTACTACGACTTAGACTGGAAAAATCATTACATTATATACTCGAACCAATATGTGAAGACTGTGAAGAGGAAAATACAATAGATCATTTCCTACTCCACTGTCATAAATACAACCATCATAGGCAGGACATAAAAGACTACTACCTAAACAATAAAATACCATATAAACTAGTAAAGGTTCTTGGCCATGATGTACCAACAGATAGACTAAAACTAATTAAACAATTTACAGCTAGGACTAAAGCTCTAATTTAAAACAACCCAACAAAAGTCAAAACAAAGTAAGTCATTGTTTGTCGTCGAGTTTTTCTTCAGGTCTCTCTCCACAGCTTTCAACAATTACAACCGAGGAACGCTCACCAAAGGATACGACTGGCAATATGGACAATTTTTGGCATAATCGCGCGCATGATTTTCAAACTCCCCCAGACATTAGTGTCACTTTTAAATAAAAAGCAATACCGCCGGTAATAAACAGCTTAATACAACTAGCAACATAACACTCTTTTGCAATAATAGCGCGCACGGTTGGTTCTCAATTCACTCAGACCATAGGGTCACACTTAGATAAAAGGCATCTTGGCCAAAAATAAACACCAACTCCACCTAGCAATATAGATAATTCATAGCAATAGCACGCACGGCTTTCCAAACACCCAGACCATTGGGTCACATTTAGATAAAAGCTAATACGGCCTGATATAACCAAAATTGACTTCTGTCTTAGGTTGAAAGGTTCGTGCCTCAGCTAAGAGGCTTTAATCCCCCATTTAACAAACAAACAAAAGTTGGACACGGGCTAATTTTCCCTACTACCGAGGTGTCATTTAGCGATATCGTGTGAACCCTTCGTCCCTGTCTGAGTCTTTACACGTATCTAAGAACACCGGGGCCTAGAAGCTTGTTCTCAAACTTAACAGTGTTTTAGTTCGATTTCCATGTAACGTTTCCACCATTCTTTTTACACATAGCACTGCCCTCTGGGGCTGTGCAGGGCTGTGCTGCATTATCGCTGTAATTAATATGTTAGCCTTACTTCACCTGACTTGCGCATGATTATCGATATTCTTGACGTAATATACCTATCTCGAGACATTGACATTAGCCGTCTCTTCAATGCAAATTCATTTCGTCTGATGGAGCCAGAGTACATTGCCTTACTTATTGTCTCTTTGCAGTCAATTATCATTCCATCTTCAGCCTTAACATCCATGGACATGATCCCTACAAGTTTTGGCCATGCGCACAGCACGGGCCGCTGTGTTTTTGTTTCCAGGTGCACCACGTGAAGGAACGTTTAAGTTATCGGTTGTCTACTAGCCTTTGGGCAGCATGAAAGCACTGCGGCATCCTTTGCACAACTCTGTAGTATCAGGAACTCAGGATTACCTTAAAAAAATCTCTCAATATATATCAACCAATGTCGGACCTATATCAATTTCAATATATATAAACCAATTATAGAACGTATATCAATATACACATTTAACAATTGAGCGCAGATGGAGAACAGAAGAAGTGATTACTTTTCGTATACTCTGTTTTAGTAGCATAGGAAAATCATTTATCAGTCTGACAAGAATGTAACAGTCTAAAAACTAAATAACCTGAGTAGGCTCTGCAAGAGGCAAACAAGGAAGTTAGACATATATGCAAGGATATCATTCAAGATATAAAGACCAAACACCTGCATGAAATTATTGTATTTCAATGTGGATTATTTCAGACATGCATATCTTATGTTCAGTCATGCGTCATTCAAATGTGTACTTTCCACGCATTACTGGGCCTGAATGTGAAATGTAGAATATCAATATTGTGGCTTGCCATTGCGGTCGAAGATAATGTTTCTTTAAGGAAGGAAGTTTATCTAAACCAATTTAAAAAAAAAAATAAAAGTCAGTTATTAGCAAATATAAAAGCCCTTTACCAGAACTACAAAAGCTCATAAGATCTACCGACGAAATGACTATCTATCGAAACAAAATCATGGGTAAGACAAGGATGTGTCTTCTCACCTATACAGGGACAGAATAACAAAAGAATTCCAAAAACAGAAAAATTAACAGTAAGTAATAAGAGATACTGTAATAAATAAGAGGTCGCTGCCCTCAGATCCTGCACCACGGATGACAGGTCTAGGTACTCTATTGAAAATTGATTTATTTTTTGAGTTTATTACCCTCAAGCCTTTTGTAATTAACTCCTAACATTCATTTTTTAAAAGTTGTGTTGGTGTGGTCCTTGTTGTATTGCTGTCCATATTGTTTTGGATAATTTTTTTTCCTTCTGGTCTCATATCCCGCCCCCTTTTAAACAAAACACGTTTCCATGACTACATGTTTACACGTAAGTCATTGTCACCTTGTACTTTGCATTGTTTACATGCCTGCATTATAGTGCCTCTGTGGTGGTAACATTGTTTCTACTGTATTTGTTACTATTTAACTGTTTGTTTTGTATATTCTTGACAAAGACCTAACGGCTCCAAACGTTGAAAATGTCTAGTATATTGTTATTTGTATTTTTTGTGTTTACACCACATAGCCCTTTAGTGATAATCTGTCGGCTGTCATCAAGTGAAACTCAAAAATCTGTGTTCTACGTAAGTATTGTTATTCAGTTCCACAGTAGTATTACCTTTTATTGATTGTAGCAATAAGAGAAAAATCTGAAGAGGAAATAAATAACGCAATCAACAAATTTCTATTTACTGATGATCAATGCTTTATTTATGAAGAGGAACATAAATTATTTTAACGCAATCATGATAACATGAAAATAAATACGCAGAAAACAGAAGTAATGAAAATTGGCAAGTCTCCAAATCCAGTGAACATAAGCCACAAAAAATAGTTTAAGTGAAACAAACCTTTGAATTTAAATACCTGGGAAGTATATTCACAGATAACGGAAATTTACAGACATATTGAGACAGGTGCCAGAAAGCAAACTTAGTGACATATCAGCTATCACTATTACTGCTCAACCCAAAGATCAAGATTGAAGTCACGAGACAGATGATAAACAATATTCTTATGTCAACACTCTGCTCTCAATGCCAAACATGGGCGCTGACAGTGGATAAAACTTACAGAATATGATATGAAATGCCTGAGAATAACCGCAAGAGTGACAAAACTAGACAAAATAAGAAATGATGAAATCATGAGAAGAATCGGTATACGACAATGCACAGAATACATCAAGAAACGACAAATAAAATAGTCTGGACACCTTATGAGGATGAACCATAACCAACTACTGACAAGAATATATAACATGAAAGATCTAGATACAAGGCGCCAAATAAACACCAAGAAAATTGTGGATAGAGAATATCATGACAACCCTGAACAAATACTGTTTCAATACAGTCAAGACGATACATCTGACCTTGAATAGACAACTAACGCTCCTAGTCACAGCCGCTAGGCTTAATGGCAAGTGTGGATATTCTGACCATCATCCACCTGGGGATAAACAATATACATTATTTTTAAAAAAATGGTAAATTGTGATTGTTCGTGTATAAATGACGATTTCATGAAACAATTTGATATCCTTTTTGTGAAAATCGCTGAGAGAGAATGAGGGGTTGGGGGGTATTTACCCCACCTTTTGGCTAGCTTCCTACTAAAAATTATGTTCTGATTTCAAAAGGGGGGGGTGTTGGACATCAAACATTAAAATGAGTACCAGATGGAAACAATAAAAAGAGGTAGACCAAGAGAAATTCTTCGCAGAACAACCATCAAAGAAGGTATAACTATGGGTCTCAACAACATACAGGAATTACTCACAGTAGCATCACATCGTTCGAACTGAAAATGTGCGTTATTGATAGTGGCTGTTTTGAAAATGTGCGTTATTGATGGTGGCTGTTTTGAAAATGTGCGTTATTGATGGTGGCTGTTTTGAAAATGTGCGTTATTCATGGTGGCTGTTTTGAAAATATGATAATGTTTTGGTTGTTATTTAACTAATATTAGCACATGTAAATAAAGAATTCAATTCTGCATATATTGGTGTAATTTATGTACGTGTGTGTGTGTGATACCAGACGTATGAGACAGTGCTGAAAACGTTTTTCACAAAAAAACATATATTTTATAATAAATAAAGCACACACAAAATATTTAAAAAAATAACATACCCTACTTTTCGAATTGCTTGGCAACACTGTACATAAAATCACACGCAAATCTGTTGTATTTATGTTCTTTCATTGCAAAATTATCAAAATATTGCTGGGGGAACTGTATAAAACACGTAGATTTGAAGTAAAATCGTTCTTTGCGCTTAGGCCTAGAGTAATTTTTGGTGCCACTTCAACATATTCGATATCAAACTTACAAGTCCCCAAACCAACACGGCATTCTGTATATTCACTGCTGTGAAACTAAATAACCCAATAATTCATGATTAAAGCCACGATTCAATGTTATTTTATTCAAAATACAATGATACAACGGTTAATAAACCCGATTCACCAGCATGGCATCGTACCGGTGTACAGATGTGATCAGATTAATTGGTATAAAACGTGTTAATTCTACCTAGACAATTTCATGACAGACGTGGGGATGTACCGGCTTCGATTGCGCATGCCCCCAGCTATGTGCATTGACCAATCAGGCTGTGGTACGCCTATTTAGCACGATATATCATTGGGACGAATGCATCCGACAACGGGGGACAGCTGTCATTGAAATTGTTGTCGATCACACTTAACCACAGCGCCGTGGCGAAGCTTTTGACTGTTCCAGTCATTTTCATTGGTCACCTTGTGTCGACAATAAATTAAAATCACGGGGGAAAAAACAATTGTATCCCCATAAGGGGATGATTCTTAGAGGATTCATTGAAAAAACAAATAACAATATAATCTCTCTATAACGCATTCTTTTATTAGTAAAAAAAAATTCATATTTATCACTGTTCATCTATATTGGTGAACTTTTCTGGTCCACAGTATTGTGAGGATTTTTTTGCAACATTTTGTTTCAAATGTTATTTTGTTTTTCAATTTTATTTGGTGATATCCAGGATTCATATTCATATATTGCCACTGGGAATATATAAACTCTTAGGATTGTTAGTTTTCTTGTTATGCAGCAGAACGACCATATGTTTTTCATTTATATCAATTTTTTTGATGCGATAGCCAACTTCCTTCTGACTTCTTCATATCAATCATTGTTACTGATGATAAGAGATCCAATGTATTCAAAACTGTTGACATTCTAATTCGCTGTTGTTTATACTGATTGAGAACTTGCTAGTTTTTTTTGTCGCTTGTCATAATCTTTGTCTTGTTTTCATTCAGTAATAATTTTTTGTCAACTATGTTCTTTTGTGGAGTTTATGAGGTATTCGAGACATGTTTGACTGTGTGCCAGTAATGCAGTAATGTTGTATCATTAGCATATCTTATTTCTGGTATCTCGTGACCTCCAATGTTGAGTGGTTCAAAGTTATTTCTCTGTTGGTCATTTCTTACATTCCTCATTTTGTTGTCTGCAGTAATGTTGAAGAGATACGGTGATAGGACACATCATTGTCTGATTCCATTTTCTACTATGAACCAATCAAATATTTCATTATTTACTCTCACGGTTCCTTGCTGGTCTTGATATAATGATTTTATGAGGCGGATTAGGTGAAGCGGGAAAGCGATATCCGTCATTATATTTCAGTTTATTATGTTGTACAAAATCGAATGCCTTGTTATAGATGTCAACCTTAAACTCTCTACATTTCTCTATGATGTTCCACATATTGAAAAGATTTCCTTGAAAATATGGTCTCTTGTGCTCTTGTGAATGTCGTCTTCTGAGAACTCTCCATATTTCATACGAGCATTTAGGTCTACACTGTCAGTTTGCTAGACCAGTCACAATGTTGTTTCAGAGTCTCCGAATGGTTAGACCGTGTTCTAATATATCATACTCAGAAAATAAATCACATATTCCATTTAGAAAGTACTGAAACTCCGAATTTTACTTACTCTTAAGCAAGCGTGAAAGTAATCAACATGATTATTGCCATAAATCGCATTGGATACATCGGGGCGTATTGTGTGGCCTAATGACCAGGTTGACCGGAGAGGGGACTGCTTAATTTTACTTCGTGTCTGGTCTGAAAATCTGGAAAAGTATAATACATTTTTGCGAGGTAGAATCTAGTCCTAAAAATAACTATTTTACGTGGTGTTGCTTCTACTGTACAACTCTGGTTCTGTAACTTTCTAACAGGCACCATTTTGGTAATATGTTACCACATTGGGAGGCGTACACGTTGTTGTTCCTACATCATCGACTGCGTTATGCTGGGAATTTCTACCAAGTAGTATCTTGGCTGTATATTACGAACTGGGAGGTGGCTCACCGTGAGGCGGGTCTGAGGAGAATTTTTTTGGTTTTACTTTATTAATTTTCAAAATTGTTTTTATTTCATTTATTAAATTACAGGCATAATAATACTTTTCCGCTCAAATATTTTATACAATTTAATAAATGAAATAAAAACAATTTTGAAAATTATTAAATTAAAACCAAAAAAATTCTTATTTACAGTCTTATTCCTTTCGTTCATGACCAACTTTCTTACTGTCCTTTAATTCTTTTATTTGGTTTTATTATTTTACACATATTCTCCAGCTACTTTACTCGTATATTTGCCTATATACATAAATATACTCTATGTTATATATACATTCGTCTTTAGAAATTTACAAAAATATACTCTTTTGTATATATCTTTTGTGTATATATATATATATATATATTCCATAAAAAGTATTCAAATTCTGAACATAACCTTTCTTTAAGTACATAACATAATGTTAAAATATGTGTTTTTGTTATGATTAATGGTTTACAATATCCATGATATTTCGAGTGATGGAAGTGTGATGATTACCAAGAAATTATTTTCAACATACAGTTTGCAGCTAAATCTGTGCACTTACACAAACTTCATTTACTCTCTCTCTCTCTCTCTCTCTCTCTCTCTCTAAATAGCACACACATATTCTCACACTCAATAGATCTCACTGATGCACATTAAAAAAAATTTAAACGTATGAAATTGTTATAGAAAATTAACACTATTCTTGCTCATAAATAAAGCAGGAAAGTTTACTACGTCACCAAGCAAACACATGCATTTATTCATCAATTAAAAACTCACTCAAACAATATTTACATTTACTAGCAAATGTAGAAATAGAAAAACCAGTATTGTGATGGGATTTAGATTTTCACTATAAATTGCGGTACGGTTTATATAACAATTTTAAACACAATAATAAATCAAATTATGTCAGTATTGTTTTATTCATAAGCCATACCAAATACCAATAAGAGCATATAATACAAGAATATCGGGGCGTAAGGCCAAAGGCAGATCAAGAAAACGGTGGATAGAAAACATCAAGAAAGCTTTGAACAAACATGGACTAAATGGAACCACGGAGACATATCTGGCCTTGGAACGACAGCTTAAGCTCCCACCCCTACACTTAACGGCAAGTGTGAATGCGATCAACAATCATTCACCTGGGGAAAGACAATAGACAATTGTTTTAATGTTTTGTTTGACAAATAACACTTGAAAAAAGTTGGTCACTGTATTTTCTCTGTTCTACTGCTTTATTTCTACATGTTCATACATTGTCTCTGAATTTTATATGTATTTAAAAAAATGTGTTCTGAAATTGTGTATCTGTTTGTGGGATCACGTTTAGCACACTTGCTTTGTACACGTTTGCTTTTGTCGTTGTGTGTGTAGTTATTATCCGTTGAAGTGTATTATGTGCTAAATATATCCTCTTACATTGGAAAAATATGTGAACTTCTGTTTTCCTGTGTTGAGTTTATAGATTTTGCATCTGGGTTTTTGTATTTGTGATTTGTCTTGTAAACAATATTTGACTGGTGTAATATCAAATTACAAACTGTATGTCACTTCATTTTTATTTGTCTTTATGTCTCTGTTTTGTGTAAATTTGTTTTTAAAGATCTCCTTAATCTGTTATGAAATATCTGTAGCAACATAATCCTGTTGTGTAGTGGTGGATCGTGTGTTTTTTTTTTAACGTTCATATATTTTATTTGTTGGTTGTTGAAGTAATTTTTCGTTTCCTTCCAAGTATTTAATGCACTATTGGCAAAAAAAAAAGAAAGAAGTGGTAAAGTTTCAAGAGAGTGAGGCATATTTTTCCTAACCGTCAAGAGTTTTATATTCTAAGTTCTATATAGTAATGCGCTAATGGATAGTTTTCTAGTTGTTTAAGTATTTCTCCTATAAATTTTAGTTCTCTGTGTTTGAATTGTAGTTTTAATATCGTGTAAAGAAATACCACCTCGTCTATTATCTTGAGTTAAAGTTGACAATTAAATGACTTATATGGTAGGTCCGAAAACAAAGCGTCTACCAATGGGAATATGTTTAGTATGCCAGACCATCGCCTGCCAAAGATACTTCTCTATTGTGAGTTGCAGAATGGCATACATTCTCAACGTGACCAAGCGAAACGCTATAAGGATTCGTTAAAGATCTCACTGAAAGACTTGGAAATAGACAAGATACATGGGAGAAACTTGCACAAAATAGAGCTTCATGGCGCCCTAGTCAAAAATGGGCAGCATCTTGTGAACAGAGGAGAAATGGAGCAGCCCAACAGCGGAGAATAGGTAGAAAGTGAAGGGTAGACCAAATACCTTCTACAGTGGTCATTCCATGCCCGAACTGTCCAAGGACATTTGTGTGTGAAGAGAATAAGGTTTGTTAGCCATCAACGAAATCATTACGAACTCAAGGACATAACTATAAATGAACTCTATAAAGTGCATGTAACAAATGGTGATCATCATCATGTGATGGTCGAATTAGTTAGTTAGTTATTCCTCTAGGGCCAAAGACGACACATTGGGCAGATGTCATAGATTTCCATGTCTCTCGGTTCATTACAATTTGCTTTAGATCTTCGCTGTTTCTGATACCGATAGTGAAACGTTCTCTTGTAATAGTTCTACGTTACCTTTCTTTTGGTCTTCCTCGTTTCCTTTTACCATTTGGTGACCACATCAAAGATTGACAGGGGAGTATTTCGGTATCCATTCGTAGCGCTTGTCCGATGTCATTCCAGCGACGCTTTCTAATATATGTGGATACATATTCTTGTTTTGATTCTTGTCTGACAACTGTGTTTGATTTGCAATCTGACCAATGTATATTCAGTAGCCTTCTAAGACATTTATTTTCAAAGGTTTTTAGTCTTTGTTCTAAGTTTGATGTTGCTTTCCAACTTTCGCATCCATATGTTAATGTTGGAATTATGCAGGAGTTGAAGATTTTGAGTTTTGTGTTATTTCTTAGTGTTTTTGAATGCCAGATATTTTATATTTTATTAAATGATTTAGCAGCCAGTGCAATACGGTGTGATATTTCTGTTGATGAATCTCCGGTTGTTGATAGCTTGCTGCCAAGGTATTTGAAGTTGTTGACTTTTTCAAGAGTTGTCGTTTAGTTTGATGTCCGATAGTTTATTGGTAAGGTCAAATATTTTTGTTTTGGATGATCGAACACCCACAGCTATATTTCTGTGAGTGTAAGTTTTGGATGATCGAAAACCCACAGCTATATTTCTGTGAGTGTAAGTTTTCTTGGGTTAAACATTAAAAAAAAAATGGAAATATACATTACTGTGGTATTACAAATGTGTTGACCATTAAGCTTCTACCGAAAATTGTGGTTTTTGTGTATTTGTATTGTTCTAGAAGTTCTTTAATGTATGTTTTCCTTTTCCCACATTTCTTTACGTCTATTTAGAGGTGTACATTGGTGTATTATACATTCATCATCATCATCAGGTGCCATGCAGGCTAGTGTAGGCGGTCATGGCTCTTCACAGCTCTCTGTCCACATTATTATGTATCAAGGTCGTTGTTGTTTCCTTGCCGTTCCAGGCTGTCAAACTGTCTAATATTTTCTCACGTTGTCGCCCTCTGTCTCCGTTGCCTTCAATTTTGTCTGTTGTGACTATGTTCTCTAAACCTGCTTGTCTCATGAAGTAACCAAAAAAAGAAGATTGCCTTTTTCTTATATTATTGATTAAGGTCCGTTTCGCATTTGACTCTCTCAACACCTCTACATTAGTTTTTCTGGCAGTCCATGGTATTCTCAGCATTCTTCTCTAGAACCACATCTCTGTTGCTTCTAATTTCCCACTTTCCAGTTTGTTTATTGTCCAAGACTAGCACCCATATGTTAGTCGGGTATATATATATTATACTATATAATTTAATATTATATACTTGCATTAATTGAAACGGAAGTCTGTTTTATATTTCCATTTATCAATGTCCATAATATATTATTTTGTATGTTTAATTTTGCCCCACTGTTTATACCTTAATATGTCAAAGGATTAAAGATATTTTCTATTCACGAAAAACTAGAGGGAAAAATATAGTAACATAAGCATAAGCGATTAATTGTGTATTTCCTACGGTATAAATGTCCCTTTAATGTTTCGGCGTTGTCTTATTTTCTCTAAATTTTGTTCAATTTCTAAAAAGTACAACAAGGGTGATAATGAACATCCTTATCTTACTGATCTAGTTAAGAAAATAGAATCGGTTAGAGAATGATTTATTAAGAATCTACTTTCTGGTTTGGCGTATAATATTTTTATATTTGTATTGTTTCGTGTAAACATATTTGAGATACTTTATCAAAATATTTCTCTTGGTCAATAGATAGTATTAGTGACTGTGTCATTTATGTGTGTGTGTATGTGTGCACGTGCGTGCGTGAGTATGAGTGTGTTTTTTGCCAGAGAAATGTGTGTGGGTTTATATTTCTACATCCAGGTTTATATGTGTTTATGTATGCTCATTTGACCACAACTAGAAAATTTAAAACTAGAAAATGTGTCTTCCTCTAAGATTTTTTAACCAGTGCTAAAACTAGAAAATGTGTCTTTCTCTAAGATTTTTTAACCAGTGCCAAAACTAAAAAAAATGTGTCTTTCTCTAAGAATTTTTAACCAGTGCTAAAACTAGAAAATGTGTCTTTCTCTAAGATTTTTTAACCAGTGCTAAAACTAGCAAATGTGTTTTCTCTAAGATTTTTTTAACCAGTGCTAAAACTAGAAAATGTGTTTTCTCTAAGATCTTTCAACCAGTGCTAAAAACTAGAAAAATGTATCTTTCTTTGAGATATTTTAACAATAGTACTTACATAAAAGTCAAGGTCTGTCAGCTTTACAATGAACTCAAAGTATATCAGACTATAGAATATGGGTATGGAAAAAATGCAGACAACAGTGTATCCAACAGTTTCAGCGTTTCATTTTTAATGTCTTTTCAAGAAAAACAGTACAGATTAAACGCATTATATGATATTTCACATACTGTGAAATACAAACTACAAATTTTGGAACTCTAAGCAATCTCCGCCCTCACCCCTTTTTACGTAAACTAAATTCGTGTTTGTGGTGAGTTCACTGGGCGTTGATTCTGACTGTTCTGTTTGCTCCTGTCTCTTAGCTGAACGACCGTGCCTACTTTCTGCGCTGATATCAAATGTCGGTTCGAATCATTTGTTTCATCATCTTTATGTACTGTAATATCCGGACTTTCATCTCCGATATCGGCTCGTCTGTCAATTACAAAAAAAAAGTTTGGTATTTTAAGTAAAATTAAAGTGTTAGCCCCTGTTACAGTAAAAAGTATTAGCCAGGGCACAATAACAGCAGAAATACTGTATCCCGCCTCCACAGTGAAAATAGTGGCAGGATATGTATATAAAAGCTGTGCATGTATTGTAGAGATTAACATAAAATATTTAGTGACACGTCTCCTCTTGTACATGTTGAAAGGAAACTTATTATACCGAGTTTTGTAAGAACGACTTAATAATGAAATACACAAGAATGAAACTGAAATGAACCCTTCTATTGCAGCTGCTAACACATAAATTATAATTATTATATTTTGTAGTCTTAGAAACATGTTTTTTTCATCATCTTTCTTTCTATATGAAATGTTGGTCCCGTGATCATTCGAGTCGGATTTATTATTGTTGTCATACAGTATAGGATCATTGTTTACTAAAGTAGCCGTTCTTTCTTCATGCACATCTTGCTTAGGTTTCCCTTGCCATTCATCTATGTTATTGTATCTGTTAGGCACGTCACCTGTAACGTGAAGAAGAAAAAATGTTCAGTTTAACATGGATTGAAATGAACAGTGCAACAAACATAAATATGATTGATATAAACAAAAGATAACACGGTTGAAAAACATATGGAAAAACAACAAAATAGAAACGAAATTGTTAATGTTACGAACTTTTATTTTTCCGGTTGCAACATACGTCCGTGAAACATGGATCCTAAGTAAAACAGCGGCAAAGAAGATCAACGCCTTCGAGCTGAAATACTACAGAAAGATACTCAGATATTATAAACACAGGAACAGAGTTTCGGCCCACTAGAACACCACACACATACATGCTATAAAGACAGCCTTGTGCATGACCAGAGTTTCAACACACACAACAAAAAACCAAAATACCACACACATACATACTACACCAAAACAAAGTAAACATATATCACCACACACACTATAACCAAATACGCACCTTCTAAGAAATCGAATATATTTTAACAATTAACATATTAAAATCTACCAATATATTATGTGAATTTGAAATATTTTATTATTATATATTATCAGCTGAATATGTGAAATTTAAATAATATTATTAAATATTATAGAAAAAGTCAGAACCATTATGAGAATTATTGGAAACATTGTAACGATTAATATAACATTATGTGTATATTGGAAACATTGTAACGATTAATTTAACATTATGTGTATATTGAATGATACTCAGCGAGAGAGAACCATAACGTAGATTAGGAATATTGTCAGGGACACCAATGAGAGAAATAACTATAAGAATAGAATATATAGAGAAGCAAGTACATAAAGTATGAGAGTAAGCTCATGTATGAGAGAGTAAGCTCATGTATGAGAGGGTATAGAATATGAATGTGTATGAACAGAAATATAAAATGAGGCACATAAAATGTCCAGGAACTAGAATGCCTGGATAACTATAAATAATGAGAATATAGCAAAGGGAATGACAATGTAATAGGATTAGATAATAATTTTAATATATGCTGGGAATGTATGTATGGGAATATACAACTAGAGAATGAATGAACACTAGGTTACTATCATACACCATAAATGTATGCCAGCGATTATATATAAATATATATATGGGTATGATGTGTATATATGTATGTATATATGTGCGTATGTATGTATATATGTATATTTATATATTCTGCATTCAATTATAAAGATCTGTGAGTATATATATATATATATATATATATATATATATATATATATTCTTTCCCTATGTCTTCATTTCGTAATCTGTCGAGCCTGGTGACTCCTGCAGCTTCCCTCAAGCATTTCATCTTACAAGTCACTATCTTTCTGTAATGTTAAGATGAGAGAGACCAGGTTTGGCACCAGTAACAAAGTGTAAGAAAATACTGTATATTATTTATCTTGTAACTTCCATCTCGATCTTGGAATGAAGAAGTAGTGGTGACAGTTGGTATGTTACTGCACTTTCCTTTTGACATCTCATCTCTATTTCTCTATCAAGGCTTCCATTTTCTGTGAAAATACTATCGAGATATTTGAACTCCGATACTTATTTTACTACTCTGTTGTCTATTTGTATGTTTAGTGGACTTATTGTTCTGAATATTTTCATCGTTTCTGTCTTTTGTGTATTGATCTACGTGTTGTATTTTCTACATGTTGCAGATAGTGAGTTAACATGATTTTGTAGTTATTCTTCGTTTTTGTATATGACGCTCTGGTCGTCTGCGAAAAGCAATTCATTTGTTTAGTTGCTCTGCGTTATATTTTTTTTGAGTCGGTGATGTTACCCTCTGCACTTTTCCCCTATTTTATTATTGTGTCTATGAATATATTGAATAGCAAGGGTGAGATCATGCAATCCTGACGCACTCCAATTTTTGTCTCAAATACTACTGTAATACCATTTGATGTTCTTACCACGCATTGGCAGTTTTTATACAAAGCTCTTATACTTTCTAACAATATTCCTTTGATACAGTACATCTCTAGAGTTCCCAATAGTACGTCTATGTGGACTCTATCAAACGCTTTCTCCTGGTCTATAAATATGACATTTAGTTCGTTATTGTATTCTATTGCTCTCTCACTCATTAGCCTCAGCGTGAACAAGGCGTCTGTGCAACTAGCCCCTCTTCTGAATCCACATTTAGAGGGGCTCATTTGTGATTCGATGATGTATCTTGAACGTTGTTCTATTATCTTTGCATATATTTTTCCCGGTGTTGCTTAAGCAGAGATATTGACTGCAGATAGCGAGATAGTTTGGCATGTTTCGCATTCTCTTTTGTTGCCCTTGCTTTTCCACTTGCTATTTACGAGGGTCTCGCTTGATTCATCCAACCATCATCTACCATGACCAACGAAGTCAAATCATACCAGCTTGTTTAGACAATTTTTATAACATAATAAGTTCATTTAACAATAAGTGGGACTGCCGTAAAACTGTATAACAATAATACTTACGTAAAACTGTATAACAATATTACTTTCGTAAAACTGTATGACAATGGTACTTACGTTAAACGGTATAATAATAGTGCTTACGTAAAACTGTATAACAATAGTACTTACGTAAAACTGTATAACAATAGTACTTACGTAAAACTGTATAACAATAGTACTTACGTTAAACTCAAGGTTGATCAACTTTACAATGAACGCATCAGACTATCAGACTATTGGTTATTGGTACGAAACAATACAAATAACAGTATACAAGACAGTTTCACCGTATCAACCTTAAAGTCTTTTTCAAGAAAATACATGACAAACGGTGAAAAAAAGTAAGAATAATAGCACTATCTCAAAAGCATTAGACTGCAGATATTTAACAGCTGGTTCATCAAGATAAGAAAAACGTACGATATACAAGTATTGTCAGATAGACGAGGAAAAATATGGGGAATGAGAACGAAATAAAATAGATGTGCCTTATAACTAAATGAACGACAATACAACAAAGGCCCCACCCCCAAAATTAAATAAATTTTTAAAAATGTTGGATATAAAACTATCAAGACTAAACGGCTTAAAGATAACAAATTGCGATATATACTGATTTTTAGGGTATACATATGTCTGCATTGGCTGCTAAGTCATATTAAATTATCTGGCATTCAAAGACGCTAAGAAATAACACAAAACTCAAAATCTTCAACTCCTGCTTAATTAGTATATGGATGCGAAAGATGGAAAGCAACAACAAACTCAGAACAAAGACTAAACACCTTTGAAAATAAATGTCTTAGAAGGCTACTGAACATACGTTGGCCAGACTTCAAGTCAAACACAGTTGTCAGATAAGAATCAAAACAAGAATATGTATCCACCTATATTAGAAAGTGTCGCTGGAATTACGCCGGACACACGCTGCGAATGGATACTGAAAGACTCCCCTGTCACCAAAGGGCAAGAGAAAATGAGGAAGACGAAAAGAAACTTTACATAGAACTATTAGAAGAGAACGTTTCACCATCGGTATCAGTAACAATGAAGATCTAAAGCAAATTGCAATGAAAAGAGACATAGAAATCTATGACATCCGCCCTATGTGCCATCTTTGACCCTAGAGGAATAACTCACTAATGCAGTGACCTGAATATCATGTATAGAACATAGACTAGTACGAGACATTAGTTAAGTAACAATTAAGCTCAAACAACTAAAATCACACTCTAGCAATCTAAGTGTGTAGTTATATCAGAGCTATCTCATAACAACAAAGCTATATCAATCTTTAGACAAGCGACAGTATTTTTCAGCAGCAAGATCATTTACCTGTTTCATGACCGTTCCGTAGGTCATCCATACTAGAGTCATTGATGACGGCTTCCCATTCAGGATATGTTTTGTTACCACAGATCGTGTCATGAAACATGTCACATTCTTTGAGTTGTTTATGGCATTTCTGACACGGTGAACATGTTGTTTCAATCTGCAGTGATTCTTTGTCTGGGTCTCTGAAGTAACCAGGTTCGCATCCAAAGAGAGTGGGAAATGTTTTGTAACATGGTCGAATAATGACTGCGTGTGTTAACTCTCCCGACAACACTCCACATTTCAAACATTGTGTGTATGTGTGTACATTGTCAGTCATATAAGTACCATCAGGACAAGCCAGACATTCCTGGGTGATCTCTTTAAGATAATATCCTGGTCCACATACAACAGGTATCGTCTGACATATATACTTGTCTCCACTCAAAACAGCTTCGTTGTTCGGGGCACAACACACCGTGTCATGGTATACTTGACACTCACTTTTAGGAGACTCACACTCAGTACATTTCACACACTCGTCCTTGTCTCGGCTATTCATAGCTATGAGTCTATAGTATCCTTGTTTACATATTATCACAGTATCACGAGTTCTGGAGCAGTTTGAGACAATAATTTCCAAGTCTGGGTTTGTCATCTGTGTACATGCATGACATTTTCTATGAGAGTGTTGTCGTTCAGAGATGAAGTTCACCCCATCTTTACACGAAGTACAAGTATCTCTACCGTCTTTTGTTGTATGGAGTCTAGTCCCCGGCAAACATAGTAATTCTCCGCTAATACTGCCAAATAAATCGAATATCAACAGACAAACGCCTAAGAGCTTAATTCTTTGGTGTGAAAACATCATTGGAGACATTAGTGCAGAATCTGAAATAGTAACATTAATAGATTATATGTATTGTAGTCGTTCGGTTGCATGTTTTATTTTTTTTTATTATGTGTTTTTTTTTAATTCTTCTGTTGTTTATTTGTTTTTGTTGGTTTGTTTTTGTTTTTGTGTGCCTAGTTGTGTTGTTTGATTGTGTATTTTTTAAATGTATGTATTGTGTTTGTTTATTTATCTGTTTCGTTGTTTGTTTCAATTGTGAATACAATTCTCATATTTTGTTTGTACAATGAGAAGAAGATTATTTTCTCAGAGCTAAATTGTATTCCTGGAAGAATACAACTCTCAATTGTACAATATTTTGAGAAGATGTGTCCTACTGACAGGGGATAAATACATAATTGTAAAGATCATTTGAGATTCCACAGATAAAAACCTCAAACTAAATGCATGTCACGTAGTAGGGGCCTACTGTTGTATGATCATTGGTCTGTTAGGCAACTGGTGAGACTTTCGAACCTCTCACAAGCTTTGGCTCATGCGACCCCCCCCCCTCCCCACACATATATATAAGCTACTTTCATATCGCCTGGGGCGCCCTTTTTCAAAGAAAAGGAAAAAAGTTTATCTGGGGGAGAAAATCCGTTTTACCTTCAATAGTGAAATCGCCCATATCGTTCATGTCTAGTTTCGACTTTGATGAAATCGGCCATATCGTTCATGTCTAGTTTCGACTTTGATGAAATCGCCCATATCGTTCATGTCTAGTATCGACTATGATGAAATCGCCCATATCGTTCATGTCTAGTTTCGACTTTGATGAAATCGCCCATATCGTTCATGTCTAGTTTCGACTTTGATTGTTCACCAATCGTTAATACTTTCCAAATATTTTACTAGTATTGTTTTATTTTATTTATTCCATAGCTTTTTATTTGCAGATACCAGTGATGGACTATGTTTGTAAGTGTAAGTTCCTCGGAAGCAAAGTCGATCTAATCCGAACACAGCAAACGGCATTTGAACTATATCCGTTTATGACACGTACTAAGCTCGTCTCGTCAGTACCTCATCACGTTCCATCACGCCTCTTCATTTTTTTTGTTAAGTAAAATAGTAAAATGTACCTTTATTGTGAGGTACGCTCCTTTTACCGCGGATTCTAGTCTACGGTGGTTATATCAGAGATTTTAACTTCAAAAATAGTGCAGTTCGCGGTTCTGTATAATCCAGTTATCACGACCTACGATATAAGACATAAAGCTTCTTCTGGCACATGGTCAGTGGTCTATTGTCTATCCCTAAGTGGAAGCTGGTTGATAGCATCCGCACTTGCCGTTAAGTGTAGGAGTGGGAGCTCTAAGTTTCTATTCAAAGCCAGATGTGATGCCTGAATGGTACAGAGTATGTGTTTGTGGAGGGTGGTCGTGATGTTATCGATCCATCTCTTTCTCGTCATCCCTTCGCTCTATATCCAGCTGATCGTTTGTTATAAGCTCTCAGTGGTAATTGGATTGGGTTCATTCTCATAAGGTGACCAAACCATTTTATCTGCTGACGTTCTCTATATTCGATACAAAGCATTTCCTACATTTTTCCCAATATCCTCATTTGGTCAGTGGTATATCACTAATATCCCTTGGTCGACCATGTCCGTGACCTCTCTCGCATGACTGTTGACATTTAATATCGGCCGTTGACATTTCGATTCAAGTCATGCTGGATAATAGTTATTTTTCTTATGCAGTGGAATCCCGTTATAACGAATTGATCGGGTATGACAATTATGTACGCAATAACTGAATTTCGTTATATAAGGTTTATGACAGTTATTAACATACGTTATGTCACTTTCAATTATTATCATGTAATATGTTCCTTGTGAATTGTATTTTTGGCGTAATCATTGTGTGTCAACTAAAGTAAATTCTCTATATCTCACCTCTCCTCCAAGTAACAATTGCGTGTTTCTTGTGAAACAGATCCAGTTACGCTGCAAATTACTTTCATCGTAATTTCATATTGCTCCTTGGGCTCGATCAACCAACCGAGACTAAATATACTATAGCTTAGGCTTTCAGCGAACTCTTTCTTTTTTTTTCAATAAGGATAGGCCGTGCTGCAGATCCTGCTCCTAGCTTACTAGATCCATGTTTAGCGCAAAGTGCCATGAACGTCTTCGTATTTTGGAATCTAATTTTCAGTATCTTCTGCAGATAATTTATGCTTGTAAATCCCGATAAGATGTTGTATCTTCGTTTTAGAGTTGTTGAAAATGTGCTTTGTGACATATCTTGGTGTTAACTGAATATTTTTGTTCTTGATTGCAACTTGTATCCACGGGCCCTAGTAACATTAGTTTGGGTTCGAGAGATAAATCATCATTAAGTTCCGTATTCGCAACGAAGATTGGCAGCAACAGACCTCCAACATCCCATGTCTCTTGTCTTGGTCGTACACTCTGCTAGACTGTAACCTGTTCATCGTGTGATGTTACTCTCCCACGTGTATCTGCATACCTCTTGCTCACTTCCCTTTGATTTTACTTTCAAGTAAGGTCTTCAATAACGTGTCATGCCTTTTAAGGTGACCAAAATATTTTATTTGCTTAATCTTTATTTTCTATAATTAATTCTTCATATTAAGTGTTTTTATAACCTCTTTGTATGTTTTCTTCTCATTTCATGATGTTCTCCCTATTCTTCTTTATACCCAGTTCTCAAAACATCAATAGATGAGATAAATACTTAGGCTTCATGCTATGTTTTATGAATAATAATATTCATAACCTTAATTGGACAAAGGATTGAAAAAAGATCACTTAATATCCCTTTATCAATAAATGACAACCTATAATTATGCACTAACTACAGACCTATCGCTTTGACAAGTCAAACTATTAAAATACTATTACATATCATAATGAAGAGAATGCAAAATAAGATAGAAACAGAAGTTCATGAAGCACAGGCAGGCTTTAGATCAAGAAGAGGCACCAGAGATAATATCTTCAATATGAGAATCATTATAGAAAAATGCAGGGAATTCAACATAGACCAACACACCTGTTCTTAAATATGAAGAAAATTTTTAAAAATGTGGCAACGGATGAAGTGAAAGTGCTACCAAAGGTAATAATTTATAATTTCGAACTAGAGGACGTAACATATTTCCATTATTTGGGCACAAACATGTATAACCCTAGAAACTGCCCTATAGAAATCAGGAAAAAAATTGCAAGGGCGACATTGAAACTTACCCAAATGAAAATTCTTTGGCAAGGTACCAGCAGCATAACTAAACTATGTTTGATCAGAACATGCATATTTCCAGTGGAAATATACGGTTGTGAGGCATGAACATTAAATAAAACAGCAGTACATATAGTCACTGCTTTCGAAATGATATGCTACAGAAGAATTTTGGTTGAGTATTCGTCCATCACAAGTGACGATGACCATTTGTAACATGAACTTTCGAAATTCAGTTAGAGATAAATTCACGTGTATACCCTCGTAATAGCTAACAAGACCTATTCGAGTCGTGTATGTCATTGGACAGTCGAAGCATGGAATGACCACTGTATTTTGGTCTATTTGTGAATTTTTAGCTGCTCTCCGCTGTTGAGCTGCTGCATTTCTCCTCTTTTCACAAGATAATCTGCTCTTTTTGACTGTAGAGCGCCATGTAGATCTATTTTGTGCAAGTTCTTCCCATGTATCTTGGTCTATTTCAAAGACTGTGAGTGTAGTCTTTAACGAGTCCTTGTGGCACTTCTAATTGGACACTTTGAGATCTTCTGTACTTCTCCAACTCACCATAGAGAAGTATTTTTGCAGACGATGTTCTGGCATACGTACCAGATGACCTGCCCAACGAATCTGTGTCTGCATCAGAATAGTGTCAATGCTAGAAATACATGATCTTTCAAAGACAGTGGTACTCGGAATCTTATCTTTCCATCTGATGCTGATAACTTTTCTGAGACAAGTTATGTGAAGGTGATTGACTTTCCTCACATGACTTCTATATATGCAATGGAGTAGTATCAATGCATTCGCGAGTTCGAGTTCTAGCATGTTATATTGGGTCAATCCTTCTTTATGGATGCGAAGCATGGACAGTAAACAACAGTGCTGAAGATAAGCTGGAGACAACTGAGATGTGGTTTTTAAGAATAATGATGAAAATTCAATGGACATCAAAAAAAAAAAGCAGATGTAGAAGTCCTCAGAGATACTAGAGTAAAACGACAAATTATAACGAAAACTAGAAGTAGACAATTACAATTTTTATGGCATGTGATGGGAATTGTTAAACTTGAACATTTAGTAATCATCGAGAACATCAAGGGAGAAAAGATAGGAAGATAAATAGATACATTTTTGGATTGATTATCACTGTGGCAGCAAAGGAAGTCACCAACTGAACGTATTGACAACACAAGAGACAGAATGTTGTGGGTTATAGAGAAGCATGCTCGACACTTGATTGATTGATTATCTCACAGATGAAGTGAAAGCAAGGTAAGCTAATAACTAACCCAACCCCCCCCCCTCCCAACCCCACAATTTTCAGCATGTTTAGTTGCACGTGTGCAATCTCCCATCGACAATAGCACAGCCCGGTTTTATTTTAATACACGAAGTAAGACGTAAGCTAAATTGAAAATCATCCTTCTAACTTGGCACATTTGACTTTTCCCTGAGCTTAATTGGCTGTTGACAGAAAGTGATCAATTAAATCATAGAAAATTTCAAATATCTCACTTGAGAAGGATATAACAGATAAGACAAGCAATGACCTTACCAGTAAGTGGAAGCTTTGCACAAACACACTGCCAGTAAATAATGTGTAACGCTAGTTCTGGTTGAAAGCCTCGCCGGCACACGGTTTGGAGTATTTTGTGCAACTTTTCAATCGCGCACACACACAAGAGTGGAAAGTTCGGAGACAACTTTTTTTTACAGAAATAAATAATAAATAATATGCTATAGGCCTAAATGAATATTTTTTTTTTAAATACATGCGTACATACGTTGTCAATTTAAAAAAAATTAAGATAAAGAGTTAAAATAATCTGAAGTGTCCTTAAAGAAGGGAATTCGTTAAAAACGGATTCGTTGTAACGAGAGTCCACTGGATTTTCATTGTGAACCTCTGAAAATTGTTCGTTTCTTTCTTTCGAACTCGTGACTTATAGTGGTTTTGTTACTCTTGTACTTCTCCTGGTCACTTCCTAGATGTACTTCACGTTGTGATTTCCTGAAAATATGTACAGGTCTATAAATGATCCTCTGAAATCTATTTTGACACACTCTGATTTGCTATTCTAGATCCCTAATATATAACCACCTGCGTTAAATAATACATTCATTACATAAGAATTTACTTGCAAGGGCACCAATGAAACATATTATATATTGCATTAAATCAACTACGAGAATTATCAATTAAACATCAAGCCTAAAATTATATAATTTGGAGAAAGCTAAAATAAAATACCATTAGTTATAAAATTGAAATTTCAATCAATTTACTGGCAAGTACACCTGTATCAAAACATAACAATATGAAAAATAAAAATGTGTAACAAATGAAGGACGGGTTAGAAAGCAAACGACATGCATAAAGCAGACGAATACCGACCGTTAAGTGGGACTAACCAGTAATGAATCTCATCATCATCATCAAGTGCCGTCTCCGCAACGAAGGTTGGCTGCAACGTATCTCCAACATCTCCTGTCTCTTGTCTTGGTGGTGCACTCTGCTAGACTGTAACATGTCCATCGTGTAATGTTACTCTCCCACTTGTATCTCTGCCTACCTCTTGCTCGCTTCCCTTTGACCTCAAGTAAGGTCTTCAATAGGGTGTCATGTCTTTTAATGTGTCCAAAGTATTTTATTTGCCTGATCTTTATTTCTCTTAGTAGTTCTTTCTTCATATTAAGTGTCTTTAGCACCTCTTTATTTGTTTTCTTCTCTTTCCATGATGTTCTCCCTATTCTTCTATATACCAACATCTCAAAGGCATCAATTTTGTCTTCTAATTGTTTATTTAGTGTCCATGTTTCCGAGCCATACATTAATATGGAATAGATGTAGCATTTTATAATTCTAATTTTTAACTTGTTTGTAATTTGTTTAGATATTAATAATTTCCTCATGTCATTGAAGGTACTTTTAGCCATTCCTATTCTCCTTTTAACTTCTGTTTCACATCTGCCATCATTTGTGACTATGTGTCCAAGATATTGATACTGTTTTACTTGTTGTAGTTTCTCTCCCTGTATGTTTATGTTTACCTCCTGTTCTTCTGTGTCTTTGCTGATTATCATAGTTTTTTGTTTTTTGAATGTTTATATCCAGTCCATATTCATTACTTGATTTATTGACTTGATCTATTAGTCTTTGTAGTTCATGTTCACTTTCTGCTAAAAGAACAGTGTCATCTGCATATCTAATGTTGTTTATTATTTTCCCATTGATCTTGAGTCCTGGTATTTCTTCTATATTTTTACAGATATTCTCTGTGTAGATATTAAATAGGCTTGGTGATAAAATGCATCCTTGTCTTACCCCTCTTCTTATTTCTTTGTATGGAGAGTAGCTGTTTTCACACCTTATTGATGCAGTTTGTTCCCAATAAATATTTCTAATCAGCCTGATGTCTTTTCCATCTATGCCTATTTCTTGAAGACATTTGATTAATTTTTCATGTTGGACTCTGTCAAAGGCCTTGCTATAGTCTATGAAGCAAATATAGATACTTTTTTGGACTTCTATATATTTATCTATCACTAGTCGGATACTCAGTATAGCTTCTCTGGTTCCTTTGTTTTTCCTAAATTGTTCTTCACCGACCTCCATGTCTATCTTGTTCTTAATTCTTTCATGTATTATCTTGAGAAGTATTTTAGTTAGATGGCTCATTAGACTTATTGTTCTATATTCTGTACAGTCCACAGCCCTGGGCTTCTTAGGTAGTGGTATGAATATTGATGATGTTAGGTCTTTAGGTATATGGCCTGCTTCGTATATGTCATTGCATATTTCTGTGATAGTATCTACACCAAATTCATTTAGAGTTTTTATTATGTCTGCTGTTATGTTGTCAGAGCCTGCAGCTTTTCCACATTTTATTGAATTTATTGCATGTTCTACTTCTGATTTCAGTATTGCTGGTCCATCATTGTTGTGTATTGTTGGTTTTTTGTTCCGTTGGTCGTCAAACAGTTCTGTTACATAATCTGCCCATCTTGTGAGTGCTTCTGTTTTATCAAATATTATTTTACCATTTTTATCTTTAATGCAGCCACCCCCATTTATAGAATTTTTCTTATTTGTGATCAGCCTTATCTCCTTATGCATTAATTTTGTCTTCTGTTGTATGGACATCTCCTCTATTTCACTGCATTTTGTTTCTAGCCATTGTTTTTTCGTTGTTCTGCACATGTTACGTATCTCCTTGTCTATACTTGAGTATTTTGGTGTATTATTAGCTTTCTTTCTGTCATTTTCTCTAATATTTCATCTGTCATCCATGTTTGTTTGTTCTTGGTATTTCTTGTTGGTAAATTTTTACTTGATGTTTGAATACTTTTCTTTAGGCTTTCCCATTTATTGTCTATTTTCTCTTCTGGATTTTCCATTCTGTATTGTTCCATGCACTGTATTGTTCTATCATTAGATGTTCATATCTATTCCTTACATCTACAAGGTATTTTTGTTGTATGTCTTGTTGTTTTAGTGCTGATGCGTCTATCTGTGGTTCTTGGACACCTCTATTTACTATCTTTTTAAGTTTGACATTTATTTTGCACAGCACTGGATTATGGTCAGAGTTGATATCTGCACCTGGGTATGTTTTGATGTTTTTTACACTATTTCTAAATCTATTGTTAATTTGTTAATTAACAATTATATATTGTTAATGAATCTACAACACATTTAACAGGTAAAAATGTATCTGTAGACAGCATACACACTTGATGATGATGATGTTCGTCCGTCGTGATCGACGATGACCAAAAACTCAACCATAATAATAATAACAATAAATAATAAAATAATAAAGTTAATAGTGCGTTTTTAAATGACTAGCAAGTCCAATGCGCGCACAAAATCAAACACACTTGATAGCGTACCTGTACGGTACCAAAAGGCTGTCAGCTTGTGGTGAAACCAGTGCCGTATTTAGACTTGATAAGGCCATAAGCTATTTGAGATATTATATACCGGTGCCAAATATAATTTTTTGAGGACTCCCAAAACAGTGAGGACCCTAAGCTGTTGCTTGTATAACTTATACGTGAATCCTTTCCGGAGTGGAACGGTCCAGATGTCCAAGGTAGAAATTGAGACTGGAACTTTGGTAGTCCGATACGTAACTCTAGTAGTCCGAGAATGATATTCTTCAACATCGCCGTACCAAGACCCTCGGCGGTATAGAAAACTTTCAAACAGGACCCCAGTTGTTGCGTATTTTAATTATTGTTAGGTCTTTTGTTGGTAACTTTTTATATATTTGGAATCGCCTTGACTATTTTTGACGTGGGATACCATGTATATAAATAGTAACCACCTGAAAGCCCAACAATAATCAAATAACAACGAATACAGTCCTAATTAAATCCGCGAACACTATTCTATACCTACATTCGGTCACGGCAATATTGAACTATGAATTGGGAAAACCCGTAATTACTAAAATGTTCTGGAGCACTATTTCAGGTATTCTATATCTTAGCAACATTATAACATAAAGATTATCTATTACTTTATAAAAATGATTATCATAATCTCTCATGCGTCTTGGGTCATGCATATCTGCTAATTCCATTGATATTTATAACAATCAATAAAATGGTAATACTACTAGTAAAACTGCATGATAATAGTACTTTGTAGAAAACAGGTAATGAAGTCTTACTGAACGACGACTAACACACTATCGCTGTCGGATGCTCACGTGAAATAATATACACAACATAACACATGATATAATCATACAAATAATAATACACAGGACATACTCGACATTTCGATAAAAAGGCCTTTATCAAGATAAGCACATAACATCAAAAGACGATGAGTAGAAATGACCACACCACGCAAAAATGTCCGATCGTTATATGTATCTGAGATGCCGGAAAGATAGGAACCGGAAGTACTTATAAAAAGAATATAAAAACGTAAATATAGGTGGTAACGAAATGAACAAAAACATGACGTAAATGACGGAACAAAATTAATAAAGACAAAGACCACACCAATCGAGAACTAGACACAAGAGTTGTTGGAATTGAGTCAAAATATCTTGAGGGTACCCAAATAAATAATAGACGATTTTCTAGAACTTACCTAGATCTATCTTCGGTTGGACAGGATTTGATCTCAGTGACCGGAATATCAAGAACACCACGGTGGCCAACGCCGTTAGAAGTGTGTGGCAACGGGAGTAGGTGTTCTGTGTTTGATGACATGAAGTTGGTTACAGAAACGGTCGCTCAATCTTGAGCCGGTTTCCCCGATATATTGATTACCACAACGTTTACATATAATCACGTAAATTATATTTCTGGATTCACATGAAAAAAGCCTCATCGATTGAGAAAGTGGCCTTGGGAAATGAAATTGAACACATCTGAGCAACATAAGAACATGTGTAGCAACGACCGCGTGAGCAACGAACAGTAGCGAAATGGTCGGGAACAGAAGACCTACAGTGGCTGTGGACCAAGATGTCCTTCAGATTTCTGTCGCGCTATAAGCAACCAGAGGCGGGTTCTGGAAAGCGACACGGGTGTTAGCATCAGACTGGAGAAGGAAATAATGTTTAAGGAAGATGCGCCGGACAGTGAAGTTATGGGGATGAAAGTAAGAACAAGTTTCACTCTATCAGAGGATGAGGGAAAACCCTGGAAATTAGTCAAGTTATCGAGGCGAGATAACTAGTGTACACGGAGACACACCAATGAAATGATGATGCCGGGGAACGAGCGTCTACGGAAGAACTCGATCATCTCAGAAAAATTGTCGAGACAATCGTCGTCATCGCTACAAAAGCGACGAAGGTGAAGAACCTGGGAGTGGGAGAATGAGAAGAAGTGTAGAGCAGAAAGCCAGGTGCATCAGTAGGTTTATAGTAGACCGAAGTGCTGAGGTAAGGGGATGAATAGTGACAATGATGTCAAGGAAGTTGACAGTGGTAGTGGAGATGTTAGATGTGAATTGAATAGCAGGGTTTAAATTGTTGATGAAGCGAGACAATTATGTTTTGGACATATTAGTAATATCTATTCCATCATCAATGTATTTGTGGACAAGAGATGGAAATGGGCCATCATAGGAGACCAAACTATATGTTCAAGTTGTCCCATGAAAAGACACGCATAGCTAGGTCTGATCTTAGTACCCATATGGACGCCACTGTTCTGAACGAAAAAATGCCCATCGAATTCAAAAGCGTTGAGTGTGTACACCAGTTCAGCAAGGCGGATAAAAGTAGGAATGGATACAGAGGGATTTTGACGCTAGCCCAGAAAGAACTGCAGAGCTCATGAAACCATCGGCATTGGGTATAGAAGTTTGCAGAGAGCAAACATCGATCAAGAACAGACGATAAGTACGGCCAGAAGACTACTAGACAGAAGAAACATGGTCAGTTCATTCTTGGTGTCTTTCAAGAATGAAGGCAGTTGTTCGACTAAGGGCTGGAAAAATGCTGTCAAGGAAGCCAAAGATGCGCTCAGTCGGACAAGAGCAAGCTGAGACAATAGGTCTGCCCGGATTCGATTTCTTGTGGAATTTTGACAGTGTAAACAGGTCTGCCGAAACAGCTTTATTCGATGAAAAAAAACTTGACAGTGGTGGGAAGGTGGTTGTTAAGGATAAGGGTTTTCACAGTGTTGTTGACCACCTTCTGGTTAGGTACCGTCGAGTCAGATGTGCGTGCAGTGTAGAAAGACGAGTTAGAGAGTTGTTCGTGGCCCTCCTGGAGGTAAAGGTCCTTGCGCCACACAACAACTACCCCACCCTTATCAGCTGGTTTTATTACGGCGGCGAAGATGCGCCAAGACGCGAGACTCGTCAGTGGTAGTGTTGGAGCGATTGATGATGTAGTTATAATGAAGTGATTGAATGTCATGGAGGGTGTTCTTGATGTAAAGATCGAGAGTCTGGGATGCACCGGGCTTGGGATTCCAAGAATATTTCTTCTGTTCATATCCGGAGGCCAAATCATCAGTACCAGATGACTCTTTGACAAAGTAATAATAATGGAGTCGAAGACGACAATGGTAGCGGTGGATATCTTGAGGAAGAGAGCATTGATCATATGCAGGACAGAGAGGGACGAACTTGAGGCCCTTGCTGAAGACAAAAATTTCAGAGATACTGGGGTCAGGAGGAATCGGGATCGGACGACCCAGGCATTGGAGTACCCAGGAAGATGAACACCCGCAGTAGTGGTCTGATGAGAAGGAGGAATAGGGGGGGGGGTATTGATGTGTGATAGTGGAAGATTAGCTACAGCAAATGCCTAAAGGGGATCTTTCTAACGTAGTTGTTAAGCTGTTCGCCTTGTGTTCAAGAGCTCATGGGTTCGAATCCGGCTCGTGTCCAAGGTGTACAAGGTGGATTGTTTCGGAGATCCCTGTGGATTATTGCTTGAAGCTGCGGAGTTACGTGCTATGAGTGGTACTCTCGGCAGGTAGCATGCTTCTTCATTGAGAGTGACAGAGTACATTTGGGAAACCGAGTAAAGTCAAGTCAATTCTCAACTTTTGAACCCCTTTTTAACCCTTTTAGCTACAGCAGTAGCACTAGAACGGGGGGAAATAGCGTGAGATGTGGAGTAAAGAGGTTTAAGTTTATTGTTGTGATGAGTGCATATAAATTGGTATAAATTGGAATAGTGGTTGCAGTTTATATAAAATGACATTCTACCTCCTCCTATGATAGAGTTAAATTTGCCCTTACCTTTCATCCCATAACTCTGCTGTCCGATGCATCCTGCTTAAAACATTATTCCCTTCTCCAGTCTGATAATAACACCCGTGCCGATTTCTAGGACTTGCCTCTGGTTGCCTATAGACGCGACAAAATTATGAAGGGCATCTTGGTCCACAGACACCTTAGTTCTTTTGTTCCCGATAATTTCAGTATTGTTCGTTGCTCACGCGGTCGTTGCTACACGTGTCTTTATGTTGTTAAGATGCGTTTTATTTCATTTCCCAAGGCCACTATCTCATTGATGAGGCCTTTACATGTGAATCCCGTAATCTAAGTTACGCGATCATATGTAAAGGCTGTGGCTAGCAGTATATCGGAAAAACCGGCTTTATATTGAGCGACCACTTCTGTAACCATCTTCATACCATCAAGCACAGAACACCTTCTTCTACTGCTACACACAGCAACGGCGATGGCCATCGTGATGATCTTGATATTCAGGTCACTGCCATCAGATCCTGCACCACCGATGATAGATCTAGGTACGCTCTAGAAAATCGTCTTATTTTTTTTATTAATGAGCCATTTTGGGCTCAATTCAGACTACCTTTTTGTCTAGTTCTCGGTCGGTGTGTTCTTTGTCTTTATTCATTTTGTTCCGTCACTAACGTAATCTTTTTGTTCGTTTAGTTTCCACTTATATTTACGTTTTCATGTACTTCCTGATACTATCCTTCCGGCATCTCACATCCATCTTTCGATCTTACGCATTTGTGTGGTGTGATTATTTCTAGTCATCGTCTTTTGATATATGTGTGTATCTCGATAAAGACCTTTTCGTCGAAACGTCTATTATGTCCTGTGTTTTGTTATTTGTATGATTATATCCTGTGTTATGTTGTATGTATTATTTCAAGTGAGCATTCGACAGTGATAGTGTGTTAGTCGTCGTTCAGTAAGACTTCATTACCTGTTTCCTATGTAACTAAGATGTGATATTTATGCATATTTGCAAGATACTTTGTTCAAACAGTAGATTCTACTGTATTGCTACTCAACTTGGGTGTTACGCATGTTAGAATGTGTATCGTCAGGATGCTGTACACAAAATACGTGAACACAATTTAGCAAATTGTATCCCTTCCCCGCCCCATGTCAACAAAGATCAAGAATTCAGGGACCCACAATCATGCGTAATTATATTTTAGAAAATTAAAAATTTTTCCCCACACACTTGTTAACATCTTTTGTCAAACCCCCACACACTTGTGAACAACCTTTATCAAACCCGCCACACACACTTGTGAACAACTTTCAAACTTTTTCAGGACACATCCCCCAACCCTAACCAAATTGTAGACGTAATGTAAGGACAGACCCCCCCCCCCCCCCCCAATGGAGAAATATTGTTTAAGAGAAACTTGAATAATATTTTAGAAATCTCCTAGGAATTTTAGAGAAAATCAGAATGTAATAGACGAGTTCTGAACCAGATATGTTCTTATGACATCCTTTCGTTTAGCGAGGATTGTGCATACATTTACAATAATGATTGTCAAGTAACATATTGACATGACAAGGAGTACATAGTGTTATACGTTTTGTGTGACATGACAAGGAGTACATAGTGTTATACGTTTTGTGTGACATGACAAGGAGTGCATAGTGTTATACGTTTTGTGTGACATGACAAGGAGTACATAGTGTTATACGTTTTGTGTGACATGACAAGGAGTGCATAGTGTTATACGTTTTGTGTGACATGACAAGGAGTGCATAGTGTTATACGTTTTGTGTGACATGACAGGAGTACATAGTGTTATACGTTTTGTGTGACATGACAAGGAGTACATAGTGTTATACGTTTTGTGTGACATGACAAGGAGTGCATAGTGTTATACGTTTTGTGTGACATGACAAGGAGTACATAGTGTTATGCGTTTTGTGTGACATGACAAGGAGTACATAGTGTTATACGTTTTGTGTGACATGACAAGGAGTACATAATGTTATACGTTTTGCGTCTGTTGTTTTTGGTAGTCATATACTCAGGGCCGTAGATATTATCTCTTTACTGGGAAAGGGGCGGGTACCTCAAAATAGGTGCCATACGTTCTTTTTCATGTGCCACGTAGCTTCTTGATGAACAATTTCATGACCTTTATGTGAACAATCGCTGGGGGTGGTGGAGGGGGTGGCTTTTGGACCGTCAATATTTGAGTAATAACACGAAACCGCGTGGGGATTGGTGAAGCTATTTATTTCTATGACAAGATATTTTATTTTGTAAAGATTTCTTTCATGGTTTACCGCCCGTGTAGAAATCGGGGCCAGGACCACGATCAGCGTGCCAATAATAAGACCACCCTGTCTTCTTTCTAGACATATCTTAGGATGTGACTAAGGAAAGTTGGGTGAATACGCTACAACCTGTCACCTGTGAAAAAATCATTGTCACTGCATTTTTAGCTTCGATTTCTTACTTTAGTCTTCTTTCAAATGACCCCCCCCCCCCCATGGATGACGAAGAGATACAGGGAAGAAAACAATGCACAATTTGTGGCAGACTGCTAGGTGGTGGGGAACGATAGGTGCATTTGCCGTCACTGCAGATGGGTTCATAAATCTGACGAAAGCATGATGAATGTGTATCTGCTGTCACTGCGGAGGACTTATGTAGTGGAATACCTCTATAGAAAATCCTTATATAACACATTTTCTTCTATAGAAAATCCTTATATAACGCATTTTCTTCTATAGAAACACTTTCCAAAATCCCCAATTATATTTTATTATTTATACTGTATATAGCGAATTTTGTTATTACATACATATTTTGTGGTTCCAGACGAACTTGTTATAATGGGATTCCACTGTACTTTTTTCAAAGGCTATATGCTATAAGAGCTACCTGCTCACAGCTACAGGAATTATTTCATCAAATTATTATCATCATGTGTCATGCCGGCTGGTGTGGGCAATCATGGCTCTGCACAGCTCTCTATCTCCAGTATTATCTGGAGCCTTTGTCTCTGTTGCCTTCAATTTTTGCCTGTTGTGACTATGTTCTACAAACCTCATTGTCTCATAACCAAGCCAAAAAAAATGAAAATTGTCATTTTCTTATATTATTGATTAAGCTCCGTTTCGTATTTGACTCTTTCAACACCTCCACATTAGTTTTCCTGGCAGTCCTTGGTATTTTCAGTATTATTATGTAGAACCATAGCTCTAATTCCCCATTTTAGAAGCTATATAGAACCAATTTCTAATTCTGTTGTATGCAACTGAATCTTGGACATTCAGCAGTACAGTGAACATTTATATTAAGGCAGCAGAGATGTGGTTTTATAGAAGAATGTTAAAACACAATTGGCAGATAAAAAGCGTAATGAAAATATCTTGAAAGAAGTTAATCCCAAAAAAAGAGAGCTGCTTACCCGCATCAGAAAGAGACAGTTCACGCATTTTTGGGCACCTCATGAGAGGAGGAACGATGGAACTCATTGTAACATGAGGCAAGTTGAACAGCAGGAGAGTAATGGAATATTAGAGAAAAGATGCTTAACAACCTGGCATTGTGGCATGGGAGAACATCGGTTTCGGAAATGATTGACATCACACGAAATAGAAGGCAGTGGAAAGACATGAAAATCAACACCACATGGCATGGTTAAAATTGGGAACACAAAAGTGACTAAGATATATTAGTGCAATCCATTTGTTTCAAAAAGAACAACTACCTATACCCTGTAATAAAGGTTAAATTCACAACTTAACACCACTGTATAAGGTAACCTAACTGGATTTTGTTAACGTGTTGGAGTTCATGAAATATACCTTTTATTGCATTTGAAATAAACAAATGATAGTTGTCTACTAGTGGCCACGATGCGTGAGTGAGCTAGGGATAATCATAAGAGTAGCTAGTGTATACAGCTCGTGGGGTGAACACAACAATTAGGCACCTCCTTCTATGACACCCACCTCCGATATACGCTCATGGAGATGATGTGATCGGAATCCTGCCGAAAATAAATTTAAATTAAATTATCAATGTGGTTTAATTGTGGCGGAACCTTTACAAAACAGTGTCGTCATTGCCACTCTGCAAACCTTTGGCTTCTGTGCAAGCCGTCCTACGCCTTACGAGGTCTTCAATATCCTGTGTCCATCGACATCTTTGGCAGTCTCTTGTTTTAATTCCTTCCTCTCCCCCCCCCCACCCTGACCCTCCACTTCACACAAATCTGGTGGAGAACGCCTATGATCATGTTAACATTGCCGGCTTCCAAGGTTCAAGTTTAATTAAAAGACCGAGGCATGAGAGCGCATCAATGACAATATGGAATAAGCCGACACAATCAGAATTCGTCTTCTTTTTCTTCTTCTTCAGCGTTCATTCTCAAACTCCCGCTGGATCTCCCTTTAGCAGGACCATTGTCCTACTAGATTTCCAGCAGCATGTAGTCCAGAGAATGGAAATGTGTTGTGTCACCGTTTTATTCGCACCAATGGCCCGACACATCCTTCTTCAGTACGAATAAAAATTCAATACAAAGGAACTGATTATTATCACAGATATCACTTGTCGACATTGAAATCATTACCAACTTAAAAATGCCCTAATAGATATTATCTTGGAGTGCTAAAAGTGAATATAACAAACAAATTGCATTAGCTCTCTTTTGTGGATATTCCATGTATTTCCATTTCTATGTTTCACCATGTAATTATATCAAGCACAACTGAAATTAAAACATTAATAAGCCTAGAATGATGTAATATACAGCCATAGCCTCCAGCAGATTATTCTCCTGATTCATCTGAGGACAAAGGTGAGCCGACCTGTTCTTCTCCTGGTCCGTCAGCATGCAGTCATCCAGATTTTCAATGTGAGGCATCATGAACACACAAAAACCAGAATAACACAGGAAGAACTAAATAACATGGCTCGTGATTTGAACTTATCCAAGAACAAGACAGAATTGCTCGGATCAAGACTCCAAAAATGGAATCTCATAGAAGAAGATATCACAATTACTTCATATTGAAAGCGCCACCAGCAGTTGGAGTCTTTCCTATAATAAGAGCCTCATGAATGCTTTAAAAATAACTCATGACCCACAAGAATGGAGACTATTTGTAGATTCGTCGAAACTGAGTATTAAGCCTGTGTTTTTGCAAAATTAAAACCGTCTTCCATCTATTTCAGTAACGCATGCTGTCCACATGGAAGAGACATACGGTAACTTAAAACAGATACTGAATTACATTGAGTATAACAAGTACAGCTGGCACTTATATGGTGATTTGAAGGTAGTTGCCCTTTTAATGGGATTGCAGCAGGGATATACAAAATACATTTGCTTTTTATGTGAGTGGAATAGCCAGGGAATTGTACCTCTTGCGGAAGGAATGAATTTGCAGACAAAATGCAGTAGTTGCAGAGAAGAATATCTAACACCCAGTGGTTGAGTCTCATAAAATCATGCACCCATTCTAGTAGTTATATAGGGATGGAACGAGCCGCGAGTGTGCTGGATGTGCCGAGTGTGCCGAGTGTGCCGAGTGTGCAACCGAATGTGCAACCGAATGTGCAACCGAATGTGCAACCGAATGTGCAACCGAATGTGCTCGCACATTCAATATGGTGGTGAAACCTATCAAAACCGGTCGAACCCGGGCGAACCCGCGCGGTGTGTGTGTGTGCCCGGGGCGGGGGCAGACGGTTAGTAGGGCGGCGAGGTCCCCGACCCAGACAACTGGAAAAGGGGTGGGTAGTATATATGTGTTTGTATGCTGGGTGGGTGGTGTTTTCCATGCAAAATTGTGTTGAAAACTATGGCTATGGTGCGCTGTGTGTGTGTGTGTGTGTGTTATATAGTTTCCACTGAACTGCCCTATTTAACTTTGGTTCAACCCGGTTGAAGAAAATACTGCTCTGTTTCATTAAAAAATTTCCACTGTCTTATTTTGTTCTGGTTTAGAAGTAAACGGAAACTACCACGGTGGCTGACCGGTTGAAGGTCGCTCATTCTCAACTAGGTCGGAGATATAACAAAAGGTCAGCTGAACCGTAATTTTCCACTGAGTTACTTAGGGGTGGGCCACTTGATTGATGAAATACTACAGACGCGTACTTTTCCGTGTGAAAATCCTTACAAGATTTCCGCGATAACGACAGGTAGCAACATCTGGTATTAATAACTTTCTCTTCACCCGCGTGCGTGTGAACCACGCCAACGGTGCTCACCATAAACCTGTTATCTGATTGTGGGAATTAATGGTGTACTAGGATTTTAAAATAAGGAATTCAAAACGAATATATTTCAACCGTATATATATATATATATATATATATATATATATATATATATATATATATATATATATATATATATATATATATATATATATATATATATTTCGTATGTCTGCGTTTGTTTTAGACCAGAATACAGTTTAAATAATTTTCACTAAGAAATTCCCATACAAGATTCCCCCGAGCTAACACTTTGAGCCGAAATAACACCTGTCCTCCATTAACAAGTGATAAGGAGGTGATTAAATTCCACGAATGCAACGCATCTTATCGGGAAGGGGAGATAACAAATTTGTTTAACACGGGAAAATTTTTGCTCGTTAACACGAAATATGAAGTAGTATAGAGGGTTAAAATTTATGGAATGACCTCTTTTGTGGTGTTGAAAATTATCGTGCTGGGTGATTAATATAACTCATATAAAAAAAATGTTCACAGTGTATTCACACTAGCTTCTATCACATTCTACCATGTTTAATATTTTTTTAGTATGTTCTCACTATGCTCTGCAACTATTTTAAGATTTCCCCGATAACGCCAGGTAACGACAGCTGACACTAATGGATTTTCTTCTTCCGCGTGCGTGTGAACCACGCCAACGGAAATACTCACCATAAAATTTGGTGGAAAAGCTAAGACCTTGACCGTGTCACTCTGAGAGCGCGTTAGTAGTAATTCTGGTTTAACTGGTTGAAACCAGCCGTAGCTGGTTATTTCAGAAAGCCACATAGCTGAAACCAAGAAATTTTTGCTGCGTCAGCCTTCAGCGTGCTATAAATACCGGCGCAGAACTAATGATCTTCACTATTAAAATCATCAGCTTGTTGATAACACAACGACTTTTGCATTCTTCAGTGAACCAGATCGTGGGAAGTTATTCATAGGAAAATGGTGAGTTATATGTGTTAGTGTGGGTTTTCACTATACTCTGTTTATTTATAATTGTGTTTTATTTTATTGTAAGTTATTAATCTTGACCATTAATTAGTAAGAGCACATAGTAACCTTATTACGTATTCCGTCTTTATATCTATATTATGTATATCGATAACTCCTACCGCTATGTGTTATACTCTTGGTTTTAGTGTTATCATTACAGACCGATGTTTTATTTGAAGTTATTTTTACAGTAATAGGGTTTTGTATTATTAATTCAGTGTGTAAATTATCTTAAGTATATCGATAACTCCTACTGCGATGGTATATACTCTATAACTATGTTATGTCTATACCTTATAAATAGTGTATTGGTGTCTGACAAGTTATGTTCTATTCGTTCACAGGCCACTATCGCACCAACAAAACCAACTTGTACTGTTTGCAGCAAGTCCTTTGCACGACTGTTTGTCCTTAAACGTCATATGGCTAGTGCGCATGGGGGCCAACGACACCCATGTACAATGTGTCCCCAAGTCTGCGCGTATTCTTCAGGTCTAGCGCTTCACATTAAGCGTGTGCATTCAAATCCCAAGGTAGTGATGAACACGACACAAAGGCCAACAACAACTCATATTGAACAACAACCAACGGGGTCCACGCCAATAGATGCCACTGTAACAACTCCACCGATTTCTATGATGTCTACAACATCAAACCCACCACTTACAACCGCAAAACGACCAGCTGAACCAGAGGTTGGGGTGGTTAAAAAACTTAAAATGGATGAACTTGCCGGGCTACCAGCTGATATTCAACAACTTTATGAAGAAAATTGGGATACCATAAAAACGCATTCACGAATACTTACAAAGATGGCCCATTATACAATATTTCATTCACCCACAGAACCACACATAAATAACTGGAATGACACATTACTCGCAATTCACAACGCTCAAACTACACGCTACAAGATTAGTTTAACAAAGCATATCATTCTCCGCCACAAGGAGACCCTAGAACCTCGCTTTTTTCATGGTTCTACCAATAATGCGTCTGTATTGGAGAGCCCTGTAATCATAAACAATAGAAGTGACCTGGACCGCTTCATAACTACTATTAATGAGATCGACAATACCAAAGTCGGCCTAAGTGTGCGACCCGACACCAAGTACAAGCTAGAAAATATTTGTGCCACAGAATGTTATCTATATTTTCTTTCTAACCACACACTAGGCTGCTCTTTAGACACACTCCCACCACATATCACAAATAATAAATCTATCTTTACATTGCAAACCAACAAAAACACAGGAACACCTTACCACGACAATCTCTGTTTCTTTCGTTGTTTAGCTCTCCATCACAAACACAACATTAGAGCACTCAGTACACCAACACAGAGTTTATTAAGTGACTGGTACACGTATCAAGACATAGAACCACAGACCAATTTTTCTGGTGTAACACTTGACATCATTCCAAGCTTAGAAGACTGTTACCAGCTCAATATTGACGTATACGAATTTGACGAGTTGAATGTCCTGGTGCCCATAGTACGCAGCGGTAGCACATTTCCTAATATTATGTACCTCCTACAACATAAAGAGCACTTTATGTACATCGATAATATTGACGAAACTAGCCACTCCTTTGGGTGTCCCAAATGTGGGAAAGTCTGGAAAGACAACTTTAAGCTCACCCGCCACGAGAAAACCTGCAAGGGCGGTATCAGCACTGGGGTCTACCCAGGTGGAGTCTACATCCCATACGACACTGTCTTTGAAGAGCTGGCAAAAATTCTACCACTCGAGTTGGTAGATACGGGTTATATCTATCCTTACAGGGCTACATTTGACTTCGAATGCTATTTTGACTCGTCTGATTGTGCTGCAAAGTCAACGAGTAACACGACCTACATAGCAAAACACATCCCCATGTCGTGTTCTGTAGCATCCAATGTCCCTGATAAGAAAGACCCAGTCTGTTTCGTCAGCACAGGAGATCCTCAGAAACTGATCAATAGTGTGCTGAAGTATTTAGTGGAAATCGCTGATGCCGCTGGAAAACTCTTAAAAGAACGTTTTGCCGATCATCTCAAGGTCTTGCGTGATGGTGAGCATTTTTTAGAGTTGTGTAGACTCGAGGGGTATCTCGCGCAACTGCCTGTGATTGGGTTTAATTCGGGGAAGTATGATGTTAATTTGATTAAACCATATTTCGCCCGGTATTTTTTAAAAAACCCCGGCGAAGATGGGGCCTTCGACTTCGCTGTCAAGCGAAATAATAATTTTATGTGCATATCCACGGAAAAATTAAAGTTTTTGGATATTGTCAATTACCTTGCACCAGGTTTTAGTTACAGTAAGTATTTAGCAGCTTACAAGGTAGTCGAACAGAAAGGTTTTTTCTGTTACGAGTATGTAACAGACCTGGCGCAGTTGAAGGAACCCTGTTTACCTCCACACGCGGCCTTCTACTCAAAACTTAAAAATTCCAACATTTCTGTTGAAGAATATGCGTACTGCCAAAAAATCTGGCGGGAACATAACATGACGAAATTGCAGGATTTTCTCGAGTGGTACAACAACAAAGATGTCGCTCCTATGCTGAAGGCCCTATCCAGCCAGGTTAAATTCTATGCGGCGATTGGGATTGATATGTTTAAGGACGCAATCTCTGTTCCGGGTATCACCCTCAGGTACCTTTTCAAAACCCTACCACGTGGTATAGTATTTACGTTATGCGCCAAGTATGAAAAAGACCTACACAACATCATACGTCACAACATCACCGGTGGCCCGTCTATTATTTTCCATCGACACCATGAGATGGATAAAACCAACATCCGCGGTGGTAAGGTGGTTAAGAGCATTAAGGGGTATGACGCCAATGCTCTTTATTTGTGGGCATTAATGCAGAAGATGCCCACAGATTTTACAATCACCCGAACACACGATGATGGTTTTAAACAACACAGGCGAAATCTGTACACCATTCAATGTAGGGAGTGGTTAGCTTGGATGGCTCACACGAGAACCACAGAACTTATCACCCAATTCAACGGTAAGGAACACCGTGTTGGTGATGCTCATATTCCAGTGGATGGTTATTGTACTATGACACGCACGGCCTTTCAGTTTCATGGTTGCATGTTCCACGGGCATCCCAACTGTCCAATCACCAAAGACCATGTCATCAATCCGGTCAACAAAAAACCGCTTGCTGATTTGTATTTGGCTACATGTAGAACCAGTCAAACGATAGCTAACGCGTGTGGTGGTGGTATTGTCGAGTGTTGGGAATGTGAGTGGCAGACATTAAAAAAGACGGAGAAACGTGTCAGAGACTTTCTAGCAACAGCATTTACGAGGCAAAAACCATCCTACGCTAAATACACGAGACCTACACAAACCCAAATTATTGCAGCTGTTGTTGATGGTTCGTGTTTTGGGCTTGTTGAATGTGATATTCATGTCCCAGAGTCTTTGAAAGCGTATTTTTCGGAGATGACACCCATCTTTAAAAATATTGAGGTCAGTCGGGCAGATATTGGCCCACTGATGGAGAAATACGCAAATGATAACAAGCTATTGACCACACCTCGTCGAACACTTATTGGGAGCTATATTGGTAACAAAATCCTGTTGGCCACGCCCTTGCTAAAGTGGTATCTGGCTCATGGTCTAGTGGTTACATACATCTATCAGGTTATAGAGTATGAACCGGTAGCGTGTTTCAGCCAGTTTGGTGATACTGTTACCAGTGCTCGTCGTGAGGGTGATCTCTCCCCAGCCGCTTCTATTACAAGTGATACTATGAAATTACTTGGGAATGCGGCTTATGGAAAAACCCTCACCAATAAAGCTAAACATGCTAAAGTGGTGTATGTGGCCCCTACAGCGACCGACAAGTTGGTCAATAGCCCTTACTTTAGGAAGATGGTCGAGGTTGGTCCTGATTTATACGAGGTTGAGTCACGGTATCAGCACACGAAGTGGGATTTACCCATCCAGATTGGTTTTTTCGTGTACCAATACGCCAAGCTTAGGATGCTTGAGTTTTACTATGACTTCCTCGATAGATTCGTGGACAGGGGTGATTTTGAGGTGACAGAGATGGATACGGACTCTCTCTATTTAGCCCTATCTGCGGACAGTCTACATGACGTCATTAAGCCTAGCATGAGGGCCGAATATCGACGAGTCTACGATCAGTGGTTCCCTAGGGAAACCTGTCAGCCTCATATAGACCTCTTACTCGACCCGCCTAAAGACTGTCCCCGGTGCATCGAGGCTAGGCTATTCGATAAACGAAAGCCAGGTCTATTCAAGCTCGAATATGCTGGTATAGGGATGATCTCACTATGCAGCAAGACATATCACTGCTTTGGGCCCTACGACAAGACATCGACAAAGGGTCTAAGTAAGATCCAAAACAAATTTGACGCAAAGACATTTTCCGACGTCCTGACAACCAGACAAAGTAGTGGGGGTAAAAATCTGGGTTTTAAGACGACAGGGACAGCTGTGTACACTTACGAACAACATAGGGCATCACTTTCATACTTTTACATAAAACGACAGGTACAGTCAGATAATGTCTCAACAACACCTCTTTCTATATAACCTTGCTCAAATTCGTACTTGGTGTCGGTATTTTTATATAATTTCATATTGTATTGATTATGACTTTAGAAATTTGTATGCCCTTTACCTAATTTCATGCTCTTTTTAAATGTTTACGGTCATTTCATAATTGTAAGATTTTTATGAAATTGTACCTTTTTTATTTGATAATTTTATGGTGTATAAATGATACATACTTAAAGTGTTTTATGAAAATCCATATCCATTGTTTATAATTGTATAACTTAGTACGTCCCAAAATATATAAAAGTATGTAAATAAAAGTATTTCTTATGTTTAACCCTTTTTTGTTTGTTTTATATTTGTGTGTTTTAAATGTATATGTCTCCCGAGTCTAACACCCACCACTTAATGGGTTCTTGTCTGTTTTCTGACCCAAAAACCACGCTTCCCATCCTGCCCTGTATCAGACCACTGGTGTAAACGGCATCTGGTCAAGTGGATCTGGTTTTATCTGAATTTCTTGACCTACGGATAACTTCTGGTGTTTAGCTGCTTTTCTTGTCCTGTGGCTAATGTATAAGTTCTTGACCTGGGGATAACCTTGGCCCTCTTGTTTGAGAGATGCTTCTTTGTAACAAGTTAATGAAACACACAGTACAGACAGCACGGTAAACGAGAATTTGAAAATACTTGACAACAAATTGTTTCAGAGATATAAAAAAATATTTATTTATGAATCGTGTACATTTTTCAAAATAAATAATAAAAAAGAATGTTCACTGTATAATTCACTGTTGATAAAGCGGTACCAAAACAGGTTGTGTTCTTTGTCTCTTGGCTGGTTTGGGTTTGTTGGAATTTTTCTTGTCTGTGGCTGATACCGATGGTTCAGGTACATAGACAGGTTCGTAGTCGGGTGTGAGATACATCTCTAGGTTACCACAACCATATGGGAATGAATCGTCATAGGTGTTTGAAACTGGAGCCGATGAATCAATGTACGTGTTTGAAACTGCAACTGTTGAATCGTCATATGTATTTGTAACTGGAGCATTTGAAGGTTGCTTTGTAGGAAAAACACTGGAAATTCTATCAAATTCATTCAGAATAACATCACGTAGTTCTACTAGATCAACGAAATCTTGTCGACTCATCGTGATACCTGTTTTGGTAGGATACTTTATGTGTGTATTACCATAGTATCTGCGAATCTGAATAAGAGGTTTCTTGAAGGATGATACAGCCACTGCATTAACACCATCACCTAATGGTTTAATCATATCGTTGGTTCTTGAAAAGTATGTAACTGGTGAAGCCATCTTCTTGATACAACAGGACTTGGAAATATCACTTCTAGACTGGTAGTGCGTTGTGAGGTTTATATCAGGTGAACTTCTTATTTATACACACAGCGGCGGCCGGAGCACCCCACGCGCGCGCGGCGGCCGGGCTCCCGATTGGTCGCGTCTGTGCCATGCCTCATGGATGACCCCACGCCAGTATGACGTTTCTAGGCCATAGGTGCTGGCAGATTTGATTAATGACTCATGGCGTGGGTACGCTGTGGTATCTAGGTCACAGATGTTGTACTCGTGACTTTTGTTTGAACTGGTTCCAGACTAGGGCGTATACAAGCTTATCATTTTTCCACTGTTTGACCGTGAAAGGTCGCAACACACATGCCATGGACGCACCGCGTGCTTTTAACATTAAGAAATACACAACGTATAAGCCGCAAGTAGAACTCAACAAATCTTGTAGTACTCTCGGGTTGTAAACATAAGGTCTATTTGAATTTCTTTCTAGAAATTTGATAATCTCTGAATGTCTGGGTGGCAGGCCAAACGAATCAAAATATGTAAATGTTCCAACACCATCGTAATAAATTGCCACCCAATGGGATCCCGGTCTATAACTGGGGTCTGTATTGACAACAAAAGCAGCTGTCAGAGTTGGGTCAATGTATCTCGGTAACTTATCCACTGGTACGACTCGTACTAAACCGAGGCGCCGAATCCAGATATCCTGTATTAATAGCTCGTAGATCTGGTTAGTGTTCATTCTCTCAAGCTAAAAAGTCTGTAAGAATTGATCTGGTCTTGGATACCTCCAAAACACTGTCAACTTCAAAGTAAATTAAAACTTGAATAGCCGATGCGGTCACGGTGGCGAATTTCAGTTCAATGGCCAGTGGCCCAGTCTTGGCCATCTCAAATTGATCACCATCAAGCAAGCTAGGGGTCAGATCAAAAGCGTAGAGATTATAACCATGCTTAAAACCTCTAACGTCAATACCGTTTCCAGCATCTTTACCAACAAAACCTAGGGCTGTTAGACTACCAAAGAACGCTCTGATGTACTGATCATTGGCGTAATTAATAGTCAGTGGTTTACCACTCACATTTCTACCATCTACCAACAGGTTTAAATACGTCAGATCAAAATGATGAAAATTGAATGGATTTTTCTTAAGATTACCGTTAAAGGCACCAGCATCAACCAAACCAATAACGACTCTTGTGGGTGTCTGTGATAAAAATAAATTATCTTGAACGTGTGATAGCATCCCATTAGGGATGGAAAATGTTTTCAAACCAACCCGTTTTATCGGGTACTTGGCATTACCTCGCATTAAGGCTTTCTCGTGGGCTAGTGAGATGGCTGGATTCAGTTTGACTTTTCTAAGTACTAGCGCTGCATGGGTGATAACACTTTTGTAACCAACGGCCCCATCTGTAGCCATCAGGTTGAAGACATCTTTAGATGGTGTTAGCTTGATCTTTACATCCACACCATTCAACATATATCTGTCTTGGGCGAAAATATCAGCGTGTAATTTACCCATCATATCCATTTCTTCACTCGCCGTTGCCAGTTGGCGGCGAATTTTAAAGCCGTTATTCGTATCCCCCTGCGTATCTTCATGGGCTTTTGGTGTATCTCTGTAGTAGAGGGCGGCACACAAATGACCCTTTTTAGCATCATCACCATAATTCAAAGTAGCTTCAATATAAGCTCGGTAAGGGTACGTGTTTTCGCTAGCTGTGATAAGAGTATCGTTCAATGAAACGTCGACTTGAGAAAATAAACTGTGCATGTAATAATTCACAGGACCAACTTCAGTATTGGGTGGTAAACTATCACCGTTAGGTAGTGTCACTTTGGTTCTTACGTGTAAAAAGGTGTTGAAAAGATCCAAGTAATCCTCACTATTACCCAAAATAACAAACTCGATGGGTGCCCCTGGCGCTAAAGCAGCCAGGGGATGAATTTCCACGTATTGACCCTCGTCAACAGCTGTTTGGGTTGGTGGTACACTAAACAAATCAAGTCCAGAATGAAGACATTCACACGAGTTGGGGTGAATGAGAGCCATTACGCGAATATGTCTCGGGTCTTGTTCTGCTTGGAATGAGCTCGGTGTCGTTTAGCGGCTGGTTTTATTCTTTTCCGGCAGGGTGCACCCGGTGGTGTTGGTCGTTTTCGATGTCTAATACCACGACCCGATTGGGTAACGTGGTCGACAGCACCAGCCAATAGGCGCTGGCCAGCTTCTTTGGCTCTATCTCGCATAGAATCGCGAATATTCACACCACCTAAAGCATCCTGGGCCACTTGTAAACCAGAAGTGACACCTTCTCTAAGTAGAGCTTTACCACCTGTTTTTAACCAGGGTAGTACCATTCTACCCAGACCGCTAAAGAAACTACCTAGCCCGTGTCCTTTTTGATGTCTACCACCGACAAATACGGGTAGCCCATTCCCAGCTTGGTTACAGAAAAATTCCTCATATAGCTTAGGATTTCTGTGGATTGTTGCGTGTCTAACCATTGTTTACTCCAAGTCAAACCGTTTGCGAGAACGAAAATGAAGTGTCACCGTTGACGTCCCAGCTGTAAATGCGATCTTCTTGCCTTGGTCTGTGGTTAAAAGGATTTCAACGGTATCAAACGAGAAGCGACTCAGAGGTGCATAATGGGGTTTATCATAGATTCGAAACACTGACGTAGCTGTCTTGTCCAATATGGGTACAGAGCGTAATAGTGGGACCATCGCATCACCCACTGAACGCGCAGATACAATGTCTGAATACACGTAGACATTTTTCATATCGCGATCCATATCGACCATATCTTGACTGGTTCGATCTGCGTCGTCATAGGTCAGACGTGTTTTTGGTAGTGCTAAAATGTTTTTCAGCGTCTCACTCAGTGCAAGTTCAGTACCTTCATCGAGAATCTTAATTGTGGATCTCTTTGAAGCTTTATTGTAATAAATTTTCGCAATACGACCAGCATTGGTCAGCTTAGAATTGAGTTCGTAGATAAAACCCTCTGGTGAGTCGTATAGACCGGCCGGCATAGTTATTACACCGTTCAGGTTATTAGATGGTGGGTGGACATATGTCAACCACACCTCACCATCAAGAACGTTGAAATATGTGTTTGGAAATTGAATTTCAGCTAGACCCACCTCATATTGGGAATTCATCTCTATAGTTTGTGGAAGTTTGACAAAATAATGGCTCGGGTTATTGTCCGGAAAAATGTTCATTGAAGAATTGCTCGGTAAGGTAACGTAGAAACTCATCCTAGCTTTGGGTTTGGTAGCATGTAGCCCAAACAACTACTCAGTAAGGCGATCCAGATCTTGGCGCCAGGTGCATCGAGGTCGACTCGAGACAGATTAAATAATGAAACACCAATCACCACATATATAATAATCATTTGACAAAGGAAAACAATTTCTAAACGTGGGACCAGTTTACCGAATAAGACCCAGAGTGATGTTCGTACCCCTGTTCTTTCTTCTTCTGGCCGTAATACTGTTTCAACTTGATCAATTTCCATTAGTATCTTGTAATGTCTGTGGCCGACACCCACGAATTGAATGAAGAATTATAGCCGAACCACTTGACTAAATACTGTTTCCGATGTCCATCCCCACGTTCTTCTAGGACTGTTTCGATACGAAACGTTGTTTTGTCACCCACTTTTTGAAGTTCTTCTTTGTAAAAGGAACCTTGCACTTCTTCACCCGCATCATCTTTGATCGTATAAGTTATAGGTGTTGTCGGTTGTATCTGACTGACGGTAAACAGTTCTTCTGTCCACGCCGGTGTATATCCTTTTTTAAAATTGTGTCTGCCTAGCCCGAGTCTCACCCTATCACCAACATTGAAATATACTTTTGTGTCTGTTGGTCGTTCTCCATATAACGTATTCCACACTTGGGCTTGATTACCCGTATTAACTTCTACAGGCGCCATCCGAATACTCCTATGAAATGAATAATTATAATTTCGAAGCAAGGCGTTTATCACATCTACATAACGAGGTTTATTGCTTTTAGTGAAATATCGCCACATTTTCTCCTTCAATGTACGATTGAAACGTTCGACAACAGCGGCTTTGACATCTTCATTTTCAGTTGTGAAGAAATGAACACCGTTGTCTTTAAGAAACTTGAGAAATGTTTTATTGGTAAATTCCGAACCCTTGTCGGTTTGAAAATGTATTGGTTTTCTTTGTTCTAAAATACTACTCACAGCTTCGACTAAAGCTTTTCCAGTTTTGTTCTTGATCGGAACAGCCCAAGCGAATTTACTAAACACATCTATACACGTCACCAAATATGAATATCCATCGTTGTATTTTCTTAACTTTGTAAGATCAATTAAATCAGCTTGAAACTGTTGGTCTATACCACCTGTTATGGTTACACGTCTTTTAAAGCGACGCCGAATAGGTTTATGTAAAGTGTAAGTATCCTGATGCCTTAGCCAGTCTTTGACTTGTTTTGTTTCAAGTTTGGTGGTACGTTGTAAACCACTAACACCACCATACGCTCCAGCTTTCTTAGGATTGTAGTAATGGCGCGACAACATTTTGTCTACCATGATTCCCAAATTGGTGTTTTGGTAGGCGTAGGAATTTTACTTTTCCTTTTCTTCCTGAGCGAACGTTTAGGTGGGTCGGGCGTCACTTCAACCTTGTCTGGAATTTTCTCAGCTGCTTCTTCGGTTTTATGTGGTGGTTCGATAGGGACCGGCAGAGTTGGTTTGTTATGTGCTGGTTCTACAGGTACCAACGAAGGTGGCTTGAAGTCTAATAAACCCAACGGTCTGTTTTTGTACTGGTCAAGGCGAATCAAATACTGTTGTAATGTTTGCTGGTAAAGTCTAGCTTTATCAGCGTTAGATAAATCAGAACGATCTAAAACATCACGCATCTGTTGATCCAGATCACGCATGTTATCCGTTAAACTATCAGGTGGTGTGTACGTAGATTTTTGTTGTAAAGTTTCTAGTACCCGTGGATCGATCAGCAACATTTTCTTGGCCATTATACACCCAAGAGACTACCCAACACACTCAGGACAGGTTTCAGTAACGCGCCTATGAAACCCCCTTGTTGAAGAATATGTTTCCTTCTTTTCACGGTAGTCTTTTTGCGAGTGAGCAGTCTGAGATTAGTCTTGTGTCGTTGCAGTCGGGTCTTCTGATGCTTGGTAAGTCGAACATGCCCTTTTAAGATATTGTGGGAACATTCACACAGGGTGCGTATGAGAGCCGGTGATGCTGTTTTTATTATACTCTTCACGACAGCTGGTTTTGCACGGCACAGGGTTTTTAACATTGGGCCGTGACGTCTCAAAGTGTCAGTCATTTTTATTTTGGAACGTATACGACTTGGTTTTCTCCAGGAAATATATGACTCCGCAATCTCAAATGATCCGGTGTTGCCTGTCTGAGATCTATCAACAAATAACCATGTGGGGCCGCTGTTGCGTCTTTAAAACTATCTTGCACATAACTATTCTGACCGGGGTACATTTGCTTGGCCAAATGTATAATCTGCGAGCCGTCACGTGGGTTCTTGAAAAGCACAATATAGTGTGAGTTGAGGCTAATTGTTCTGTGTTCTTTGTTTTTACCAAACAAATTCTGCACAATATACAACACGCTCAGACTCCGATGATGACTTCCTTTAGTGAATAATTTAGTAACTCGAGCATCTGTTTCACTCATCAAATCATCAATAACCAACAGTCTTGGTTTATCACCAGTCCATTGCTCCACGTCTGGTAGACCTTCAATAAATTTAACACCAGGCATGGTCTCATACACAGCCTGCCACGCGCCATAACACCAGATAATTTCCTCTGGTATTGGATCCACCATCTCGTGCACATATTTTAAGAAATTTTGCACAAAAACAGTTTTTCCACACCCAGTCGGACCAGCAATCATAGCTGTAAAAGGATGTTTCCACCTTGTATCCATTTATGTTAATGAGCATTTTTGTCGTATGTTACATATATTTATATAACACACACACACACAGCGCACCATAGCCATAGTTTTCAACACAATTTTGCATGGAAAACACCACCCACCCAGCATACAAACACATATATACTACCCACCCCTTTTCCAGTTGTCTGGGTCGGGGACCTCGCCGCCCTACTAACCGTCTGCCCCCGCCCCGGGCACACACACACACCGCGCGGGTTCGCCCGGGTTCGACCGGTTTTGATAGGTTTCACCACCATATTGAATGTGCGAGCACATTCGGTTGCACATTCGGTTGCACATTCGGTTGCACATTCGGTTGCACATTCGGTTGCACACTCGGCACACTCGGCACACTCGGCACATCCAGCACACTCGCGGCTCGTTCCATCCCTATATAACTACTCATTCTTCACATCAAACTGGGTTTAATGAAGAATTTTGTGAGGGCCATGGACCGAATGTTGCCAGCTTTTCCATACCTGCATGTACAAATCCCTCAACTCAGTGAAGCACATGTTAATGAGGGAGATTTTGTGATTCCTCAGAGCTCTTAAAAAATGAACGGTTCAACAACTTGATGAGAAACAAGCATGGAATGCTTTACTGCTAGTGTCCACAGACTTTCTCGATAATGTTATGGTAGAAATCTACCAGGAACTAGTAGAAGACATGCTGATGAAGTATCAGTTACGTGGCTGCAATATGTCTCTAAAGGTTCACTTCCTTCATTCCCATCTGGATTTATCATCTGGATTTCTTTCCTGAGAACTGTGGCATGGTTAGTGATGAACATAGCATACGTTTACATCAAGATATCGCAACAATGGAACAACGATACCAGGGAAAATGATCGACTAAAATGCTGACTGACTGTTGCTGAATACTCCCCAGATGAGTATCCCAAACAGCTGTACAAGAGACATGCTGCAAAAATCTAAGAAGTAGCCTATGACTTGATTTTTTACAGGTATTAACCGTTATATTACTACTATTAACGTGTATTTCGTGATGTAAACATTCATTTTTGCAGATTACAAAAATAACTAGAGCCAATGTTGAAATTTTACTGTAATATTCGTGCTCAGCATTTCAAAATTGATAAGAAGTGACTAATATCTTTTCAGTAACATAACTTTTGTAAAACATTGTTGATCAGTGTAATTTATTTATATAAAACAAGTAAACACACACAAACAATTTCAAACAACGACATACAACTATGGGAATGCCCCACGTGCCGTTATGACAGTATAGGTTGTCAGTATACGGTTGAGCTTCTTCTGTGGTGCATATATGGTCCTGGTATATATATGTGTGGTAACTATGTGGGCCGTGTCGTTATTGTAGCGTAGTTATTCCACAACATCAAGGTGATACATAAAGGTTGAATAACTCACTGCAACTTCACCGTGTTCACATATATCTGGTAACTTTATTATATTGGTTCAAAGTGTCCAGAAGGTACAACATCAATTACAACATCAATGTGATAAATAGAGTATCACATATTCTGCAATCAATTATATTTATGCAACTGAACTCCAGTATACGATAGTATAATCCAACTCTTAAACAACTCAGTGTTTCCAGACTCTCAAGTCTGAAACTATTCTCTAACTCCGAACCACTGGACTGGTTCGAGACTATCTTTCCTGGACACGTCTGTCCAGCTCGAATCCCAAGCTCTAACAGATGCAAAACCAAACTAACTCCTTCCCACTTTAACCTCTCCTTATTTTCTCACAATTCTCACTCTTTCAACATTTATGTGAGTCCCAAAATTATCTGCATTCGATATATCCGTTCATTCAACATCACACAGTCACAAACTATTTATTTCAATACGTATCGTTAAAAGTGTCTGTAGTCCCTAATCTGCCGTTCTCTACCGTTTCCTTATCTCACTGGTCAACATTCAGGTGACCGCGAGATACACATCTGCGTGTCACCGTCTTTTGTATCGCTTGTTACCATTAAACATTTTGACCGTTGATTCGGTAACTCATTCTATCTGATATCTCTCCGTTGACTGATACGATCTTAGTCTGACCAAGAAACTACTCCGTTGTATAATAGCTGCTACCTGTATTCCGTACGGTAACTAGAGATGATTATACAACTAAATTACTAGTATGGCCGGTGGTATACGACCACACTGTGAGGCCAGTTTCTAATCAAGAATCAAGACATGTGGACTAAAATTGTCACGTGACCTGGTGTGGGCTATCCGTCCGTAAACAATGGATACGATCATGTTTTAGCACTTCATAATTGTAATCTTGATAGATTATAAGATATTATATCAAGATTATAATATTGATATGTTATTGTGACATTATATTTAATTTCTTATAATATTAATATATGAACACAGTAGCAGATATGCCTCTTGATGTTTCTAAAAGCTGCAATTGTAATAATTATGAAGGAACAAACTAAGGTGTTGTGTTCATAGACACACTTTTAACTATGATACAACACATTAATTAAAGTATTGTGTTCCTAGCTGAATTTCTATTATACAACCAACGTTTATGTGTTTCATTCCTAGCTGCACTAACAGCTATGATACAAATAACTAAAGTGTTGTGGTCTTAGATCTACTTCTAACTATTATGTAGCATACGTTTATGTGGTGTGTTCCTAGCTGTACTTCTATGATACTACAAATGTTCATATGACTATTTATATTTCCCTCGGATTTTTAGCTTAGAGAAAAGTGGATTACATGTATGCAATGAAAGTACTTGACATCAACTAAATCAAATGTCGTATGCATCAATAATTTTCTTTCAACTTGCCTTATTTTTTCGGACACATCAATCAATCAATAAACCCATAACCCTTCAGGGTCGTAAGGGTACCACATTGGATGCTTCAGCACACAGTCCTCCAGCGAATTCTATCTTCAGCGATGCGGATGAGTGTGGAAATATCTTGCCCTGTCCATTCCTTGATGTTGTCTGTCCATGTGTTTATTTGCCCTCCTCTGCGTCTTCCACCCTCGACAGTTTCCTGCAGTATTGTTTTTGACAAGGAATCGTGCCTGCATACATGTCCGAACCATGCTAGTTTTAATTATCCATTGCATTATTTCAGTGGGCAAAAACACAAATTTTATGTTGACTATGTAATCCATATGTCCGTGTTGTATCCCATAATTTTCGTGAAATTTGTATAAACCTTTTTCCTAATAGAAAATCGTTATGTTGGAGAGCGGTTTCCCGACAGCAACAATACCCATACTGCGCAAGTATGTAAATTCATAGTGGATTACAAACATTTAACACAAGTATACGCCATCAGGTCTCAGTGTGCAGATCAACCAGTCTATATTCATAGTAACTTGATAATAGACACATAGGAAGTCTTGATTTAATAGCATCTTTTGAGTGCATTGGTTGGGCATCAGTTCACTCAAGTTGCCAGGCGAATATGGCCAGCTGTAGGGCACTGGTTCAAATTCTGTCTGCTGTTTTCTAATTTTAGTTTTCATGACTTTAAATGGACTTATTTTTTTTCCGCAAAGTATTTCCATTATCGCCTACGTTGCATTTTTTATCAACTTTTACTGATGCCAGTCGTAAGATGTTGAAAAGAACTTTAATTTTCTTAATTGTATTTCTCCCACGTCGGATTTTTTACCATCTTGTACAGATGATAGTTCATGAATTTTAGAAATTATGTTCATACCTCAATGTGAATTTCGTTTCCTCTGATATTGTCTCTGCAATATTCAACTCCTGATTATGATATAGTAGAAGTGCCTAATCGATTTCAACTTCTTTATGTTCAATAAGGGTTTGACGTTCGCTTGCTGTACCTGAGTGTTTTTCAATTATAGCCAGAAATCTAAGAAATTTCAATAATATTTTAGTGTTACAAAATGATATGGTAGCTAGAATTAACAAAATTAATACAAGAGCAGCAGAACTATCACCAAAATACATGATACCAGAATATACAAGAGGAGCACATATAATTTGTTGATACATTACTGAATAAGACATGCGCCACCTACTGTTCTCTACATTTCTGTACAAGCTAAAAGGAAACTTCATATATCGATTGTTGTAAGAACGGCTTAGCACTGATATGCAATAGAATGAATATACAATGTATCCTTCCAAAACAGCAGCCACTAGAGTAATTAAAACTAAGCATATTTTTCTTGATAAAACCAAGTTTTCTATGCCATCCTTATTGCCACGATGAATGCCCTTCTCTTGATTTTTCAAGCTGAATTCAATATTATTATGATTCATAATTTGGTAATCGTTGTTTATTATATTAGATGCGTTTTCATCAGGTTTATCTTCCGCTGATTTCACCTTTGTGGTATGCATCTTTATCTGTATGTTTTCCGTCTTGCCTGTAATATAAAATATGTATCATTATGTTGAGATTACAAATTTATTAGACAAGAACAGAAGATTACCATGAACATGAAGAGAGTATAGACAAGACATTACAGTATACAGCTAAGATGCAAAAGATTATAAATGTGTGACAAGAGAATATAATATAAATATGAAGTATTATTATTCATTTACCTGTGTTACATCTGAAGCCGCCCCTTGTTTCTGTTTACATGTTATTTATGTTTATTAGTAAGCATGACGCAGTGCTGAGACCTAATGTCTATCTTCTTCTTCTTCTTCTTCTGCGTTCGTTATCAAACTCCTGCAGTTTAGCAGGATGTAGTCCGGAGAACGGAATGCGTTGTGTCATGGTTAACAGCATCGCTGCGATATCTGCGCCTTTCGGCCTGACACATCCGACTTCAGCATGGCTTTGGGTCACTGAAATATATGGGATGGGACAGCCAACTCCATCCTATAACCTCCTTAGTCGCCTTTTACGACATGCGTGGAAGGTAAACAGTGTTGCTATTCTTTGCTCCCCTTTCGGGCCCCGGCAACACACGGGCGATCTATCTATCTATCTATTGTATATATACGAATATCTATTGTGGCCAAAGCTTTACAGGGTCACCGATTTGCTTAACGGAGACGTGTCACGCCTGCTTACAGAAACCCCCCCCCCCCCTCCCTCACGATCCTAAACCAATGGGCACAACATTTCGAAGCAATTTTAAATAAGCCATCAGCTTACAGCAAAGAAGCAATAGATAACATGCCACGACATAACATAAGAGAAGAGCTTCACATACCACCAACAAATGAAGTAAAGAATGTCATTCGACAAATGTCACACGGAAAAGCTCGTGGTGTGGATGCCATTCCAGCAGACATCTACAAGATAGGAGAAGAGGTGCTTGTCCAGAAGCTTACCAAAATCCTTGTTACGTGCTACAGCTCAGGAACTCTGCCTCAAAACCTGAAAGATGCATTAATTGTCCACCTATATAAAGGCAATGGAAATAAAAAGTCATGTGACAACCACCGAGGGATATCATTGCTATCCATAACTGGTAAAATAATATCTCGTGTAATGCTGAACCGACGTACACATACACTCACAGATGATCTTCTGCCTGAATGTCAGTGCGGATATCGTGCTGGATGCGGGACAGTGGACATGATATTTGCTGCTGGTCAAATCCAAGAAATGAGCATGAATGAACTTACGGCCTGTTTACTACATCTCAACCTACATCTACATTTATTACATCTGTTTACCAGACAACTGATGTACGGTGGGCAGAAGAAACGCTTCAAGAACTCTCTCAAAAGAACGTTCACATTTACATCACTTCTTGTGAATCTATCCTGAGAATCCTCCACTGTGGCGCAGTAACACTACCATAGATGCCCGCATCGTCGAGAAACATCTAATTTCAGTGGCACAGAGAAAATATGCTACTGAATATGATATAACAAATACACTTGTCTAATTCTGACTATATTTATCTTGTCGTCAAAGAGGTTGTGAGTTCGATAACCTCTCGTCCTGTTTATGAGTGCATTTTTCGAAGATACCTGAAATGTATAACTTGAAGCTACGGAGTTACGTGTTATCAGTTGTACTCTCAACAAACGGTAAACCGCTTCCTAGAGAAGGACGATGTACATATTGGGAAACCGGAGTACAAGAAAGTCAGTCCTCCACGCAATTTTAACGTTTTCGGTGTTGAGATTTTTTTAGCCCAGTCAAAAGTACCGATAATTGTATATAAGCCTGACAAACTACTAAACTTGGCACGTACGACCGGATGTGACCCGTTCCTGTACTAGATTAACAGCTGAAGATTTGACTAACTCCAGCACTGGATTGACCGCTGAAGATTTGACCAATTCCAGCACTAGATTAACAGCTGAAGACTTGACTAGCTCCAGCACTGAATTGACCGCTGAAGAATGATAACTCAACAATAGTTACATAAATTACAATTTCTGGTTCAACGAATTATCATATTTACCTGTTTCCAGGGTGTCCATTGAATCTTCAATATCAGGGTGTTTTCTGGCTACTGTGTCGCTGACCAAAGCTGGAAAATCTTGAAGACCACAAATAGTGTCATAAAACATGTCGCATTCTCTGATTTGTTGATCACATTTCTGACAATGTGAACATGTTGTTTCAATCTGCAAAGATTCTTTGCCTGGGTCCCTGAAGTAACCAGGTTCACATCCAAACAGAGTGGGAGATGTTTTGTTACATGATCGAATAATGACTGCGTGTGTTAACTCTCCCGACAACACTCCACATTTCAAACATTGCGTGTATGTGTGTACATTGTCATTCATATAAGTACCATCAGGACAAGGCAGACATTCGTCGCTGATCTCCTTAAAATAGTGCCCTGGTCCACATACAACTGGCCTCACCTTACATAAATAATCGTCTCCACTCAAGACAGCGTCATAGTTAGGAGGACAACACATGGTGTCATGGTAACCTTGACATTCACGAGTAGGAGACGCGCATTCTCTACATTTCACACACTCGTCCTTGTCTCGGCTGTTCCTAGCTTTGATTCTGTAGTATCCGGATTTACACAATATCTCAGTATCATGGGTTCTGTTACACTCTGAGACAAGAATTTCCAAATCTGGGTTTGTTATCTGTGTACACGCGTGACATTGTCTCTTTGAGTGCTGGTAGTCAGAGATGAAGTTTACCCCATCTTTACATGGCAGACACACATCGCTGCCTGATATAGGGGTATGTAGTCTAAATCCTTTAAAACATAGTAATTCATTGTCGATATATCCAAAAAATAACAAGAGTGACAGACAAATCCGTAAGAATCTCATCGTTTAGTATTTAAAGACATTTGCCATTCTGGAATCTTCAGTGTCATGTCTGAAATAATAGCGTTAACAAGATTAGAAAGATATAACGTGACCCTCGGAATTTAAAGACATATTAGATAATGGGAAAACAAACCTTCTAAAATGATTCGTTCGACTGTTTCCATTATTTTGTTTTGCTGCCACACAAAGTACAGTAAAAATATAGTGATCATTGAAAATCATGGGAATAGTCACATTTGTCAATAGAATGCTTGTGTTTCATTATTCTTCTTCTTCTTCTGTGTTCATTCTCAAACTCCTGCAGATTAGCAGGATGTAGTCCAGAGAAAGGAATGCGTTGTGTCATGGTTTACATCATTGCTGCAATATCCGCGCCTTTCGGCCTGACACATCCGACTTCAGCATGGCTTTGGGTCACTGACCCTATATGGGATGGGACAGCCAACTCCATCCCATAACCTCCGTAGTCGCCTTTTACGACATGCGTGGAAGGTAAACAGTGTTGCTATTCTTTGCTCCCATTCGGGCCCCGGGAACACACGGAAGTTTCATTATTCAATATGTCTTATAATGTCGACGGTAGAGATGTAGTAAGTAAACACCGTGAACTGTCTCAATATTGAAGATAGTTTTCTTCTGTTTCTGCTTTAATTCTCAAACTTCTGATCATCAGCAGGATGCAGTCTAAAACAGTGGTTCTCAGCATATTTATCCCGACTCCCAACCCCCCACTTTGTCTTCCATCCCCTCTTCAACCCGAGGATGCCGCATAGCACAGGGGTTAGCGCACTGGCTTCGCATATGAGCTATCTGGGTTCATTCCCCAGTTGAGGTGAAATGTTTTTCAGACCGCAACGGCTCCCGGGTCGACCCAGCATGAATTGCGTACCGGATCAGTCCAGGAAGAAAAGACTGCGATGGAGAGGAAATGGCTACCGCTCTCATATAGGAGAGACACTGAATTGTGAGATCGCTAACATCTCACATTCTACGGCAGTTGAATGCTATGGGTAAACTTTTTTTTTTTACAAGAGTATTAATTAAAACACTTCAATTTTTCTGTAAGACCTGTCATTATATATCGGATTAAATATAACTGATATAGTTATACCCGATAACATACAAGTCGAGTTAATCAAAGCAGCGGAAGATATAGGGATAATATGGTTACATATGATGTTTAATATAATATGGAACACACAAGGAACACCATAATAATTGGAAAACGCTGTAATAATACCTATCTGGAAGAAAAAATGCAGAAAAAGAGATTGTACAAAGTACAGAGGTATTTCACTTCTAAGCCACACTGAAGTAATTTTCAGCAGAATTCTAGAAAGAGCGTTACGAGCATTCATAGAACAACAGCTTAGCAACACTCAAGTGAAATTTCGTAAGAACAAATGCTGAACAGGTGTCAATTTTACACTCAGACAACTGGCAGAAAAAAAAACCAAATGAAAACAACAAAGAATTGTATATCGCGTTTTTCAACCAAGAAATATCTTTCGACAGACTAGACAGGCAAGGACTATGAACAATACTATCAAAATATGGGTCTCCACAACATCTAATCAACTTGTGTAGGCGTAGTTACACAGGTAGTCAATGTGCAGTTAGAACAAGTGTTGAGTTTTCAGATACATTCCACATACACTCTGGAGTGCGACAAGAATGTGTTCTATCCCCCTTATTACTCATCACATATATCGATTGCATATGTAAAATTGCCAACACTGATAAAGAAGACAAACAAAACAACCTCCTGAGCGAACTTCTTTTTTGCACAAGATCAAGCAATAACATCAACAGCAAAAGAACAACTGCGACAACATATAAATATACTCCACACTACATGTAGAGACTTTAACATGATGATATAAACACACACACACACAACTGAGATAATGTAAATCGCAAGAACAAAACGAAACACCACTATTCTAATCGATGACCAACAACTTAAACAGGTGAAAGAATTCACTTATCTTGGAAACATCATATCATCGACTGGGAAAAACACCAAAGAAATCCAATATAGCTGTAACATAACATACCAGATCTTGGGGCAGATTTCTCCTATTTTCAAAAACAAATATGTGAGTATGAACACCAGCACTGTAATATATAAAATTATCATCATGCCATCACTATGCTACTAATGTCAAACGTGGACATTAACAATAGAATCCAAAATAAAACATATTACAAGAACAAATGAATTGTCTACGTTGAATCCTCAAATTAACAAACAATAAGAGACAGAATCAGGATCGAAAACATCAGAAGACTAACAAGCACAATACCCATCCTTGATTACACCAGAATACAACAGATTAAGTGGTTTTCACATGCTTCCAGACTATCATCAGACAATCATCAAGAAACATCATTAAACAGACAAAAGTGATACAAAGCCAGGGGCAGACCTTGCAAACGATGGATTACAGAAATAAAAGAGTCAACGAAAACAAACATATATGATGCACACAAAATAGCCATCTTCAGAGAACTATTCTTACCCTGAAACTGCAAGGCATAAAGGGGTATATCGCGAAAATAAAAAGAAAGACCTGGTAAATCATTGCACAGCGCATCCCGTTCTCTCGACTATATCCTGCTATTCTGCAGGAGTTTGAGAACGAACTCAGAAGAGAAATGAGAAGAATGTCGAATCTTGTAAATACACAATAAATAATAACTTAAAGCAAATCAAACTTACGCGAAATATTTGAATATCAATAACTTCTAGTTTTTTTTTTCTATACTCCTCTGAATGGCTGAAGGTTCAAAAGACTCTTTGTGCTGAAATCTCCAATGTGCCACATCTACGAACATAACGAGTTATGAGTCTTATTAGTAAAACGTCAACACAGATTACATTGTGTTATCGGATATTAGGGACAAAGATACAAATCAGCCCAAACAATATCGGTAAATCTACAACGACTAACTAATTGAATCTTATGCTTTGTTACCACTGATCATTTTGGAAAATAAAATCCCAGTTTCGAAGACGAATAGCTAAAAATGATATATATTGATTAGTTTATATATAATATATATATATATATATATATATATATATATATATATATATATATATATATATATATATATATATATATATATATATAGTACTATTGTACTATTTTATATTCGCAGGTATACGTTGTATACCACCTTTTTTAGTTATTTTGGTTCTGAATAAAATAAAAACTTTCTTATCAATGGAAAAATAGAAATTCTACCGTGAAACACTGGAAAATTTATCTTATCTATTTTTTATCCATTTTTGCTAAACGACCAAGAACATAGACTCACGATATTGCCTACGATGCTAACATATTATATTATTCTGGATTTATAATTGACCACGCCCACTTTCCCATGATAATATAATTGATATTAAAGCTAGTGTATCGTTTAGAAATATCTGATTTCACCTTGACATTTATTCAGTCCTTGCTAATTAGATTATATCCTTCTATAGTGACGCATTTGACTTTTTCCGTTATTTGTATTGGCCATTTTGTGTCAGCAGCCAAAGAAAATCACAATAAAAATCAATGCATCACTCTAGAGGGTGGCTCCAAATTTACCCCACAAGTCTTGTATTATCCATGGTGACGAACCAAGACATACCACTCCTCCAACATTTAAGCGTGACTATCTCATGCTGACCGCTGGACGGCGGTAACGGCTGGATATAAATGATTGTTACACATATTCAAACAAAACCATTATCTAATTGGCGTAGCCATTTACGGAAGTCGTTTCCCAGAATCATTCTCCTGTGCTAAGGCTTAGACTAACATTATGTAGATTATAGATTCCAGATGATACGATTCAGAACTTTGTGTCCACACAGATGAGTTAAAGTTTAAAAAAAAGAATACTTTCTATCCAAATATCAATTTGTTTAAAGGTACGTTTCACCTTTCTATAATTGTATTACGATTTTCGAAATAATCAGTTGTGTTTGGGTGTATTATTCCGTATTATTAATTAATAATTAACTTTTCGTGTCTACCAATTGCAGGATAACGCTCACGGCGCAATATACTAATTTGATGTTCACGCTCAATCCATTTTTCCACTTTTGCTAACGACCATTTCTAAAATTTATTATTTAGTTGACTATAATGCAATCTAAAAAATTCCTTATCAGTCACTATATTGGGTGCCATCCGGAGTATGAAGAAGCGGGAGACCTAGAGAAACTCTACGAAGAACCATTAATAGAGAAGGCATGTCAATGAACCTAAATAACACGCAAAGATGGAAAGACCTGGCAACACAAAAACAGAAAGCTATGGTTTCTGCCCTTTTCGCCGCCTATGGCCTTGGAGGATGATAACATAAGAAGACAATCTAAGTATTGTTCATCATCATAATGATGTGTTTTTCATGTTCAAAGTAAAGGACTAAGTTGGAAATGCGATGTTGCCAGAAATGAGTGATAGTATATTATGCACTAAGAAGAGAAAATGGAAGACTGCAGTAAAACTTAGCACTAAGGAGTAAGTAGATATGGAAAAGAAATTATTATACAGAAGAATTTTACGTTGAGCACTACACAGAATCGACGTTTCGATCAAAAATGTCTTTATCATGATGCGGACAAACAAACACAGAATATGAAAAACTAAGCCAAACGGAGAATACATGTCAGCCTTGTTGGAGCTGGCATATCAGTAATGTAACGAACAGATAACGAGATGAGATACCGACGGGAGTGTGATTTTGTTTAGAGGAAGTAAAATACAACAGAAACATACAAAAATAACAACATAAGATAAAGATTCTAAAATAAGCAAAATTCAAACTTTTATCTGAATCAGATGTAAACTATCGGGCGTGTGATAACTGAAGAAACGAGGTCGGAAGTACGACCATGTTGTGAATAAGGTTACTCGTGACATCTAGATAAGATCAATGGTTCTAAAATCAAGACGATGACCGATCAGCCGAAAAGGAGAGGGAGAAGATAGAGAGAAATGTAAAAGAGAATACAAGAAAGAGCGAGAGGGTGGTGTGTTGATCAAAGTATCAACATAATTTATGGCGTCGGTTTAAACCTGTGAGTTCAAACGTACCCATTGTGTGAATAAGGCTGTTCTACATAATGAAACAGCTCATATGGATCCATATAGATGATAGAATAGGCACCACTATGACAAGGATCATCAAAGTGAACCGGAACAATATCCCGTCATCATGACAAATAAGTGACATCAAACGCGATCGCCAAGTCCAGTTTCCTCTTTGCACGTGAGATGGTAACGTTTACAGATGATCTTGTAAATTACATTCCTGGACTTGCAAGTGAAGTTCTCATGGATAGTAAAGATAGGCTTGGGGAAATAACCGTATTGGTTTGAGCCAGGCCGTCGCAGGTGTAGGAAGGCTTGTTGTCGCATGGTAATGTGCCACTGCGGTTGAAAGTGTGAACTTGGAATCTACAGTGGACCAGAAGATCTCGAAGGTTACAGTCACATCTGAAGGCCACCAAGAAGATATCCTTGAAGACCTTTAGAGTCAGGGTCTGACATAAGACAAGGTAAGTGTCGCTAAAAAAACCAACATTGAGCAGCACTGCTCTGGGGCTTGAATGTAGTAACCAATCTAGCACTTTCGGATTGAACCTTGTGAAGAGTGGCAATGGAAAACGATTGGGTGGTACTTTGAACCTGTTGGAGAGCAGAGAAAATAATGTGCTCCGGATAGAGACACTGACGAAAAATTTCAGAATTGGGTGTGCATGGTCGAGGAATACCGTGTCGTTCTAACACAGTCTGCGAACACAAGGAAGCATAGAGAATGTCAGAGACTGGAGACATGCACGAGGATGAGAAGAAGTATACAGCAGCTAGTTGTAGACATCAGTAAGTTAGTAGTCATCACAGATATGTAGTAACACCGGATAGGCCGATACAGACTGTGATGTCAAAGAAATTGGCAAAAGATGTAGATGAGTCGGAGTAGAATATAACAGCCGTGTGTAAGTTGCTGATGCAAGGCACGAACCTGGTTAAGTCTGCTTCCGGTATATCAGTAATGCCAATGCCATCTTTAAAAAAACTACTTAATGAACTGTCTTATCAGTATAGGGTAATTATGCAATGGGTACGCTCTCACTGTGGAATACCAGGAAATGAAAAAGCAGACTTTCTGGCTAAGGAAGGTGCTGCCGAAGATCAACCATATGTACCAATCACCTACTATCAGAAAAAAACAGATGATCAAGTCAATAAGAAAGCCATAAACACCACCACAAGATGACTATCACATTATGAACATATCAAAACAGGTTGTAATTCTATGCCTCAGAACGCGACACAACCGACTCTGTAGTCACATGTACACAAAATTCAAGATTGGCAACACGGTCATGTGTACATGTGGACAGGCAGCACAGAGTGCCAAATATATATTTCAAGAGTGTACTAAATATAACACGCTGAGGCAGACATAATGGCCAGAGGAATCAACACTGGAATCAATGCTCTATGGGACACTGTATGAACTACAAAAGACAGTGTTTTATTCAGGTAAATGAAGTACAGATATAGACATGCTTCAAGTGAACGAAAGAAGAAGAAGAAGAATGATTGATTTAAAGCCGATATAGGCAGAGAAAAGTGTCTTGACAACTATGTCATCATTCCTGGTATTCAAGGTGGTACATGAAGAGGCAGGCGTTGATGAGACCCATTTTGATGCACATGGCAACACCACTGATTTTCTCAGAGACATTCCCGTTGAACCCGAAAGAGTTCAGATTAAGAACCAGCTCGGTAAGACGAATGATAGTGGTACTGTCTAGAAAGTATTTCACATCTCTATCTTCTACCACATTGATGAGTTTGGAAAATTCACACCCTGTCTATTTTTTCATATTTTCCAGTCATGTCTTCTTCTGTCCTCCTCGTCTTCTTCCACACTCCACCGTACCTTGCAGAACATGTTTCTTCATTGTCAAAATGTCTCATCGCGTGCCCGTACCACCAGCGTTTACGAAGTTCCACGACTGTTAATAGTCATGCTTCTTGGCCAGATAATACATTAATTCTATCTTGTTCTAATAGTGATCATACCAGGAAGTGTTTACGTTTAATTTTTCTGCGTAGTTTAGATAACAGGACACGGTGCCAGTTTCAAATATCGTAGCGGGCAACTGTACATCATGACCGTAAAGAAAGTATTGGCAACCTACTTAGCGTATTTAAATTTCCTAGAAAATCAATACAAAAAATGCGGCGTTGATAGCTACATCCTGAATAGGATATGCTACCAATGTAGATGAGATAAATAAAATTTGAATAGATTTTTACATTTTATATCCTTTTTCAAAATAATGTCAGAATCAGGGAATGATTTTTTTTAATTTTTTTTTTGTGTGGTTTACTCAAATAAGTCTGTGGTGCCATTCAGACAAGTCTGTGGCCATGAATTGTGTATATTTCTCCATACATCTTTCACCCAAAGACAGTTTGTGTTCTACTGGTGGGCCATGACTTCGGTTTGAGAATCATTGGTATTTAGGGTACCCATCAATTATTATTATTATTGTTAAAGAAAAATGAAATGCAACAAATGCGATTTGAACGCGGTCCGTTCAGAGGTACCTCATGCGCCTTGAAGCTTGAGTCAACATGTTTTCCGTCTTCGACCAAAAATCATCCCTTTAAAAATATATGAATTTAGATATTTCAATGTGTAAATTACTATGAAAACATAGACACACAGACAGCAGCAACATACACATTATTATTGTTGTTATCTGTGTGCGCAAGTGATAGCGGCAAATCCCGTTTTCACAAATGTGATTTCTGGTTAGATTATATTAGACCTGGATGAAGGTATGGAAAAATATTGATAACAGTATACAAAATAATTTCAAAGATTCAACCTTACTGTTGAATGTTTTTCCTCTATTACCTGGATTTACATGTAACGATATCGTCGATAGTGAAAGTGATCTTGGGAAATAACACGGAGCGGATCTGCACTAGATATCCACATTTGTAACAACGGCTGAGTTCGCAACGAACCATGGAAAAATGGTTCAAAACATTAACCATGAGGTGACTGTGGACTAAGATGGCGGTAAGATTTTTTTCACGTCCAAGGGAAAGTCTTGTAAAACGGCACGGGTTTGAGGGTCAAACCGTAGAAGGGAATATTGGTTGAACAAGATTCGACGGACAGTAGATTGGGGATGAAAAGTGAGGACACGTTAGCTCTATCAGAAGAGAAAGTACCATGAGTATTACTCAAGGTATCACTGTCAGTGACCAAATGACACTATCAGTGTATGAGCGTTTTATCAAGAAAGTCGTCATCATGACAATATACGTGACGATGGTGAAGAAGCTGGGAGAATGACAAAGAGTAACGACAAGCAGGTGGATTTGAAGAATTGTAAAGCAGAAAACTGTGCATCTGTATTTTTGTAGTATACAGATGTGCTAAGAAAAGAGGGATGAATTGTGACATCTATGTCAAGAAAGTTGACAGAAGTAGTAAAGATGCTAATGTAAATTGAATAGCAGAGTTAAAATCTTTGAAAAAAGTTGATGAAATAACATAATTAAGCCATATGCATGTCAATAGGTCATATACCATATATGAAAAAAGAAATAGAAAAGGGTTTTAATAGGTCACCCAAACTTAATATCAATTGATGAGATTAGTAAAACTTTGCAAATAAGCAGTGTCGGAAAAGAGGAAGCCATACATTTTAAGGTCATAAAAAGCGAAAAATATAGATTATATACAACAGACTAAATCGGCGTTTCAACAATAAGGTCTTCATATAGAAACATACGAATGATGAAAGCCTTAGAATCCCACTACTATTGACCTATCAGTGCAACAATTATGGAACATTAAACTCTCAGGTAGATGGCATGTCAATATTGTGAGGGTTTCTGCTTGTGGAATCCCCACAACATCCATCTCAGCTGTATGTTTCTCTATGTGGAGCAACATTAAGTGAACCCGCAGTGCATGTCACGTTAGTGGAGTCATATAAGCTCAAAAAATAATCCCAGCTACCAGAGTACACATGGTGCTCCAGCTGTGAACAGGTGGCACATGGTGGACTTGTGAAAAGCAACTCTGTGCAGGACGTGAACATTTCCTGGGAGAGCCCCGAATCAGGCAAACATGATAACCCTGTATAACTTCAGAGCTCCCTTGGATGGCGGGAAATTTATAGCTTACTGCTCCACTTATACCAATGACCATCGACCATGGTCCAGAGCTGGGTTGCTATACACATCTAGTATGAAATAATGCTTGGAAGGGAAGCTGAAAAACACGACTTTGCATGTTGCAGTAATGTAGAATAGTCGCATTATCCCCCAGGAGTAAGAGACTTCTTCTCTTGGCATTAGACAACTGTTAGAGTTCGTGTTCGTGGTTTAAAATAAAGCTCTGAAGAAACCACTCAATTACACATAGGAAGTAAGTAATTGCTCACAATTCATGATTATAGATACAACAACAAACTCGAGAAATAATAACGTACAAGATAACGAATACAGATAACGAATACAGATAACGAATACAGAGAACAACTGCAGAGAGCAAATATTAAGAGTGTCAACTTGATTTGTTTTGTTTGTATACTATAACCATATGTTTTCCGTTTGTTTATGAACTGCAAAACGTATTACTTTAGTGTTGTGTCATGGCTTACAGCTTGACTGCGATATCTGTGTCTTTCGAACTGACAGATCTGACTTCAGCATAGCTTTAAATATCTATGATAAATTGTATCGAGAGCTTGAAGCATTTCTATACACATTTCACTTCAGAGAAAACGTTGTTCACCTGCGCCTGACCGGGAAAACAGTCTCGCCACTGTGTCTTCCCACTTTGTTGTGTAAGAGGTGACTAAAAAAATCAAGTATGAGGTTTGATACCCCATCCAATAGAAAGTTAAAGCGATATAAACATGCTGGGCCGAAGTCGGATTATCGGGAAGAAAGACGCAGATATCGCAGAGCATTCCGTTGACGGAGTGTCATTGGCAAGAGTTTAAGAACAAACCCAGAAATAACAGAAACAAATGCACATCATTTATGGGGATGGCAAAACTTTTGAAACAGGGATATTTCTGGCAACACACACAAATCAATGTTTCATCCAAAGAGCTTTTATCACGAATACAACATAAAATATGACGAGTAAGCACTGTCCACGTTCACAGAATACAAAATATATTTCCTTACTGTGTGTTTTCCTGTTAAGGCGTGCAGTGTGGCTTTTCTGACTGTGGAAATTAAGGCCACTTGGCCATAGCTGTCGCTGCCACGTGTACATAAAGAATTTGTGTATTGCACCTCACATCACGGAATCATAATCATAATCAGGTAGCATATTATAAAAACATTGTAACAGTCCTCACAGCCTTTGATACTTCTGTCGACCTTGAGCCAATCTTCCTGCTTCTGTTACTGTTGTGTTCATGTGGTCTTTGATGTCTTGCGTTCTACTTTTTCTTCGTCTGCCTCTTGTTCGTCTCACTGGCATGATCCCCTCCATTATGGTCTTCTCCAAGCATTCACAGCGTTTTATATGACCAAAATATTGTAGCTTTTTTGTGAAAGAACCATGCTGTTTAGCTAGTTTTCTTTTCCATTAATTTCTTTCAAGATGGCTTTACTGATGATCATTTTGGTCCATGGTATTCTGAGGATTTTTCTGTAAAATTGTGTTTCAAATGCTGCTAATTTATTTTTCACTTTGTTGGTGAATGTCCAGGATTCCCATACAATCTGTTAGGAATGTTAAATATGTTCCTTTTCAGAGTAATATCACATAATAAACGGATATAATAACTCAAATAATTATAGATATTGGTCCTATATGTTTCTATCGAACTGAGGAACACTCGGATCTTTTGTTTTTGTCCCTTATCTCCCTTCCCTTCCAGAAAAAATACAGTATACACATAACCATGCTCCTCCAGGTGCCTGTGTATTTGGCCAGGTCTTCCAAGACTTCTTCATCTTAAAGTTCATACTGTGTGGTATACTCATTTCTGGGATTATATATACCATTATTATTCAGAAAGAAGAAGAAAGCTTCTGTATAACATAATAGATATATTTAGCTGACACGGAAGTGCCGCAACAATATATGCATATTTATTAACCAGAAACTTCGAACATTCTAGAAGTTACGTCATTTCTAAACTTAGAATCATAAAAGATAGGGAAAGTTATTATTGAGTCCATCGTCAACTGTACAGTCCTGTATACGTCTATATATAATATATATATAAACCCGTAACTCGTCAGGGTTGTAGGAGTACCACATTATATGCATCTACACACAGAGTCCTCCATTGATTTCTATCTTCAACGATGCAGATGAGTGAAGAAACATATTGTCCTGTCTATTCCCTGATGTTGTCTGCCCACGTCTTTATTTGCTCTCCTCTACTTCCCCATTCGACGGTTCGAATGCATTATTATTTTTGACAAGGAATTAAATGCCCCCCCCCCAACCCATGCTGGTTTCCGTCGTTTCACTGTTGAAAGCAATTGCTCTTATAGATCTGCATACATCTCTATTTTGTACGTACTCATTTCTCTTATGTTCTGTATAGGAGATTCGTAAGATTCGTCTGTAACATTTGTACTCGAAAGCCTGTAATCGTCTCTCCATGTCCGCAGTGAGTGTCCAACTCTCATAACCATACAGCACAACAAAACATGTACATAAATATTTCATCAAACACGTGACATTTTTACCGTGGTTTTTATTGACTGCCGATTCAGGTTATGCATAAATGACGTTGGGCAGGTCATTTAGTATGCATGTCAGGCCATCGCCTGCCGAAGATAATTCTCTTTGATCACCTGGAGAAGGGTTGACGATCTCAATGTGGCAAAAAGAAGCGCTACATGGACTCGTTATAGACCTCAGTGAAAGCTTCTGATAGGTCAAGATATATGGGAAGAACTTGCACAAAGTAGATCTACATGACACTCTTCAGTCAAAGAGGGTATATTATCTTGTGACTAGGGGAGCAATGCAGCAGCTCAACAGCGAAGATTAACTGGAAAATCACGGATATCCGTCTACAGTGGTCATTCCATGCGCGTACTGTCCAAGAACATTGACAGCTCGAATAGGGTTTATTAACCATCTACGAACTATTAGACATGGACATAATTCTAACTGGACGAACACACACGCACACACACACGCGCGCGCGCGCACACACACACACACACACACATACACACACACACACACAAATGGCTAGTTATAATATCCCGAAACGTAAACGTCACTTTTGAATCATAAATCGATGAGTGCACATGACTATACAACCAACGAGGGATTCTTCCAACCGTGAACAATTACATAATCGGAAATTTCCGATAAAGTGTCACCTGCAGATTCTATAATAGCAAATTTGAAAAAATAAGCGCGAAAATGTATGTGATATTTTTCTCCAGTGCTAACTATAAAATGCGATGAATGTGTTCAATTTGTCAGTTATCATTTCGATACGCTCACAGAGCACATATTGTGAAGTCTCCGCGTTTGTACAGGTATTTTTATACGATTCTACCTACGTACACAAATTCTTCGCAAGCGTTACATTAGAAATAGATTATTACAAAAACAATATGATGCATGGTAATTGTAACATACTAATTTACTTCTATAGATGTGCGTTCATAAATAGTTGTTCACCGATATTGTCTATGTTCTCCGTAATTACTGAACGTATAGGCTTCATATTTTGCATAAGTGCATTATTTCATAACCACGTTACAAATTTATGATTGATTATTTTCTAGATTGAACGGATTTATCGCAGCAGCCGCTACGAATTTCGTTTTTAGGTAGCAATACTGCTCTCTTGATAGTCATAAAAGTAGACGGGCTTACATTACAAATTACCATATTTTGTTGTCAATTAGGAGAATTGTGTCTTATTTCTTCATTGTTGTTTTTTGCTCTCCAATTATTTATTGGCTGTTATGCAAAGTGTGAATATACTAGCCAATTAAAAGTACGATGAAATTCGAAGACGTCATCATTGATTGAATTTTATTGCCTGAAAAGTCTTTCGTGTGCATCTTCTCATGTTGTGACAAGACAAGTTGCTTACGAAAACTAGTTCATGCATTAAATAACAATCATAGAGCGTAAATTGATATTTACATGTGTGCCACATTAAGTAAGCATTTTGTTTTAGAGATTTCATAGTTGATTATATTCAAATTAAAATAAGGCAAATATAATATTTTGGACACATTAAAAGACATGACCCTTTATTGAAGACCTTACTTGGGGGTAATGTTAATAGGAAGCAAGTAAGAGATAGACAGAGATTCAAGTGGGAGACTAACATCACAAGATAAACATGTTACAGTCTAGCGGAGTGCACAACCAAAACAAGAGGCGGGATGTTGGGGATCTGTTGCAGCCAACCTTCGTTGCGAAGACGGTTATTGATCATGATGATATTAAAATAATAGAACGTTATTTTCCTCAAAGGTGTATCGCATTTTCGACGTGTTTTTACTGTGATGTCTTCAACATATCATGTTTTTGTAAATAGTTATAGGGTATCATGAAACAACATTTACAACTATATTATAACTATGTGTTTGAAAGTTAAATTCGTTTCACTGAAAAGTATAACTATGATATTTTACAAATATTTTTCACAAAAAAGCAACACAGTACTCTATTTCATAGTATTTCTAAGCCCTCAAAAAATAACACAACATGCCATGAGTAGAAACTATAAAACACTATTAAGGTGGTTATGTGAAGATTATTTATTTTTTTAAACGAGGGGAAGAAAAAATGTTGATAGTTGTTTTATTGATAGTCATTTTCATGATAATCGTTTTATTGAGAGCTATTTTGATCATAGTAGCTTTATTAATATATTATTGTAAGAATGGACTATGCAGTAAATATAATTCCCCTTCCATATCTCACTCTTTCAAACACTGTAACATTATATTGACAACGGCTTTTTACAAGTTTTTACAATTTCCCATAAGTTCATAAACTTTATGATCACAAAGCTGCCGCATTTAAAGAGCAGATGGAAATTATATTCTCTTAATACGAATCACTTAAGGTTAGTGCGTCGTCTACGGCTTTTATCTCTAAATGTTCCCAGTTTACTGAAAGATGAGAGTCCCTGATGCCTGTGTGCTGTCATTGGTGGACGCTATGAAAATAAATTTTGAAACGTCATGTAGAAACAATACTTTGCTGTTTGCACAATATTTTCTAAAAATGTTTACGCTTGTTTATGTCCCGTAGAAATAAAACAAACAAATAGATTTAATAAGATTACCTGGGGATTTGACTAGTTCTTCTAGTCCAATAATAACCGCACACCACTTATCGTGCTCTTTTTTTTCTTTACTGTGAGTTCCAGAACAATGTATGTCTTAAAATACTCTCTGCTGGTCTTCTTAGTGTGCGTCCTATCAATATCCAGTTCCGATACTTGAGTTTTATCTCTATTAATGTCTAGTCTGTGCTCTTTCTATGATTTTATCGTTAATGACTTTATCATTCCATTCCAAACATGATTGCCTTATTTTGACAAATAATTATTTATCTTTTCTACAGAATTATGGACGTCAACAGAACAGAAGCTTCCAATGAAGGACCTATGGAAATTGATGAAATTAACATACCTAGGTCCAGATTTAGTCTACTTAATGGCAGCTTACACAATGATGTGGGAAATAGTAACAACAATCTTAACTTTGGTGAGATGGCCATAGCAGTCGGAATTGTGAACCGTTCATCTGCAGATGAAAGAAATGGTCTTCCTGGGTCGTTGGAGGACAGTTGTGAAACTGTTATCCATCAAAGTTCAGAAACACAAACTTTCAAACTGAAATCGAACACTTTAAACAATAACGGAATTAAGTCCAGATCAAACTACAACATCGAGTCTGCAGTTACCAATAGAGACACCATAGCTACTGTAACAATTGGACCAGCAAAGAGTACTAATGAAGTGAATGGGTGTGATCAAAGACCTGCTACTAGCTGTGGTCCTCACGTCATTATCCCTGAAATTCCTATCATCCCAAACCCACCTCCGCGTAATTTCCAAATTTTTGTCATAAACTTTGGTGGTAAAACCTACACTTTCGAGGTAGAAAAATCAACAACAGTCGATCAATTGATGGATATGATTAAAGAAACACTTGACATTCCCCAAGAACAACAAGTTCTAACTTTTGCAGGGAAGTGTTTGGTACGAGGACATACTCTTGGATATTACGAAGTTGAAAGAGAATCCACCATCTATCTTACAGGACGTCTGCGTGGAGGCGGGCTTTGACCTCACTGGACGTGACATATGATGACACAATATTTTAGTTTTGTGCAGGTTAAAATGCCTCAATGAAACAAACATTGCATCTTTTAAAATCTTGTAGAGAAATATATAAAAAGCAAGTCTTAGTATTAATTTGTGTTATCAAGTGTTACCTTGACAATTATGAGTTGTATCTAGCTATTCACTGTTTTGTAAATTCCCATTGATTTATTGTGTCTACCTTTCTTTAGACGGGGATCGCCTAGCTATGTTTTTAAAGGGTCGCCGGTTCGAAATCCCTTGCTCAACGTTATGATTACAAATTGGATTTTTTCCCCGGAGATCGATTGTGACAGTATTGCACCCTACTCTTGCCGCCAAAGCCTGTGGGCACAGTTCACAATACAGAGAACCCTTCACAAGCAGGGGGCTTCAAAGTAAGAAGCAAGAACCCTTCACAAATAACGAGAGATTGACGGCGTGGAATGCCACGCATTGCATGGTCAGCTCTTGTGTAAATGTTGTGACTACGGATGCTGCTGACACGCAATGCAAACGTATGTTTATTTAAGAACGTGTCAAGCGACCATCAAATGCAAACGTGTATTTATATAAGTACGAGTCAGACATTTTGTTTATAATAGTTAGATTAAATAACCAGAAGGAAACATTCTGGTTGGTCTGAAGTTGTCAGGATTTCCAAAGTAGGTTATGATTGTTCAACTGCGTTATTGAATGACCAGATAGAGTCATTAGGATTGGTCTGAAGTTGTTATGAGGCAACGTGTGATTATTGTATGACCAGATTGATGAATCCTGATTGGTCACAGGTTTTCCTCTGAAGAAATGAAAGCCTTTCTTCTTCTTCAGCGTTCATTCTCAAACTCCTGCTGGATCTCTCCTGTAGCAGTACTACTAGATCTCCAGCAGGATGCAGTCCAGAGAATGGAAATGCGTTGTGTCGCCGTTTTATTTGCACCAATGGCCCGACTCATCCGTCTTCGGCGGGAAAGCCTTTCATTGTTTGGAAGTTTCGGAAAGTTTGGAGGAACTTGGGACTTGAGAAATTGAAAAAGGGGACTCGATGATAGACTGCCGAGACGGGTTTCAATACTGACGAAACAGTTCTTAAATTGCAGAGGCGGTTGCCATGTAACCCACGCGTACAGTCATAGGGCTGTCTAGTACTAGTATTGAAAAAAGTGAGATTAGAGTTGAATAATGAGTTGTTTAGTTATTTCAGTAAGTTGATACGTAACATGTGCTTATTCATTTGGAAATGTTAGAGTTGTTTCATTAATGCTTTGACCTTGCACATTTTATATTCGTGATCTGATGTCCGTCTCGGAGATAGCAATTACTCCAGAGTGATGTTCATATTAAAAAGTCGTTCTTATATTAAGACAAGGTTTTCTTCAATGCAAAAAAATACACAACTTATGCATATTAGTAGCGATAAACTCACACCTACAATAGTCATTTACAAAGAGCAACTAGAAAATGTAAGCAACTTTGAATATCTCGGGTTAACAATCAACGTTACATGAGATTGCTCTACAAGATCAGAAAGAGATTAGCCATTAACTTTACACACACAAAAAACATCACATATGAAATATCTGTGGCAAGGTGCAAACAGAAAAGTAAATTTACAACTTTTAATAAACTATATATTTCCAGTGGCAACATATGTTTATGAGACATGGGTAACAACACTTTCAATGGAAAATAAAATATCGTCATTCAGAATGAAATGTTATAGACATTTCTAAAGAATATCATGGACAGAAAGACGAACCAACGCAGATTTCAGTAAAGATGTGAACATAGTTGAATAATTGCTTCTCAAAAATAGCAAACTAACTTATTTCAGAAATATAAAAAGACAATGGTGTAGAAAGAATAATCATGGAGGGAAAGTTCCAGGGAAGAGAACAAGAGGTAGACTAAGGCTACGATGGACAAATGGCATCGCAGACCTGCTGAATACGACACTGGAGGAATCTGGGCAGCTTGCACTGAACGAGAGGCTTACGGAGTTTTAATGAAGAAAACGTTCTGTTGTACTAGTGTTTGGCGACACTTGTTCTAGTCATGGTTATACAAGTCCATTTCACACATTCTTAGTACCTACAAAGTATTCCTTAAAAAGTATTACTACTTCTTCTTTTCAAAGGAAACTAGCCATATCAGATATAATAGAACACTTAGTTGGCTACTTATAGATCGTTCCAACAACAATTTAGTAGTAAGATTAATTTTGATGTTAATGGTAGACCGACGACATTGAGTAATTAGGAAGAAGGTTGGAAAACTTTTCTGATGACAAGTCATGGTATTTGATACATGAATAACGATTGGTCAAGGTGGTTCGTTAGCGAGAGTTAACTACTTACCCCGAGATCGAGTTAATCAGTTCTCCCCTGAACAGTCAGGAATGCAGCACACGTGAGACGAGAAGTTAACTCGGAGTGGGTCTGGGCTATTGATGGATGAGTTCGATTAGTTAGGTGTCGCACGAAGAGACGATATACCGCCATAGGAATTTGGTTATCAGACAACCTGATCGTTGTCGGGAATTTAGGTAGCAACGAAACATCTGGTTGAAAGACCAGACCTACGATTACAGAACGGCTAGACAGTTGGACATCTATTGGAAATAGAACCTGGGGAATATCAAGCTGATTACCCAAATTCGGAATGTGATGGACAACGTAGAAATGCTCTGTGAATTTGTTGGTGTGCACTGATGATAACCTGCAGTCATTACTCAAGATGAACTGAATGCTCTTTGCATATACATATATTTGTGTAGTAGTAGCAGTATTTTTTGTTGCAGTTTTAGCTGTTATTTCGAAACAATTTAGTAGATTCTAACCAATAAAATATATATTTCTCTTTAATAAAGTTGATACATTTCTAGCATTGTGTTGTTCTTTCTCTGATTATATCTGCAACAATATGGAAGTTATAATTATCTGTCATTACCTAGAATCAACACTTTCTCCAGAATATGTGCCATCTTACACGGCGTTACTCATCTTGGGGCTGATGGGACTGATCATTTATCATTTTGCGTATACTTTGTTTTACATGTCAATGATAAGCAAGGAAAGGTCAAATAAGCCAAGATGACTGACTCTGGGTATGATTAGCAACTACTGATATTCCATCATTTTAAGCTCTACGTGTCTTTTTCACATCAATTTTGTAAGATTTGTACCACGCCCACCACCCGGAAATGTCTTGACATTCACTATACTCTTTTGTATCTTTTCATGATCATAATAAAAACTATCGGTTTCCTCTTTTTTTTTCTCCAGTGAATACATCCATATTTGATCTTATATTTTCATGTTCAAAGAGTGTGTTCCAGGGCATATAAGCCACGCAAATTTGTTTAAGTCTTTCTCCTCTGCCGTACCTTGTCCCTAGACGAAATTGTCCAACAATGTTATGTGTCTACCTTTCCCTACCTTTGTGTTCATGTCAACCATGACTATATGAATATCTCCTGATTTTACTGGCTTAAATAGGTGTTGTGGGTCTTCGTGGTAGTTTTCTTTAACGTAGTAGTAGTAATAATTTTGTCATAGTTACTTCGTAGTAGTAATCTTTCTCTACAGGTACAATCAGCAGCCGATACGGCACAACCATTGTCAGCATAGACAACTACAGACAACATGTGTTCCAGACCCACTAAGCGAATGAACAGCACAGGAAATAGCAGAAGAAAGCGCTCCAAACAATCCTACGCAAAGTCCTTTTAAGGACTACTACCTTATAATTCAGACCGACACAGCGAAGGAACAACACAGCAAATAGCAGAAGAAAGAGCTCCAACCAATCCACCAGAAAGTCCTTCTAAGGACAACCACCTTATAGTCTCATCAATACCGGAGACAGGCAGAGCAACAACATAGTCCATACAGGGACTGCAGCTAGGAGGCCCTACAGCGAACCCGGCTAACAGAGCCACATCATAGCAACAACCAGGCAGACAAGCCACAAAAAAACCACAGGTCCCCAACCGCCTCGATATAACCAATATGGACACCTGTCCTAGGTTGAAAGAGGCGGGCCTCGACGATATGAGGCATAAACCCCTACTTAACAAACAAACAAAACAATCGTAGTAGTTTGTAAAGGGATAAATGTTCCAGTGTATGGTAACAACCCTAAACAGCAAGTAGGTGGCTGGAGTATAACACAGGGCAAATGTCAAGGTATATACAAAAATAGGTGTATGTGATTGTTAGGTTGTTTTATATTTTATTTTGGTAACACATCTACCTATTTTGTTTATATCTTGACATTTCCTAGTTTGTGATGCTAGTTTACATAAAAAGATGAACTATTTACACACGTTGAGCCAGCACATCTGTTTAGGACACTGCATTACTCTCCAATAAAATGTGGCAAACACGAAGATAGACAAGCAGTGGATGAGCCAAGCAAAATGCCAAACACATCTCGTGACATACGCCCAGGGCCGTAGATAAGTCTTTATTTACAGGGGGGGGGGGGGGTAATCACAAACACTAAAAGGCATTCACACGTTTTCGTGTGTAATTCCCTCTTTTATGAGTTTGATTAACTTTTTCGCGAAAAATCCGTGGAAGGGGAGGAGAAATTTACTTGCCTTTTACCTAAATTCCTGACACTAAAAGTCATGTTCTAATTGTCTAAGAGGAAGGGGTGATGCGTATAAACACCCCTAACCCTAACCACCTTTCTTTATATACAGGCTTGCATATACCCATCGGAGTAGGAATAGCCTTCTTAAGACATTGCACACACACACACACCACCGTGAGTTGAAGTTTTCTGGATATGAAAGACTGCTCTGAAGAAACCACCCAGCTGCACATTCTAGTACCTGTATATACTGTAGTTTCTCAGATTTTAGAACGTGGATCACTGATCTTGTATATGTCAAGAGTATTTGTAATTATTACCCGCTAAATGAACATATTAACATGAATATATCGCTGGAAAATGCAAGCCCAAGATAGAGAGGGGTTCCGATAGTTCATTTGGGAAAATAACGTTCTAGAAGGAATCGTCACATGACAAATGAACAGATTAGAAATACTTTCATACTGCATGTGTCTTATGTTGTTTGTTTTTATACCACAAATATGTTAAAATATCAACTATTTGTGGATGTCCGTAAGCAGGTAAGTAGTAACAGAGAGCGCGGTAAGATGTCAATAAGTTCTATCATGGATAGCATTTTGATTGGTAAACGAGATCATTGTGCAGTTCGATCTATGTTTATAAACATGTTGCGGGGCACTACTGGCCTACTATATGGTTACGGGCGACCACCAATGTTCCCCCAAAATTTTCTTCACTAATAAGCACATTTGAAGTTATCTGAGCGGTGAATATTTTAATGTGATTATCAACTACCTCAAATGTAGATTTCTCGCTTGCACTTTTCGTGCTCAAATGTGATTTTTCGTGAGTGATACCTTCTAGTGGCGTGCGTGGTCGCGCACAATAAAAGGAACATGGCGTACCACCGTTCAGTGAGATTGGTAAAAGCTTGGCTAGGGCATTCGTAGCCCTCTCATAACTAAAGTATTAGTTATCATCATTCCTGCAGTAAATATAGTATATGCAATTGGAGATTGAGAATAAACACCAGCCTGTTTGCCTTTAACTTCTAAAAGTAAAGGATGTGTCCTGAATGTCACCATAAATGACAAGTTTCCATTCTGAATGTCATCAATTGTTGTGAAAATTGTGTTGTGTTATAGAATTTTAAAAGTTGAATATATAGGGTGTAGCTAATGCTGCCATGCATTGAATTTGAAATGAAATATGTGTGTTCAATATGAGATAATTGAAAGCTGTGTATTTCCATTGTGCAGTATGCAACGGGACTCAGCAGATTACTGTTATAGTGCGTTCATCATTAGTTAAACACTGAGATTGTCTATTATCGCCGTAATTACCAAGCGTATGGGCGTAATATTTTTCCTGACTGGATTATTTCATAACCACGTTAAAAGTTCATGATTTTTTATTATCTAGACTGAACGGATTTATCGCAAAAGTCGCTTTTAAGATAGCAATGATTTATTTGATGTAGAAAAGAGACTTTCGGAAATTCTTGGTATAGGCGCATCATTTATTTTCTTGTTACATGAGTAAATATTAAATATTTAGAATGTAATATTTGTCTTTCTTTGTGTTGAGATTATATGCAACGACATATAAAGTTAACAGTTAAACTTTTATGATACTGTAGTATTATTTATATTCTTGTTAATTTAAAATAAACGGAAACATACATTGTGCTTACCATAATTATAGATTGTATATGTAAAATTGCCAACACCAATGAAGAAGACAACCTAAATAACCTCCTGAGAGAACTTATTTCAGACGATCATGCAATAATATCACCATCAGAAGAACAACTATAACATATAAATAAACTTCACACAACATGTAGGGACTTAACATGCAAATAAACACAGAAATAACTGAGGTAATGTCAATCTCAAAAATAGAAAGAAACACTGTTACTTTTATCGATGACCAACAACTTGAACAGGTGAAAGAATTCACTTATCTTGGAAACATCATATCACCAAATGGATTTAAAAAATCCAGAAATCCAACATAGATGCAATATTGGATACCAGATCTTAGTACAAATGTCTCCTATAATAAAAAAACAAACATGTGAATATGAACACAAAACTACATTATATGAAATTATCATCATACCATTACTATGCTATCAATGTCAAATGTGGACATTAACGACAAAAGCTAAAATAAAACCTGTTACAACAGAAATGACTTGTCTACATAGAATTCTGGGAGTAACAATAAGAAACAGAATCAGTAATGACATCAGAAGACTAACAAACACAATGCCACTCTAGAATTACATCAGAAGACAACCGATTAAGTGGTTATCACATGCTTCCAGAATACCATCAGATAGTGCTCCTCAAAAAGCATTGCTATACAGATACAATGGATATAGAGCCAGATGGCAATGCAAAAGATGGATTACAGAATTATATATATATAGTCCATGAAAGCCAGTGGCGTACCGAGGGTGGTGCAGGAGGTGCGGCCGCACCGGGCATCAAGGCTTGAGGCGCATCAAAATGTCCCTCAAATTAATGAAAACTTTGAAATATGGTTTAAGTGCCTTTGCCGTGCCAAAGTTGATGCCCCACACCGTTAAAAAATAATATTTCTCCTTGTTACGCCCATTTATTAGGCAATTAGGCAATAACACATTTCTGGCACATATAATAAAACATTAAAATTAATTAATAAGTAGAACTAGTTTTTCTTGAAAGAAGACACTCCTACAATTTACTTCAATATATTTTAGCTTGTAATAAAAACGAAAAAAAAGTTTCAGTTTCGATCGTCAATCCAGTCAGTCGTTCACTTAGCACCGTAAAAGTCCGTCATAAGCTGTCTTTGAGTTAGATGACAAATCAAGTTTATTTCTAGCATTCTAGCGTTACTGCCTTCATTCAAAGAAATCGATTATATCATCGATAAAGATCAAACATTTAAATCACGTTTTAAACTTTGGCAAGCACAATCAGGCTCGTGTTTCAGCGCACTTTAATGTCATATAACCTAACTATTACCAGTGAAGAAATCAGATAGTGAATAAGTGTAAAAAGTGTTGTGTACAAGTTGTGTACAGCTCCTTAACTGTGAGCTAATTTTAAAGAATTTAAAGAATTTTAAAGTGAGCTAGAATTTAAAGAAAATGACCAAAGGCCTTTGGAATTACTTGCCTTAATTCAGTCTGTAGCATTGATTCTCTGTTGCCACTTTTGAGGTAAGTATTTTTAATTTACTTTTAATTTACTACCATATCTTTTCCTTTGTACATCTCACTTTCTTCAGTCTACTTTCTCCTCCCTACTTACTACTAACTTCTCCCCATACGTTTTCCCTCCTGTCTAGCTTCTACATCTTTTTTCCCACCATTACCTATCTGCTATTTTCCTCCTCATTATAACCCTATTTGTCTCCATGTGAGATTTGTTTTATTGTGGTCATTTGTTTGTCCTGATGAAGGCTTTATATTCGAAACTGTCTCTGTATCTCGTTGTTAAGTTGTTTTATGTTTTATTTTGGTAACACACCTACCTATTTTTGTATATCTTGACATTTTGCCCAGTGCTACCCCAGCCACCTACTTCCTGTTTAGGGTTGTTACCCTACACTGGAAGATTTATCCTTCTCTCAAGAGCCTACGTCAATGTTAAGATGTTTCAGTAAGGACTTGAGTGTGCCTTTGAAACGCTTTTTCTGTCCACCAGCGTTTCAAATTACTGTCTTGAATGCTCCATAATGTATTTGTTTTGGCAGACACGAGTTCTTCATACGCAAGATGACCTGCCCAGCGTGCTTGTGCCTTCATAAGTATTGTGTAGATGCTTATTGAGGTGGATTTTTCCAAGATCTCGTAGTCTGGTACTTTGTCCCACCAATGGATGTTTAGTAATTTACGTAGGCAGGTAAGATGGAAATGATTTAGTTTTCTTGCATGTCTATCATACACTGTCCACGTTTCACAAACGTGTAGTAGGGTTGGTATAACAGCAGCATGATATACTTGAAGTTTGGTGACTGTTCTTATACCTCTTCTGTCTCATACATTGTTGCGTAATCTACCTAATACAGAAACTAGCTTTTGCCAGTCTATTGTTAATCTTCACATCGATGTTGACATCCCGAGAGAGAGTGCTTCCAAGGTAGGTAAAATTGTCGACTACCTGCAGTTTTTCCTGATTGACGATGATGGAAGAAGAAGTATGTTGGCTATTTGATGTTGATGGGTGCATAACTTCTGTTTTTTGTGTTAATAGTGAGACCAAAGGTGCTGCTGGTTTGTGAGAAACGGTCTATGGTACTTTTGCATGTTTACGTCAGAGTCAGCACACAATGCACCGTCGTCAGCATTAAGTAATTACCTAATAGTGTCAGACTTAGTTTATGTTTTTGCTTTTAGACGATGTAAATTGAAAAGACCACCATCTTTTATGTAATTGATCATTATACCAGCTGTTTCATTGCTACGGAATGCATCAGTTAGCATGGCTGTAAATACCAAGCTAAATAGAGAAGAGGCCAACACAGATCCCTGCTTTACACCATTTGTGACAGGGAACGCAGGAGATACCCTCCGTCGCAGATAACACTAGGCATCATACGGTCATGAAATTGTCGTATCATAGCGAGAATTTTTTAATTTTTTTTTTTTTTGGGGGGGGGGGGACTCGAACTTTGTAAACACTTTTGTTTACTGTACCCTGCGGGACAAAAGGTCTATAAAAAGAAAAAGAGAAATTACATTTTTCTCCAAACTTCTACTGCTGACAATCGTAGGATACTGAATACAACACTTTCTTACATTTTTTTTCTCCCACATCGTCTTGTTTTACCATCTTGTACTAATGTTGGTCCATGAATTATATAAATTACTTTCAGACTTCACAGTATATTTCTTTTTCTCTGATATTGTTTTTCTCTACAACCCTCTAACCCATGATCTAACTCTGAACCTTCTCATCAATATCACCATGTTTATGTTCTATAAAGACGTGACTGTCGGTTGTGGTATGTGTGTGTTTTTCAATAATATCCGCACAACTAAGAAAATACGTAAACATTTTATTATTAAAAAATGATATAGCAACTAGAATTAGCCAAATTAAGAAACGAGAAACATAATTATCACCGAAATTTAGCATAGAAGAACATACAAGAGCAGCACATATAATTTGTTGATATATTACTTTTAACTCCACCACCACTTACTAATCTTTACATTTCTGTACATGCTAAAAGGAAACTTTTTACATCGAATGTTGTAAGAACGGCTTAGCGCTATTGTGCAAATGATTGAAAATGCAATTATAGCTCCCAAAAAAATTGCCACTACAGTTAATATAACTAAGAATATTTTCCTTGATGAAGCCAAGTTTTCTATATCACCCTCATTGCCACGATGAATGTCCTTCTCTTGATTTTTCAAGCTGGATTCAGTGTTTTTATGATCCATAATTTGGTCATTATATTTTGTAATATTAGTTTTTTCAGCATCTTTATCTTCCGCTGTTTTCACCTTTGTCGTATGTATGTGTATTTGTATGTTTCCCGTCTTGCCTGTAACATAAAATATGTATGATTATGTTGAGTTTATAAATAGACTGGAAATGAGCATAAGATTACCATGAACATGAAGAGAGTATAAACAAGAGAGAACGGTATACAGCTAAGATGCAAAAGATTATAAATGCGTGACAACAGCATAATATAATATATGAACTATTATTATTTATTTATCCATGTTACATCTGAAGCAGCATTGTTTTTGTTTATGTGTTATTTATGTTTACAGTAAGCCTAAGGACACTTGCCATACTGAGAGCTAATGGTATGTCCATCTATCATTAAGAGTAAATGGTTTTATAATAATATGTACTAGTGTTAAATGTGTGTGATCCTCGGGGAAATTACATAACTGTGTAGCGAGTGGTATTTTTGATGATTTTATTTGTGTGTTGTTTTTTTTTAGGATTGAGGGATCTGAAATTCTAAAAACATGCTGACTCAAGTTGCGAGGCAATTACGTGCCCACTGAATAGATATTGTTTAAATTCCATCATCTTATTATGACTACAGAATACAAGGATTTGGTTGCAAGACAGAAAATGTATATTGTATAGATCTCTCCATTTGCCGTTAAGTTTCCTGTCGTAAATAGGACTGAAATTGTCTCTATCCAACGACTTCTGTGCTGCATAGTGCTCGTCAGTTGGGTCCACGAGATTTTAATCGATTTGGTCTTTTTTCTTCAATGGTTTTCTCTAGGTGTTTCTCTGACTTCCAACTTTACACTTTCCTTTGTGAATTCCAGCCTAGAGCTCATCTGTTTATGTTGGCAACCTTTTTTGCTGAGAGTGTTTCCTATCTATCTGTGCCTCCACCTGGCACTGTTGTCTCCTTCTTCTCCAATCGAAGTCAGACGTTGATATGGATTTCATCAATGAACTACACTGTGTCACCAGACCTGAGACAAGGCTGTAGAGCTTGTCCGTCAGAGCTGTTTCATATAGCCATAGTTTAACGGGTAGTCCTATAAAATATATTCTAGACATTAATATTTTCACTTCTCCAGCTCAACATTTGATATAAACTCTGGTCATCTAATGTAAAGTAAACGAAGGGAACACCTATCGATAAATGTACGCAACTTTGATGTAATTTATTTTCTGGGTTAAATCCAATGAAGAATACAAATTTCGAATATGTATTAAACAACCTAAACTATGAACATAATGAAACCGACTTAAGTTAGTGAATTTATAAAATTTCATATCATATTCCATCTACTATAAAAATCCACATCCTTCTCATAATAAAGTTACAAGATAAAGCATCTGATTCCAAAGTCTTAACTAGAGGCCATATTCCAAGTAATCATACAATTCTGATGATTGCACACCTGAGATGGGCGGACATGGTGTATGTATGTCTGACAAACGCATCCCACACAGCTGATGTACGGTACATAGAAAAAACGCTTTAAATAATTTCTCAATGTGTCTACAAAGAATTGTTATATTTTCATAACCACTTGGAAATCTTTCGATGAGATACGTCCAGTGTGGCGCAGCAAAGCTACCATAGATGATTGCGACGTTTGGAACCAAAGAATTTCAGAGGCACAGAAAAAAACGTGCTGCCCAAAAAGACAGAACACGTGTGTTTGTCCAACTCTCACTATACGCGCGACCGATCGGCAGTAGAAGACCTGTTCTCTGAGTTAATTAGGCCTTCATTCGTTTATTTTTTTAATTATTCACGTGTATTCTGTTTGTTAATATTTATATACTTGAAATCACATGCCAAAAATATAGCCAAGGCTACTCCAAGTATTTAAATAGTAACCAATAGAAAGCGTGACAATAATCAAAAACGTACCGAAATAAGGCGTATTTACTTTTTGCAGTTAGATCTTATAGTACTGTCGATGGTCAAAGCCTTGTTGTTCTCAAAATCCTGCAGGTTAGTAGAATGCAGTCCGGAGAACGGAATGCACTGTGTTATGTATTACATCTGTGAAGCGATAGCTGCGGCTTTCTTCCTGACACATTCGGTTTCAGTACGAATTGTTTACACTAAAAGGAGAACTGCGTGAGGCAATAGGTAAAATATTTATCTGGTCTTCACAGAGGTTGTGAGTTCAATAACGGCTCGCGACATCTTGTTTACGACTCAATTTGTCAAACATGCCTGGAAATGTATCACCTGAAGTTACAGAGTTACGTGCTGTGAGTGGTACTCTCAACAAACAGTAAACCGCTTTGCTGTGAGGAGCGGAGTACATACTGAGAAATCTGACTACAAGAAAGTCAATCCTTTACGCCTTTCTTAGTTTTCTTGCTCCTAAGGTGTTTTTTTTTAACTCAATCAACAGTACTAATAACATTGACCAACAAAAAAAATTTGATGTCTGTTTTTCTTGTCACTTTTAATTCGCTGTTTTTAAATATGTAAACCGTTATTCTCTATCAGGTCGTGATCTCTACAAATACGCAATTGCAGTTTTTTAGCAATATCTTCAGTATTACAACATCATTCCTAACAGAAGAAGAACAGTTATGTAGGCTTGCATTTCTTTGCAGTCGACTTCCGTCGGTAAATGACATGTGGTACATCGCGATGAAGCATCCAACAGTAATCGGTAAGCATGGTCACACTCCACTGTCTTTGATAACGTGACTCTATCAGGGCGATACCTTGATGGAATCCTTCTCCATGTTCATCGCTGACTCCGCCAAGTTTGTCAGATAACGCTGACTCCGCCAAGTTTGTCAGATAAGAAGTCAAGATGCTAATCGAGCATATGTATTTTTAGGGACATGTTAAAACTCATATTTCTGTATGAATTTATACTTCTTGACATTATGCACATAGTCGACAGATTTATGATTTCGCAGATAGTTAGCGACAATAGATTTGAACGTCATGCTTGCGCGAAGTTCACAAACATGCAACAAGTTCTAGAATTGTTTGTCTGCAATAATTTTCCTAATCTGAGGTCCTACAAAGATATCTTCCTTTATCTTTGCATCGTTAACATGAGGAAACTTTTCTCGAAGATGAGTGAAAGCTTTGCTCGTTTTATCTAACGTTTTCACGGGATTCTTTATCAGCCCCAATTTTATGGGCAGCGGTGGTAAAATGATGCTATCTTAGTTACTTAATGGCTGGTGGATTACATTTTTATGCCCCAGCTGGACATGATGATAGGCCACACCTTTCTTGCATAATTTTCCTGTCTGTTGTGGCTGTCCCGTTCACAAAGGATGCAACAAAATTTAGTATATCCAGTCTGCATACCCGTGAGAATTGCAATGACTTAAAGGTCTCCACAAATCTGCCATTGATAGTCATTGTACTTTATTATTGTCAAAAGTATAGCCATATTGTCATAAGTTTCTTTCATATGAACAGACTAGGCGACTGGAATTGATGATAATAATTTCCGTCATGCAATAACACAGCGTTTGGGCTAGTTTTGGAAGAGTCGCCATTCGTTGACTATGTGCTTAATACTAATAGACCGTTTACATCTTTATAATAATTTTTTGGTAAGAGCAAAACCACGTATTAAATCAGAAAGCTCTGAATGGCTAATTAAGTGAACACAATCATTCGCCGAAATTAATTCAAGTCAGAATTGGTTTCTAACGCAGATAAACTATCACTTTCTGATGTTTCACTCATATCCGACGGATATTGTTCTGGTGCGATGGGTATCTAACACGTGATAGGATCATGAGGCACTGGTTTCGAAACAGATTCAATATTTGGGTAAACCACAGATTGCCTTATTTTACAAGTGAAACCATGGATATTTGTCAAGCAGAAGTAACAATCAGGAGGATGATTTTTTTGGTTCACACCATATTACTGGAACTCCGAAAGTTAGGTGATTTACGTAACGAACCTATCAATATGTTTGCACAAGTCTCACAAACTGCATTTGGCTTCCAAGATTTATTTGCATCATCAATTTTCGAATCGAAATAAAGTTCATACGCTTTCTTTAGTACTGGTGTAAAGTTTTTTCTTGTGAACACGATCGGTAAAATATCTGCACACATAACAGAATAAATCAGCCCAATTTCTACAACTTCTAGAAGCCATATTTCGCTCAGAATTACTTCACAACACATTAACTGTTTGAAAAATAGTGCAACATATGTCAGATATGTTTTAGCAGTATCAAAAAGTAGAATTATATAAAAACATATATTAATTTTAAAAAGTTACATAGTATAAATGAAACGGAACATATAATGGTTTTCCAAAAATAGATATATTCACAAATATAATATCTTAAGAACCCGATGTGGTAGAGAGAAACTGACATACGAAAACTTATTCTTATATAAGAAAGTAAAATGTTGTTGGACAGTGAAATGTATGTACGACAGACAAGCTATTAAACGTGGTTTGTAGGACCAGATTTGACCCGCTCCAGCACTAAAACAACCACAGACGAGTAATAACTTAACCATATTTACATTTTTTTTAAAACTATTTTTGTTTCGACCATTTGTGCATTTACCTGTTGTCATGGTGTCTATTGAATCTTCAATATTGGAGTACGTTCTGGTTACTGTGTCACTGACCAAAGCTGTAAAATCTTGAAGGCTACAAATGGTATCATGAAACATGTCACATTCTCTGATTTGTTGATCACATTTCTGACAAGGTGAACATGTTACTTCAATCTGGAGAGATTCTTTGACCGTGTCCCTGAAGTAACCAGGTTCGCATCCAAACAAAGTGGGAGATGTTTTGTTACATGGTCGAGTAATGACTGCGTGTGTTAACTCGCCCGACAACACTCCACATTTTAAACATTGTGTGTATCTGTGAGTATTTTCAATCATATAGGTTCCATCAGGACAAGGCAAGCATTCCTCAAATTTCTGTTTGAAATAATGTCCTGGTCCGCACACAATTGGTTTTTCCTGACACACATATTCGTTTCCACTCATGACAACCTCGAAATTTGGAGAACAACACACTGTGTCTTGGTAACCTTCACACTCACGAGTGTGAGACTTACACTCAGTACATTTAACACATTTGCCCTTGTCCTGTCTGTTGCTAGCTTTGATTCTGTAGTATCCGGGTTTACACAATATCACAGTATCATGATTGATGGTGCAGTTCGAGATAACAATTTCCAAGTCTGGGTTTGTTACATGTGTACATTCATGACATTCTCTATGGCTGTGTTGTTGTTCAGATATGTAGTTTACTCCATCTTCACAGGGATCACACACATCTAGACCTGAACGTGTTGTATGGACTCTATATCCCTTAGAACAGTATAGCTGACTTCTGACATAACCAAAGAATAGGAGTAGCAGTAGATAAATCCTTATGAACTTCATACTTGAGCGTGAACGTAGTCTTCTTTGGAGGCACTCTAGAACAATAGAATTAACAGTTCGATAACTTGCGTAACGATGTGTGCTTGTATGTATGTATTTTCCAGGAATTTCGAACAATATATCTCTAGTATACTTTTTTATGCAACTGAAAAATTAAACAAGTGAGATGTTCTCTCCAAAGCTTTATTTTATATCAATGTGGCAACTGGGGCCTGGACTTCTAGTTCAGGGTGTGCAAATAATATCGTCGGTCTTCACCTCCGGGCATGCCATTGGAGATGACTAATGAGAATGAGGGGTGTGGGGGCGGGTAAGCTAGGCTGACAAACTGTGAAAATTATAACAACTATACATTAAAGAAGCAACACACCAATTAGAGAATACCAGCTTTTGTTCCCCTTCTCAACTACTGACCCTCTCCCATTCCTCCAATGTTCGAAGTTTTTTTGTTGGTGAACCTTATCTCCATATATGTCTTTGTAATCTAACACATGCACACTATTTGGTGTGTTTGTAGTCTATATGTCTGTGTGTACAATTGGCATCATTGGCGTGATGCAATTATGACAGGGAGATGGGGGAGGTACCTAAAAGACATGAGAACCTCCAGGGGCTGGTTTAGACGCTAGAAACAAAGTGAGAACATTAACTAAGTTCGTAAGAAGGACAGACACAAAGCCATTCACTAATGAAATAGCAACACAAATATATCGTTGCCAAGTGCGGTATAGTGTTTTAGTGTGGTCAATTGCAATTAGCAAGGACATACCACCTACAGAAGTAATGCAGGTAGCTATTGTTCTGATCGTCATTGTTATGACAGACGAATAACAATGTGATTAATTGTCTAAGCTACTAGGAACCATCTCCTTGTAGTCCGCCAAGATGACCTACCGTATATGCGTCAATATGTATCTGGTTTGCCATAAAGCACGCAGCGAATTGATCTGTTTACTTTACCATTAAATCAAACATACTTAAGTAATCGTTACATCGAAGTATTGATCCATTGAGGTACATTAGAAATGACCAATAGCATTTATTATTTTTTACTAATTTACCTTTATTTGCTGTTATGTCGACATCACATATATGCAAATGCCATTTTTATTGCACTTTCTTTAGTTCTACTTCTAAGTCAATATGACTTAGATACGCTTTTTTAATACGCATTTTTAATACTCTTTATGTGACTATTATTAGAGTTGGAGAAAGTTGAATGTCATACGTGTGAAAGTCTGAAAAGGAAAATATTGTAAATTTAATTATATAAAGCATGAGGTTTGGTATTTAATTCGATCACGTGCATTAGATTAGGAACTAGTATAAATGGGGGAACATATTCAGATTCGAGGAGCTCGGCAGTCATAGTAGGATTGGGGATTCGGCTGGCGTCTGTGGAGGTCGACAGTTAGGCAGTGTGTAGGACCGGCCGAATTACCAAAAATCTGAGACGTCACAATATTACTGCATATCAAGCGACCAAGCGTGATGACACATTTATTCTCTGATGAACATGGGTGGCAAATCAAACCATCGAGAAGATGGTTCAATGAATAAAAACAGAACTAGACAGCAATCCATTATTCAACGTCTTTGAGGGTGTCAGATTTGAACACTCTTATATTGTTTGCAGAGAGGCTGGGAGCTTATCTCTACAAGAATTGCTGAGAATATGTACCTATTTTGGAGAAGCACTTCAATGGTACTGAGGAGTGATTGAAACCATCATTATCATCCATCGACCTGATACTATTTCTACATTTTGGTGAGATTAGTGACTTCTGAATTGGTCGGTTTCAATGTCCACCAGCGTCCATTCAACGTCCATTCAACTAAATTGAATTTATTTGAGATATGAGAAGGTGGTGTTGTTCATACGAAATGATTAAAGAAATCATTTAAATTAAATATTAAAGAAAACTACTATTCAGTGAAGTGAGAATATAACGACGAAAAGATCGGAGATTGTCGAAGTCTGATTTTCAGTCTCGCACTCCGTCCAACAACAATTCAACAAAATTGTTGAAGTATATTGTGATGTGAGAAAGTATTCTATTTTCTCGAAGAGATAGGAATCGTCATTATTGTTTATTAACCTCTAAGAAGATAGGTTACCTAATAAGTCAGAATCAAGCTAAAAATTGAATTTTATCACAACGAGATTCTCAAAGTAGAATGTGTTGAGGTGAATCATATCACCCAATTTGTGTTGTGGATACAATGAATGTGTATCTACATACTGAATTGTGTAATATCATTGGCAAAGGTTATATTTCAGAGAAGATCAAGGAAACAGGCAGTCCGTTAGAAACGCTAAACCTAACGTCATTGAACTGTACAAGATTATTCATTTGAATATAATCAATAATGATAACTCAAAGAAATTTGAACTTTACGTACAAGTATTCCAAATGGATTATGAACTTACTAATCATGTGTACGAACATAGACTCAATCATGCTGATACAATAAAATGTCCATGGTACCTGTCAGGGCCGGCCCTAACAATTGAGGGGCCCAATGCGAAACGGATTGCGCGGGGACCAGTCTGGGTAAGGAAGAGGATAATAAAATACATTATAATATGAATTTATGGGCCTATGAAGTGCGGGGCCCACTGCGGCCGTATAGGTTGCAATGGCCTAAGACCGGCCCTGGTACCTGTAATTGACAGGATTGACATTGGTTACTTTCTAAAATTAGATAGTTAGTCTAATTAGTAAACTTTTATTGCAACCTTATTCTTGAGGTCATAAACCTGAATAACATCCAGGTATAGTACTACCACTAGCATGAACCAAGTCTAAAAAAAAACTAGAAGAGAGGACTGGCCTTACCGATACGAGTCAAAGATGACAATTGATGGAAGGAATAAAAAGGAGAAAAAAGGAGGAATAAAATATGAAAAAAGGAGGAATAAAATATTATCACTTATATTTAAAAAAATTTACACAACGTGAAGACATAATAAAGACATACAATGAATAGAAACACAACGCAAAGCTATACATATTGATAATATAATAAGATATTATCAATAGAAGTACATTGATTCTGGAAGAGTCAGATGTACAAATGAAGACTTGAGAGACAACTCATGATATATTCGTCATTAAAAAAATGACCCTAAGGATAAATAACAAGTATACAGATGGATTATTTAAAAGCCTGTTCAATTGGTGATGTATAATTGAGGCCTATATAGAAAAGACTGTTAAATCACCGCCTGACGACAGATAGGAAGGCTGTCCAGGCTAGTGAAACCCACGCTGATTAAATACTCACCGAAGACAGAGGCTCTGTGCCATTGGGGGAATTTAAATGGCGGCACATCGCATCTCCATTTTCTGGACTACGTTCTGTAGAAATTAGCAGGACCATTGTTCTACAACAAGAGATACTCAGTGGGAATTTGAGAATGAACGTAGAGAATAAACAACATTGACATTAGTTTTACTGTTTATTAGTTATATTAGATACCAGTGACAATAATACATTCTCATAGTCATAAAAAAACAGAGACAATGATAATATCAGGAAATAGTATCCCACCAAATAGTAAAATAGTATTAAATGAGAAAAAACTTAAAACATGTAAACAGTTTCAGATATTTAGGAACATTAATAACTTCAGATGGTAAATGCAAGACCGAAATTATAAGCAGAATAGGACAAGCAAAACAGCATTCCATAAAATAAAAATATTCTATGCAACAAGTCCATATCAATGGATACTAGAAAACGTATCTTCAAATGCGACATTGAACCAATGCTACTCTATGGAAGTGAAGCATGGACGATAAATTAGACATAACAAAAATCATTGGAGGCAGCGGAAATGTGGTTTATTCGAAGAATGTTACGCATTCCTTGGACAGCAAAGATTACTAATGAAGAATGTCTAAGAAGGATAGAAATATTTGAATATCAATAACTTCTCTATGTTTCTACACTTCTCCAAACGACGACTAAAAGTGTTTGGAAGCACTTTGCGCTGTCTCTAGTGTGACATCTCAAACCTGACAGGTTATGAAACTTATTAATATATAACCTCAACTCTGATTCGCTTGAACAGCTAACAAAATGTCCAAAACATATCGGGAAAATCTACAATGACTAGTGACATCTTGTGATTTGTTAACATAGGTCTGTCTTCATTGTATCTGTGTAGCATAGTTTGCTGTGGTACGCTGTCTGATGGTAGTCTGCTGATGTGTGCAAACCATTTGATATGTTGTCTCTTAAAATGGTTCAAGATTAGGGTGGTGCCTATTCTTTGTCTAACATCCTTATTCCTCGTTCTGTCATTTAGTGATAACCCTAGAACTCTGCGCAAACATATCATTTCAGCTGTCATAAGTATGCGTTTTTCTAGTGCTGTCGTTGTTTACTTTTCGCATTTCTAGCAAAGCGTTGGCATAATAATCGTTTTGAATAGTGTTATTTTGATGTTTAAGTTAAAATTTATGTTTCTTGATTGGTGTCATTTGTCTTAGGGCTTTGTATGCTTTACTACGGCTATTGTGTATTTCCTTACTGCGCTTTCCGCCTGTTGTTAAATTGCTTCCTAGATATGTGATTTCTGTCACTTGTTGAAGTCTGTGGATTCCAACACACACACACGCACACGCACACACGCACGCACCCACCCACCCACCCACGCACGCACGCACGCACACACACACACACACACACACATATATATATATATATAGAGAGAGAGAGAGAGAGAGGGAGAGAGAGAACATGGTTGTCTGTCTATATGTTCGCTATAGGCACCTTGACCGTTTTCCTGATCCCGATAAACAATTTTCTCAGTACTAAGTAGGGACCTCATAAATTTTGTCTCAGTACTAAGTAGGGACCTCATAAATTGTGTCTCAGTACTAAATAGGGACCTCATAAATTTTGTCCCAGCACAAAGTAGGGACCTCATAAAATTTTGTCATAGCACAAAGTAGGGACCACATGAAATTTTGTCGCAGCACAAAGTAGGGACCTCATAAAATTTTGTCCAGGCACAAAGTAGGGACCTCATAAAATTTTGTCCAAGCACAAAGTAGGGACCTCATAAAATTTTGTCCAGGCACTAAGTAGGGACCTCATAAAATTTTGTCCCAGCACTAAGTAGGGACCTCATAAAATTTTGTCTTAGCACTATTTAGGGACCTCATAAAATTTTGTCCCAGCACAAAGTAGGGACCTCATAAAATTTTGTCCCAGCACTAAGTAGGGACCTCATAAAATTTTGTCCCAGCAGAAAGTAGGGACCTCATAAAATTTTGTCCCAGCACAAAGTAGGGACCTCATAAAATTTTGTCCCAGTACTAAGTATGGACCTCATAAAATTTTATCCCAGTACTAAGTAGGGACCTCATAAAATTTTGTCCCAGTACTAAGTAGGGACTTCATAAAATTTTGTCCCAGTACTAAGTAGGGACCTCATAAAATTTTGTCACAGTACTAAGTAAGTTCCTGACGAATTTCAAAATACATTTTATAGTGTAAAACAATTTTTTACTTCTTTACATATGTTAAAATCAGTCTGTAAATGTTATATATTTATAGGTCATGATAGATAACATGTACAGATTTTTAGTTAACATTTTACCCTTCGTAAGTAATTCACCAGACACATTTGAAAATAATTAATTCTTAGTTGATAGCCAACATCCCTATAAGCGCATACATAAGGACATGCATATTTTTGGTATAGTAGCAGTATTTTTTGTTGCAGTTTTAGCTGTTATTTCGAAACAATTTCGTAGATTCTAACCAATAAAAAATATATTTCTCTATATAATAAAGTAAAAATAAAATAAAGATAATATTTTTAGCTTACACTTTGTTGTTCTTTCTCTGATTACATCTGCAACAATATGGAAGTTATAATTATCTGTCATTACCTAGAATCAAGACTTTCTCCAGAATATGTGCCATCTTACACGGCGTTACTCATCTTGGGGCTCATGGGACTGATCATTTATCATTTTGCGTATACTTTGTTTTACATGTCAATGATAAGCAAGGAAAGGTCAAATAAGCCAAGATGACTGACGCTGTGTGTGATTAGCAACGACTGATGTTCCATCATTTTAAACTCTACGTGTCTTTATCATAGCAATGGCGTAAGTTTGCTATGCCATTGTAAGATTTGTATCACTCCCACCACCCGGGAATGTCTGAGCATTCTCTACACTCTTTTTAAATCTCTTCTTGATCATTATAAAAACTGTTTCTTAATTTTTTTTCTCCAGGAAATACATCTGTATATAATCTTATATTTTCATGCTTAAAGAGTGTGTTCCAATGCATTATACATCACGCAGAATTGTTTATGTCTTTCTCTTCTGCCGTACCATGACCCTAGGCGAAATTGCCCAACAATGTTTTTGTGTCTATCTACCTTTCCCTAACTCTTTCCCTATCCTTTTGAGATGGACATTGGTCAGTTTGGGCAGTCTTAATTTTATGGAGATGTGCTTGTAGTCTGCAGTGTCCTGTGCGAAATCTAAAAATTTTGGTTTGTTGTGACCTGCTTAGCTTTAGAATAGGGTCCTGTGGAAAGTTACTGCCTGTTCTCTGACTCCATGTATGTTTGTATTTTATTTTGATGAGAGTTTTTGCTTCAGTCAGTGATATTCTGTGCTGGAATTGTCTGGCTTTTGCCAGTCTGCTAGCTGCTTCATTTCCTGCTATTCCACAGTGTGCTGGGATCTACTGCAGCACAACTTTATTGTTGGCAGATAGTTGATTTAGAAGTTCTACAGTTGTTTTTTTTAGGAGATCTTTAGTTCATTTTGGATGGTTTGGAGTACTGACATGCAGTCCCACAAGAAGAATATGTTAGCTCCTTTGAGCCTCTCTTCCTCTAGAGCCTTTAATGCTTCTAAGATTGCTTGTAGCTCTGCCCTGTAATTTGTTGATAATTTGCCAGTAGCGATTGAGAGTTCTAGTTTTGGGGTGTTTGGTATGAGTATTAGTATCCCAGCTTCTCCTTTCTTTACTGCACCCTCTGATGATCCATCTGTGAAGATATGAATCCACTGTGAGGTAGGGTATTGGGTGTCTAGGTGATCAAGTGTTTTTGCCTTAAGGGCAGTAGGGGTTTCCATAATTTTACTCTCAATTCCTGGTATTGTAAGTTTTGCAGTATATATGGGTGAAGTGTTTGTGATATTGCAATATGCTTCTAGCTGTTCCCATTCATCCGAATTGTTGCTGGTTACTTCTTCATTGGCTATCATAAGTTTTTTTTATAGGTGGTTGAAGTTTGGTCTTTTCAGTCTGTTTTTTGTTAGTTCATTTGTTCTCTCTTGCATAAGGTGATGTTTCAGGCGTCAACATTTTGTTCATTATTGTGATTTTCTCATCTATGCGGTCTGTTGGGTTTTGTAATGCTCCTGTTGGTTCCATTGATGTTATATGTGTGCTCCTTAGTCCTCTTGTTATGATTCGGAGACCTGCATTTTGAATTTTGTCCAACTTCTGAAGATTGGTATTTGCTGTTGTTGCATATGTGGTCAATCCATATTCCAGAGTTGGACGAATGTGACCTACATAGACTTGTCTTATGGTTTTTATGTTGGCTCCCCAATCTCTCCCAGATAGTTTTATCATTATTTGTAGTCTGCGTGTGGCTTTATTTTCTGTCTCTTCAATGTGTGATCTCCAAGTAAGTCTCTTGTCAAATTTTAGTACCAGGTAGACTGGGGTGTTTTCTTTTGGGAGTGGGGTATTGTCTTGTACGAGAGTATAATTTTCAGGCTTTGTGGAGAGGGTGAAAAGTGTGGTAACGGTCTTGCTTTTGTTTATTTGAACACCCCAGGTTTTTGCCCACTCTTTAACTTTGGTTATTGTCTCCTGCATTCTAACCAATGTATTCTGATTTGGTCCAGATAGCAAGATCGTCTGCATGGAGAGTACTATGTACATATGGTGTGAATAGTTTTGGCAGATCGTCTATAAAAATTATGAAGATAGTGGGCGATAGAATTCCTTCCTGTGGGACACCTTCTGTTATGTTGACCATTTTACTTTTCATTCCCTGGAGTTTGACTCTTGCATCTCTGCCTCGTAGGAAGTATTTATTTGATGTGGAAAAGAGACTTTTCAGTATTTCTTGGCATAGACAAATCGTTTATTCCCTAATTACATGGGTAAATAATAAAAATTTCGAATATAATATTTATCTTTCTTTGTGTTGAGATTATATGCAACGACATATAAAGTTAACAGTTAAACTTTTTTGATATTGTAGTATTATTTACATTCTTGTTAATTTAAAATAAACGGAAACATACATTGTACTTGCCATAATTATAATTATCTTCGTCCTAATATGAATATTTTAAGTACTAATGGTTGCATTCTGGAATCAACCAAAACATTTTCTGAGTTCATGTTACAATGTGGAGAAATTCAAAAATGTCCAGCCTTTAACATTACCAGTCCAGACCTTATGTTGACCACCTCTTCTCCGTACACCCTCTACTTTACTCTGTAGGATTGTTTTAGAGAAAACGTCATTTCTCATCAAATGATTAAATCACAACAGCTTACTACGTTTAACGATTGTTAGTATGGTCTTGTTGCCCAGCAAGGGTATATATTATATTATCTCACACGTCTTTACAATAATAGATGTGTCACTTCGGCTGTTATTTTCATATTTGTTCACTATTATCTTCATATTATTTAAATCCTTCTTCTTTTCGGTCTTCTCCTGGCCCTTTTTCTCATTCTTCTTATTTCTCTATTCATAATCCGATGAATCGTAAAGATCGATAATTGTAGTTGGTTCAATGAAGCGTAACGCATCTGTCTGCCAATATACTTCTTCCAATTTCAATATCTTGAATAGTACTATTCAAGAACTGCACAGAATAGCTTTGAACAGACAGAATTGGAGAGATCTGACCTCTGTCCTTTGTGCTAACTTCAGCGAAAAAGAAAAATGAATGAATGAATGAATAAATTTCAATATCTGGTCATCATATTTTATCCAGAATGCTATCTCAATGATGGAGAGCATAGTATATCAATCAATCAATCAATCAATAATCCCATAACTCTTCAGGGTCGTAGGGGTACCACATTGGATGCCTCAGCACACAGAGTCCTCCAGCGAATTCTATCCTCAGCGATACGGATGAGTGTGGAAATATCTTGCCCTGTCCATTCCTTGATGTTGTCTGTCCATGTCTTTATTTGTCCTCCTTTGCTTCTTCTACCCTCGACAGTTCCCTGCAGTTTTGTTTTTGACAAGGAATCGTGCCTGCTTACATTTCCGAACCATGCTAGTTTTCGTCGTTTCACTATTGAAAGCAATGGCTCCTGAACACCTGCACACATCTCTACTTTATTTCTTACGTACATATGTTCACTATAGGAAATTCGTAGAATTATTCTGTAGCATTTGTACTCGAAAGCCTGTAATCTTCTCTCCATGTCCGCAGTCAGTGTCCAACTCTCACTACCATACAACACAACAGAAAGCACCAGCGACTTATACAGTTTGATTTTCACTCCAACACTGATGTTGCTTTTCCAAATCACAGTTAGACTTGACAAGGACGCTAAAGCCATCTCCAGTCTTATTTTTAGTTCTGCTTTTCATTTACCATGCATAGTATATGCAATTTTCTGAACATCATTAAGTTTGAAGGATTTTTTTTTCTTTGTCACTACTTCCCTAATTTTAGCCCAAACAAATCCTATTAGATTTAAATCAGAATGGTACTATGGTAATCTTAGACATCTATGTCCATGCTCCTGTATAATTTAGGGAGCCGCGTTAGCGCAGTGGTTAGCGCACTGGCCTCGCATATGAGTGGTCCTGGGTTCCTGGATTAATCCGGAAAGTAAAGACTGCGAGGGAAAGGAGATGGCTACTGCCCTCATGTGCAGAGACTCTGAAATGTGAGATCGCTAACATCTCACACCCCTATGGCATTAATAAATGCTATGGGTTACTTTACTTTTTTATAATTTAATCAATGAGGAAAGTCTTTGCTCTGGGTGCATTCTTTACCAGTAATAGATAAAGCAGACTTAATCAAGGCAGTAATAAATTCATTTCAAGATGAAGATGATGTCGATGAGGCTGAGAACGTACACATACAGAGAATGTTAGAAATGTGAGTATCTAGAGGCAAGGGAAAAGTAAATATTTTGGAAAGTCTCGAAGATCACACAATCAGGGACTCTGATTCTACATACACTAGGTTGGCTGCTGGAACGGAGGAGGAGCACATGGGAATGCCCCACGTGCTGTAAAGCCAGTTTTTAATCAAGAATCAAGAGAAGAGTCTTATCGGCGATTTGGCGGAAGCCATGATAGAATGTGTTGATAAATTCGAATACTTAAGAGCAAACATCAACGGTGCAGGAGACTGCATGGCAGGTAGGTAAATTCAAAGAATAAATGTTCAGTGTCGAGTAATGACTCTAAACAGGAAATATGTGGCTTGGGTAACACAGGACAAATGTTAAAATGAACAGAAATATGTATAAGTATTACAAAGATGAGTCATAAAACAACCTAGTAACGAGACACAGTAACATTTAATACTAGTATGTGCTATCAGGCTCCATCGTGTCAATGGACAGATCCATATTCTTAATAACTTGAGAATATTACTAATTACTATGAATATTACTATAATAGTCTTTAGAGATTCCGGTTGGTCAAATTCGATTGGTTGGTTGTTGCTGATCCTTCGACAAATGCCTTTTTACTGGCATTATATTGTTGGGAAGTGTGAATTTTCGGCCAAGCCTGGGCCAGAGCCGGAAAATAACTATCACACCACTAGGAAGGTAGGTTTCAACCTATGCACTGCTCTGAGCAACTAAGTCAAGATAGGGTTCCCTGAGCTCATTCACCGCCAGGAATTGGCTACTGGTTACGCCAAACTTCTCTAGTGCTGCAAGCATTCAACCAAATGTTCAAGTCAAAAGGATTGTCACGTCCTGAGTCAGCATGCCTCTATGATGTGCCTCAGCCACAGGTAAAAACAGTGCTGTCAGTTTCCTCCTCCCCAGTGCGGCGTAGTGCATCTCTGTCTCCGTCCCAACCGTGGAGTTATGACAAACATTTAAAAGAAAATTAAGCATAAAAAAACATTGCAACAATAAAATAAAAGCATGAGAAGCATAACTGTATAGATGACGTGCCATGAAGCTTCTATAAGAAGATAACCTCAATATAACGGCATGTAAAGTACTAAGGTTTTCTGTTGTCTGGGTGGTTTGTCTAGTGGGCCATTGGTGAGACCCACAGACGCAAGCCATGCGGGTTGGTCGAGTTTGGAAAACGTGGTGACTCAAATTGCGAAACATACAAATGCCAGCTCTAGAATCCCGTTTCAAATTCTGTTTCCTGCTTTCTGATTGTTCTTTTTTTTCATGAGCTTGAATTTTGTCTTTCCGTATAGTATTTCCATTTTCTTCAATGTTACATTGTCACAACGCTACACAATTGCTAAACCTAAAAGACGGTGAGGACAACATATGCAAAAAATAAAACGGAAGAATTAGAACCAAACATATTGTTAGCAGAAATAGAAAATGTCATACAAACAGCTCCATCTAACAAAGCGCCAAGACTCGATAACATACAAGTTGAATTAATCAAGGCAGCATCATATATGAGAATAAAATAGTTACATAGATTGTTTAATATAATATGGTATATACAAGAAACTCCAGAGACTGGAAAGATGTAATAATATCTTGAAACAAAGGCAAAGAAGATTGTACAAAGTACATATCGGTAGGTTTCTAGGTAACATTTCTAGGTCACACAGGAAAAAATTTCAACTGAATTCTAGAAAGACGATTGCGAGCATTCATCGAACCACAACTTAACAACAATCAAATTGGATTCCGTAAGAATAAGAGCCATTGTTAAAAATAATGTGAGTGAGAAAAGAGAGTTATAATCCCATAACAATCATCAATGATAAAAATGACAATCCCTAAGTGAATAGCATAAATAGGAAAGCAAGATGGAAAGAATACTTCTTGGAATTATACAAGCTAACAATGACAACAGAATATAGACCTACAAACGATCAAGATCTAGAAACCACAGAACCAGATATAGGGATAAATGTTCCAGTGTAGGGTAACAACCCTAAACAGGAAGTAGGTGGCTGGAGTAACACTGGGCAAATGTCAAGATATACAAAAATTGGTAGATGTGTTACCAAAATAAAACATAAAACAACCTAACAATGAGATACAGGGACAGATGCTCTAGAGAACCAGATATACTATATCAAGAAATAGATGAAGCCTTAAAACATAACTCAAGTAATAAATAACCAGGAGGGGACGGTATACCAAGTGAAGCAATACAATTGTGTAGAAACAGATGGGTCCAGTGAGATTATTCACAATAGTCTGGTCAGAAAGAAAAGTACCAGACGACTGACAAAAATTAGTAATTCTACCACTATGGAAAAACAAAAATAGTAAGAGAGAGTGTTAACCATATAGAGGCATCTGCTTATTACGTCTTATATGTAAAATCTACGCAAAAATAATAGAACAAAGAATGCGATACATTGCAGAATCACAGCTAAGTCGTGCTCAATTTGACTTCAGAAGAGGAGCAAGCTGTGCAGACGCACTATTCACACTGAGACAACTCAGTTAAAACTCAATCGAATAAAATCAAGATTTAAACACAGTATTTGTAGACCAGGAAAAGGCATTCGACAGAGTAGATAAAAACATTCTATGGGAAACCTTATAAATGTATAACATCAGAGGACAACTGTTAGATAATATAAAAGCGATTAACCAAAAATATCAAAGTAAGAACAACAGATGGAATGACTGAACGTTTCCAAACAAGATCTGTAGTAAGATCTTTATTAAGAAACAAAACCAACTAAGACAACACAACAATAACAAAAACTTTATAAAAAAACAATCAAAACCTAGACAATACCTTCCTTACAAAAGGTCATATAACAAGGAGATGCCTCTATGGCCTTATGTTTGAGAGAAAAGTTTGACCAGTGGAGACATAGATGTCCAGAAAAGTGACAGAGGAAGCAGAGACGGTGGAAGTGAATTTAATAGAGAGATGGAAGTTGCTGACGAATGAGATGAAGGCTGAAAACGCATCTACAGGCATGTCCGTGAACCCAAAACCGTCGTCAATGTAGCGGCGGTAGAAAACGGGAATCGGTCCCTGGAAACTGAAAATAAGGTGCTCAAGTGGCCCATGAACAGACCAGTTTGGTGCCCATGGCTACACCGCTGATCTGGTCAAAGAAAGTGCAATCGAACTAAAAAGAGTTCAAGGTAAGTACAAATTCAGCCAGACGGACCAGGGTAGATGTTGCAATGGAGTGATGAGGGTGGCAAGACGTAATTGTATGGGATATAAGTGTAAAGAGAGACAAAATCAAGGAGGAAGAGATGACAAGTATAATGAGGGAGCAGCTCAACTGATGTGAATGTGGTAGTCGCAACCTTCGATAACAGTTACCATGTTGTTCCGACATGCCGACGTTGTGCTTGAACTAGTTACGGGCACGGCGTGGGTGGGCGGAACAGCAAAGAAACCTGTCGAAAGGGTCAGAGTTGTGCCTTGATGTCGACGTCTGTTTCGGCGGCATTGGACTCAAAACACCATCGAGTCGATTAGCTGCTAGAACAGAGGGCGGAGCACTTAGGGGAATGCCCTACGTGCTGTGAGGCCAGTTTTCTAATCAAGAATGTGGTTAACGCATTGTTAGTGTCATTGCGATAGGTGTGGAACGAGGCGACTGTGTTTCCCGCAACGTCGTGTACGTTACTACTTGTTTTTCTAGGTTGAAAAACACCATCAAAGAACGCTGAGATGTGCTTGGTAGTGCAAGAGTATGCAGACACAATAGGTCTGCCAAGATTAAGATACTTGTGGATTTTAGGCAAAAGGTAGAGGGCAGGTTTCCAAGATTGGCCTTAGAGATAGGAAGGGAGATAGCAGAAGAAGAAAGGAGGTTGTCCCGGATGGGTCGTTTGAAAATGCATCCTACCGTAAGATTGTGATCAGAAATAAGGCCTGCAGGGATTCAAGTTGAATAGAATCTTCCTAGGCACACAATGATGGCATCACCTTATTCAGCGGGTTTGATAACAATGTCTTGACGAACCCGAAGGTAGAACAGAGCCTCAGTCTCAGAGGTGGTAAGATTGGAGTGACGTAAAGGGGGAGAGTGGAGACGGAAAATGACATGACATGTGTCCTTGATGTAAAGTTCTAAGGTGCGAGTTAGGTGAGAGGAGGGGGTGTCCAGTCAAGTTTACGGTTGCGGAAGGATAAGAAAAGGTCATCGTTGTCTGGAGCGCCAAAGTCAGACAAGGATGGGTTAGGGAGAAATGGAGCTATAGGCGGAGAATGCGATGAAATCTCGCAGCGTCTCTTAACAGAGAGAAACGGATTGAGCTAAGTCGAATTTTCATTTATTTTATTTGCATTACGTCTTATCTCTTTCCACTTTTTCTGTGCTCTCGTCCCTCCTTATCACTCTCATCTTACCTATTTTTTCCTTCTGATCACTACCACATAGTTTCTATGGAAGATTTATTGACTGTGGCCTTTTGTTTGTCCTGATGAAGGTTTTTTAGTCGAAACGTCGTATGTCACTGTGTGTCGTTGTTAGGTTGTTTTATCGACTTGTTTTGGTAACACTAATATCTATTTTTATTCATTTTGATGTAGGTCCGTGAGACTAGGATGTGTTCTATGCCCCTTGCTATTTATTACATATATCGATTTTATATGTAAAATTGCCAACACTAATCTTCTTCTTCTTCTTTCTGTCCTCATGTACTTTTCGGTGTTGAGGGGAGAGTGAGTGTACGGTTCTTCATTCCTGATTGTGTCTCTCATGCTAACTCCAATCATACACATTTCATATCAATGGTGTTAATCTTATGAATTGTTCTAGAATCTAATGTCCAAGTTTGACACTGATAACACAACGTTGGTAAAAGAAAATGGTGCTGAATAGCGCTTTCTTTGTTTCTAGTGTAATATCTTTGTTCTTTAGTAAAGGTGTTAATTGACCAATGAACTGACAGGTCTTATTACATCTTGCGTTTATGTCTGCTTCTTGTTTGTTGTCATATCTCAATGTGCTGCCCAGATATTTTAATGTATTGCCAACACCAATGAAGAACATAACCTAAATAACCTCCTGAGAGAACTTTTTTTTTTGCAGACGATCAAGTAATAATATCAACATCAGAAGAACAACTACAACATATAAATAGACTCCACACAACAGGTAGGGACTTTAACATGAAAATAAAAACAGAAAAAAAACTGAAGTAATGTCAATCGCAAAACAATAAAGAAACACTACTACTTTCATCGATGACCAACAACTTAAACAGATCAAAGAATTCACTTTATAAGCATCATATCACCTAATGAGAAACAAACCAAAGAAATCCTACACAGATGTAACACTGGATACCATATCTTAGGGCAGATGTCTCCTATTATTAAAAACAAACATTTGAACATGAACACCAAAAAACTGCACTATCCTGGCCAAACATTCTGGCAGAACGATCATCATACCATCACTATGCTATCAATGTCAAACGTGGATACTAAAAACAAAAGCCAAAAGAGAACTTGTTACAACAGAAATGACTTGTCAACTTAGAATTATCGATGCAACAATAAGAATCAGAAACGGAATCAGACATGACTATATCAGAAGACTAACAAAGACAATGCCAATCCTGGATTCCATTTGAAGACAACAGATCAAATGATTTTCACATTTGTCCAGACTATCATCAGATAATGCTCCTCAAAAATCATTGCTATGCAGAGACGGTGGATTTAAAGCCAGGGGCGGACTATGCAAAAGATGGATTACAGAAATAAAATAGTCCACGGAAAACACACACATATGAAGCACACACAAAAGACCGTCTCCAGAGAACTCATCTACCCCTGACGCCGCAAGACATCAATCAATCACTCAAGTGTAATGATGAGTGGCGTAGGCGATCATGCTTTTTCACAAATCCCTGTCTCCTGTGTTTTTAATAAGCTCAGTTAGTTATCCTCATGAATAACCTTCTCATCAATATGACCATCTGTAAGCTCTATGAGGGCGTGACTATCGGTTGCGTTATGTGTGTGTTTTTCAATAATATCTACACATCTAAGAAACTTCATAAACATTTGAGTGTTATAAAATGATATAACAGCTAGTGTGAACCAAATTAATAAATAAGTAACATAACTGTTACAGAAATACTGCATACAATTATATACAAGATACGCACACAGAGATTGTTGATATATTATTGCTAACACCATCCGCCGCTTACGGTTCTGTACCTTTCTGTACATGCTAATATGAAACTTCATACATGGAATGTCGGAAGAACGACTTAGCGTTGATGTGCAATAGAATGAATATACAATGTATCCTTCCACAAAAATTACCACTACAGTATTTAAAACTACCCATATTTCTATTGTTAAAACAATGTATTCTGCACCACACTCATTGTCACGATAAATGCCCTTCTCTTGATTTTTCAAGCAGGATTCAGCGTTTTTATGATCCATTTGGTCATTACATTTTGTAATCGTTTTTTCAGCATCTTTATCTTCCGCTATTTTCACTTTTGTCGTATGCATGTTTATTTGTATGTTTCCCGTCTTGCCTGTAACATAAAATATGTATGATTATGTTGAGTTTATAAATAGACTGGAAATGAGCATAAGATTATATATCAGAAAGGCTTTAATTTACACTCACCCAGTGACGTTATGATTTTAACGCATTCGTGTCATTTAAGGCTACTCAGTCGCAGACGCGTGCGGAAGATTTTATCGGTTTGATGCAAACCTGAAAACTCCGCCCTTTAAATGTTTTTAAATTTATAATTGAATGGATAAAATTGTATTTTTATTACTCTGCTTATACCGCCTAATGCGACCGTCTCTTTGTGTCATAGCACGGCACGGTCCTGCTTGGTCCGAACATGTTTCCTGAGTATATTCTTTTTATTCTTCTGTGTTTGTTCTTAAAATTCTGCAGATTAGCAGGATGCAGTCCAAAGAACGGAATGCGGTGTGTTATTAGCGTACAGCTTTGCTATGATATCCGCGTCTTTCGTCTTGACACATTCGGCTTCAGTGCGAATTGTTTACACTAAAAGGAGAACTGACTGGGGTAGTATGTAAAATATTTATCTTGTCTTCAAAAAGGTTGTGAGCTCAATAACGGCTAGCGACGTCCTGTTTGCTACTGAATTTTTCAGATACCTGGAAAATTATCACTTGAAGCTACAGAGTTACGTGCTGTGAGTGGTACTCTCAACAAACGGCAAACCGTTTTGTTGCAAGGGGCGGAGTACATATTGGGAAACTTGACTACAAGAAAAGTCAATGCACTACGCCCCTCAATTTTTTTTGTTCCTAAGATTTCTTTAGCACAATCAAAAGTACTAATAATATATTACAACAGACAAGCTACTAAACATGGCTAGTAGGACCGGATTTGACCCGCTCCAGCACTAGAGCGACCGCAGATGAATAATAACTTGATCATATTTACATATTTGTTTTAAAACTATTTTTGTTTCAAACATTAGTACATTTACCTGTTGTCATGGTGCTCATTGAATCTTCAATATCGGAGTATGTTCTGGCTACTATGTCACTGACCAAAGCTGGATATTCTTGGATGCCACAAATGGTATCATGAAACATGTCACATTCTCTGATTTGTTTATCACATTTCTGACAAGGTGAACATGTTACTTCAATCTGGAGAGATTCTTTGACCGTGTCCCTGAAGTAACCAGGTTCGCATCCAAACAAAGTGGGAGATGTTTTGTTACATGGTCGAATAATGACTGTGTGTGCTAACTCTCCCGATAACACACCACATTTTAAACATTGTGTGCATCTGTGAATGTTTTCAATCATATAGGTACCATCAGGACAAGGCAAGCATTCCTCAAATTTCTGTTTGAAATAATGTCCTGGTCCGCACACAATTGGTTTTGCCTGGCACACATACTCGTCTCCACTCATGACAACCTCGAAATTTGGAGAACAACACACTGTGTCTTGGTAACCTTCACACTCACGAGTGTGAGACTTACACTCAGTACATTTAACACATTTGCCCTTGTCCTGTCTGTTGCTAGCTTTGATTCTGTAGTATCCGGGTTTACACAATATCACAGTATCATGATTGATGGTGCAGTTCGAGATAACAATTTCCAAGTCTGGGTTTGTTACATGTGTACATTCATGACATTCTCTATGGCTGTGTTGTTGTTCAGATATGTAGTTTACTCCATCTTCACAGGGATCACACACATCTAGACCTTCACGTGTTGTATGGACTCTATATCCCTTAGAACAGTATCGCTGACTTCTGACATAACCAAAGAATAGGAGTAGCAGTAGATAAATCCTTACGAACTTCATACTTGAGCGTGAACGTAGTCTTCTTTGGAGACACTCTAGTACAGTAACTGAAACAATAGAATTAACAGTTTCGATTATAATTTGCGTATCGTATGTATGTATTTTCCAGGAAGTTCGAACAATTATCTCTCGTATACTTTTTATGCAATTGAAAAATTAAACAAGTGAGATGTTCTCTCCAAAGCTTTATTTTATATCAATGTGGCAACTGGGGTCTGGACTTCTAGTTCAGGGTGCAAAGAATATCGTTGGTCTTCACCTCAGGGCATGTCATAGAAAACGATTAATGAAAACGGGGAGCTAGGCTGACAACCTGTGAAAATTATAACTATACATTAAAAAAGCAACACGACAATCAGAGGATACCAGCTTTTGTTCCCCTTCTCAACTACTGACCCACTCCCATTCCCCCAATGTTCGAAGTTTTGTGTTGGTGAACCTCATCTCCATATATGTCTTTGTAATCTAACACATGCACACTATTTGGTGTGTTCGTAGTCTATATGTCTTTGTGTACAATTGGCATCATTGGCGTGATGCATTTGTGCCAGAGAGAGATGGGGGGGGGGGAATACCTCAAAGATATGAGAACCTCCATAGGCCGTTGAAAATGCTAGGAACGAAGTAAGAACCCTCATTGCAAAGTTCGTAAGAAGGACAGATACAAAGCCAGTCACTAATGAAATAGCGACACAAATACATCGTTTCCGTATGCAGTATAGTGCTATTTTGTGTTCAATTGCAATTAGTAGGCACTTAGCATCTACAGAAGTAGAGCAGTTAGCTATTTTTCGGACGGTCTGTGTTATGACAGACGAATAACACGCAGATTTACCTGTCTAGACTATTAGGAAGCATCTCCTTTTAGTCCGTGACTATGCTGACCGTATAGGCGTCAATATTTATCTAGATCTCCATAAAACATGGAGCGACTTGATCTATTTACTTTATCATTAACTCACACCTACTTAAGTTATTGTTACATTGACGTGTTGATCCATTGAGATACATTAGAAATGATAAATGCCATTTATTATTATCTACTCATGTACTTTTATTTGCTCTTATGTCGCCATCACCTATGCAAATGCTCTTTTATTGAATCTTCTTTAGTTTGACTACTTCTAAGTCAATATTTTATTGTGATTATTATTTGGAATTGGAAAAAATTGAATGTCAGACGTGTAAAAGTCTGGAGAGTAAAGTATTGTAAATTCAATTGTATAAAGCATGAAGTTTGGACTTTAATGCAATCACGTGCATTAGATTAAAAACTAGAATAAATGGGGGGGGGGGTATTCCGATTCGGGGAGTTCGGTAGCCATAGTAGGATTGGGGATTCGGCTGGCTGCTGTGGAAGTCGACAGTTAGGCAGTGTGTAGGACAGGCCGAATTACCAACGTCAAGTAGCTAGATTTGAAACATCGAGAAAACGTCTTGAATACTAAGTGTGAGGACTAGTTTAGAAACTTCGAACTAAGACTAGGATTCTAATTGTTTTGATGAATTAATAGTGTTTTCAGATAGTAAATTCAAGTGTAAGGGATACGAATAAACGAAAGCAGATTAGCATACAAGAGAGAGAGAAGGAAGGAAACTCGATTTGTTCGAAGAGAAAAACTAGTGGGTTGCCTGTTTGGAGTTTACCAACTTCCATCACAAACAGCACAGATAGAGGTCAGGACGATTATCTAAAAATACTATACGATCGACCATCAGTTCGCAGTGGCGAAACAACTAAGACTAGTTGTAACAAGAACGACCAGAGAAAGTAGATTAGTTCGCGACAGCGAACCGTTGAATGCATACTTTAACTATTAGTAGATCTATTAATGCAACTATTTGATTTATTATTGATGAACATATTTGATGCCTTATGACCTGAACTAGTTGTTGTATCACACAATAAACAGAAGTCTTCGAGTAAGAAGACTCTGGATGAGACATGTCGCTTGTATCGTGTGTTCTTGTTTAAAAGTACATCAGTTGTCAGTGATTACCTCAGCTATCAGTGATTACCTCAGCTATCAGTGATCTTATCACTACCATTATACCTCTAAATATTCCCCTCCCCTCCCCCTGTCATTCATCCACTTGGTTAAACAAGATACTCATGATTCCTTCTTTTGTAGCTTTTATGAATTTTGTAGCAACAATTGATGAGGATGTTGCACTGCGTATTGCTCGTGCCAGTGCAGCATTCTGGAGCCTTGTGCCAACGTCTGGATCAGACGTGATCTCAGTCTGACAACTAAGTTGGACGTGTACCGTGCAGTGGTTCTACCAACACTGCTTTATGCTGCGTCATACTGGACTGTCTATGCGAGACACGCTCGACAGCTTAACTCTTTTCATCTTCGGTGCCTACGATACCTCATGGGAGTACGTTGGCAGGATCGTGTGCCAGATACGGAAATTCTTCAGAAGTCCCGTATGCAAAGCATCCATGCAATGCTGATTATGTCCCAACTCCGCTGGACTGACCACATCGTCCGTATGCCAGACAAGCGCCTTCCAAAGGGATTATTCTATGGGGAGTTGTACGAAGGTAAACGTTCAAGTGGAGGGCAGAAAAAGTGCTTCAAGGATCACCTAAAAAGCTCTCTCAATAACTGCAGCATCGATCCTAGCTCCTGGGAGACTATAGCACGTGATCGCTCAGCTTGGCACACTCAGATCACTGCTGGCTTCAAGAAATTTGAAAAATAAAGAACACTGCGGGCAATCCACAAGCGAAAGAAGCGGAAGGACAGATCCGTAAATTCTCATACCCCGAACCTTCAGCACTCCTGCATGCACTGCAATAGAACTTTCCGTGCACGAATCGGACTCATCGGACATCTACGAACTCACAAACTAAATTAGTTAATTACCAATTTTTAATTATTATATATATATTTTTTTTTTCTTTCATCGCATTTAATGTTTTTTCATGTCATGCTCATCTTCGCTTGCGAAGGAGGAACATCATCATCAGCTTTTATCTTCGTTCAATTTCTATTTTTGTCTATCAATGATGTGCAAAGTTCAGACGTGCACCGCTATTGCTTGTAACTGGACATCATCATCAAGTGACATATTCTTTCCATAACGTAGTCTTTCCTATGGATTTCTTGAATTCTACGCGGTCTTGAGCAAGTTGCCCTGCATCTTCCAGTGACATGCGCAGGCATTCTTGAATATCTTTTGTCCAACGGCGTCGTGGTCGGCCTTTGCCCCTGTTGCCTTCTATCATCCCCTCCATTAACACTCTCTCCATGCCGTCGTGTCTCTTAATATGACCGAAAAAAACTAGCTTTTTCTTTAATATAGTGTTCAGAAGCCAGCCTTCCTGGACGTTAATTGTTCGTAACACCTCCTGGTTTGTTTTCTTCGCTGTCCATGGTATTCTCAAAACTCTTCTATAACACTTTAATTCAAATGATGTTATTTTCTTGGCCACTGTTTTATTTAGTGTCCATGCTTCACATCCATATGTCGCCACAGGAAATACACATGTTCGTAGTAAAAACAATTTGGTTCTTATGTTAGTACCTTGCCATAGTTTCTTTATCTGTTTTAATTTTGCCAGCGCCATTGCCGTTCTTCTCTTGATCTCAACTGCGCAGTCCCCGCGTTGTTTATATTAGTTCCTAAATAATTAAAAACTGGACATGATTGCGCATTTTTCAACTACAATGAGATCTTTACTAAAAAAAAGTGCATATATTTAGATATATCTCGTGAGCATTTTTTCAGACGACGGAAGAATGGACAGAGAACTCCACACAAGAATTCAAAATGCCAACTACGTAAATTATATACACCAATTTTCAAACACAAATCTATTCCTATCGAAAGCAAAAGGTAAATCATAAATTCAGTCTTCCTATCAACATTGTTCTCAATAACATATCATGGACACTAACAAAAGAACAAGAGAGAAAGCTTACTACGTGTGAAATAAGATGTCTAAGAAAAGCAGCAAACAAAACAAGAAGAGATCATGTGAGAAATGAAGATATCACATGACCTGTTGGAACAACATCAGTGGCCACTTATTTTGAAAAACAGAGACTGAAATTGTTCGGCCACATTGAGAATAAACGTTTATTGGCCAGTGGCAAGGCCATACAACATGAAAATGGAAATAGTAAGATATAGAAGAAGACCAAGGAGATGATGGATTGAAGAAATTATCAACATTCTGAGACGTCACAATATTATTGCATATCAAGCGACCAAGTGTGCCATAGTCCGCAGGATCGTCATTCAAACTGAGATATCTTATAGAAAAAGCAAATAAAAGACAATAGATAGATAGATAATGAGATGCGGTTGTAGAACCATCTCATTGTGTTGACAGTTTTCTGCATTTTTTCTAGTTTGTTTGTGTTTCTTGATAAAGATCCCTATTTGAATAGTAATGTGAAGAAAGTCTTTTTTTAAATTTCTCGTTGACATTAGTGGGGTGCGAAAGGTGGCGCATTTCTCTCAACGGACCCAGGGTTAGCAGATAACCAAGATTCCAAATGTACCTCATGGGGTGCGCCCTGGAAACAAATACAGCAACTCGTGCTGCATCTGGCCAACACTTTTGAGATCGTCTCCGCGAATGTGAAGGTTGCAGACGTAATGAGAATTTACTGCAAAATACTAGCAATATTTCAGACACCTCTGTGCCAATACATAACTCGTCACTGGCGACACATAGTGACGCACAGCATTCGGGTAGTCGAAATGTAGATGCATTAGAGGGGCGACCAATGCCCATGTCCCGATATGGTTTGATGTCAAGAATATCGAGAGTTGTGAACGTCTCCAAACAAGTAAGGATAACATAAGCGCAGTGAGAGAAGCACATCGCCATGGGGCAGCGCCTATAAAAAATTGAACAGAGAAAACGATGCATGGAGACCGGAACTAAAATGTTATTCAGCTCAAGAAAAAGCTTCTAGTCACCGGTACTCCAAATTATGGGTATATGCTCAGTTGTGGACGCTAAGCTAAGAAGGCACACGAGTCTGAGTCCAACTCTACTCTCGAGCTTCTCCTAAACCAGAAGCATACTCCCGGAGAGAAAAGGTTCAGTACCTGATGGGCACAGAAAAAATACGTCAAATTGGACAAGTTCTCTTCAGCTCGAGAACAAACTTTAATCCAAGTGCTCCTACACGTATGATGAGACTCAAACTTGGACCGGGGCGGGGGGGGGGTTCATGATATTCAACACCCGATGAGCACAGGCAAACTACGTCTAATTGCACGAGACAAGTTCAGTGGCTTCAGAACACTTCGTGCGAGATAGACGACAACCGTCTCGGCGTACACACTCGCTATAACAGTGACTGAACTAGAGAGCAAGTTAGCGGAGATATGTAAGTTCAATCGATAAACCCATAACCCTTCAGGGTCGTAGGAGTACCACATTGGATGCTTCAGCACACAGAGTCCTCCAGCGAATTCTATCCTAAGCGATGCGGATGAGTGTGGAAATATCTTGTCCTGTCCATTCCTTGATGTTCTCTGTCCATGGCTTTATCTGTCCTCTTCTGCTTCTTCCACCCTCGACAGGTCCCTGCAGTATTGTTTTTGACAAGGAATCGTGCCTGCATACATGTCCGAACCATGCTAGTTTTCGTCGTTTCACTATTGAAAGCAATGGCTCCTGAACACCTGCACACATCTCTACTTTATTTCTTACGTACACATTGGTCTTATGTTCCCTATAGGAAATTTGTAGAATTCTTCTGTAGCATTTATACTCGAAAGCCTGTAATCTTCTCTCCATGTCCGCAGTGAGTGTCCAACTGTCACAACCATACAACACAACAGAAAGCACCAGTGACTTATACAGTTTGATTTTCACTCCAACACTGATGTTGCTTTTCCAAATCACAGTTAGCCTTGACAAGGACGCTAAAGCCATCTCCAGCCTTATTTTTAGTTCTGCTTTGCATTTACCATCGCTGCATATACTGGATCCGAGGTATTTGAAGGTATTCACCTCTTCAAGCTTATGTCCATTCATCATGATATTATTCTGGTTTTCAGTGTCTCTGCTGTTTACCAAGATTTTGCTCTTATCTGTATTGATTTCCATTCCGTACTTGCTGGTAACTTTTTCCAACTTTGATGTTAATTCTTGCAATGATTGTTCTGACCCAACTATAAGATCAATATCATCAGCGAAACGCAAGTTGCAAAGTTGCTATTTAAGTTAGGGAGTGATGGAAAACATACCACAGAAATATACAGTTATGTGGGAGAAGGGAGAGGAGAAATTTACTTTTTGGTAGAATTAACGAGAATCTATAACTTATGTTCAAATATGTTCGAATAGCACAGCTAGAAGAGTTGGCTCAGGTCAAACTCGAGATTTTCGTATATAACTAATAAATTTAGTCAAGGACAGAGACGCCCACGATAGTATTATTAATGAAAATCAGTAGTTGGAAGTTTGACAAATACAAGTTGTTTCGATCAAATTTGACATTGAAGTGACAAGAAAAGGTTTAAAACCGCCTACTGAATTACTAAACGCACGAAAAGTAACCAATCGAATACGTTTTGGAGACCACATGCCCATAGTTTTAAGTATGCAACAAAGACGAGAATCAAATTAGTTCAAGTTTAGAGCTTAATCAGAAAAGGTATTTCTGGATTTAAACTGAACCATGCAATAACTCCATGTCTGGACGTTCGCAATCATTTTACAGGCTACATATGGGTGTTATATCATTGTTTATTACTAGGATGTGAAAGTTACAAAATTAATTCTCGATTTGATTTGATAACAGTAAGTTGTCATACTGTATATGATTGTAAAATATGACCAAAGATAACACATGACACTGCAAGTAATCGTCTTGACTGAAGTTAAGTAAAATCTCAATTTGCAAGTTGAGCAGATGTATGAATCCATGCAAAGGGATAAATTCGAAGACTGCACGGTGAGAACTGAATTGTTTTTTAACGGTATCAACCATGAATCCCGTGAAAAGACAATAATTTTTCGAAACCATGACTTTATGAATATCCAGAAGTGATAGCAACATATCACTAATACCTACCATGTGAGTGACGATTATTACAAATTGAAGAAGTGAGAGCACCATTCAAAGTTCTTTCTTCACTCTAAGAGAGACTACACAAAAGGTGATAGCAACCTATCACAAATGCATACATTGTGAGCGACTATTATTTACAAATGAAAAAATGAGAGAACAATCATTATTCTCCAAGTGATTAAAGGCACTGACATGTATCAAGAAGGTCCAAGATGTTGAAGTTAGTATAAATTGGAAAGACAACTCTTTCCTTATGTGAAGTGGTAATTTAGATGTCCGTCTACTGAGGACACATTTATCCTCTGATGAACTTGAGTGGCAAATCAAACCATCGAGACGATAGTTCACCGTTAAAACCAGAACAAGACATCAATCTATTATTCACCGTCATTGAGGGTGTCAGATTTGAACACTCTTATATTGAGGCTGGGAGCCAATCATCTCTGCGAGAATTTCTGAGAATATATACTATTTTGGAGAAGCACTTCAAAGGTACTGAGGAATGATTGATACCATTACTACCATCCATCGACCTGATACTATTTCTACATTCTGGTGAGATTAGTGGCTTCTGAATTGGTCGGTTTCACTGTCCACCAGCGTCCATTCAACTAAGTTGAATTCATTTGAGATATGAGAAGGGGGTTGTTGTTGTTGATATGAAATGATTAAAGAAATCATTACTAATATTCATTGAAATGAGAATATAACAATGAAAGGGTCGGATATTTCGTCGTTTTATTATCAGTCTCGCAGTCTGCCTAACGACAATTCAACAAAATTGTTCAAGTATATTGTGATGTGAGAGAGTGAGTATTCGATTTCCTTGAAGAGATATGAATCGTCATTATTGTTTATTAATGATGATGTGGTTCCTCCTTCGCAAGCGAAGATGAGCATCATGGCATGAAAAACAATAACTGTGATGAGCAAGTAGAAAAACAACAAAATATGTGTGATTGTCTTATTTGGTTTGTGAGTTCGTAGATGTCTGATAAGTCCGATTAGTGCCGGGAAAGTTCTACTGCAGTGCATGCAGGAGTGTGGAGGGTTTGGAATAGGAGAGTTTTCGGATTTCTCATTACGCTTTTGTCGCTTTTAAATTGCCGCAGTGTTCTTTCTTTTTCAAATTTAGTGATGCCAGCAGCGATCTATAAGTTTCTTAACTGAACAGTTTATTAACCTCTAAGAAGAGAGGTTACATAATACGTCAGAATCAAGCTAATTATTGAATTTTATCACAACAAAATTCTCCAAGTAGAATGTGTTGATGTGAATCATATCACCCAATTTGTGTTGTGGATTCAATGAATGTGTATCTACATACTGAATCATGTAATATCATTGGCAAAGTTTACATTCCAGAGAACATGGAAACAGGCAGTCTGTTAGAAACGCTAAACCTAACGTCATTGAACTGTACAAGATTATTCATTTGAATATAATCAATCATGAAAACTCAACAACAAAAAAAGAACTTTACGAACAAGTATTCCAAATGGATTATGAACGTACTAATCATGTGTACGAACACAGACTCAATCATGCTATTAAGAAAGTGCATGAACTGGACAATACTTCACAGAGAAGCGGTTGGATTCAGGATTATGTAAACTATTATTAAATACTATATTTATATCCTAGATTTAGATCTTAGATTTTTGGTTCTGGATTTTTGATAGATTAGAATTGGAAAAGAGGGAAGTGTTTTTTCCTAACTTGCCTGAGAGAGGTTTTTGTCTATCTTTAGAGGAATCTTGTATAATGTGTTGTTGGATAATCCAAGTGAATTGATTTAATTCAACTCTTGTTGTAATTCTAAGTGATACAATAAAATATCCATGCATGGTACCTGTAATTGACATTGACATTGGTTACTTTCTTAAATTAGATAGTTAGTCTAATTAGTAAACTTTTATTGCAACCTTATTCTTGAGGTCGTAACCCTGAACAACATCCAGGTATGGTACTACCACTAGCATGGACCATGTCTAAAGAAACTAGAAGAGAGGACTGGCCTTACGGATACGAGTCAAAGATGACAATTGATGGAAGGAATAACAAGGAGATACTCTATATGATCACTTATATTTAAAAAAATACACAACGCGAAGACATAATAAAGATGAATAGAAACACAACGTGAGGCTATACATATTGACGATATAATAAGATATTATCAATAGAAGTACATTGATTCTGGAAGAGTCAGATGTACAGATGACCTGAGAGGCAACTCAGGGTATATTTGTCATTATAAAAGGACCTTAAGGATAAATAACAAGTACACAGATGAAAAGTAAAAACTGTTAAATTGGTGCCTTTACAGAAAAGAAAACTCGTATAAATTGGTACATTAGCGCCAGGGTAAATAACAAGTATAAAGATGGATTATTTAAAAGCCTGTTAAATTGTTGCCTTATAATTGGGGCCTATAGAGAAAAGACTTTTAAATCGCCGCCTGACGACAGATAGTAAGGCTGTCACAGACTAGTGAAACTCACGCTGATTAAATACTCACCGAAGACAGAGGCTCTGTGCCATTGGGGGAATTTAAACGGCGGCACAACTCATCTCCATTTTCTGGACTACGTCCTGTAGAAATCTAGCAGGACCATTGTTCTACAACAAGAGATACTCAGTGGGAATTTGAGAATGAACGTAGAGAACAAACAACATTGACATTAGTTTTACTATTTGTTCGTTATATTAGATACCAGTGACAATAATACATTCTCATAGTCATTAAAAAGACAGAGACAATGATAATATCAGGAAATAGTATCCCACCAAATAGTAAAATAGTATTAAATGAGAAAAAACTTAAAACATGTAAACAGTTTCAGATATTTAGGAACATTAATAACTTCAGATGGTAAATGCAAGTACGAAATTATAAGAAAAATAGGACAAGCAATAGCAGCATTCCCTAAAATGAAAAATATCTTATGCAACAAGTCCATATCGATGGATACTAGAAAACATGTCCTCAAATGCTACATTGAGTCAGTGCTACTCTGTGGAAGTGAAGCATGGACAATAAATGTTTATTCGAAGAATGTTACGCATTCCTTGGATTACCAATGAAGAATGTCTTAGAAGGATGGATGTGAAAAGATGCATTATTGATAATATAAGAAAAATACAGTCAACATTTATTGGGCACATAATGAGAAAAAGAGACATTGAGAAAATAGTGATAACATGAAAGATAGAAGGGAAAAGATCATGGGGAAGACCCAGAGAAAAGATATATCATATTGGACAATTTTACTAAATGGCTTCGATTGACGACACCAACAGAGATGATGACTTATATAGGAGATCGATGTACATGGAGAGATGATCGCCAACGTTATTCGACACGGCACTTGATGATGATGATAGTTGTTTGCACACGAAAAAGAAGGCATTAAACGACACGATAACCAACATCACGCTGCATGGACCATAAGATGATAAATAATAGAGAAGAAATTACAGTGTTTTCAACTTACGCGAAATATTTGAATATCAATAACTTCTATATGTTTCTACACTTCTCCAAACGACGACTAAAAGTGTTTAGAAGGCACTTTGCGCTGTCTCTAGTGTGACATCTCCTCAAACCTGACAGGTTATGAAACTTATTACTATATAACCTCAACACTGATTCGCTTGAACAGCTAACAAAATGTCCAAAACATATCGGGAAAATCCACAATGACTAGTGACATCTTGTGATTTGTTACCACTGAACATTTTGAAAAATATTTAACAGTACACATCCGAAGACAAAAAGCCCAGCTCTTATAAATCTATCTATCTATCTATCTATTCGCTAAAACATTTATTGCCTTTCAGCGTCATTGGTAGATGAGTTTTCTGGAGATGGCCCTCGTGTGTGCTGAGTATATTGTGGAATTTGTTGAATCTTTTATCTTGGGTGGTCCATGATTTTCGTGGCCGGCCTCTAGGTCTGCCTTCACTGTATCTGTGTAACATGACTTGCTGTGGTATGCTGTCTGATGGTAGTCTACTGATATGTGCATACCATTTGATCTGTTGTCTCTTAATATGTTCCACGATTGGGGGGTTGCCTGTTCTGTGTCTAATATACTCATTCCTCGTTCTGTCTTTTAATGATATCCCTAGAATAATTCTATTTAATAATATAATTATTTTTGAAGATTGGTGTGATTTGCCATAGGGCTTGGTATGCTTTACTGCACCTATTGTGTATTTCGTTGCAACTCTTTTCGTATGTTGTTACATTGCTTACTAGGTATGTGAATTCTGTCATTTGCTTAAGTCTGTGGTCTCCATATATATATATATGTTTCTTTCTGTTCTTCCTATCTTTATTACTTCAGTCTTTTCTATATATATATATATATCTTCATGTTAAAGGTATGGCATGTTTGATATCATCTGTCTGTGTGTCTTTGTTGTTGCTATTTTGATGATGCTACCAGTGTTTAGTCGTCTGCAAACAGCAATTCCTTCAAGTTATCCTTCATATTGTTTTTTCCATTGTATTTGCTACGTTGCAGATGTTATACATGTATGTTATAAACAATAGGGAAGGGAAATAGTCAACATCCTTGCCTTACTCCCGAGTGAATTTGGAAGTTATCTGATGTACCTGTGTTCGCTCTTACTGCGCATTGACTATTGGCGTATATGCTCTGAGAAAGGTTTATCAGATGCTGAGGAACTCCATATATATGTAGTGTTATCCATAGCTGTGCTCTATACATTCTGTCGAAAGATTTTTCTTGGTCAACGAAAGCTAAATGTAAGTCTTGGTTAAATTCTGTCGCTCTTTCTGATAGTTGTTTGGGGGCGAAGATTGCATTTGTACAGCTTTTCTCTTTTATTTTTTTAATATATATACATAGGAATATGGTTGTCTGTCTATATGATCGCTATAGGCGCCTGGACCATTTCCGGATCCCGATAAAATTATATCCCAGCATTAAGTAGTATACCGAAAATTTTTTATCCCAGCACTAAGTAGGATTATGACGAATTTCAAAATACATTTTTATATTGTAAAACAATGTTTATTTTCTTTACATATGTTAAAATCAGTCCGTAAATGTTATTTATAGGTCATCGATAACATGATAGATAACATGATAGATAACATGATAGATAACATGATAGATAACATGTAAAGATTTTTTTAGTTAACATTTTACTCTTCGTTACTGACAAGGAAAGGCGAAATGTCACGGCGTAAGATTTCCCATCCAGGGCCAGATAAATGGAACACATTATATAGAACAAAACAACAGAACACATGCATATATCACTCAATGGCATTGGGTCAAAGGGCATGCGCCCATACACCGCTGGATCAAGGTGTCTTGGGGAGCCGATGATTTTTGTTCTATGCCATATGGGAGGCTTCCATGAAATCTAGAACGTGTCTCTCTCAAATGTATTTTTGAATTTAGCAAAAGGCGTCAAACCCCTCCCATAACAATGTGTCACAAAAAAGTCTTCAATGTTTTTAATGTAATCCCACCCTTACTGAACACGTATATACGTCCCTGCTGAAGCAATTCACCAGACCCATTGGGAAATAATTCGTGCTTAGTTGTGAGCCAACATCCCTATAAGTTGAACGGATCTTTAGATTATGTCTTCCCAAGCAGATACCACCTATATGTACACTTCTGGTTCATGTAGTTCGATGATTCTATCACTATTAATTCTGCAGAGTAGGCGACTATTTATACTATAAATCACTTTTAATACCGACACTCCACCACCCCCCCCAATCACTATTAGCTCTCAATGTAGTGATCGATCGATCCATATTCATAGTAGCTTGGGAATATATTCGTTGGAAATCTTGACTAAATTCGCATTTCTTTTTTTTTAGGGTGGGGGGGGATGTGCGATGTGGTCGAATACAGAAAACGTGCTGTCTCAAGTTGCAAGGCGAATGGGTGCCATATAGGTGGACCTGGTTCAAATCTCGCTAGCTGCGTTATGATTTTTCTTTATTAGTAAATCCACAATGCTTCTATATTATATTATTCATTTACCCTATAAACCACTTGCAGTGTCCATCTTCATCCATGTACTCATGAAGTAGAACCAGAACATCTCTCTTATCCATTATGAACATGCCCCTCCCTCTCCGTCTATAGATGCTGGCCATGTGCTTTCTCGTTACCATGTAGACACGCATGTCAATTAATCTATGTGTTAGCCATGAAGCGAAAACCAGTTTTAGATGTCGTTATTATTATCAGTACCATCCATTCCTGATACTTTGAAGCATGGTCACAGCGTCTCATATAATAACTGCCGTAGTCAAAAAGTCCCAGAGAGTCATTTGTGAACGTGCAGTAACGATCTCACACTGTATGTAGTTGTCTTGTATGCTCTGCTAGGCTCGTAAAACAATTAATAATTAATGAAACATTGACATACCGACGTTCACATTAAAAAAAAACTATATACACGCAACAACAAAAAAAACAGCTTCTTGAAAAATATCCCAAGATCCCGAAATTTGATTTTTAAAAAGCCAAGATCTGAGAAAACAATACCAGGAGTGGCAACGATGATATGGAGATAGAGGACAACTCGTAGCACATGTTAATTTCCAAGTCACCTTTCTATGTCTTAAAATAAACAGAAATAGATATAAGTGTTACCATTGTTAGTCCATAAAACAAACTAGCAACGAAACATTACCTATCCCCAGAAAGATAATGGTCAGAATATCCACACTTGCCGTTAAGCGTAGGGGTGGTGACTTGGAGCTTTAGTTGTCTATCCAAGGTCAGATGTGTCGCCTTGAATTCGTATTTATTTAGGGTTGTCTTGGTGTTATTTATACATCTTTTATTTTTAGGTTTTTATCTGGGCTTGTACCCGGATCTTATTATGTTATATGTTCTTCTCGGTAGTTGGTTATGTTTTATTCTCATAAGGTGTCCAAACCATTTTGTTTCTCGATGTATTATGTGCATGGTTTTATACCGATTCTTCTCCTGATTTCATCATTTTTCAGTTTTGGCCACCTTGCGGTTTTTCTCATGCATTTCATCTCACATGTTGTTACGTTTTTTCTGCTAGGCTCCTATGTAGATAACATGCTTATATAGTATGGATTTCATCTTGAAGAAGCCTCAAAGTACTTCATCTGTACATCCACGTTAGTTATTATTCATTAGTTCGGGGTAATGAGAGAGCAGATAGGTTGGCCACACACGCTGCTACTAGGCTGTTGCTGGAGCGATGGATCGGGCAGACATTTTTAATGCCATAGGGGAAAACGCACGGACAAATAACTGTGTAAGTGACTGTGACTCTTGTTCCATGACTAGAATAAGGGAGCTTCGTTTGAAATGTGGTGTCGCCATAAAGGAGCGGTTTCGTGGGCGAGAAAGAACGATGGTCAATCAACGACGTACTGGGACTGCCAGTCAACGGGTAATGGCGGATACACTCAAGGAAAGATCTGATCTGAGTTTTCATGGACTTGTCCGGAGTGCAATGACGATGATCCAACGACTAACTAACTAACATCCAAATAAACAATCCAGACTATCCATTCTTATGTGACCGTCGATATTATTACTGTTCGCTTTCTATTATATGTTTTAAGTTTATTGTCTGTCTTGACAAAGGCCTTTTGGTCGAAACGTTGACTTGTGTGTGTCATTGTGTGTGTTATCTAGTGTTAGCAAAACTAAGTTACCTTTTTCCTGGATCTACCTGTTGGATTTTAGTTTTGCGCAGTAAGTAAAATTTTTCGATTAACTAACATCCACGTTTTTATCCCATCACCTTTCCTGAAAGGGAGGTTGGTTGCTTAGTTGGTTGCTGATCCAGCGATCCATGGACTCGTGTTCTTTGACCCAATGTCACTGTGTGATATATGCATGTGTCTGTGAATTGTTGATTTGTTCCTTATAAGATCTTCCATTTATCTGTCCTCCAAGGAAAAAGTATTTTTCTTACGTCATCTAGTTGGAATCTTCTGGGTATCAATTAGAATTTTGGAGTATCACCCACCCACCCCCCCCCCCCCACCCTATTGTATATACAACTTCAGAAACACATAAAGATAATAGTTTCATTGATTATCATTTCTGTGATTTCTGTGATACAATGGTAGATAAGGGAGAGGTTGCCATGCTCATACACCCTCCCTCTTCCTTAAGGCAATCGCAACATGGCTTGTGGAACAAGGATATTAGCCAAAAGGTGAGATGAACCACCCACCCCAACCCCTCCACTTTCCCAAATTATGATTTTTCACAAAAAGAATTTTCCATCGATTTTCTCAAGAAAAAGAAGTTATAACACAAGAAAAAAAGTATAACACAAGGAAACAAAGGACTAATATCTTTTTTATGTATTTATATTTTTTAAGGTAACCCCCACATTCCGCTTGGTGCAGGTATATCTGTGGCCCTGAGTAGATAGATTCAAACAAAGGGTAACATACTACTAATATTACAGAGGACAATTAGTTCTAAACATGATTCTATAACTCCCACATCCTCCCTTACACGTCCATGACTTAAAGACCTTTTCTGAGTGTGGGTCTCGCCTCAGTTTTTGTTGGTGTCCTCATAAGTGCTGATGACCATTTACTACATCCATCTTTGAAATTCAGTTACAGTTATGTCCTGAACTATGAGTTCGTATATGGCGAATAATTCCATTCGGCCTACAAATATCCTTGGGCAGTTTGGTCATGGGATGACCACTGTAGATGGTTTTTGGTCTACCGTGACTTTCTAGCACCTCCCCACTGTTGAGCTGCCGCATTTCTCCTCGTTTTCACAAGTTGTTGCGTCTTTTTTTACTGTAGCGCGTCATGTAGCTCTATTTTGTGCACATCTTCGCGTGTATCTAAGTCTATTTCAAAGGTTTTCAGTGAAGTATTTAATACGAGTACGTTCCTGCAGCGCTTCTTTTGGCCACCTTCAGAAAGTATGCCCTTCTGCAACTCACAATAGAGAAGTATCTTTGGTAGCTGATGATTTTGCATAGTGCAAGATGACCTGCACAACAAATCGGTGTCAGCATCAGAACATTGTCCATTTGTCCCTTCGAGTGAATTTTCGTGAATGTGGAAATGACTTGCACTGGCGATTTTGATTTAAGTGAGGATGAGTTGTGCAAAGTGTCGACCTCATTCTCTTCTCGGAACAAATTTCAAACCAGTGGCAAGAACCAGTGAATCGATAAGACTGGAAATGAAGATTGATACAATGGATGACCATAGTTTGCTATGTGTTTCACCGAATTTGATGCAGTCTACACCACGCCTCGGTTACACAGAACCTGTGTTTTTGTAAGAAAGGTCATACGCTGTCAAGAGCAACCTGCTCACAACTAAAGGAATTATTTCATCATTATTATCATTCGGAACATAAAAAAGGAATCATCCCACTGGATTGAATTTGTTTAATCCATGATGTTTCTCAAAACACGTACATGGAAATCTTTCCTCTAATATCTCCGTGCTACACAACGACTGACAGTTACATTTCTCTGCTGGTTCAGGTTACGACAGTTCTAATTTTACACCAACACTCGTTTCTGGCAACCACCGTTTCTGGCAACCACCGTTTCTGGTGGTTCATACACACAAAAATTGTAGCGTATATTATTCAGAACATAGCAATCAACCAAACATTTTTTGGCTGTAGCGATTTTATAAGCAAAATAAGTATGTTCCCTTGTTTGCCGTTGCTTTCGAACGATCTAGATGCACAACTGCCTGCGATGGGATACGAACCCGGTACCTTGGTGTGATCTGTACCACGCCGCCACAGAGAGGGACGTGTTGTTAACTAATGTTTAAACAAATGTCATTTCTTCTTTGTCGAGAGTAATTCTATCATATTCGTGAGATTTTGGTACCTCTTTTTCTGACAATTTTAACATCTATGTAAGTTATAAACACAAATAAAAACACTATTTACTTAATTTTTAACGCGCTAATTTACTTTTTGTTTAATATTTAAAAGTTAATACATATAATTCAATTTAAAGTGAAAATTATAAAATGCTACATATATTCTATATTGATGTATGGCTCAGAAACATGGACAATGAACAAACAACTAGAAGACAGAAATGATGCATTTGAGATGTTGATATATATAAGAATAGGGAGAACTTCATAGAAAGAGAGAAAAAACGAACAAAGGGGATCACTTTGTGTTAACGGTCAACGAAAATCACGGATAAAGCAATTGAGCCATATTTGAGCACTTAGTAGCCAACTGGTCATATATCATTGCGATAGTCAAACTATAATGTCATGTTTAAAAAGAAAAATTTGTAACATATCTTTGGGCGTAGCCATCAACCTAGCCTTTTGTGGCTGTTGTGATTTTCTAGGCAATATAAATACGTTTAGTAGTTTGTCTTTGCTTTCTGAATGGTCCGGATGCACAATTGCTTGTGGTGGGGATAATGTAATGTACCAACCCCAAATATGTTTTATTTTATAATCATTTTCTGCTCCATTGTTATCCCCCACGATTCTTTGGGACTACCTCGTTCACATTTGTGCCGTGACCATCAGTAATATAACACGTATTGCCTAATGAAAAATCAAGCCTTAGAAAACGTTCTAAAACGACTCATTCGACTATTCCTTGATATTTATTGCTTAAAATATAATCACAGTGATCAATAAAAATTACGATACAGTCAAATTAGTCATTTAGAAAACCCGTTTTCCCATTAGATACTCACGTGGGAGACAGGTAATGAAGTTCTACTGGTTACGAGTTACCTGTCTCTCACGTGAGTATTACTATTATTTTCATTTTGTTCTACTAGCAGTACTACCTTTTATTGATTTCCCATTAGATAGTAGATTTTGTTTCAAATTACGCCCGTGTGTTGCCAGGGCCGACAGGAGAGCAAAGAATATCAACACTGTTTACCTTCCACGCATGTCGTAAAAGGCGACTGAGGAGGTTACGGGATGGAGTTGGCTGTCCCATCCCATATAGGGTAAGTGAGCCAAAGCCATGCTGAAGTCGGATGTGTCTGGCCGAAAGGCGCAAATATCGCAGCAATGCTGTAAACCATGACACAACGCATTCCGTTCTCCGGACTACATCCTACTAATCTGTAGGAGTTTGAGAACGAACGCAGAAGAAGAAGAAGTTTACTATTATGGATCATGTGTCGATTTCAGATTAGTTTTAATGAGCAATTTATAATTCTTGTTCAGCACATACTGAACAACGGCCAGTACAACGCCTGGTACAACGGCCGTCTTTATTTTTTTATTTTTTCATTGCTCTATCGCTAAGTAATTGCGTGCAAGAATGCCCGAAGAATCCCATATGAAACGGTCTTCAGAAGAGACTTCGAAAGCTTTGATATAACAATATAAACAGATCAAGGGACAATGCTCATTCTTAACAGGGCGGACACGATATGGGTATATTATGCTATTGAAAGTCGGTTATTCTAGAAATTACATCATTTCGAAACTTGATTTCGGAACACGTCAACAATTTTAAACTCACAAAGCCTTGAACAATAATTACATATCAGGGAATTCCGATAACGTGTCCGTCGCTGTTTGCGGTAACAAATCAGTTGTCGAAACTGTTCATTTCTAATTTTTCTCCAGGTCTCTATATAAAAGGTGATGCAGGTGTATTTAATCTGCTTGTATTTTATATCTCATTCTACTTACACTACGGGGACTTCACAACATCCATGTAAGTGTTATATTAGAAACAAAAATAAAAATACTATTTATTTAATTTTTACGCGCTAATTTACTTACTTCGTTCCATATTTACAAGTTAATGCATATCAATATCATTTAATGATAATTATAAAATGCTATATTTCAGTGTTTCCCAACTTTTTTTTAACCATGTGTCACCTAGATCTTTCTAAAATTCTGACGCCCCTATGTAATATATATAGGCCTACATTTTTTTAATATTAAAAAAATTAATTATTCCCTAAATGAACCTTAATTACAACTTTCAAATTGCCTCCATGAACAAATTAAATGTCCCCCATGTGGGGCGTGGGTCCCACGTCGGGGAAACACTGCTGTATATATATTCTATAGACATATTGGTGTATGGCTCAGAAACACGGACAATGAACTAACAACAAGAAGACAGAAATGATGTATTTGAGATGTTGATATATATATATATATATATATATATATATATATATATATATATATATATATATATATATATTATATATATATATATATATATATATATATATATATATATATATAAGAATAGGGAAAACTTCATAGAAAGAGAAGAAAACGAACAAAGGGGATCACTTTGTGCCATCCGCTAATGAAAATCACGAAAAAGGTCAAAAGAGTCATATTAAAGGACTGATTTTCAAGTAGCCAACTGGTCGTATTTCGAGATGGTCAAGTTTTAATGTGGTATGGGGAGAGCTGTAGCCTAGTTTATAGTAAGCTTCTTACTATCACCAAGTTACAGTATGCCACGTTCGAACCACGTCCGGACACACAAATATCCGGGTTGAAGCTATAAATGAGTACCTGACGCTAAATAATGTGCTGCCATAGGACCTAACTTACTCGACCCCGAATGTTTTATTTCAATCATTTTCTGCTTCATTGTTCTCCCTCGCGACTCTTGGGGACTACCTTGTTCATATTTAAGCCGTGACCCTCAGTAATATAACACTTATTGCCTAATGAGAAATCAAGTCTTCTAAAACGTTTTAAAACGACTCATTTTATTATTCCTTCATATCGATTGGTTAAATTATAATCACAGTGATCATTGAAAATTGCGATAAAGTCAAATTAAGAATTCAGAAGACGTGTTTTCCCATTAAACAGTAGATCTTGTATACGATTATCAATCATTTTGCTCTTCCCTTACATTATGATTGCTTGTCTGTAGCATTCATTCTCTGTTGCCACTTTTGAGGTAAGTATTTTTAATTTACTTTTAACTTACTTGCTACCATATCTTTTCCTTTGTCCCATCTCACTTTCTTCTGTCTACTTTCTCCTCCCTACTTACTAACATTTCCCCATACGTTTTCCTCACCTGTCATGCTTCCACATCTTTGCTTCCTCCATTACCTATCTGTAATTGTCCTCCTCTCCTCCTTATTATAATCCTATTTGTCTCCATGTAAGATTTGTTTTATTTAGGTCGTTTGTTTGACCTGATAAAGGCTTTATAGTCGATACGTCGTCTGTCCCTGTATCTCGTTGTCAAGTGTTTTATTTTGGTAACACACCTACCTATTTTTGCATATCTTGGCTTTTGTATTATCGCCAATGCTATTTGGAATAGCCATCGATTGGATCATGCGTAAAACTATTCAAGATTTTTAAAAAGCGGGAATTCAATGGCTCAAAACAACACTTTAACTCACCTTGTTTTTGCGGTTGAAATCGTAATCTTAAAACTCTACTCATCAACAAATACAAGATATGGCGCAACTACAGATTAACTCTTCACTGTGACCTTTGCTCTAGTTTCGAGGTATTACCTAACCTTTGCAGTGTGATTGCAGAAGTTGTAATTAAAATTAATGTATGTTACTTGAAACGGAATACTAATTTGACATTATCATTTAGATTAGGGAGGGGGGATAAAGATTAGGATCAGACATAAATTAAAAAATTCATTAGTTATAAAAGTTATAATTATAAATGCTGTTGATATCGTTTGCGTCGTGAGATGTGACGTCACGGCATCAATTTAATTTCATTGGTGTTACACGGAAATCCGTGACGTCTCCTAGTTAAAAATGTAAGCAGTGTGTACTATTTATAGCACAGTGAAGAGTTGATCCGTAGTTTTACCCAATATAACCAACAAAATATGCACACTGACAGATCAATTTGGCCTCTAGATCAACACATCAAATAAAACATCATGGAACTTACCAGTTCAACAAATAACAGCTCAGAACTCAGAAAACAATCAAATACTGGAAAAAGTCACCAACTTCAATTACTTGGACAGCTGCTTGTTGACGGAGACTCACTGGAAGAAATAAATACACACATAGCAGTTGCGTAGCACATCGTCAACTAACAACTGCAGGCAGTAGACTGCAACACATGGAGAATTAAAACCTTTGCCCTATGTGCCGCTTGTGGCGGGAAAGGAACAGGTAGTTAATGAGTTTGCCTCTCTTCTGGAGAGGCGTGCTCCTTTCAACCAGCGGACAAAGTCCAATTAGGTTATATCAGGACACACTACCATAAAATATTAGAGGTAACAAAGACCCCATCGATATTATTTCTAAGGGAAAGGAACAAAATGATATAATTACATTTTATAGGGATTTCCCGTTTAAGAAATGATGTGTATCTAAAAATAGACTTAGGATATGTGTTTTTTTTCGCAAGCTATTTGTGTGAAAGTTGAACAGTTTGTACGGGTTTTGGTGGCGGATAATTTATCTGTCGATAACGAAGCGCTATGAAAGTCGTCAAAAAGGAACAACAATATCATGAAACTAGAAGAGATTGAAACTATTTGGACATGGCATGAGAATGTAGACTCGTGTTAACTGCAGAGGCAGTCATCACTTGTGTGTGTCATGTGACGTATTCCTTCCAGAACGTTGTCTTCCCAATGAACTCTCTGAACCTCTCTCTGTCTTGGGCGATGTGGCTTGCATTTTCTAGCGATGTATTCATGTTTTCTTTAATGTCATCAGTCCATCGTCTTCTTGGTCTGCCCTTCTCCTCTTCCCAGGTACTCTTCCCTCCATTATTTGTCTTTCTAAACAGTTAGGTCTCTTTATATGACCAAACAGCCGTAGTTTTCTTTTTGTTATTGTGTTTAGTAACCAACACTCTGGAATATTCAGTGTGTTTATAATATCAGAGTTTCTGATCTTATCCTTCCATGATATTCTAAGTATCTTTCTGTAGCATTTCAGCTCGAAGGCGTTGATCTTCTTTGCTGCTGTTTTACTTAGAGTCCATGTTTCACAGCCGTATGTTGCAACCGGAAAAATAAAAGTTCGTAACATTAGCACTTTCGTTTCTATTTTGTTGTTTTTCCATATGTTTTTCAGCCGTGTTATTTTGCAATATGCCATTGCCAATCTCTTCCTTATTTCTGCCATGCAGTCTCCTGCACCGTTGATGTTTGCTCCTAAGTATTCAAATTTATCCACACATTCTATCTCGGTATTGTCAATTCTGATTTTTGGTTGTTGTGTTGTTATATCTGTTGACATGATTTTTGTTTTCTGCGTGTTTAAATACAAATTTTGTGCTTCGCTATATTTCTTTGTGTTCTTGATTAGTTGTTCCAATCCCTTTATATCGTTTGAAAGAAGTACTGTGTCGTCTGCGTAGCGTAGTTCCGGGATTAGGAATCCCACCTAGTTAATCCATTGGAAATTTCTAGGCACAATATTCCCGTAGGTTGCCATTACTTTCGGGAAGGAACAACCGTTATTCGAGCACCGTAAAGAGAACACATTCGTTCTAGTCGGCCATTTTGGCGGAAGCCCTCACTTGAGAAGCCATCACTTGAACACATGAAAATCAGAATTGCTGCTGTTCTGATGAGAATTGCTTTATTGATAACTGTTTTAATGTTAATTGTATTAAAGATACTCGTTTTGATGTTAGTTTTTTAATGAATATCAGCTTTGATGATAATTATTTAAATAATACTTTTTTATGATAGTTTTATTGATAGTTGTTTTACTAATAACTGTTTTTATTATAGTTGTTTTATTGATAGATGTTTAAATAACAGCTGTTTTATTGTATTTGTTTTATTGATTGTTGTTTCAATAATGGATCTTTTAATAATATTTAGATAATAGTTGCTTTATTGATAGCTGTTTCAATAATTGTTATTGTGTTGATAGTTGTTTTACTTATAGTTGCTTTAATAATGGCTGTTCTGGCGATTATTAATAGCTGTTTTGATGATAGCTGTTTTAATTATATCAGTTTTGATGGAAGCTGTTTTAATTATATTAGTTTTGATGCGTCTGTGCAGCAATCGGGTCTGATCTAGTTCAGATTACAAAGAATAGACTAATGTCTTCTGTCCATGCATGTCCTGATAGGTTGACAGCCTGTCATCTGTGAAAAAGTTATTGTCACTGTTTGTCGTGTCTCGATTTCTTGCCTTTTTCCTTTATCAAATGGTCTCCGTGAATGACGGAGAGATGCAGCCCCAAGAGCATTGTTCGTTTGTCTATCTATAGTATACTTCTAGGTGGCAGGAAATGATCGATGTACATCAATGCAAATCGGTCAACATATCTGAAGGAAAAATGAGGAACTAGTTGGCCCACACGTATATGCTGCACTCCTATCATGACATGAGAACCCTGAGGACACTGCCACACTGGAATGCCTCCCTTTGAGGAATTAACGTGCATTCATAAACTGCCTTAACACAACCATGTCGTGAGAGAGGAAATCGTATGCTTTTGAATCTTTTGAACAGTTTTAAGTTATCCTTATTAACGACTACAATTGCATACGCCTAATGATCACAACTCATCCGCATTTATAAAGAACATGGAAAGTATATTCACCTAAAACGGATCTCTTAATGTTCGTGTATCGTTTACCCCATTAAATGTATATGTCAACTCTTAACTGCTCGGTGTTTATTGAAATACGAGCGCCTCCGACACATGAGTAATGTCATGAGTGGATACAGTGAAAGAATATTGTGACACAAATTTTAAAATCTCATTGAGTATAAATGCTTCTGCTGCAATACATTTGATGAGATCCCCTGGGGATTCGGCTAGTCCTTCTAGTCGAATGACTTCACGCCACTATTCGTGGCCTTTCTCTTTCCTGTAAGTTCCAGAACAATGTCTGTCTTACAATACTTTCTTCTGATCTTATTATTGTTTGTTAGCGTATCCTATTCAGGACGTAGCCTTCAACCCATCATTTTTGGCTGTAGTGATTTTCTATTTCCAATTTCCTCTTATTATATGCCCTATAAATCTCCAGTTATGTATATTAAGTTTTATCTATATTAATATCTGTTAAGTTCTTTCTATGAGTTTCTCGTTAATGGCCTTATCATTCCACTTCAAACGTGGATGTCATATTTTCACAAATAATTACACTTGTCAACACATTTTCAAAAAGAAATGTGTACCAGACTTTTAAAGTCGTATTTAATACATAATTTCTTAGCAAATGTGGCTTGCTGATTTAATTTATCATAATGAAATTTCCAACTTGGCTCTGTTTTTTTAGTGATGAATTTTAATTTTAGCAATACAGATTTCATGTATACTTGTTTAATCTCTTTGATGAACAGTTACTCTTTACACTTTAGCATTATAAAAATTATTATTACAAATTCAATTAAGTGATATTCCACTATAAAATGTTATTACTCGTATAACAAATATAAAACACTATTTAGAGTTCACATATAATGTGCACATAAAAGGCACATTTTAACCCTTACTGTCATTATTCAGTCTATGTTCGAGCTCTCTTTGCTTGCTTCTTGTGGTCAATCGGTGATGTATCTCATGTCATAGACCAACAGTAATCAGCAAGCATTTAAGGGCTCCAATTGCCTTAATAAATTGTCTCCATTGCAGCAATGTCTTTGTGAAATTGTTCACCATGTTCATCACTGACCGCTCCGACACTTGACATTAAAAAATTCAGGTTTTAATTTTTTAATCCAGAAAATGAATTTTTAAAGACATGTCGCAGCTTAAACTCTTATACTTCAGAAGGAGATTTTCTATAATTTCTTTGTAATTATCAGATCTGTTGTTTCCAAGAAAATTGTCCATGGCAGACTTAAATGTTAGATATGCTTCTTTTTTCTTTCCATACAACAAGCAAAGAAACTCATCATCACGAGGACGTTTTCGAATTTGCGGACCAACAAATAATCCCTCTCATATTTTAAATTCACTCAGTCTAGGAAATTTTCTGAACAAGTATTTTAAAACATTACCAGCTTTATCCATTGCCTTGATAAAGTTGTTCATGAGACCCAGCTTAATGTGCAAGGGTAGCAACAAATTCTTGTTACTGTCAACAAGTGCTGGGTTCTCCACGTTCTTAGTGCCACGCTGTAATGGCTGCCTGATTGGCTAATGTCTTCTGATGTAATGGTCACTTCTTGCACGACTATCCCACTCACAGAGAAAGCAACTGTACTTGGTGTATCTACCCTATAGTCCATATATACACACACACACACACACACACACACACACATATATATATATATATATATATATATATATATATATATATATATATATATATATATATATATATATATATATATATATATATATATATATATATATATATATATACACGGAATTTAAAAGTATAAAAGTTGCATATATCTAATAAAAACTTGAGCAAATGTACATTTTTAAATATCATTTTCGTATTCAGCACCTCAAAATTAATAAACATCAACTTTCTTCATTACTAGTAGAATTTTGATGTTGATCAGTGTTATTTATCTTTTCAACAGAAATATGAGCATCAGCAGCATCACAGGAGCTTTCAATGAAAGCAGCCATACTCCGATGGAAATTGATGGAATTAGCATAAGTAGGTCCAGATTTAGTCCACTTAATGGCAGATTGCCCAATGATAGAAGAAGTAGTAACGACAGTCTTAAGTTTGGTGAGATGGGCATCACAGCCGCAATTGTCAACCGTTCAGCTGCAGATGAAAGAAATGGTCTTCCTGGATCTCTGGAGGACAGTTGTGAAACTGTTATCCGTCAAGGCTCAGAAACACAAACCTTCAAACTGAAATCGAACACTTTAAGTAATAACGGAATTAAAAACAGGCCAAACAACAACTTAAAAAGCGACATCATAGCCACCGTAACAATTGGACCAGCAAAGAATGCCGCTGAAGAGGGTTGTGGTCAAAGACCTGCCTGTAGCAGCGGCCCCCAAATAGCTATTCCAGAAATTCCTATTACCCCTTATCCACCCCCACATGAATTCCAAATTTATGTCAGAAACTTGAATAGTAAGACCGGTGCTTTCACTGTTAAGAAAAGAACTAAAGTCTATGAGCTGATGGTTATGATTAAAGACAGATTTGGAATTCCTCCTGACCAACAGGTTCTTACTTATGCAGGACGTACATTGCAACAAGGAGAGAATCTTGGCCATTACGACATTAAAAGTGAATCCACCATCTTTCTTACAGCGCGCCTGCGTGGAGGCAGGATGTGATGCCAGTGAAGATGAAAGAGAATCACGATATTATTTTTAGTTTGTATACATATTAAAATTGCTCCATGAAATAAACATTGAATATTCTATCTTGTGGATTCTTTTAAATTATTTTTTAATAGGTTGATTACGGAAGTTCATGCACTCCCCATATTGCAATTTTAATTTTAGGCTTTATTACATATAGTTTCCGTTACGTGGTGATTTAAAAAAAAACACGGAGCGTCTGCTACCGATCATTCTATCTGCGTGCAATGCACTGAGAATCCCCCCCCCCTCCAACCAAGGCTCTTCCAGAGAAGAGGGAGGGGGCCTCTCAGTACGTTGCGAGCAGATCGACGGATGCTGTGTTTTATGCGCCTTTAACGAAAGTTCGTTTCCTTTAATAATGTATGATTCATTTCGTGTAAAAAATCGATACAATAGACCGTAGTACCCAAAAATCTTAGCATTATTATTTGTTTAAGCTAAACAAAAACGTTATTACAGTCGCTCTGACAGTAGAAGATCGATTAATAGGTAACAATATGCATCCACTGTAGATATTATTTTGTGTTCTGAGAACATTCTCAGTTTGTTTTGCTTCTTCAATATCCTTCTAGTTTTTGCATTTCCAGAGAAGAGGAATTTTCTATGGCCTATAGTCCTGACCAACTAATCAACTGTTATGTAACCGTGGACAGTTGCCGTTCTATCGTGTTAAGTTGTGTCATTGCCTAATGCATTTTGTCCACAACGTTGATTTGTTAGTGTATTCCTGTGCGTTTACAGTAATTAGCAAAACTCCATTACATTATTCTCAATTTTGACCTGCAGAAGATTGTGTTTCCCCACTTGCGACGGGTATGAAGATGAATCATAAACTTAATAATAATAAAGTCCATAACCGGTCAGGGTTGTAGGCAGTGCTGTAGTCATTCGTCCGTTTTAGTGTGTAAATTTCATTTTTTTGAACGGGAAATTGAATACATTTTTGTGAAAAATCGTCAAGGGAGGGACGTTTACCGACCAAAAGGTCGGAAAAAACGTGTTCCAGGTACTAAAAGTCATGTTCGGATTTGCTAAGGAGGGGCGGGGTTTCAACCTCCTCCCCTCCCCCTCTTTATCCTCGACCTGGTCGCAGGGGTGCCACATTGAGAAATTCGATGCAGAAAGACCTCCACGCATCTCTATACTCTACCATCCAGATCAGTTTTGAAACTCCACACTCTGTCCAATATCTGACATTATCCAGCCACGTCTACTTCTGAACTCCTCGTCTTTTTTTCACCCTCAACCGTACCTTTAAGAACATCTTTTGTAATCAAGCAATGTATCATTACGTGCCACTGGAATTTATGAAGTTTCAGGATTGTTGACAGTGGTTCTTGTTGATTCGCTAATATTGTTTCCATTACAAGTTAATGATTTTAGCAAATAGTTCTCTGTTTGGCAACATAGATGTAGTTATCTAGAAGAGTTCTGAGAGTACAATAAACGGTTAGAAACACTATCGCGGACGTGTTGAAAAAGTCAAATATTAGGCTTCTTAAAAATATCAGAAACAGATAAAACAATTTTACACATTATGAGACAAGTTGGAGAACATAGATACAACATGCAATATACACAGGGAAATGTACCTGTAGGTATGGAACCAAAACTCCTGAACACATACTTCAGAATTGCCCAACATACAAAGAGAAGAGCCAATAGATCTGGTCCAGGGATACAGATTTGAAGCAAACGCTACGTGGCAGCCGCTCTGACCTGGAGAAGACATTGGACTTCGCCCTGACGACCGATAAAACAATATAACATGACCGCAGATGCTGAAAACAGAAGAAGAAGAACAGGCAAAACAGCGTGGGGAAAAAAATAGTTTAACATTCGTGGCATTCAACATCGATCCTAATACAATATAACAGAAACTGAAATTGAGATCAACGATCATCTACGAGTCGGCACGTTACCTGATGATGGTGAATGTTACAAGATAGTAAAGTTTACTGTATTGTCACTATTTTTGTGTACTTCAATGTTTAAGAATTTTTTTACTGTGCTCACAAATTGTATCCATGTATATTTATGTCCATGTCATGTTATGTCGATGCCATATCATGTTCATGTCATGTTAATTAACTTTAATATAGTTTTATTTGATTTTTGGTTAAATCTTTTAGGCTCTTTTTACAAATAAATGTTGCTGATAAATGTATGCTTAACTTTTGTTGTTAATGGTGTTGCTGATGCTGTTTTTGTAATTGATGTTGTTATTGTTGTTGCTTGTTTTTCTTCTGCTGTTGTTGTTTATGTTGTTCTACTGCTGTTATTGTTGATATTGGTGATGTTGCTACTGTTGCTGTTGTTCCTGATGCTACTGTTGTTGTTGACGTTGTTATTATTGTGGTTTTTTCCTGTTGCTGATGTTGGTGATGTTATTATTACTACTATTGTTGATATTGTTCGTTGTTTTCTTTGTTAGTATTGCTGTTACTTCTGTTGTTGCTGTTGTTATCCGAGCTGATATTGTTATTGCTGTTGTTCATTGAGTGTGGATGGAGACTTGATTTCTCTTCTATATATTTATCCAGTTCAAGACATTAGCCTCTGCCACAATCTCTATAGCAAGCTGCGTATAATCACAGGAAGCTCGTCATTCTTCTTTTTAATGGCCTTCCCTACACCGGGAACTGTGAAGAAATAAGTACACGCATATTATAAAATCCTTGTATATAATCATATCACATTCTCTGGAATTATTCCTGACTCCGTACTTTAGATCCTACTTTAAAAAAGGCACAACTCTTTGCATTTTCTGTTCTTCTATCAACGTCAGAAGAACAACTACATCAACATATAAAAAGACTCCAAACAACATGTAGGGACTTTAACATGAAATAAAAACAGAAAAAAACGGAAGTAATATCAATCGCAAAAACATAAAGAAACACTATTTTATTCGATGACCAACAACTGACAAAGGTGAAAGAATTCACTTAACTTGAAAGTATTATATCATCAAATGTCAAAGAAACCCAACTTACAAGCAGCATTGCATACAAGATCTTAGACAGATGTCTACTATTTTCATAAACACAAAATTTGAACACGAACACCAAAACTGCGCTATATAAAATGTTCGAGCATCATACCATCACTATGCTACGAATGTCAAACGTGAACACAAACAACAAAAGAAAATTTGTTACAACAGAAATTACTTATCTACGTAGAGTTCTTGTAGTAACAATAAGCGACAGAGTCAGAAGTGAAAATACCTGGAAGACTAGCCAACAATGCCAAACTTGGATTACATAAGAAGACAACAGATTAAATGGTTCCAGACTACCATTATATAGTTCCTCTCAAAAGATCACTGCTATACATACTTCTTCTTCTTTCGTTCACTTGAAACATGTCTATATCTGTAATTCTGTCTCCTGAACAAAACTCACTATCTTTTGTAGTTCATACAGTTTCCCATAGAGCGTTGATTCTAGTGTTGTTTTCTCTGGCCAATATGTCTACCTTAGCGTTTCATACTCAGAACACTCTTGAAGTACATGTTTGGCACCCTGTGCTGCCTGTCCACATGTACACATGGCCGTGTTGTCTATCTTGAATTTTGTGTACATGTGACTGCGGTGTCGGTTGTGTCCCGTTCTGAGGCGTAGAATTACACCTTGTTCTGATCTGTTCATAATATAAAAGTCATCGTGTGCTGGTGTTTATGGCTTTCTTATTGACTTGATCATCTGGGTTTTTTTTCTGATGGTAGGTGATTGGTATATCTGGTTTGTCTTCGACACCAACTTCCTTATCCAGTTGGTCTGCTTTTCCATTGCCTGGTGTTCCAGAGTGAGAGGATATCCACTGCATAATTAACCTATACTGTTAAAACAGTTCATTAAGTAGTTTTTGTAAGTCTGTTAGTTTTCCAGACTGGAGAGCTTGAAGCACTGACCTTGCATCTGTCAGGAATACCACGGGCTTTGTGCCATGGTTGGAGTTCCAAAGTTTTTCAGCTGCCACGCTAATTTCCTGGATTGCTGCATCACAATTATTGCAGAATTTCCATGTTGGTGTCCAGATCGTATCTCTACTAGTGTGGATATTCTATGTATACATACACCTGAATCTCCATTCCTCACTGCATTCTGTGCTGACCCATCTATGTATACTCTGACCCATAGCTCTTGTGGATATTCATCGTCCATGAAACTGAGGGTGACTGTCCTGTAGCAGCACACAGTTCTGTTCGATCTTGTATAATATTCCTTTCACTTGGGACTCAATGTATATTATTTTTTTTATTATTACTTTATATTACTGAATGTCCATAATGGCATTGGTAGCACAGTGTTGGCATAATAATCGATTCGAGTAGAGTTATTTTGGTATTTTAGTAAATATTGTTTGTTTCTGAAGTTTGGTGTCATTTTGCCCTATGGCTTCATATGTTTTACTACGCCTGTTATGTATTTCTTTCCTGCTCTTGCTTGCTGCCTGTTGTTATATTGCTTCCTAGGTATGTGCATTCAGTTAATTATTTACGTCTGTGATTTGCAAAATATATATATATATATATATATATATATATATATATATATATAAGAGAATGGTGGCCTGTCCATATGTTCGATATAGGCGCCTAGACCATTTCCCCATTCCCGATACAAGTTTACTCAAGCACTAAGTAGGACCCTGACGTCTTTCAAAATACATTTTTACAGTGTAAAACAAGTTTACTTTTCATATGTTAAAATCAGTCCGTAAATGTTATCTAATTATAGGTTATCGATAACACGATAGACACCATGTAAGGATTTCTAGTTAACATTTTACCTTTCGTTACTGACAGTTACTGTGGAAAGGCGAAATGCCACGTCGCAATATGCTATTCTTGATTCTTGATTAGAAACTGGCTTCACAGCACGCGGGAGATTCCCATAAGTGCTCCGCCCTCCGCTCCAGCAGCCATCCCAGTGTATGTAGACTCATAGTTCCCGTCAGGTGTTGATTGTGTGATCTTCGGGACTTTCCAAAAAATTTACTTTTCCTCCCCTCACCCCTGAATACTCCCATTTCTAACATTCTCTGTATGTGTACGTTCTCAACCTCATTGACATCATCTGCATCTTGAAATGAATTTATTACTGCCTTTATTAAATCTGCTTTATCTCTTCTCAGCAATGTGCCGTCTATCGCCGCATTGCCTGCCAGTAAGTCGGCTCTCTCGTTTCCTCTGACCCCAGCATGACCAGGGCAGAATATCCATGTAATGCTTTGGACAACTGAGTTGTTCAATAAGTCCCACCATTCTTTTCTTAGCATGAACTTTTCTATCTTGCGCAACATGCTTTGAGAGTCTGTGAGTATTACCGCGTGTGTTGATGTATCAGTTATCAACCAATTAAAAGCTTCTGTAACTCCCTCTATCTCCATCCTCATGCTCGATGTGACAGTAGAATATGCTGAAGATTTCTCAACCAACTTCACGCCATTTCTGTAGGCAACAAAACCCCAACCGTTTATTTGTGTTTCTGCTAACAGAGCCATCTGTGTATATAATTATGTCTTGTGGTTTCGAGTGTAGTTGGGCGAGTTCTTGCACTGTATCCTGAGCCCTGACTGCCGTTCATTTTCGACACGCTTTATCTAGTTGTATTATTACTTTAGTCAGTGATTTCTTCTCAGTGTCTACCTCCACCCATTCACTGCCCTTTCCTATTTCTTCCAATTCACATACTATTCGCAGTGTGTCTTCAGCCTCTGTCATCCATGATCTGCCACGCTTGATTCGTTTTCCTTTTGACTCATCTAGATCTAGACGATGGTGTAATGGGTGGTGGTTGTATTCTGACACTTTAAGGTACGACTTAACTTGTGCTACCTGATGTCGGACTCTAATGCTGGGGAGATCAAGCAGAAATCTCATAGAAGAGATGGGTGTATCTCTAGTACACTCCAGTACCGCTCTCATTGCCTCATTTTGAAATGAGATGCGTCCTGTTGTCTACGTCTGTTTCAGCGGGCAATATGCTATGTTGATGTTCACGTTTAATACATTTAATGTTTACGCTGTTTTAACTTCTAACATAGTTGCCATTTATTCCATGCCTTTTGCTAATGAACATTTCTAAATTCTATGATTTAATTGCCTATAAGGCAATCTAAGTGTGGTTCAGCATTGTGATGATCTGTTTTATTAAAACTATTTTCTTTTAAACAATTTAATTTTTAACAAGCTAATTAAATTGCAGTTTCCTATTTACAAGTTCATACATATAATTCAATTTAACATAAAAATTATAAAAAGTTCCATATATTCTATATTAATGTATGGCTTAGAAACACGGACAATGAACAAACAGCTAGAAGACAGAAATAATGATTTTCAGATGTTGATATATAGAAGAATAGGGGAAACTTCATGGAAAGAGAAGAAAACAAACAAACGGGATGGGATCACTGTGTGTCAACGGACAATGGAAATCACGGATAATTTTTTGGGCTGTTGTGATTTTCTAGGCTATATAAATAATTTTGTAGTTTGCCATGGCCTTCTGAATTTTCCGATGTACACTTGCCTGTGGTGGGGAAAAAGTAATGTAACATTATACTTCGGGGCGGACACGATATGGGTATATTATGCTATTGAAAGTCGGTTATTCTAGAACTTACATCATTTCGAAACTTGATTTCGGAACACGTCAACAATTTTAACGTCACAAGCATTGAACAATAATTGACATATCAGGGAATTTCCCGATAACGTGTCTGTGGCAGTTTCCAGTAACAAATCAGTTGGTGTGACTCGTCATCTCAAATTTTTCTCCAGGTCTCTATAAAATGTGATGCAGGTGTAAAAATACATAATATTTAATCTGCATGTGTGTATTTTAAATCTGATTCTACTTACTAACGCTACGGGTAAATCGCTAGAATAGACGTTCTGACACAATTACAATGGGAGGGTAAGAAAGTGTTATTTATTTTTTATTTTGTGATTATAATTTCTTGAGAAATGTTTACGGTTTTGTCATGTGGGTGGGAAGACACCCATGATTATTAAGACTGAGACAAAATTGTCCTAGCATCACCAGCAAGAGAATATATACTTGTATTATAGAACTGAGACTGAGGTTTTGTAATATTCCCTTGTACAAAACCATCGTGCAATTATCTTCCTCCATTTTTGTACTCAAATTACTACAGGTTTTCAAGATGTAGTCTAACGAACAGATTGAGTCTTGTCATACACAAATATACAAGACTTTCTTGATGACCAGTTACTGTCCTCTATTTTTAGGCCAACATTCAACTTACATGAAGATCATAATAATGATTGTTATATTTATAATGCAATTCTGAGAGTGTGTGAGTTCATCATTCATGTATCAATTATCTGGTTGTGAATTTGTACTCTCAACATCATATGTTATGTGTCCTGATATTCTTTACAAACTAACTTTTCTTAGAGTCTACATATTTACTATTGCAATATTATTGATGTGACTCTTAGGCAATCATCAACATTCAAGATTAAGGGAACGCATTGCTCTAGGCGGACCCAGGGCTAGCAGATAACCAAAATCCCAAATGTGCCTCCTCGCGGTGCACCCTGGTAACAGAAAACGGCAGCTCGAGCTGATTCTGGCCAAATCATTTGAGGATCGTGTCCGAGAATGTGGAGGTAGCAGATGGAAAGAGATTTGAATGCATAAAAGACAGACAATATATCCGACACCACCAGCAACACCACATACAGCGACACTGTCGACATACAGTGAAGCTAGTTAGTCCAGTCCAGACATTGGAGGGGCGGCCAATGAAAAAAGCATGAAAAGGTGGATGCATGGCGAAAGACAGAAAGATTTCATACTGAGTACAATGAAAAAAATGAAAGGACAGAACAGCGCTAGAGGGCAGCGCCAACTGCAAATGGGAAGTGAAAACGATTAAGGAAATATGAACTACAAGCACTGTTAGCTCGTGGCGAGCTTCTAGTTACTTGATTTCCTTATAGGCAAAGACCCATACCCAATAATGGGCGTCTAGCAAAGCAAAAAGACCTGGCCTAACTCTAATGTCGAGTCTACCAGAAACATGCTCGGAAAGAGAAAGGGTGCCGTAACCGATAGACTCAGGCAAGAAAGGGATAAAGATGGCAATCCTGGCCCAACTCTACTGTCAAGCTTTCCTACACCGGAAATACACTTGCAGAGAGAAAGGGTTCCGTGCCCGATGGGCTCAGGAACAAAAGAGACAACGAGTTTAGCCCTGGCCCAACACTACTGTCAGATTTTCCTATACCGGAAATACACCTGCCGAGAGAAAGGGTTCAGTACCTGATGGGCTCAGGCGCTATTGGGACAATGTCGCTCAGCTCGAGAACGCCTTGCTCTCAAATGCGTGGTGTGAGACTCGAACTTGGACAAGGGGTTCACGATGTCAGTGAATGACACCTCGGCTAAGAGGGCGAAAGAGCCGGGGTCCAACTCTTCTGTTGAGTTCTTCCTCTTAAGGAAACAGGCTTAAAGATGAGAAACGGTTCAGTACCCGATGGGCACAGGCACAGTACGTCCAATTACACGAGGCAAGTTCATAGACAGTGGAACACCTCGTGCGAGACAGACGTGAGCAAAAATCGTCTGGGCGAAGAGTCACCACACACACGCTTGCCTGGCGACAGATGGGGAGGCTGTCACAGGCTAGGGTAGCCCATCCGAATTGTCAAGGCATGCCGAAATCGGATGTGCTAGGCCTACAAGGCGCATAACGGTGGCACAACGTAATCACGCTCCCGGCTGAAATCACACGGATGTCCGTGCTGGTTACAATAGAGCAAACGAAAGGGGAAAAAACCCATTCTAGATCACTTTCAATTTTCAATTTCTGAATATGAAATATATAATTTCAAGATGCATGATTCTAGATAATTGTAACTTTTAAATTAATGATTTAACATTATTCATTTTTAATTGTTAAAGTTACATGTTGTTAATGTCTAATGTGCTTACGTATTCAGTGTTTCAATAACTATCTTCCATAGTTAGTAACTTAGTGATTGTGTTACTGTGTGTTACTCTCTTATGTACCTAGCTATTCTGTGTTTCTGTAACACGGTGCTACTGTCTTCTTTATCTAATGTATATTTTCATCATTCTTCCATTCTCTTGTGCAATTGTGTTTAATGTAGTGTTGTCATCATTAACACAACTTCACAATGTCTGCACAAATTTCAATCATATTTTATAAAATACATCCATCTCATGCAATCTGCATCTTTGCACCATCTATAGAATATGATTTCCCTTAATATCAGAGGCCATGATATTCCAGAAATTGGGTAAACAAATAACACAGACCTAATATCATGAAGTCGCACATATCTACAACACATGACTATTTCAGTCAAAGATCATAGCAAGGCATACAATCTTTGCCTACAAATAAAAGAGAACAGAATTATGCATATCAACATAGAGGTAATAGTCATTGACATCTAACAACTACAAAATGAAAACTTTAAGTCTTTAGCGTAAATTAACAATCTCAAAGGAAATTGTTCAAATGAAAGTGGTTTGAATTGGTCCTACAAAACACAGCACAGATGAAACATCTCGGAATGTTAGGCTATGACACCAGCAATAGAACAGACAATATATTCATTTGGAATGAAATAATATAGGCATGTCCTACGCATCAATCACGCACAAAAATACAAAATAACACAGTAATTTATACAGAACTGAACATAGAAGATTAATTAATTGTTAGTGAAAAGGTTCCAGGAAAGAGATGAACGCGGAATAATGTAATACATTACTAGATATTGAAGTCTGACAATGGTGGAGTATTGACTATTTAAAGAGAACATATTTACTAACAACGATCAACACAAACACGTCACGTACAAATATGGAATGCATCTACAAAAAATCTGCCGTGGTGTGGTTTCAATATTTAATAGGACTGACTACACCCGATGATGCATTATCTTATTACTCTCATTAACACACAGTGATAAATACTACATAAAGTACGCGGGTAACAATAGAAGCCTAAATATCAATGTAAACAAGAATTAAATTGCAATAAATAAAAGAACAAGGACTTCTATTTAATAATAAACATTTTTTATACATTAATATTTCGGCTTTAAAAGTAAACTTTGCACTTTATGTTGTATTTATCACTGATTCCTTTGTTTACTGTCGCACTCCCCATTTCGTCACACATCCTCTGACATTTTGGTTATTACTATTAAAATACAGGCCTGTAGATAAAAAAAAGTAATTTGTGGTGTTCATAGCCCTTCCTTAGCAACTGGAAATATGTATTCTAGTACTAGGAACCTACCCAATTTGATCTTTAAAACTCCTTCATTAGTGATGTATCACAAGAAGATCCTAAAATTGCCCGTCAATTGGTTTAATTTACTGCAGAAAAAGTACTTTCGCAAAATAATTACGGTGAAATCCCCTTTTTACGGCAATCATATCTACGGCACTGTTGACACAACATTGTGAGGTCTGTAGACTTTCTGTCATGTTTCTATATAAATCCATCAGCTGACAACTTTTCGCATTATTTTATTGCATTTCATTCTTATTTCATATACAATATTTATACAAATAATCATGTAATTCCGTCGTATATTTCCATTACTGAACTCAAGAAACAAACCATACATCGAATCCTAGAGTTACACAAATCGTAGTTTCTAATTAAACTTCCATTACAATATCTTAAAAATAATAATGATTGCCGCAGTGAAGCTGTACACAATTACAGATCTACTTATGTTATATGATGCTATTACAAACTTTTTGTGTACATTTTGTTTGTATGTTAGCGACATCATGTTTTCCGTGCTATGCACACCCATAGAAACCAACATGATTTTCTCTCACACAATGTGGCATCGCTAGCAACGTCATCCGCCTATATCAGCGGGAGCTAACTAAAATTTCGTATAGTTTACACTGTGAATAGATATGTGGTTTGTGCAGGAATTTTGTTTGAAAGTTGAACAGATTGCATGGGTTTTGATGTCGCATAATTAATCTGTCTTGATAACGAAGCGCTATGAAAGTCGTCAAAAAGGAACAACAATATCATGAAACTAGAAGAGATTGAAACTATTTGGACATGGCATGAGAATGTAGACTCGTGTTAACAGCAGAGGCAGTCATCACTTGAACACATGAAAATCAGAACTGCTGCTGTTCTGATGAGAATTGCTTTATTGATAACTGTTTTAATGTTAATTGTATTAAAGATATTAGGTTTGATGTTAGTTTTTTAAATAATAACAGTTTTGATGATAGTTATTTTAATAACAGTTCTTTTGATGATAGTTTTATTGATAATTGTTTTACTAATAGCTATTTTGATTACAGTTATTATATTGATAGCTGTTTTAATAACAGCAGTATTGATGCGTCTGTGCGGTAACCTGGGTCTGATCTAGTTCAGATTACAAAGAACAGACTAATGTCTTCTGTCCATGTATGTCCTAGGATTTGTTGACAGCCTGTCATCTGTGAAAAAGTCATTGTCACTGTTTGTCGTGTCTCAATTTTTTCTTTTATCAAATGGTCGCCATGAATGACGGAGAGATGCAGGCCCGAGAACATTGTACTTTTGTCTATCTTTAGTATACTTCTAGGTGGCAGGGAATGATCGGTGTGTCATCAATGCAAATTCGTCAATATATATGAAGGAAATATGAGGAACTAGTTGGCCCACACGTATATGCTGCATTCCTGGCAAGACATGACAACCCTGGAACACTACCACACTGAGAATGCCTCCCTTTGATGAATTAACATGCATTCATAAATTGCCTTAACACAACCATGTCGTGAGAGGAAGCCACATGCTTTTGAATATTTTGAACAGTTTTAATTTTTCACACGTTCACCTTATTAACGGATACAATTGCATATTCTTAATGATCACAACACATCCGCATTTAAAAAAGAAGATAAAAGTATATTCACCTAAAACGGATCTCTTAATGTTAGTTTGTCGTATACGCCATTAAATGTACGTATATGTCGACTCTTAATTGCTCGATGTTTATTGAAATACGAGCGCTTCAGACACAAGTGTAATGTCATGAGTGGATGCAGTGAAAGAATATTGTGATGCAAATTTTTAAATCTCATTGAATATAAATGCTTCTGCTGTTTACACAGTTTTGTACTTGTGTACACTTTCATATTCCGTAGAAATTAAACAGAAAATTAATTTAATAAGATTACCTGGGGATTCGGGTAGTCCTTCTAGACCAATGACTTCACGTCACTAGTCGTGACATTCCTCTTTCCCTGTGGGTTCCAGAACAATGTCTGTCTTACAATACTTTCTGCTGGTCTTCTTCTTAATGTTTGTTAGCGTAACCTATTCAGGACGTAGCCATCAACCCGGCATTTTTTAGCTGTAGTGATTTTCTATGTCAGATTTCCTTTTGTCCTATATTCTGTAGTGCTATATAACTCCTATACTAACATATGGGTGTGAGTCTTGGACAATAAACAAACTGGAAAGTGGGAAATTAGAGGCAACAGAGCTGTGGTTCTACAGAAGAATGCTGAGAATATCATGGACTGCCAGAAAAGCTCATGTAGAGGTGTTGAAAGAGTCAAATGCGAAACGGACCTTAACCAACAATATAAGAAAAAGACAATCTTCTTTTTTTGGTTACTTCATGAGACAAGCAGGTTTAGAGAACATAGTCACAACAGGCAAAATTGAAGGCAACAGAGAGATAGGGAGACAACGTGAAAAAATGTTAGACAGTTTGACAACCTGGCACGGCAAGGAAACAACAACGACTTTGATACATTATACTGTGGACAGAGAGATGTGGAGAGCCATGACCAGCCGGCATGTCACCTGATGATGATAATATGTCCTATAAATCCCCAATTCTGTATCTTTAGTTTTATCTGTATTAATATCTGTTAAGTTTCTCGCTAATGAACTTATCATTTCATTTCAAACGTGGTTGTCATATTTTGACAAATAATTGCACTAGTCAAAACATTTTCTAAAACATTGTGTACCTTACTTTTAAAATATTATTTAATTCATAATTTCTTATTGACTTTGGTATTCTGATTTGAAATATCATAATGAAATTACCTAATTGGCTCTGGTTTTTTAATGATGAATTTAAATTTTAGCAATACAAATTTCATGTATACTTGTTTAATCTCTTTGATGAACAGTTACTCTTTACACTTTAGCATTATAAAAATTATTATTACAAATTCAATTAAGTGGATATTCCACCATAAAATGTTATTATAACAAATATAAAACACTATTTAGAGTTCACATATAATGTTTCTAAAAGGCACATTTTAACCCCTGCTGTCATTATTCAGTCTATGTTCGAGTTCTCTTTGCTTGCTTCTTGTAGTCAATCGGTGATGTGTCTCATGTCATAGACCAACAGTAATCAGCAAGCATTTAAGGGCTCCAATTGCCTTGATACATTGTCTCCATTGCAGCAATGTCTTTGTGAAATTGTTCACCATGTTCATCACTGACCGCTCCGACACTTGACATTAAAAAATCAGGTTTTAATTTTTTAATCCAGAAAATGAGTTTTTAAAGACATGTCGCAGCTTAAACTCTTATACTTCAGAAGTAGATTTTCTATAATTTCTTTGTAATCATCAGATCTGTTGTTTACAAGAAAATTGTCCATGGCTGACTTAAATGTTAGACATGCTTCTTTTTCTTTCCATACAACAAGCAAAGAAATTAATCATCGCGAGGAAGTTTTCGAATTTGTGGACCAAATTACTTCTCTTAATTTAGCTTCCCTTATTCTTGGAAGTTTTAAAAATATCTTTTAAAGCATTATCAGTTTTTAGTGCCACGCTGTAATGACAGCCTGATTGGCCAGTATCATTTGATGTAATGGTCACTTCGTGCATGACGATCCCACTCCCAGAGATATAAAAAATGTACTTGGTATATCTATCCTATAGTCCAAGCACAAGAGCTACCAATTTTTGGTCCCCACATTGTGACCAATGATGATTATCGTAGTTTATACACTTCAAAAGTTGCTTAATGTTTTCAATATGACAATCAATACAAGGTAACTGCGTGAAACGTAACAACAATTAGACTTACGTTAAACACAGGTTTATATATCGTCTCAATGGGACACGACAGACTATATCTAAAACTAGTGGGTAATGGTGGGCAATGATGAGTACACACGAAATCATAAAAATTACAATACACAAATCACATTCAACGTTTCAACCAAAAGGTCTTTTTCAAGACACAAACAAAACATCAAAAGACGAATGGAAAAATTATCACAATGTCCAGCGGAAATATGGAAATTATATGCCGGAAGGTCAGAAAGTACATAAAAACGTAAATATATGTGGAAAAGAAAATAAACAAAAAGATGAGTAAATGACGGAACAAAAAGAATAAAGACAAAGACCACACCAACCCAGTACTAGACATAAGAGTGGTCGGAATTGAGTCCAAAAGGCTTGAGTGTACCCAATTAAAAAATGAGACGATTTTCTATAGCATACCTAGATCTATCATCGGTGGTGCAAGATCTGATGGCGGTGACCTGAATATCCAACGTACCATGATGACCATCTTCATGCCATCAATCACAGAACACATACTCGTGTGGCCACACACTTCAACGGCGAGGGTCATTCTTTTTTTAAAAAATAACTTAGTAAGCGGCTTTTAGCGGTTCCTAAACACAGACATTTTAACATCTGCTAGAATATTCCACTGTTGTAATCTGGATCCCAGAAGCTCCGACTTGTTCTTGGGTAAATTCTCTTACAAGATCAATCAATTCACCTTGGGTTATTACGTGTGGTTCTGTAGATACAGTTTGTTCAAATTCTGGGTCTTTTGAGGTTGATGGCTCAAAAATGTCCTATTCCTCGTCATCGGAAGCCGTTTAAAATGATTTTGGTAACTGGTAGGGCATCGTCCTGCGGTACTGGACGTATTGCAGGAGAGATGATTGGATATTGCTGAGTCCATTTTCTTCTTCTTTGATACTCCTTTCCCAATTGGAGGCACCATGCAAAAGTAGCAGTTGTTAATATAATCAGTGGGATCTCTCCAAATCATTGGAACTGCAAATTTCATGACTTGTCTTTTGCCAGCCAACTACAGTTTAAGATGTACAGCACATGTATTGCCAGCATATGTGTGGTGCCCAACTCTTATCTTGATATCTTATCCTGCAGCAAAAATACAAGTTGTACGCTTTCTATATCACTTTAGTATATTCCGTTGTTTTTTTAATAGAAATGTCACTTCGCCACATATATACCAAATTATTCGATCTATTGACATGTCCTGGGAATTTCTAACAAAAACACTTTTGAGAAAGAAAAATGCAGTACTAATAACGAAATTTAATCAGAGATAAGATATTTATAAACAAAAGTGATATAATACCAGGCAGGGTATGATTTTAAAAAACGTAATCAAATGTACATTTTTAAAATATCATTTTCGTATTCAGCACCTCAAAACTAATAAACATCAACTTTCTTCATTACTGGTAGAATTTTGATGTTGATTAGTGTTATTTATCTTTTCAACAGAATTATGAGCAGCAGCAGCAGCACAGAAGCTTTCAGTGAAAGCAGCCATTCTCCGATGGAAATTGATGGAATTAGCATAAGTAGGTCCAGATTTAGTCCACTTAATGGCAGATTGTACAATGATAGAAGAAGTAGTAACGACAGTCTTAAGTTTGGTGAGATGGGCATCACAGCCGCAATTGTCAACCGTTCAGCTGAAGATGAAAGAGATGGTCTTCCTGGATCTCTGGAGGACAGTTGTGAAACTGTTATCCGTCAAGGCTCAGAAACACAAACCTTCAAACTGAAATCGAACACTTTAAGTAATAACGGAATTAAAAACAGGCCAAACAACAACTTAAAAAGCGACATCATAGCCACCGTAACAATTGGACCAGCAAAGAATGCCGCTGAAGAGGGTTGTGGTCAAAGACCTGCCTGTGGCAGCGGCCCCCAAATAGCTATTCCAGAAACTCCTACTACCCCTAATCCACCCCCACAGGAATTCCAAATTTATGTCAGAAACTTGAATGGTAAGACCGGTGCTTTCACTGTTAAGAAAAGAACTACAGTCTATGAACTGATGGTTATGATTAAAGACAGATTTGTAATTCCTCCCGACCAACAGGTTCTTAATTATGCAGGACGTACATTGCAACAAGGAGAGAATCTTGGCCATTACGACATTAAAAGTGAATCCACCATCTTTCTTACAGCGCGCCTGCGTGGAGGCAGGATGTGATGCCAGTGAAGATGAAAGATAATCACGATATTATTTAGTTTTTATGCACATTAAAATAGATCCATAGTTAGTAGTTAGTTAGTTAGTTAGTTAGTTAGTTAGTTAGTTAGTTAGTTAGTTAGTTAGTTAGTTAGTTAGTTAGTTAGTTAGTTAGTTAGTTAGTTAGTTAGTTAGTTAGTTAGTTAGTTAGTTAGTTAGTTAGTTAGTCGTTGGATCATCGTCATTGCACTCCGGACAAGTCCATAAATGCGCAGATCTTTCCTTGAGTGTATCCGCCATTACACGTTGACTGACAGTCCCAGTACGTTGTTGATTGAAAATCATTCTTTTTCGCCCACGAAAACTCTCCTTTCTAGCGACACCACATTTCAAACCAAGTTCCTTTATTCTAATCATGGAACAAGAGTCATCGTCACTTGTACAGTCATTTGTTCGTGCGTTTTCACGTAGGGCATTCAAATAGTCTGCTCGATCCATCGCTCCACCAACAGCCGTAGTAGCAGTTTGGGCGGCCAACCTATCTGCTCTTTCAATACCCCAGACTCCCGCGTGTCCCGGCACAAAAATAAAAGTCACTGTACGCACAAAGGAATTATTCACTGCATCCAGCCACTGTTCTCGAACGTACCCCGTCTGAACTTTCACAATCATGTTCATGGAGTCGCTGAGGGTACAGGCATGCTCGCAGACAGTCTGTGTGAGCAGACCCATTGCAAAGCTATGGACACCGCCAGAATCTCCATTGTCAAGCTGCTTGTCGTCTGAACGAATGCACCACTTTCCTCTCTGATAGTCCCCCCCCCCACCTTTGAGCCGTGAAAGCCCAGGAATTGCTCCATGAAATAAACATTGAATATTCTATCTTTTGGATTCTTATAAAAAAAATATTTTTTAATAGGTTGATTACGAAAGTTCATTGCACTCCCATATTGCATTTTTAATTTTAGGCTTTATTGCATATAGTTTCCGTTACGTGGTGATTAAAAAAGCACGTCTGCTACCGATCATTCTATCTACGTGCAATGCACTGAGAATCCCCCCCCCCCTCCAACCAAGGCTCTTCCAGGAAAAAGTCTCTCAGTACGTTTCGAGCAGATCGACGGATGTTGTGTTTTATGCGCCCTTAACGAAAGTTCGTTTCCTTTAATAATGTATGATTCATTTCGTGTAAAAAAATCGACACATTAGACCGTAGTACCCAAAAGTCTTAGCAATATTATTTGTTTAAGCTAAACAAAAACGTTATTACAGTCGCTCTGACCTGTAGAAGATCGATTAATAGGTAACAATATGCATCCACTGTAGATATTATTTTGTGTTCTGAGAACATTCTCAGTTTGTTTTGCTTCTTCAATATCCTTCTAGTTTTTGCATTTCCAGAGAAGAGGAATTTTCTATGGCCTATAGTCCTGATCAACTAATCAACTGTTATGTAACCGTGGACAGTTGCCGTTCTATCGTGTTAAGTTGTGTCATTGCCTAATATATTTTGTCCACAACGTTGATTTATTAGTGTTTTCCTGTGCGTTTACAGTAATTAGCAAAACTCCATTACATTATTCTCAATTTTGACCTGCAAAAGATGTGTGTTTCCCCACTTGCGCTTGGCATGAAGATGTATCATAAACATAATAATAATAGTCCATAACAGGTCAGGGTTGTAGGCAGGACCGTAGTCATTCGTCCGTCTCAGTATGTTAATTTCATTTTTTTGAACGGGAAATTGAATACGTTTTTTGTGAAAAATCGTCAAGGGAGGGACGTTTACCGACCTTTTGGTCGGTAAAAACGTGTTCCTGGTACTAAAGTCATGTTCGGATTTGCTAAGGAGGAGAGGGGTTTCAACCTCCTCCCCTCCCCCTCTTTATACTCGACCTGATCGCAGGGGTGCCATGTTGAGAAATTTGATGCAGAAAGACCTCCACGCATCTCTATACTCTACCATCCAGATCAGTTTTGAAACTCCACACTCTGTCCAATATCTGACATTATCCCGCCATGTCTACTTCTGAACTCCTCGTCTTTTTTTCACCCTCAACCGTACCTTTAAGAACATATTTTGTAATCAAGCAATGTATCATTACGTGCCACTGGAATTTATGAAGTTTCAGGATTGTTGACAGTGGTTCTTGTTGACTCGCTAATATTGTTTCCATTACAAGTTAATGATTTTAAAAATTGTTCTCTGTTTGGCAACATAGATGTAGTTATCTAGAAGAGTGCTGAGAGTACAATGAACGGTTAGAAAAACTATCGCGGACGTGTTGAAAAAGTCAAATATTAGGCTACTTAAAAATATCAGAAACAGATAATTTTTTTTTACACATTATGAGACAAGTTGGAGAACATGCAAGATACACAGGGAAATGTACCTGTAGGTATGGAACCAAAACTCCTGAACACATACTTCAGAATTGCCCAACATACAAAGAGAAGAGCTAATAGATCTGGTCCGAGGGTACAGATTTGAAGCAAACGATATGTGGCAGCCGCTCTCACCTGGAGAAGATATTGGACTTCGCCCTGACGACCGATATGACAATATAACATGACCGCAGTAGCTGAAAACAGAAGAATAACAAGCAAAACAGCGTGGGGATAATATAGTTTAACATTCGTGACATTCAACATCGATCCTAATACAATATAACAGAAACTGAAATTGAGATCAACGATCATCTACGAATCGGCACGTTACCTGATGATGGTGAATGTTACAAGATAGTAAAGTTTACTGTATTGTCACTATTTTTGTGTACTTCAATGTTTAACAATTTTTTTACTGTGCTCACAAATTGTATCCATGTATATTTGTCCATGTCATGTTATGTCGATGCCATATCATGTTCATGTCATGTTAATTAACTTTAATATATTTTTATTTGATTTGTGGTTAAATCTTTTAGGCTCTTTTTACAAATAAATGTTGCTGATAAATGTATGCTTAACTTTTGTTGTTAATGGTGTTTCTGATGCTGTTTTTGTAATTGATGTTGTTATTGTTGTTGCTTGCTTTTCTTCTGCTGTTGTTGTTTATGTTGTTCTACTGCTGTTATTGTTGATATTGGTGTTGTTGCTACTGTTGCTGTTGTTCCTGATGCTACGGTTGTTGTTGACGTTGTTATTATTTTGGTTTTTTCCTGTTGCTGATGTTGTTAATGTTATTATTACTACTATTGTTGATATTGTTCGTTGTTTTCTTTGTTAGTATTGCTGTTACTTCTGTTGTTGCTGTTGTTATCCGAGCTGATGTTGTTATTGCTGTTGTTCATTGAGTGTGGATGGAGACTTGATTTCTCTTCTATATATTTATCCAGTTCAAGACATTAGCCTCTGCCACAATCTCTATAGCAAGCTGCGTATAATCACAGGAAGCTCGTCATTCTTCTTTTTAATGGCCTTCCCTACACCGGGAACTGTGAAGAAATAAGTACACGCATATTATAAAATCCTTGTATATAATCATATCACATTCTCTGGAATTATTCCTGACTCCGTACTTTAGATCCTACTTTTAAAAAGGCACAACTCTTTGCATTCTCTGTTCTTCTATCAACGTCAGAAGAACAACTACATCAACATATAAAAAGACTCCAAACAACATGTAGGGACTTTAACATGAAATAAAAACAGAAAAAAACGAAGTAATATCAATCACAAAAACATAAAGAAACACTATTTTATTCGATGACCAACAACTGACAAAGGTGAAAGAATTCACTTAACTTGAAAGTATTATATCATCAAATGTCAAAGAAACCCAACTTACAAGCAGCATTGCATACAAGATCTTAGACAGATGTCTACTATTTTCAAAAACACAAAATTTGAACACGAACACCAAAACTGCGCTATATAAAACGTTTGAGCATCATACCATCACTATGCTACGACTGTCAAACGTGGACACAAACAACAAAAGACAATTTGTTACAATAGACATGGCTTATCTACGTAGAGTTCTCGGAGTAACACTAAGCGACAGTCAGAAGTGAAAACATCTGGAAGACTAGCCAACAATGCCAAACTTGGATTACATCAGAAGACAACAGATTAAATGGTTCCAGACTACCATCATATAGTTCCTCTCAAAAGATCACTGCTATACATACATCTTCTTTCGTGTTCTTTCGTTCACTTGAAACATGTCTATATCTGTAATTCTGTCTCCTGAACAAAACTCACTGTCTTTTGTAGATCATACAGTGGCCCATAGAGCGTTGATTCTAGTGTTGTTTCCTCTGGCCAATATGTCTGCCTCAGCGTTTCATACTCAGAACACTCTTGAAGCACATGTTTGGCACCCTGTGCTGCCTGTCCACATGGCCGTGTTGCCTATCTTGAATTTTGTGTACATGTGACTGCGGTGTCGGTTGTGTCCCATTCTGAGGCGTAGAGTTACACCTTGTTCTGATCTGTTCATAATATAAAAGTCATCCTGTGCTGGTGTTTATGGCTATCTTATAGACTTGAACATCTGGGTTTTTTTTCCTGATGGTAGGTGATTGGTATATCTGGTTTGTCTTCGATACCAACTTCCTTATCCAGTTGGTCTGCTTTTCCATTTCCTGGCGTTCCAGAGTGAGCATAATCCACTGCATAATTAACCTATACTGTTAAAACAGTTCATTAAGTAGTTTTTGTAAGTCTGTTTTCCAGACTGGAGAGCTTGAAGCACTGACCTTGCATCTGTCAGGAATACCACGGGTTTTATGCCATGGTTGGAGTTCCACAGTTTTTCAGCTGCCACCCTAATTGCCTGGATTGCTGCATCACAATTATTGCAGAATTTCCATGTTGGTGTCCAGATCGTATCTCTACTAGTGTGGATATTCTATGTATACATACACCTGAATCTCCATTCCTCACTGCATTCTGTGCTGACCCATCTATGTATACTCTGACCCATAGCTCTTGTGGATATTCATCGTCCATGAAACTGAGGGTGACTGTCCTGTAGCAGCACACAGTTCTGTTCGATCTTGTATAATATTCCTTTCACTTGGGACTCAATGTATATTATTTTTTTTATTATTACTTTATATTACTGAATGTCCATAATGGCATTGGTAGCACAGTGTTGGCATAATAATCGATTCGAGCAGAGTTATTTTGGTATTTTAGTAAATATTGTTTGTTTCTGAAGTTTGGTGTCATTTTGCCCTATGGCGTCATATGTTTTACTACGCCTGTTATGTATTTCTTTCCTGCTCTTGCTTGCTGCCTGTTGTTATATTGCTTCCTAGGTATGTGCATTCAGTTAATTATTTACGTCTGTGATTTGCTATATATATATATATATATATATATATATATATATATATATATATATATATATATATATATATATATATATATATATATATAAGAGAATGGTGGCCTGTCCATATGTTCGCTATAGGCGCCTAGACCATTTCCCCATTCCCGATACAAGTTTACTCAAGCACTAAGTAGGACCCTGACGTCTGTCAAAATACATTTTTACAGTGTAAAACAAGTTTACTTTTCATATGTTAAAATCAGTCCGTAAATGTTATCTAATTATAGGTTATCGATAACACGATAGACACCATGTAAGGATTTCTAGTTAACATTTTACCTTTCGTTACTGACAGTTACTGTGGAAAGGCGAAATGCCACGTCGCAATATGCTATTCTTGATTCTTGATTAGAAACTGGCTTCACAGCACGCGGGAGATTCCCATAAGTGCTCCGCCCTCCGCTCCAGCAGCCATCCCAGTGTATGTAGACTCATAGTTCCCGTCAGGTGTTGATTGTGTGATCTTCGGGACTTTCCAAAAAATTTACTTTTCCTCCCCTCACCCCTGAATACTCCCATTTCTAACATTCTCTGTATGTGTACGTTCTCAACCTCATTGACATCATCTGCATCTTGAAATGAATTGATTACTGCCTTTATTAAATCTGCTTTATCTCTTCTCAGCAATGTGCCGTCTATCGCCGCATTGCCTGCCAGTAAGTTGGCTCTCACGTTTTCTCTGACCCCAGCATGACCAGGGCAGTATATCCATGTAATGCTCTGGACAAATGAGTTGTCCAATAAGTCCCACCATTCTTTTCTTAGCATGAACTTTTCTATCTTGCGCAACATGCTTTGAGAGTATGTGAGTATTACCGCGTGTGTTGATGTATCAGTTATCAACCAATTAAAAGCTTCTGTAACTCCCTCTATCTCCATCCTCATGCTCGATGTGACAGTAGAATATGCTGAAGATTTCTCAACCAACTTCACGCCATTTCTGTAGGCAACAAAACCCCAACCGTTTATTTGTGTTTCTGCTAACAGAGCCATCTGTGTATATAATTATGTCTTGTGGTTTCGAGTGTAGTTGGGCGAGTTCTTGCACTGTATCCTGAGCCCTGACTGCCGTCCATTTTCGACACGCTTTATCTAGTTGTATTATTACTTTAGTCAGTGATTTCTTCTCAGTGTCTACCTACACCCATTCACTGCCCTTTCCTATATCTTCCAATTCACATACTATTCGCAGTGTGTCTTCAGCCTCTGTCATCCATGATCTGCCACGCTTGATTCGTTTTCCTTTTGACTCATCTAGATCTAGACGATGGTGTAATGGGTGGTGGTTGTATTCTGACACTTTAAGGTACGACTTAACTTGTGCTACCTAATGTCGGACTCTAATGCTGGGGAGATCAAGCAGAAATCTCAAAGAAGAGATGGGTGTATCTCTAGTACACTCCAGTACCGCTCTCATTGCCTCATTTTGAAATGAGATGCGTCCTGTTGTCGACGTCTGTTTCAGCGTGCAATATGCTATGTTGATGTTCACGTTTAATACATTTAATGTTTACGCTGTTTTAACTTCTAACATAGTTGCCATTTATTCCATGCCTTTTGCTAATGAACATTTCTAAATTCTATGATTTAATTGCCTATAAGGCAATCTAAGTGTGGTTCATCATTGTGATGATCTGTTTTATTAAAACTATTTTATTTTAAACTATTTAATTTTTTTAACAAGCTAATTAAATTGCAGTTTCCTATTTACTAGTTCATACATATAATTCAATTTAACATGAAAATTATAAAAAGTTCCATATATTCTATATTAATGTATGGCTCAGAAACACGAACAATGAACAAACAGCTAGAAGACAGAAATAATGATTTTCAGATGTTGATATATAGAAGAATAGGGAAAACTTCATGGAAAGAGAAGAAAACAAACAAACGGGATGGGATCACTGTGTGTCAACGGACAATGGAAATCACGGATAATTTTTTGGGCTGTTGTGATTTTCTAGGCTATATAAATAATTTTGTAGTTTGCCATGGCCTTCTGAATTTTCCGGATGTACACTTGCCTGTGGTGGGGAAAAAGTAATGTAACATTATAGATCAGGGCGGACACGATATGGGTATATTATGCTATTGAAAGTCGGTTATTCTAGAACTTACATCATTTCGAAACTTGATTTCGGAACACGTCAACAATTTTAACGTCACAAGCATTGAACAATAATTTACATATCAGGGAATTTCCCGATAACGTGTCTGTGGCAGTTTCCAGTAACAAATCAGTTCGTGTGACTCGTCATCTCAAATTTTTCTCCAGGTCTCTATAAAATGTGATGCAGGTGTAGGAATACATAATATTTAATCTGCGTGTGTGTATTTTAAATCTGATTCTACTTACTAACGCTACGGGTAAATCGCTAGAATAGACGTTCTGACACAATTACAATGGGAGGGTAAGAAAGTGTTATTTATTTTTTATTTTGTCATTATAATTTCTTGAGAAATGTTTATGGTTTTGTCATGTGGGTGGGAAGACACCCATGTTTTTGGTGCCTTCAATCATATTCAGACTGAGACAAAATTGTCCTAGCATCACCAGCAAGAGAAAATATACTTGTATTATAGAACTGAGACTGAGGTTAGTAATATTCCCTTGTACAAAACCATCGTGCAATTATCTTCTTCCATTTTTGTACTCAAATGACTACAGGTTTTCAAGATGTAGTCTAACGAACAGATTGAGTCTTGTCATACACAAATATACAAGACTTTCTTGATGACCAGTTACTGTCCTCTATTTTTAGGCCAACATTCATCTTACATGAAGATTATAATAATGATTGTTATATTTATAATGCAATTCTGAGAGAGTGTGAGTTCATAATTCATGTATCAATTATCTGGTTGTGAATTTGTACTGTCAACATCATATGTATGTGTCCTGATATTCTTTACAAACTAACTTTTCTTAGAGTCTACATATTTACTGTTGCAATATTATTGATGTGACTCTTAGGCAATCATCAACATTCAAGATTAAGGGAACGCATTGCTCTAGGTGGACCCAGGGTTAGCAGATAACCAAAATCCCAAATGTACCTCCTCGCGGTGCACCCTGGTAACAGAAAACAGCAGCTCGAGCTGATTCTGGCCACATCATTTGAGGATCGTGTCCGAGAATGTGGAGGTAGCAGATGGAAAGAGATTTGAATGCATAAAAGACAGACAATATCTCCGACACCACCAGCAACACCACATACAGCGACACTGTCGACATACAGTGAAGCTAGTTAGTCCAGTCCAGACATTGGAGGGGCGGCCAATGAAAAAAAGCATGAAAAGGTGGATGCATGGCGAAAGACAGAAATATTTCATACTGAGTACAATGAAAAAAATGAAAGGACAGAACAGCGCTAGAGGGCAGCGCCAACTGCAAATGGGAAGTGAAAACGATTAAGGAAATTTGAACTACAAGCACTGTTAGCTCGTGGCGAGCTTCTAGTTACTTGATTTCCTTATAGGCAAAGACCCATACCCAATAATGGGCGTCTAGCAAAGCAAAAAGACCTGGCCTAACTCTAATGTCGAGTCTTCCTATACCAGAAACATGCTCGCAAAGAGAAAGGGTGCCGTAACCGATAGACTCAGGCAAGAAAGGGATAAAGATAGCAATCCTGGCCCAACTCTACTGACAAGCTTTCCTACACCGGAAATACACTTGCAGAAAGAAAGGGTTCCGTACCCGATGGGCTCAGGAACAAAAGAGACAACGAGTTTAGCCCTGGCCCAACCCTACTGCCAGATTTTCCTATACCGGAAATACACCTGCAGAGAGAAAGGGTTCAGTACCTGATGGGCTCAGGCGCTATTGGGACAAGGTCGCTCAGCTCGAGAACGCCTTGCTCTCAAATGCGTGGTGTGAAACTCGAACTTGGACAAGGGGTTCACGATGTCAGTGAATGACACCTCGGCTAAGAAGGCGAAAGAGCCGGGGTCCAACTCTTCTGTTGAGTTCTTCCTCTTAAGGAACCAGGCTTACAGATGAGAAACGGTTCAGTACCCGATGGGCACAGGCACAGTACGTCCAATTACACGAGGCAAGTTCATAGACAGTGGAACACCTCGTGCGAGACAGACGTGAGCAAAAATCGTCTGGGCGAAGAGTCACCACACACACGCGTGCTTGGCGACACATGGGGAGGCTGTCACAGGCTAGGGTAGCCCACCCGAATTGTCAACGCATGCCGAAATCGGCTGTGCTAGGCCTACAAGGCGCATAACGGTGGCACAACGTAATCACGCTCCCGGCTGAACTCACACTGATATCCGTGCTGGTTACAATGGAGCAAACGAAAGGGAAAGAAAAACCATTCTAGATCACTTTCAATTTTCAGTTTCTGAATATGAATTAAATAATTACAAGATGCATGATTCTAGGTAATTGTAACTTTTAAAATAATGATTTAACATTATTCATTTTTAATTGTTAAAGTTACATGTTGTTAATGTTTAATGTGCTTACGTATTCAGTGTTTCAATAACTATCTTCCATAGTTAGTAACTTAGTGATTGTGTTACTGTGTGTTACTCTCTTATGTACCTAGCTATTCTGTTTCTGTAACTCGGTGCTACTGTCTTCTTTATCTAATGTATATTTTCATCATTCTTCCATTCTCTTGTGCAATTGTGTTTAATGTAGTGTTGTCATCATTAACACAACTTCACAATGTCTGCACAAATTTCAATCATATTTTATAAAATACATCCATCTCATGCAATCTGCATCTTTGCACCATCTATAGAATATGTTTTTCCCTTAATATCAGAGGCCATGATATTCCAGAAATTGGGTAAACAAATAACACATACCTAATATCATGAAGCACCACATATCTACAACACATGGCTATTTCAGTCAAAGATCATAGCAAGGCATACAATCTTTGCCTACAAATAAAAGAGAAAAAAATTATGCATATCAACATAGAGGTAAAAGTCATTGACATCTAACAACTACAACATGAAAACTTTAAGTCTTTAGCGTAAATTAACAATCTCAAAGGAAATTGCTCAAATGAAAGTGGTTTGAATTGGCCCTACAAAACACAGCACAGATGAAACATCTCGGAATGTTAGGCTATGACACCAGCAATAGAAAAGACAATATATTCATTTGGAATGAAATAATATAAGCATGTCCTACGCATCAATCACGCACACAAACAAAAAAAATAACAGTAATTTATACAGAACTGAACATAGAAGATTAATTAATTGTTAGTGAAAAGGTTCCAGGAAAGAGATGAACGCGGAATAATGTAATACATTACTAGATATTGAAGTCTGACAATGGTGGAGTATTGACTATTTAAAGAGAACATATTTACTAACAACGATCAACACAAACACGTCACGTACAAATATGGAATGCATCTACAAAAAATCTGCCGTGGTGTGGTTTCAATATTTAATAGGACTGACTACACCCGATGATGCATTATCTTATTACTCTCATTAACACACAGTGATAAATACTACATAAAGTACGCGGGTAACAATAGAAGCCTAAATATCAATGTAAACAATAATTAAATTGCAATAAATAAAAGAACAAGGACTTCTATTTAATAATAAACATTTTTTATACATTAATAGTTCGGCTTTAAAAGTAAACTTTGCACTTTATGTTGTATTTATCACTGATTCCTTTGTTTACTGTAGCACTCCCCATTTCGTCACACATCCTCTGACATTTTGGTTATTACTATTAAAATACAGGCCTGTAGATAAAAAAAAGTAATTTGTGGTGTTAATAGCCCTTCCTTAGCAACTGGAAATATGTATTCTAGTACTAGGAACCTACCCAATTTGATCTTTAAAACTCCTTCATTGGTGATGTATCACAAGAAGATCCTAAAATTGCCCGTCAATTGGTTTAATTTACTGCAGAAAAATTACTTTCGCAAAACAATTACGGTGAAATCCCCTTTTTACGGTAATCATATCTACGGCACTGTTGACACAACATTGTGAGGTCTGTAGACTTTCTGTCATGTTTCTATATAAATCCATCAGCTGACAACTTTTCGCATTATTTTATTGCATTTCATTCTTATTTCATATACAATATTTATACAAATAATCATGTAATTCCGTCGTATATTTCCATTACTGCACTCAATAAACAAACCATACATCGAATCCTAGAGTTACACAAATCGTAGTTTCTAAGTAAACTTTCCATTACAATATCTTAAAAATAATAATGATTGCCGCAGTGAAGCTGTACACAATTACAGATCTACTTATGTTATATGATACTATTACAAACTTTTTGTGTACATTTTGTTTGTATGTTAGCGACATCATGTTTTCCGTGCTATGCACACCCATAGAAACCAACATGATTTTCTCTCACACAATGTGGCATCGCTAGCAACGTCATCCGCCTAAATCAGCGGGAGCTAACTAAAATTTCGTATAGTTTACACTGTGAATAGATATGTGGTTTGTGCAGGGATTTTGTTTGAAAGTTGAACAGATTGCATGGGTTTTGATGTCGCATAATTAATCTGTCTTGATAACGAAGCGCTATGAAAGTCGTCAAAAAGGAACAACAATATCATGAAACTAGAAGAGATTGAAACTATTTGGACATGGCATGAGAATGTAGACTCGTGTTAACAGCAGAGGCAGTCATCACTTGAACACATGGAAATCAGAATTGCTGCTGTTCTGATGAGAATTGCTTTATTGATAAATGTTTTAATGTTAATTGTATTAAAGATACTCGTTTTGATGTTAGTTTTTTAAACAATAACAGTTTTGATGATAGTTATTTTAATAACAGTTCTTTTGATGATAGTTTTATTGATAATTGTTTTACTAATAGCTATTTTGATTACAGTTATTATATTGATAGCTGTTTTAATAACAGCAGTATTGATGCGTCTGTGCGGTAACCTGGGTCTGATCTAGTTCAGATTACAAAGAACAGACTAATGTCTTCTGTCCATGTATGTCCTAGGATATGTTGACAGCCTGTCATCTGTGAAAAAGTCATTGTCACTGTTTGTCGTGTCTCGATTTTTTCTTTTATCAAATGGTCGCCATGAATGACGGAGAGATGCAGGCCCGAGAACATTGTACTTTTGTCTATCTTTAGTATACTTCTAGGTGGCAGGGAGTGATCGGTGTGCCATCAATGCAAATTGGTCAATATATATGAAGGAAATATGATGAACTAGTTGGCCCACACGTATATGCTGCACTCCTATCATGACATGAGAACCCTGAGACACTGCCACACTGGAATGCCTCCCTTTGATGAATTAACATGCATTCATAAATTGCCTTAACACAACCATGTCGTGAGAGGAAGCCACATGCTTTTGAATATTTTGAACAGTTTTAATTTTTCACACGTTCACCTTATTAACGGATACAATTGCATATTCTTAATGATCACAACACATCCACATTGAAAAAATAAGATAAAAGTATATTCACCTAAAACGGATCTCTTAATGTTAGTTTGTCGTATACACCATTAAATGTATATGTCGACTCTTAATTGCTCGATGTTTATTGAAATACGATCGCGTCAGACACAAGTGTAATGTCATGAGTGGATGCAGTGAAAGAATATTGTGATGCAAATTTTTAAATCTCATTGAATATAAATGCTTCTGCTGTTTATACAGTTTTGTACTTGTGTACACTTTCATATTCCATAGAAATTGAACAGAAAATTAATTTAATAAGATTACCTGGGGATTTGGGTAGTCCTTCTAGACCAATGACTTCACGCCACTAGTCGTGACATTCCTCTTTTCCTGTGGGTTCCAGAACAATGTCTGTCTTACAATACTTTCTGCTGGTCTTCTTCTTAATGTTTGTTAGCGTAACCTATTCAGGACGTAGCCATCAACCCAGCATTTTTTAGCTGTAGTGATTTTCTATGTCAGATTTCCTCTTGTCCTATATTCTGTAGTGCTATATAACCCATATACTAACATATGGGTGTGAGTCTTGGACAATAAACAAACTGGAAAGTGGGAAATTAGAGGCAACAGAGCTGTGGTTCTACAGAAGAATGCTGAGAATATCATGGACTGCCTGAAAAGCTAATGTAGAGGTGTTGAAAGAGTCAAATGCGAAACGGACCTTAACCAACAATATAAGAAAAAGACAATCTTCTTTTTATGGTTACTTCATGAGACAAGCAGGTTTAGAGAACATAGTCACAACAGGCAAAATTGAAGCCAACAGAGACATGGGTAGACAACGTGAGAAAATGTTAGACAGTTTGACAACCTGGCACGGCAAGGAAACAACAACGACTTTGATACATTATACTGTGGACAGAGAGATGTGGAGAGCCACGACCGCCTACGCCAGCCGGCATTTCACCTGATGATGATGATATGTCCTATTAATCCCCAATTCTGTATCTTGAGTTTTATCTGTATTAATATCTGTTAAGTTTCTCGCTAATGAACTTATCATTTCATTTCAAACGTGGTTGCCATATTTTGACAAATAATTGCACTAGTCAAAACATTTTCTAAAACATTGTGTACCTTACTTTTAAAGTATTATTTAATTCATAATTTCTTATTGACTTTGGCATTCTGATTTGAAATATAATGAAATTCCCTAATTGGCTCTGGTTTTTTAATGATGAATTTAAATTTCAGCAATACAGATTTCATGTATACTTGTTTAATCTCTTTGATGAACAGTTACTCTTTACACTTTAGCATTATAAAAATTATTATTACAAATTCAATTAAGTGGATATTCCACTATAAAATGTTATTATAACAAATAGAAAAAAACTATTTAGAGTTCACATATAGTGTTTCTAAAAGGCACATTTTAACCCTTACTGTCATTATTCAGTCTATGTTCGAGCTCTCTTTGCTTGCTTCTTGTAGTCAATCGGTGATGTGTCTCATGTCATAGACCAACAGTAATCAGCAAGCATTTAAGGGCTCCAATTGCCTTGATACATTGTCTCCATTTCAACAATGTCTTTGTGAAATTGTTCACCATGTTCATCACTGACCGCTCCGACACTTGACATTAAAAAATTCAGGTTTTAATTTTTTAATCCAGAAAATGAATTTTTAAAGACATGTCGCAGCTTAAACTCTTATACTTCAGAAGGAGATTTTCTATAATTTCTTTGTAATTATCAGATCTGTTGTTTACAAGAAAATTGTCCATGGCAGACTTAAATGTTAGATATGCTTCTTTTTCTTTCCATGCAACAAGCAAAGAAATTAAACATCGCGAAGAAGTTTTCGAATTTGTGGACCAAATTACTTCTCTTATTTTAGCTTCCCTTAGTCTTGGAAGTTTTAAAGATATCTTTTAAAGCATTATCAGTTTTTAGTGCCACGCTGTAATGACAGCCTGATTGGCCAGTATCATGTGATGTAATGGTCACTTCGTGCATGATGATCCCACTCACAGAGATACAAAAAAGTACTTGGTATATCTATCCTATAGTCCAAGCAAAAGAGCTACCAATTTTTGGTCCCCACATTGTGACCAATGATGATTATCGTAGTTTATACACTTCAAAAGTTGCTTAATGTTTTCAATATGACAATCAATACAAGGTAACTGCGTGAAACGTAACAACAATTAGACTTACGTAAAACACAGGTTTATATTTGGTTTCAATGGGACACGACAGACTATATCTAAAACTAGTGGGTAATGATGGGCAATGATGAGCACACACGAAATCATAAAAATTACAATACACAAATCACATTCAACGTTTCAATCAAAATGTCTTTATCAAGACACAAACAAAACATCAAAAGACGACGAATGGAAAAATTATCACAATGTCCAGCGGAAATATTTAAATGATATGCCGGAAGGTCAGAAAGTACATAAAAACGTAAATATATGTGGAAACGAAAAGAAACAAAAAGATGAGTAAATGACGGAACAAAAAGAATAAAGACAAAGACCACACCAACCCAGTACTAGACATAAGAGTGGTCGGAATTGAGTCCAAAAGGCTTGAGTGTACCCAATTAAAAAATTAGACGATTTTCTATAGCATACCTAGATCTATCATCGGTGGTGCAAGATCTGATGGCGGTGACCTGAATATCCAACGCACCATGATGACCATCTTCATGCCATCAATCACAGAACACACACTCGTGTGGCCACACACTTCAACGGTGAAGGTCATTCTTTTTTTAAAAATAACTTAGTAAGCGGCTTTTAGCGGTTCCTAAATACAGACATTTTAACATCTGCTAGAATATTCCACTGTTGTAATCTGGATCCCAGAAGCTCCGACTTGTTCTTGGGTAAATTCTCTTACAAGATCAATCAATTCACCTTGGGTTATTACGTGTGGTTCTGTAGATACAGTTTGTTCAAATTCTGGGTCTTTTGAGGTTGATGGCTCAAAAATGTCCTATTCCTCGTCATCGGAAGCCGTTTAAAATGATTTTGGTAACTGGTAGGGCATCGTCCTGCGGTACTGGACGTATTGCAGGAGAGATGATTGGATATTGCTGAGTCCATTTTCTTCTTCTTTGATATTACTTTCCCAATTGGAGGCACCATGCAAAAGTAGCAGTTGTTGATATAATCAGTGGGATCTCTCCAAATCAATGGAACTGCAAATGTCATGACTTGTCTTTTGCCAGCCAACTACAGTTTATGATGTACAGCACATGTATTGCCAGCATATGTGTGGTGCCCAACTCTTATCTTGATATCTTATCCTGCAGCAAAAATACAAGTTGAACGCTTTCTATATCACTTTAGTATATTCCGGTTTTTTTAAAATAGAAATGTCACTTCGCCACATATAAACCAAATTATTCGCTCTGTTGACATATGTCCTGGGAATTTCTAACAAAAACACTTTTGAGAAAGAAAAATGCAGTACTAATAACGAAATTTAAACACAGATAAGATATTTATAAACAAAAGTGATATAATATCAGCTATGGTATGATTTTAAAAAACGTGATCAAATGTACATTTTTTAAATATAATTTTCGTTTTCAGCACCTCAAAATTAATAAACATCAACTTTCTTCATTACTTGTAGAATTTTGATGTTGATTAGTGTTATTTATCTTTTCAACAGATTTATGAGCATCAACGACATCACAGGAGCTTTCAATGAAAGCAGCCATACTCCGATGGAAATTGCTGGAATTAGCATAAGTAGGTCCAGATTTAGTCCACTTAATGGCAGATTGCACAATGATATAAGAAGTAGTAACGACAGTCTTAAGTTTGGTGAGATGGGCATCACAGCCGCAATTGTCAACCGTTCAGATGAAGATGAAAGAGATGGTCTTCCTGGATCTCTGGAGGACAGTTGTGAAACTGTTATCCGTCAAGGCTCAGAAACACAAACCTTCAAACTGAAATCGAACACTTTAAGTAATAACGGAATTAAATCCAGGCCAAACAACAACTTAAAAAGCGACATCATAGCCACCGTAACAATTGGACCAGCAAAGAATGCCGCTGAAGAGGGTTGTGGTCAAAGACCTGCCCGTGGCAGAGGCCCCGAAATAGTTATTCCAGAAATTCCTATTACCCCTAATCCACCCCCACATGAATTCCAAATTTATGTCAGAAACTTTAATGGTAAGACCGGTGCTTTCACTGTTAAGAAAAGAACTACAGTCTATGAGTTGATGGTTATGATTAAAGACAGATTTGAAATTCCTCCCGACCAACAGAAGCTTAATTATGCAGGACGTACATTGCAACAAGGAGAGAATCTTGGCCATTACGACATTAAAAGGGAATCCACCATCTTTCTTACAATGCGCCTGCGTGGAGGCAGGATGTGATGCCAGTGAAGGTGAAAGATTATCACGATATTATTTAGTTTTTATGCACATTAAAATTGTTCCATGAGACAGACATTGAATATTTTATCTTTTGAATTCTTATAGAGAAATGAATTTTTTTTTTAATCGGTTGATTACGGAAGTTCGTGCCCTTCCATATTCCACTTTTTAATTTTAGGTTTGATTGTATATAGCAACCGTTACCTACTAGTTTTAGTTATAGTCTGTCGTGTCTGATTGAAACGATTATATTAGCCTGTGTTTACATAAGTCTAATTTGTGTTACGTTTCCGTTACATGGAGATAAACAACAACAAAACACGGAGTGTCTGCTACCGATCATTCTATCTGCGTGCAATGCACTGGGAGCAACCAAAACCAAGAGTCTTCCATGGAAGAGGGAGGGCCTCTCAGTTCATTGCGCGCAGACATACGGATGCTGCGTTGTATGCGCCTTTAACGAAAGTTCGTTTCCTTTAATAACGTATGGTTTTTTCGTGTAAAAAATCGACATATTAGACTGTAATGTACCAAAACATCTTAACATTACTATTTGTTTAAGCTAAACAAAAACATTATTGCAGTCGCTCTGACCTGTAGAAGGTCGATTAATAGGTAACAACATGCATCCACTGTAGATACTATTTTGTTTTCAGAAAATTCTCACTTTGTTTTGCTACTTCAATACTCTTCTAGTTTTTTGCATTTTCAGAGAATAGAAATATTATTTGGCCTATAGTCCTGACCAACTAATCAACTATGCTATGTAACTGTGGACAGTTGCCGTTTTGTTGTGTTATGTTGTGTCATTGTTGAAATAATGTTGTCCACAACATTGATTTGTTAGCTTTCCTGTGTGTTTGCAATAATTAGCAAAACTTCATTACATTATTATCAATTTTGACCTGCAGAAGCTGTGTGTTTCCCCACTGACGACTGGCATGAAGATGTATCAATATCAAAATTTCCATATAATTTTTTTCCATTAATAATAACAACATTAATAAAGCCCATAACCTGCCAGTGTCGTGGTGATTCGTCCGTTTTCGTGTGTACATTTCACTTTTTGAACAGGAAATTGAATACAATTTTTGCAGAAATTCGCCATGGGAGGTAATTTAATCTACTAAAAGGTCGGTAAAACGTGTTCCTGGTACTAGAAGTAATGTTCGGATTTGCTCAGGAGGGGTGGGGTTTCAAACCCTCCCTTATTCTCGGGCCTGATCGTAGGGGTGCTACAATGAGAAATTTGGCGCAGAAAGATCTCTACGATCCTGAAACGTTTTGAAACATCACCCCCAGTCCAATCCGTGATATTATCCAGCAATGTCTTGTTCTGAACTTCTCGTATTTTTTAACCCTCCACCCTACCTTGAAGAACATCTTGTGTAATCAAGGAATGTCTCTTCACAAGCCACCGGAGTTTACGAAGTTTCAGGATTGTTGACAGTGGTTCTTGTTGATTCGATAATATTGATTCCATTACAAGTTAATGATTTTAGAAAATTGTTCTCTGTTTGACAATATAGATGTAGATCTATAGTGCCTTCATAAATAGTTGTCCACCGATATTTACATTTTTCTCTGTAATTACTGAGCGTATAGACTTCATATATGTACAGAGTATTACATGGATATACTGCCCTGGCCATGCTGGGGTCAGAGGAAACAAGAGAGCCGACTTATTGGCAGGCAATGCGGCGATAGACGGCACATTGCTGAGAAGAGATAAAGCAGACTTAATGAAGGCAGTAATAAATGCATTTCAAGATGCAGATGATGTGAATGAGGTTGAGAATGTACACATACAGAGAATGTTAGAAATGAGAGTATCTAGAGGTGAGGGAAGGAAAAGTAAAGTTTTTGGGAAAGTCTCGAAGATCACACAATCAACACCGGAACTCGGAGTCTACATACACTGGGATAGCTGATGGAACGGAGGGCAGAGCACTTATGGGAATGTCCCACGTGCTGTGAAGCCAGTTTCTAATCAAGAATCAAGAAAACTTCATATTTTGCATGAGATCATCATTTCATAACCACGTTACAGATTTGTAATTATTTATTATCTATATTTATCGCAGATTTATCGGATTTATCGCAGCAGTCGCTACGAATGTCGTTTTTTAGGTAGTAACGATTTTATTGTATGTGGAAAATAAATTTTACAGTAATTGCATGTATAGGCGTATCGTACATCTTTCATAGCGTGGGTAAAAATTAGATATTTCGAGAACAATATTTTTCTTTCGTTGCATTGAGAATATATGCAACGGGATATAAAGTTAAAAGTGAAACATTTATGAAATAGCATTATTGTGTGTGTGGTCCAATTGTGAGTAGAAATTTTGTAATACGAATAATTACTTTTCTGTGTTCTTGTTTATAATATCATTTTGTTTTATCAAAAATCTCTTCACTTCTTGTTTCATTCAGAATACGATGAATAGTAATGATTGATAATGGTAATGGGTTGAATACAGCGTAAACCATCTTTATGCCAATATTCTTCTTCCACTTTCAATATATGGTCCTCACATTTAGTCGAGAATTCTTTGCTAATGTCGGAGAGCATAGATTATGCCATTTTATGAACATCACTAAGTCTGAAGGTTTTATTGTCCATTGCCAAGGCTCCTTTATTTTTAGCTCAAACACATTCTATTGGATTTAAATGTGAATGATACGATGGTCGTCTTATACATCTATGTCCATGCTCCTCTATAATTTTATCAATGTGGAAAGTCTTCGCTCCATGTGCATTCTTTACCAACATCAGCAACTCAGGTTTCAAGTGCAGTTCATTAAATTAAATATTTTCTTTTCTAACTCATATTTTAATATCTTCTTTAGTAGACGAGGTTGTAGGGATCTTATCTTCACATGCAACTAAATTATGGTAATAAGCGTTGTCCATAACCAGACAGGAGGGTCTATCTAACGATGGAAGTACAGTCTTTTCTATCCACTCTCTAAATATATGGCCATTCATTTCAGCATGGTAGTCTCGATTATCGGTAGATTTGGAAATGAACATGAGTTCACAATTATTCAACAGACCTTTTTTTCTCTGCTACATGCATGTGCCATTATTAATCTTTGACCTTTGCTGCTTGGTACATATCTCTTAATAGTTCCATCTGTAGATTGCCATTCCTTTTCATTAGTATGGTATTCATTTACCCATGTTTCATCAAAATATACTATATCATAATTTTCTTTCCGCATCTCCCTAATTTGTCTCAAATATTTACTTCTCATAGTTTCTGAATGTGGTTTCTCACAAATGACGCTTCTGCCACATGTATATTTGCGAAATGTAAATCCGGCACTCCTTACTGATTTCCATAATTTTGTTTCAGAAATTTGAATGTCGTTGGTATTTTCTAGATACGTTTTCAATAATTTTAATGCCAATGCTTCTTTGGCATACAAAATCTTATTAATTGCTCTCTTAATTATTTCTTCATCGAAATTATCTACAACATTTTTTCGTCCTCCCGTTTTCTTTATGTTTTTGACATAAGGATTGTCTTCGCTTAATCACCGTGATAGTGTTTTGTAGGATATACCCATGACATGTTGTGTTCTTTTTGAGGGCTTAATGAACTATGAAATAGAGTACCGCGTCTAGCTTCTTGTGAAAAATATTTGTACTATCTTACAGTTATATTTTTAGTGTAACGAATTTAATTTTCAACGACATACTTATAATATATTTGTAAATGCAGCTGCATGATACGTTGTATTTATTTACAAAAACACAATATGTTGATAATATCACAATATAAAAACGTTGTATTTAAGATTCACCTATGATAGAAATGACGAAATGCTATTATTATCAGACATTCAACAATGAAATTTCTATAAAAAAACTTTCTTAATTTTGTACAAATTAAAATTTTAATTTCCGTTCTACAATTGTGCCACATCATGTATGATGTGACTTTCATAAGCAACTTGTGAAAACAATATCAAAACACTAGATGGTATGCACCATAAATTTCACGAAAATACTATGCAATCAATGATGACGGCTTTGTATAACATCGTGCGATTCATTGGTTAGCACAGTTACAATTTGCATATTTGCATATGAGCAAATAAATAATTGGATGAGAAAAACCAACAATAAACAAATAAGACTCATTGACAGATAGATAATATTATAATTTTTACTCTAGACCAGTCCAATTTTTGTACTTGCAATCGAAGGAAAATGCTACCTAAAAACGACATTTGTATCGTCTGCTGCGATAAATCCGCTCAATATAAATAATAATCATAAATGTGTAACGTGTTTATTAAATGATGCAGTAATGCAAAATATGAAGTCATTACAGAGAAATTACAGAGAAAAATGTAAATATCGATGGACAACTATTTATGAACGAACTATAAAGAAGAGTGCTGAGAGTACAATGTACGGTTAGAAAAACTATCGAGGACGTGTTGAAAAAGTCAAATGTTAGGCTACTTAATACTATCAGAAACAGACAATTTTTTTGAAGAGGCACATTATGAGACAGAGAAGATTGGAGAACATACATACAAGATTTAAGATACACACATGAATCTACCTGTAGATATGGAACCAAAACTCCTGAACACATACTTCAGAACTGCCCAACATACAAATAGAAGGTAGTACTGTTAGTAGAACATAATTGAAAATAATACTCACGTCGAAGACAGATAATGAAGTTCTACTGGATGACGACTAACACACTATCACTGACGGATGTTTACATGAATTAATATGGTATACAAAACAAAACACAGAATATAATCATACAAATGACAATACAAATGACATAATCGAATGTCCTGTATATTGTCATTTGTATGATTATATTCTGTGTTTTGTTTTGTTATGTATACCATATTAATTCATGTAAACATCCGTCAGTGATAGTATGTTCGTCGTCATTCAGTAGAACTCCATTACCTGTCCTCCACGTATTATATCCAACATACAAAGAGCAGAGCCAGCGGATCTGGTTCGATGACATAGATTTGAGGCCAACTCTATGTGGCAGCTGCTCTAACCCAGAGAAGACATTGGACTTCGCCCTGACGACCGATATGACAATATAACATAATCGAATATGTTAAACACAGAAGACGAAGAAGAACAGGCAAAAGAGAAGGAAGGCAACAGCAGGGGAAAAAATAGTTTAACATTTGTGGCACGGTAAAGAGTCCTCATCGATCCTAATACAAGAACTAGAAAGTGAAATTGGTTGAGATCAATAATCATCTACGAGTCGGCACGTTACCTGATGATGGTGAATACTACCAAACAGTAAAGTTCACTTTATTTTCACTATTTTTGTGTACTTCAATGTTTAAGAATTTTGTCAATTTGTTCAGAAATTGTATCCAAGAATTATCATGTTAATTTATTTTTATATATTTTTTATTTGATTTGTGATTAAATCATGTAGGTTCTTTTTACAAATAAATGTTGTTGCTAACTATATGCTCAACTTGTGTTGTTAATCGTGTTTCGGCTGCTGTTTTTGTAATTGGTGTTGCTTTTGTTGTTGATGTTATTATTGTTGCTTCTTTTTTTCTGCTGCTGTTGTTGTTGATATTGGTGTTGTTGCTATTGTTAATTTTGCTAATATTGTTGTTGATGTTGTTATCATTGTGGTGTTTTGCTGTTATTTTTACTGTTGCTGATGTTGTTATTGCTGCTTTTGCTCATCGAGTGACTCATAATGGAGACTTGATTTGCCGTCTATGTATTTATCCAGTTCAAGACATTAGTCGCTGTCACAATCTCTATAGCATACTGTTTGTAGTCACAGCTAGCGTGTCACTTTTCTTTTTAATGGCCTTCCCTACACCGTGAGCTCTGAAACACTAAGTACACGATTATCATAACATGCTTGTATATAATCATATCACATTCCCTGGAATTCTTCCTGACTCCGTACTTTAGATCCTACTTTTTAAAAAAGCACAACTCTTTGCATTCTCTGTTCTTCTATCAACGTCAGAAGAACAACTACAACAAGATATAAGTAGAATCTAAAAGAACGAGAAATACAAAGTACAAAATACTCGTACAAAATACAGAAAAAAAAACGAGGCAATGTCAATCCCAAAAACAGGAAGATTTTCCTATTTTCATCGATGACCAACAACTTGATTCTTGATTAGAAACTAACTTCACAGTACGTGGGGCATTCCCATAAGTGCTCCGCCCTCCGTTCCAGCAGCATCCCAGTGTGTGTAGACTCATAGTCCTGGTCAGGTGTTGATTGTTGAATCTGCTTTATCTCTTCTCAGAAATGTGCCGTCTATCGTCGCATTGCCTGCCAATAAGTCGGCTCTCTCATTTCTTCTGACCCCAGCATGACCAGGGCAGTATATCCATGTAATGCTCTGAACAACTCAGTTATTCAATAAGTACCACCATTATTTTCTTAGCATGAACTTTTCTATCTTGCGAAGCGTGCTTTGAGAGTCTTTAAATATTACCGAGGGTGTTGATGTATCAGTTATCAACCAATTAAGTGCTGCTGTAACTCCCTCTATCTCCATCCTCATGTTCGATGTGACCGTGGAATATGCTGAAGATTTCTCAACCAACTTCTCGCTGTTTCTGTAGGCAACAAAATCCCGACCACTTTTATTTGTGTTTCTATTAACGCAGAAATCTGTGTATATGATTATGTCTGTGGTTTCGAGTGTGGCCGAGTTTATGTACTGTATCTTGAGCCCTGACATCCGTCCATTTTCTATACACTTTATCTAGTTGTATTATTACTATATTCGTGATTTCTTATCAGTGTCTACCTCCACCCATTCACTGCCCTTTCATATTTCTTCAAATTCATATACTCTTCGCAGTGTCTCTTCAGCCTCTGCCATCCATGATCTGTCACGCTTGACTCGTTTTCCCATTGACTCATCTAGAAGTTAGTGTAATGGGTGATGGTTGTATTCTGTCACTTTAAGGTACGACCTAACTTGTGCTACCTGATGTCGGACTCTAATGCTGGGGAGTCCAAGCAGAAATCTCACAGCAGAGATGGGTGTATCTCTAGTAAACCCCAGTACCACTCTCATTGCCTCGTTTTTGACTTTTTTTCCAATCTATCGACTAGTGTCTGTGATAGTGTTAGTAGGCCGAGGCCCTAATCTATGAAAGAGAGCACCATCACTTGTAGAAGCAGAAAAAGTACCCATTGCAGCATGTCGAAGGTCGCTATAACCTTGATCCCTCTTTTAGCCTTCTGAATCATGTTTGTGATGTGTTTGTTGAATGAGAGACTTCTATAAATGATTATCCCAAGATATTTTAGATCCTGTTCTCTTTCAATGAACCCATGCAACTGACAACTGGTAGTGTGTCCTTGACCAGATTATTATTTTACCAACAACTGACAGAGGTGAAAGAATTCACTTATCTTGAAAGCATCATATCATCAAACGTCACAGACATCCAACTTCGTTGCATACCAAACCAGGGACAAATGTCTCCTATTTTCAAAAACAAAAAATGTGAACGTTAACACTAAAATGTCACTATATAAAACGATCATCATAACATCATTATGCTACCAATGCCAAACGTGGGCATTAACAACAAAAGACAAAAGAAAATTTGTTACAACAGAAATGACTCATCTACGTAGAGTTCTCGGAGTAACAATAAGCGACAGAGACAGAAATGAAAACATATGAAGACTAGCAAACACAATGGATACAACAGATTAAGTGGTTCCAGACTATCATCATAGTTCCCTGAAAAAAATCACTGCTATACATACTTTTTCTTCTTTTGTTCACTTGAAACATGTCTATATTTGTAATTCGGTTTCCTGAATAAAACTTCCGCCGAAGACGGATGTGTCGGGCCATCGGCGCAAATAAAACGGCGACACAACGCATTTCCATTCTCTGGACTACATCCTGCTGGAAATCTAGTACGGCCATTGTTCTGCTACAAGAGAGATATGGCGGGAGTTTGAGAATGAATGCTGAAGAAGAAGAAGAAGAAGAAAACTCACTGTTTTTGTAGTTCACACAGTGGCCCATAGAGCTTTGAATCCAGTGTTGTTTCCTCTGGCCAATATGTGTGCCTCAGCGTTTCATACTCAGAACACGCTTGAAGTACATGTTTGGCACTCTGTGCTGCCTGTCCACATGTACACATGGCCGTGTTGCTTATCTCGAATTTTGTGTACATGTGACTGCAGTATCGGTTGTGTCCCGTTCTGAGGCGTAGAATTACACCCTCTTCTGAGCTGTTCATAATATAAACGTAATCTTGTGTTGGTGTGTCTGGCTTTCTTATTGACTTGATCTTTTGTTTATACCGATGGTAGGTGATCGGCACATCTAGTTGATCTTCGGCAGCTCCTTCCTTAGTCAGTTGGTCTGCGTTTTCATTTCCTGGTATTCCACAGTGAGAGGGTATTCACTGCATGGTTACCCTATACTGGTAAGACAGTTCATTAAGTAGCTTTTGCAAGTCCGTTAGTTTTCCGGACTGAAGAGTTTGAAGCACTGACCTTGCATCTATCAGGAATACCACGGGCTGTGGGTCAGGGTTAGAGTTCAGCAGTTTTTCAACTGCCTGAATTTCTGCATCATAATTATTGCAGAATTTGCCTGTTGGTGTTCTGATCGTATCTCTAGGCTTGTGTGGATATTCTATATATACACCTGCACCTCCATTCCTCACTGCATTATGTGCTGACCCATCTGTGTATACTCTGACCCATATATCTTGTGGATATTCATCGTCCAGTAAACTGAGGGTGACTGTCCTTCGCTGCACACTGTTCTGTTCGTCTTTGCTTAGTATTCTTTTCACGTGAGTCTGAATATATATTAGTATTCCATGACTTTCACTCCAAGGGGCTTGTTCTGGTACATACCTTAAGGGGCTGTCAACTTCAGATAGATGTGTCAGTTGCCTACGGAGTCACATAGCTTGGCGGATAAAGTTGCTTCTTTTCAGTCGCCCCATTGCTAGATTTTGGAATATTTCCTTCATTGGATGACTTGGCATATACTGCAGCTTTTCTGCTTGTATTAGTACCTTTGTTTCTCTGCGTTCGCCATGTGTTTGCGTTATCTCCATTTTCTGCATCTCTACTGTGGGTTTTGATTTCATTGCTCCTAATATTATCCTAAGCACCTGGTTTTACACTTTATCTAGATTCTGTAATAGGGTTTTTGATGCAGGACATCACGCAGCTGAACCATATTCCAGGTGTGGTCTTATGCCTTGCTTGCAAACTGTACAGAGTATATTCCCTATTCGCTCCCCATGTGGTTCCACATTATTTCTTAGGATAGCTAACTTCCTCCTAGTTTTTATTGTTGCTTTATTTATGTGTTGCTTCCTTGTCAGTTTATCATCAAAAGTAACTCCGAGGTATGAGGATTGTTTGTCTTCTTTCACAAGCTCTCCATCTATCTTGATATCACCGACTTTTTGTTTTGGTGAAAGGGTAAAGAGTGTAGTGCTGCACGTATCTGTGTTAACGCTGACGTACCATATATTTGCCCATAAGGTTAAGGCGTCAATAGCTCTTTGCATTTGTTTAGTGGCCACTGTCGCAAGTTCTTCTGTGCACCATATCACCAGGTCGTCAGAATACATTACTACTTTGATCCCATGTGGTAGTTCGTCAACTAGATCATTAATGTAAACCAAGAAAAGTGTGGGTGACAGGACTCCTTCTTGTGGGACTCCATGTCGCAGTAGGACTTTCCTGTTCTTGTGATAATTCAATTCTAACCTGGCTTTTTTATTATGCAGCTATGCTTTTACCCATTTGTACATTCTTGAGTTAACCATGCAATCTCACAATTTCTTTAAGAGTTCTTCTGTCCAAACATTGTGAAATGCTTTCCTGATGTATATTCATGCTGCTATTACCAATTTCTTATCTTGGAAGGCGTCCTCAATCTCTTGGGAGAGGTAGGTTGTCTGAACTATGCATACAAAGGCAGGAGCAGACAGTGCAAGAGATAGATCACCGAATTTTTTTTTTTAATTTACGAAAACAAGCATATATGAAGCACATAAAGGGACAGTCTCCAGATAACTCTTCTACCCCTAACGGTGCAAGATATAAAGGGGTATTATGGGGGGGGGGAGAATTATTCGTCTCGTTCGATTTTTAACATGTCTACACAAGTTCAGTATTCTTAATGAATACTGCTCTTTTTGACAGATTCCTGGTGATCCTATACAGTTTTATGTGGATAACTATCTTTATGGGCCAGTGGTCCTCCCTTAGCTGGTTTAGTGTAATGTAGTCTTGAAGGATATGTTCCGCGATCTGTAATCCCTGTCCACATTTACACAGAGGTGATGGAACCAGTCTAAGTCTGGCATTCTCTATCTGAGAGTTATTGTTACAACGAAGGAAGTCAGACAATCTAAGGGCACACTTATCCATTCCGCACCGGGTACCATGCCATCCAACGTGCACACATTTTGTATAATGTCCTCACCGCGCCCCATCCACGACTTTCCTCATTTTTTATAAGTGCTCAACAGAATTAACAAAAACTATAACGGTAACAGTAGGCCTACAAGAGACGCTCTCCACAAACGATGGTCTTAGGCAATAAATATATGACCATACAGAGAACTAGGTTTGTAGATAGGGGGATTGTTAGGTCTCAAACTACCCCTCCCCCTTAACTAATCTGAACATGTCTTTTAATACTAGAAACTTAACCAAACGTTAGAGAAACAACCCCCCCTCCCTCCTCTTCCCCCCCCTCCTCTTCCCCCCCCCTCCACCCAGCGATTGTAATTATACATTTTTTATAAATCTTCAAATCTTCCATCAAATAGTGAAATTTACACAGGAAAGCGGACGAAATCTTATTCATATCTATGGCCGTGCAGAGAAGCAATGAAGAGTTCGCATCAATCATCAATTTTTCCTACTCCTACAGCTGAGAGGCAAAACAGAAGACAAGAATAATAACAATATCTTCTACACCTGCAGATGAGAAGAATACAGAAGAAAAAAGAAATTAATATCGATCTGTGTTGATGGAGTCCAAAATGGGGGCAAAGGAAAACAACAATGTGAACTGATCTGCATGTTGTAAGAGTCGACTAAGGAAATTTTGGTTGTGGAGTTTGATGTGCATTCACGTCCACGGGGGTGTCAACGACACATAAGTCGAGCTAAATGTGTCACGTGAAAGGCACAGATATCGCAGACAAGCTATAAACTAGGATAGGCTGCAACTCATTCCGTTCTCTGGACTATAATTCTGCTTCTTTTTCTTCAGCATTCATTCTCATACTTCCGCTAGATCTCTCTTTTAGCAGGACAATGGTCTTACAAGATTTCCAGCAGGATGTAGTCCAGCGAATGGAAATGCGTTGCGTCGCCATTTTATTTGTGCCAATGGCCCGACACATCCGTCTTCGGCAAAATATTCTGATAATCTTCTTCTTCTTTCTGTCCTCATGTACCTTTCGGTGTTGAGGGGAGAGTGAGTGTACGGTCTTTTGCCCTTCTATTTGCCTCCTCTGCTGTTATATTTCCGAGTGTCTCTAATACACTATCTATCCACCTTTTACGAGGGCGTCCAATAGGTCTCCTGTTTTCGTATCGTTTGTTAAGTGTTTTTTGGATAATACTTTGCTCTTTCTGCTTCAAGTGGGAGAAAGAACACGAATAATGTAAACTGTAAATGGTAATATATCACGTGATCATCTAAAATTAGTAACAATTATGACATCACCACCATCCGTCGCCATTTCCTCATACACTCTTCCTCTTGTAAACAATTATTGAAATGTCGAATACTCACGTGAATTTATTAATCACATACTGCTGAATCTAATACTGAAACTTACATTCAAGCGTACATTTTGTGATCTACGTAACGTAATCTACACAAGCAGGAACATTAATAACAGACGGGAAAATGGGTTGTATTCTTGGATCTGTGAGTAAAATAAATTTAAAATAATAGTAAAATAAAATAAATGATGGATATGCCGAGGCCTAAATAAAGCTGAGTCCACTGATATTATAAATATTATTATTAAAATTAACTTGGTACAACCTTAGATGGCTAACGGACTGACATCCACATCACTTCAAAGTAAGTGATGCTTGTTTATTCTAATCAGTAGGTTCCAATATGATCTTTACCTTACAAATTATTTTTTTAAATGTTAGGTCTGCGCCCAAAGTATTGCGGAAAGAAATGGCGCGTCTGGATCGTAGGGGCGCCACAATGGAGACATCAACACAATTTTAAGCTCTCCAAACTTCTCTCTCAACCATCTCTCCAAACATCAAGTTTTTGCCATTTCACCACTGCCAAAAGAAAAGTGGTTCTTCATAGCCTGCAAGTTTATTTGCAGCCAGTGAATATATTTGTCTTGTGTTCAATGTAACTAATTTTTAACATGTCTGTACTGTAGCACTTGTTTTCAAAAGCCTAAATCCTTCTCTTTGTATTATGTGTCCAGCTTTCAATTCCGTATAAAAGTTAAATGAAAGTAGGCCCTATTACTAATTACTTATTATTAGTTGTTACTAGCTATAACAACTTGGTTGGCCAAAGAAATATGTTATGTAACAACAGAAATTCACTTTAGCCTGTACATGACATGATCTTATGGCTGGAAGTGAAGTATAACTTCCAAGTACTTACTAGTAAATTTGAAAAAAAAAACTTGCAAAACTTATGGTAGGGAAATAAACATAGAGAAATGTAAAATAGTGGCAAATGGAGATGACATGTTTTCTGTTAAAAACATCTGCATGAATGGTCAGAAACTAGTTCTACAGCTCTGTCTCGGAGCTGGTGACCATAGTACAGTTCATTGATGAAATCCATATCAGCATCTGATTTTGACTGGAGAATGACGAAGAAAAATAAAATACATTTAATCTACTTTATATATTGAACTACTTTATATATTGAACAACAATCATTCAGTGAAAGTACAGAATAGTTCTCCGCTGTGCTATAAATAGCACACTGTTGACAATTTAAACTATCCAACGTCATGGATTCCTGTGTAAGACCAATCAAAATAATGGCTGCCGTGACATCACATCCGACAATCACACAGTTCAACTCTAGACACAGACGAATGCATAATGATAATCTGTTTATTTTCCAATTTACACATATTTTTAAAATTTCCTATTATTTGTGGTGAGCGATCAGTATTTCTGCCCGATACACATGGAGCGAGGTGCGCGCACACATTCGAAATATTATTTCTAATCCTAACCTTACTCTAAGTACTTACCCGTAAGCTTGCCAAATCACACAACAAAGGTCAGAAAACACATTGAAACTAGAGCAAAGGTCACAGCGGAGAACTGTAATGTACTTCAGCCCAACCATTCTTATAGAACATTCTAGGGCTCAATAAACATTCCCCGTAAAATTGAAGTGGGTGTCATGAGAGAAAAACATAGCAACATTGTTAACCATGTCATAAAGTAGTTGCATGACTGAGGAGGTTTTGATGTGTGGTCATTTCTTTTCACCCCACTGAGGGACAAAGTTATCCAGATGCCAAGCTGAGTGGCAACCATGACACAATGTATTCTGTTTTTTTAAATTAAATACTATTAACTTCTTATCTCCGACAAGCTGCTAAAATAGCAAGTTAAACAGACTCTTTTTGCTGGTAAGCCACTAAAACAGCAAGTTCCCTTTCAATCCTGCCGATCAGGAAAAACTTTGGGTCTCATACTCAGGGCAAGGGGAAAAACTCTGCAAAAATAAGTCCATTTAACAGATAAATGAACATTTACTGATCTTTGAATATATTTTTGTGAATGTCATGTAAGACAAATTCACTTGTCATGTAACATGCAAGAGAAAAAAATGAGCACTAGTTTCATGTTGGCTTCAATTACTTGTGTCAAATTGTTTGCTGATAAATGTTCCAATAAAGGTTGCAAAGCAGTCTCCTTTACACAGCATGACAAACTAATTATGCAACTGTTAACTACTCCAAACATATAGGCTTAGTTCACATAAAGAAGGCCCTAGATATCTGGTGAAATAGGTTTCCAAAAAAAGGATCGTGTTTTTCTGAAAATGTTGATACCTGCATACACAACATTGGCTAGCTATGCACATGAATGACTCACATAGATATACTGAAAGATAGGCTTAATCGTGATCAAAGCAGTAATCTGGATGAATCTCGTTTGCAGGACCAGATTTCTCATGAAATTGATCAATATTGACATGAATCAGCTGTGTTGACAATTCTCAATCATTTCTAGGTCTATGGAGGAGGCAGGGGGGAACACGCACATCATCAATTAGGCGTACACTACATATCGTGCTAATTTCAACTACGCCTACTAAATACTAAACTACTATCCCATCAACGTCTGATTCATTCACAATTTCTAGAATACCATTTAAAATTTGCTTAAAAATTTGCATAACAATCATAAGTAGGTCCATTTTTACGAAAATGAAGGTCATAATACATTTTTCACTGTTTGGAAACGCTAACTGTTAGAAACAATCTGAAAACAACACTGGAAGTCGTCATTACAAGTAATAAAGTCAGGGCTAAATTTAGCATGTCTATTCACATAGAACTAGTAACGGACATCAAACACAATGACAGTGTGTCAAGCAGGCACCAACTTATTATCCGGGATTGAATATATACCGGTAGCGGGCACCAACGGGTTATCTGGCATTAAATAGGTTTAATTAAGCGGACTCTTTTTTTGCTGGTAGGCCACTAATTTCAGTTTTTATAGTTAATTCAAAATGCAGTGCAAGTAAACCCTAACAGAGACAAAGAGTTAATCTTTAGAGGTTTAAAAATGAATGCTTATTATCAGCTAAAGACGGATGTGTCGGGCCATTGGCGCAAATAAAACGGCCGTACAACGCATTTCCATTCTCTAGACTACATCCTGCTGGAAATCTAGTAGAACCGTGGTCCTTTTTTAAGGGAGATCCAGAGGGAGTTTGAGAATGAACGCTGAAGAAAAAGAAGAATGCTTATTACAATAGAAATGGCTTGTCTACATAGAATACTCGGAGTAACAATATGTGACAGAATCAGAAATTAAAACATCAGACCACATGCAAAAGATGGATTACAGAAATAAAAGAGACCACAAAAGCAAACATATGATGAAGCACACAAAAAAGGATATCTCCAGAGAACTTTTCTACCCCTGACGTTGCACGGCATAAAGGGGTATGAATCAAAATATAAGAATTACTGTAGACACTAATTTTCAGTCTTATTCTGAAATGTGCAACATTTTGAGGAAAATACTTTGATAGTTCATTCAGGAATATTGTATGGTATAATAAAAAACATGTTTTCATGTCAGTAACGCTTGCTTGGTCATCAAACATTACAATAAAAAATGTTCTTAATACCATAATGAAACATTTTTTAATACACAATTAACTGCAAAAGTTGGATGTGTTATGTCATGGGCGCTAATAAAACGGTGACACAAACATTTCTGCTATCTGGATTAATAATAATAATTAAATCAATAATCCGTCAGGGTGTAGAGATGTCACATTTAAACATTTGGTAAGTAAGATCTCCAGGCATCCCTAATCATCTGTCATCCTGATGAGTTTGGAAACTTCACACCCTGTCCAGTTCTTGATATTACCCAGTCATTTCTTCTTCTGTCCACCTCATCTTCTTCCACCATCCACCATACCTTAAAGAACATCTTTTGTCCATGAGAAATGTCTCATCACATGCTCATACCACCGGAGTTTACAAAGTTCCACATTTGTTAACAGCGGTTCTTGTTGACCCACAAATATATTAATTCTGTCATGCACAAACACATTGGCTAATGTCCTTGGTTACAGATATTCTTCTTCTTCAGCGTTCATTCTCAAACTCCCACTGGATTTCTCTTATAGTAGGACAATGGTCCTACAAGATTTCCAGTTGAATGTAGTCCAGAGAATGGAAATGCGTTGTGTTGCCGTTTTATTTGCGCCAATGGCCCAACACATCCGTCTTCGGCAGAGTTACAGATATTCAATGCACATCTATAGCATCTGTTTTAAAATGTCTGGATTCTTCTCTCTAAATCAGCAGTTAGAGTCCAGGTATCACAGCCATATAGATATATTGACAACCACAGATTTATATATGGGAATCTTAACATGGGAGGTGATCCTACTTATCCAAATTGTGTTTGATAATTTCTCTGGATTATAATATCCTGCTGGAAATATAGTAAGAACATTGTCCTACCACAAGAGAGATCCAGGGCCGTAGATACAACTTCTCTCCGCTGAATACGTATGTGTCGGGACATTAGCACAAATAAAACGACACAGTGCATTTCCATTTTCTGGACTATATCCTCCTGGAAATCTAGTAGGATCATTGTCCTGCTACAACAGAGATCCAGAGGGAATTTGATCATGAATGCTGAAGATACAAATTCTGCAATTGGTGTATTTTACCTTATAAAAAAACAACTACCCCGGTAATCACCTCATTTTATGGATTTTTAAAAATATTTATTTTGTGAATTTTTAAAATATTTATTTTGTGGATTTAAAAAAATATTATTTTGAAAAGCAGACCAGGTATATAACTGGGTTTTGCCCAGGTATATAATTACCAAAAAGCCAGAAGAGATCCAACAATCAGGTATGGGCCAGGCCACAAAAGTAACAAAGTCATTATATTAAATAAATAAATATATGTTACAAATACTACTAATAAAAAGTTTATAAAAACAACTACGGTATAATAAAAAGTTTATAAAAACAACTACGGTATAATAAAAAGTTTATAAAAATAACTACGGTATAATAAAAAGTTTATAAAAACAACTACGGTATAAATGGTCCTTATTCTTTTTATTATATATTCTCACGGCAGCAAAACTGAAATCCAACAGGCAAAGCTTGGAACAGGGTAATGATATTTTGTTAATCACTAGAATCACACATAATATCACATGCAAATCAACGTTTCGATCAAAAGACCTTCTATATGTGTGAACTACTATATATAGCAATTTTGCACTGTATGTTGAATGTTATTTTTTTTCCAGGTAGCATGTTGCTGTGGAAGTGCTGCTTGCAGTTTGTGCTGCTCTGCCTGCCCTTCCTGCAAGAACTCCACCGCATCCAGAATTGGGTACTCTGCAATTCTGGTGTTGGGCTCAATTGTATCAATTATAATGTTGATTCCTGGAGTTCGAACTGAACTTGGCAAAGTAAGCTTTGAACATTGCTAGTTGTTTCTAAGGTCTATGATCATGAGCACACAAATTTACTCATTCCTCTATCAAATTGCTTTTGATGAGTTAACTAAATATTTTGTTATATCCCTTATTTGCTAAACATAATTTTACTCTGAAACTGCCAAGTCTCAATGCACATCAACCATTCCATCCATATGGTATATATTTGCTGGTGACAATAGAAAGATTCATGTGTGCAGAAAGGACTTATTTTGGTGCCAGGACATACAAGAGTCTCGGGTAATGAGAGAGCAGATAGTTTGTGCTACTATGGTTGTTGGTGGAAAGATGGATCAGGCAGACATTTAGAACGACCTACAGGAAAATGCATGAACAAATTACTGTATAAGTAACAATGACTCTTGCTCCATGACTAGAATAATGGAGCTTGGTTTGAAATGTGGTGTCGCTAGAAAGGAGCGGTTTCATGGGCGAGGAAGAATGATGTGTAATAAAAGGCATAAGACAGTCAGTCACTGTGTAATGGCGGATACACTCCAGGAGAGATCTGAGCACCTATGGACTTGTCCAGAGTGCAGTGACGATGATCCAACAACTAACTAACTAACTAACTATATTAATAGAAAGATAGTACAGTGAAAGCTCTATTTTTTGTGGGACAATAAAAGGTTTCAGCACAAGTCATGGAAAAAATTTTAGCACAGCTGGGATCAGTTATTGATCAGCATTGTAGGAGTAAGAGGGTTAATAAGGATCATTAAAAGTTTTCATTGTTTTTACTAAAGAAATACAAGTAAGCTTTTAAATTATTTAGTTCTAAATAAATTGTATAATTTTGTAAAAAAAAATGTTATGTGTATTGATGAAGTAATAAATAGTACCATGTGTCAAACACATACTAAAACTTGCTTTAAAAATATCACCTGGGCCTGATTCAAGAAGCTGGATGAAAAGGTAAAGAAGGACCATTGAAAGCAAAAATGGACCAATGAAACGCAAAGAAGGAGCACTGAAAAATATAATGGACCACTGAATCAAATGGAATCCAGAGCCAGATAAATGGAACACATTATATGGAACAAAACAACAGCTCACAAACACATGCAAATATCACACAATGACATTGGGTCAAAGGGCATAAGCCCATGGAATGCTGGATCAGCAACCAACCAATCAAATGGAAATAAGAACAGAATTAATGAATCTGGAAAAAGGTTGAAAGATCATAGAGGATTGACTTCATTCTGCTTGAATTTCTCCATATGTACCAGTACTCCATCCCTGTCAACAACGTGGAACTCTGCCTGCTAAGAGTACCACTCATAGCATGTAACTCTGTAGCTTCAAGCGATAATCCTTTGTGATTCACTTTGTAAACAAGACATCTCATGCAGGATGCCAACTCACAACCTCTTGAACACAAAGCGAATATCTTACCACTTTGCCAGGGAGATCTCTGAAATCTGAAATAAATCTTTCTGAAAAGGAAAATATTTAAATTTTGTTTATGTATAATAAACGCATGAAAATATTTTCTGTACATGTAAAGGTTGCAAGCAATATTCCTTTGAATGCGCATGGGTGTGCATCCACAACATGTCATTAGAAGCTCAACGATTGTACCGACCGCACACATAAAGTAAAAGCAAACATCATCATCACATCATCAGTTAGCATAACCTGAACAGGATATAGCAGTTCTTTGGAAACTTATATCACATCCTTTGGAAACTTTTGTCAATCTTGAGCCAGTCTTCCTGCTTCTTTTAGTGTCATTTTCAGATGGTCTTTCATATCTTGCATCCATCTTATTCTTGGTCTGCTTCTTGCTCGTCTCCCTGGCATCATCCACTCCATTATGGTCTTCTCTAAGCTGTCATGGCATTTGATATGGCCAAAATGTTGTAGTTTTCTGGAAAGAACCATGCTGTTTAGCCAGTTTTCTTTTACATTCATTTCTCTCAGGATGGCTATATTGGTGACCTTTTTTGTCCATGGTATTCTAAGGATTTTTCTGTAACATTTTATTTCAAATGCTGCTATTTTATTTGTCACTGTGTTGGTGATTGTCCAGGATTCACACCTATAAATTGCCACTGGGAATATACATGCTCTTAGGAATATTAGTTTTGTTGTTTTGCAGCATCTCATCCATATGTTTTTCACAAGTGAATGGCCTATTTTAAAAAAATTTGTACTTAATCAAACTTCACACCCTGCCCAGTGACTATTCACAGGTAATAAGGGTAAATTTTACAGATAATAGATATCAGTAAATATTCACAGGTAATAGATAAGGGTAAATATTTACAGGTATTAGAGGTAAATATTTAGGTATTAGAAGCTGTCACATGAAACCATTCACTTCTCTGACATTTCAGATCTACTCACATGAGAAGAAAATTAGATGAAATATTGGTTGCAAGTGTTTGCATATCATTAAAATGTTTACCTGTCATTTTTTGCTCATCTGTCTTCTTTTACCTGTGAATGTTTAATTATCCCTATTTTTTACATGTGAATCTTTACTCCTATCTGTTATCTGTGAATATTTACCCCTGTTACCTATGAATCTTTATCCCCTTCTGTTACCTGTGAATCTTTACCCCTATCTGTTACCTATGAATCTTTATCCCCTTCTGTTACCTGTGAATATTTACCCCTATTGTTACATGTGAATCTGTATCCTCTATCTGTTACCTGTGAATATTTACCCCTAGCCTTTAAATATTTACCCCTATCTGTTACCTGTAAATGTCTATCCCTATTACCTGTGAATGTTTATATATCCTTCCTTTTTACCTATAAATGTTTATAACTTACACCTATAAATGTTGACAGCTCATTATTTTATTATGCCTGTGTTCATTTACCTAGATTCCTTGGTTCTGCAAAGACAGCGATAAGATATCATTAAACGTGAACTGTGACAATGTTGTTGGATTTCTAGCCGTCTACCGAGTCTGTTTTGCCATGGCCATGTTTTTTCTGCTGTTCTGTGTCATCATGATCAAGGTCAGCTCATCAAAGGATTTTCGAGCCAAAATTCAAAATGGGTAGGAAAGTGTTGCAACCTTTATCTGGCCACATATTTTTTGTAATTTTACTGCTTCGAGTAATTTCTTTGTGCCTGTTTGACGTCGAATTAAATTATTGTAGGATTTTAGCCAGACGTATTTAACAAACAGGTTTTTTGATCAGTGAATAGACATTAATTTTGATGATGTTCTTCCTCCGAAGTCTGTTGTGTCAGACCATTGGCACAAATAAAATGGTGACACAATGCATTGCCATTCTCTGGACTACATCCTGCTAAATATCTAGTAGAACCATTATCCTGATGCAAGAGCGATACAGCGGAAGTTTGAGAATGAAAGCTGAAGAAGAAGAATATGAGGTTCCTCGTTCGCAATTTAAGATGTTTATGGCATTGGAACTTACATTAGGTTTCATTGTGTGTCCTCAGATGGTTGATAAGTCCAATCCAGGCTCTGAAAGATCTGTTGCATTATGAACAAGAATGTAATAGTTCTTGCGATGAAGGAAAACATCTGATCTCTCGTCTTGTTTTTGTCTCTTTTAAATCACCTGCAGTGTTCTACTTTGTTCAAAATTTTTAATACCCAGACTGATCTGATTATTTACAAGCTATAGTTTTCCAAGAGTTGGGGGTCAATCTTGTAGTGCTTAAGAGATGTCTTCAAGTCATCCTCAAAACCCTTTGTTATCATGTTATCGTAATAACTCTGTGTTATTTTTACCATTGAGAGGGGATCCCCACCAGCCGCAGTCAGCATTTAGGGATGAGTATGATGTCATGACTTGCACGATGAACATTGGTTTAGAGGAAACACTGCACAATGCCGTCGATCTCAGTTATTAATTTATTATAGAGCATGTGCAGAAAATTAATATATTATTGGTCTTGTGACTTGGATTAGATGTCTCATCCTGAATTCTTTGTCCTATATTGTTGCCTGCACAGTCTGTCTCATCCTCTCATCTAAACAACCTGTCTCATCTTGTCACCTACACAACCTGTCTCATCTTGTCACCTACACAACCTGTCTCATCTTGTCACCTACACAACCTGTCTCATCTCATCACTTACACAACCTGTCTCATCTTGTCACCTACACAACCTGTCTCATCTTGTCACCTACACAACCTGTCTCATCTTGTCACCTACACAACCTGTCTCATCTTGCCACCTACACAACCTGTCTCATCTTGTCACCTACACAACCTGTCTCATCTTGTCACCTACACAACCTGTCTCATCTTGTCACCTACGCAACCTGTCTCATCTTGTCATCTAAACAACCTGTCTCATCTTGTCACCTACACAACCTGTCTCATCTTGTCACCTACACAACTTGTCTCATCTCATCACTTACACAACCTGGCTCATCTTGTCACCTACACAACCTGTCTCATCTTGTCACCTACACAACCTGTCTCATCTTGTCACCTATGCAACCTGTCTCATCTTGTCATCTAAACAACCTGGCTCATCTTGTCACCTACACAACCTGTCTCATCTTGTCATCTACACAACCTGTCTCATCTTGTCATCTAAACAATCTGTCTCATTCTCTCACCTAAACAACCTGTCTCATCTTGTCACCTAAACAACATCATCATGTCACCTAAACAACCTGTATTATCTGAGCAACCTGTCTCATCTAAACAACCTTGTCTTACATTAACAACCTGTCTTATCTAAATGACCTGTCTCATCTGAACAACCTGTCTCATCTGAACAACCTGTCTCATCTGAACAACCTGTCTCATCTGAACAACCTGTCTCATCTGAACAATATCTTACCTGAACAACCTGTCTCATCTGAACAATATCTTACCTGAACAACCTGTCTCATCTAATCAACCTGTTCCATCTTAACAACCTGTCTCATCTTAACAACCTGTCTCATCTTAACAACCTGTCTCATATGAACAACCTGTCTCATCTGAATAACATACCTCATCTTAACAACCTGTCTCATCTGAATAACTTGCCTCATCTGAACAACAACTTATCTGAACAACCTGTCTCATCTGAACAACCTGTTCCATCTAAGCAACCTGTCTCGTCTTAACAACCTGTCTCATCTGAACAACCTGTTCCATCTTAACAACCTGTCTCATCTGAACAACCTTCCTCATCTGAACAACCTGTCTCATCAGAACAACATCATACCGAAACAACCTGTCTTATATTCTTATCTTAACAGCCTGTTTCATTTGAATTTCTTGCCTGAACAGCCTATCTTATATTATCTATCTTATATTATCTATCTTATATTATCTATCTTATATTATCTATCTTATATTATCTATCTTATATTATCTATCTTATATTATCTATCTTATATTATCTATCTTATATTATCTATCTTATATTATCTATCTTATATTATCTATCTTATATTATCTATCTTATAACAGCCTATTCTTACCTGAACAACCTGCTTCATCTTGTTACATGCAAAATCCTTTTCAGCCCGAACAAACTTGTCAGCTACCAAATTTTCTGTATGAAGCTAACCAGTGATCATTGCCAAAATGGCTTTCATAAATAGAACTGCCATGCATATTGTAAGAGGCGACTAAGAAGGTTTCATATAGAATTGACTACATCATCCCATCTATGGTGCTAAGCTTGAGACTGTAGTGTCAGACTTAAAGGCACAGATATCACAGCCAAGCCATAAACCATGATACAGTGCAGTCTATTTTCCAGATTAGTTCCTGTTAATATGCAGGAGTTTGAGAATGAATTTGGATGAAGATTAAGAAGATCTGTAGAATAAAAATGTTATATATCTCAGTAGTATACCATAAAAATGTGTTATAAATATATTTATATTTCAATTGTATATATGTACAATCTAATTGTTACCAACTGCTTTCAGGTTTTGGTTCTTCAAGTTTATAATCGTGGTGGGCATATGTGTTGGGGCATTCTTCATTCCAAAAGGAGCATTTGGAGAAGGTATTATATAATTGCTTTTTTGTTGTCTCTTCATCATCATCAAGTGACATTCTTTCCAGAACGTTGTCTTTGCAATTGATATCTTTTAGTGGCAACCATGTGACTAATGTGACATGTAAATATCAATATTTTCTCAATATATTGACAATTTCAAACAAAAGCATGGCCATGACGGTGAATTCATTTTTATAGACTGTTATTTTATAGAATTATCATTATGGATTGTGATTCAAATGATTATTTATGGAGAGATTAAGTTATTTCCATACTCGAGAATCAGTTACACCACGCTGTTTTATCTAAATTGATATTAAAACATCAACAATGTTAGAACGATACATTTCTTTACTAGATGTAGGTTTATAGAAGGATTTTAAGACATACCTGTAGGTGTAATCCTTGAAATTACAACAAATTGACAGTAAATCACGCCAGAATTAGATCTATGTTGACGATTTCCACTCCAGAATAATTGCAAAATAATATTGGAAACTTCGTCTTATATAATATCGTTATAAAGGTCAAAATTTGCTGGGTTTTTGTGGAAAATCGTCTTTGGGGCTGTCTTACATGTCTGATATCACACACACACACACACACAAACAAAACCTACACCAATATATGCAGAATTAATTTTTTTTTTATATTTGCAAAGATTATTTAAATATCTCTAACAACAAAAAAGTTATCACAATTTCTAAACAGCCACCAACTATTACGTAACATTTCCAAAAATTAATTCAGTGGCAGGAGAGAAATTACGTAATTGTAAACACAGAGTGCTAAAGGTTAATTTCGCTAATCTTTTCCTAATTTCTATTGTACAATCCCCTAAGCTGTTTATATTCACACCCACATAATCAAACTTGTCGACGTTTTCCACTTCCATGTTATCTATTTTAATTCTTGTGTTACTTTGCTTTTATCTGTTGTCATGATCTTGGTTTTCTGTATGTTTAAGTGAAGGTTTTGTTCTTCGCTGTATGCATTTGTTTTAATGATCATCCTTTCTGGCTCTTCTATGTGTGTAATTATAATTACTGTATCACCTTCGTATCTTAGCTCTGGTATTTCATATACTCCTATTTTTAGGGGATGGAATTTTTTGTGCTTTTTGTCATTCTGTACTTTCCTCGTGATGTTTTCCGCATATATATTAAATAAGTATTCATCCCTATCTTACCCCGGTATCTACCGAAAATCATTCTGAGATATCACCATCAACTCTCACAGCTGCTTGTTGATTATAGAAGAATGAGTCAATAAGATATGTTAGATGTTCTGGGAAGCCCATTTTATTATTTCACATAAATGCTTATGTACGCAATCAAATACTTTGGAATAGTCGATAAAACACATGTATAGATAAAACACATGTATAGATAAAACACATGTATAGATAAAACACATGTATAGATCTGCTTTGAATTCTCTGCATTTTCGATAATGATTCTCATATTTAGTAAATGATCTTTTGTGCCTCTGCCTAATCGAAATTCTGGTTGTACCTCGTTAACATCTGTTTCTAAATTTTGCTGTATTATTTTCATAACTATTCTTAGTAAGATCTTGCTTGCTTGGCTAATTAATGCTACTGTTCTATAGTTAGTACATAATTGAAGATCTCCTTTTTTTTGGTAGGGGGATATATATTCAATTTTTTTCCATTCTTTGGTCATGTTCAGCTCTTCCAAATTTTGCAGCATAACTTATGATATATTTCTGTGCTTGCTTCTTCTCCAACTAGTATAATTTCTGTGGTAATACTGTCATTTCTGGGAGCTTTATGTTTCTTCAGATTTTGTATTGCATGTCTAATTTAATCTATTGTTGGATCTAGTTCTCTTGGTGTTTTGTTTATGTTTACTTCTGGGATATGTTGTGTACCTTTGTACATTTCTTTTCATCTATCTTTGTATTATCTCTTTCCCATCTTTTAGTATTTTCCCTGTTTTATCTTTAATTACTTTTATTGCTGGTTTGAAGTTATATTGTTTTAATGCTTTCATTAATTCATATATCTTTTTTGTGTTTCCTTACTGTTTGTAATCTTCTACTTCCTTGCATGCCTTGATTATGTATTGTTCATTGTCATCCATAATTTGTTGCTTTATTAGCTTTGATAATTTCCTGAATTCCTCATTGTTTTGTTGTTTTTTAATTTCCTTCTTTTTATGATGTTTTCCATAGTTTCTCATGATATAAATTTGTGATGTTTTCTTACCTTTTTAGGAATTATTTTCTAATGTTTACATGAAGATTTGAGTAATTTTATTTTCCAATTTGTTCGGGGTTGTTTCTACCTCTGTATTTAAGAGTATTTTAAATTTATTTTCTACCACAATATTATATTCTTTAGGAATGTTTGATATGTCGAATCTCAATAGGATGCTGTTTTTGTTTATATTTCTTATTTTTAGCATAAATTTAGCTGTATTCAATTTGTGTTCTGTATCACAGTCTCCTCCTGGTAGTGTTCTTGATGTTATGCATGATTTGCAAAGACTATCCTTTTCTATCTCTGTTGTGTTATTATATAATCTATTTGGTTTCTCGTGTGTCCATCCGATGATCTCCATGAATAAAATCTTCTTGGATGTTGTTCGAAAAATGTATACTAGTTGTTTTCCATGCAGAAACCAATTAGGTGTTCTCCTCTCTCGTTCCTAATTCCCAATCCATGTTTTTCATGTATTTTGTATTCCTGTGGAGCTCTCTTTTCCAACTTTGGCATTAAAATCCTCTATAATTAATTGTATATCTTGTTTATTTATTTAGTTTATTGCTACTTGTAGTTCATCGTGGAAATCATCTATCTCCTGTTCATTTTCTGCTGTTGTTGGAGCATATATCAGAATTATTGAAATATTTATCTTTTTTCCTAGTAATCTGATTGTTATTATACAATCGCTTACTGGATAGTATCCTATCATTGTTGATTTTATTTCTTCTAGATAGAAAACTACTCCTCCTTTTGTCCACTTTTATCATTCCACGCAAATACACATAATTTACCCATTTGAGTTGTGAAATCTCCTTTATTAGACCATCTGTGCTCTGTCAATCCTAGTATATTGAAATTTAATCTGTTCATTTCTTTTACCAGTATTATACAAGAATCAGTGGCTACATATTTACCGGAACAAACTTTCATTCTGAAAGTTGGTTTCAGCGGAACTAATCAGTGTTAGCATTAACATGACATTTATTATGTCCCTTTGTTAGTGCGAATCTGCGGGAGGCTGCATATTTTAGTGTTTTGCGAGAGGGGATTTATGGTTTGGGGATTGGTTAGATGTTTAGAATTTGGTAGGGGGCCACTTTCAGTTTTGGGATTAGGAACACAGCTGCCACGAAGATGCATTGGAGGTGAACAAATGATCGTCATGGTAGACTAAAGCCTATTTACCACAGGAAAGACAAACTCTGGCAGTGTTGCCTCAACAATGGGTATTTGGTGGCTTATGTCGTGAAACAAAGGACTTTTTCTTGCTGCAAGTGGAAGATACAAGTTCTGCTACCTTAATGAAGGTGAGTGTTCACAATATTGAACATGATATCAATTATATATTCTGACTGTTGGAAAGGATATAAAGTTACAGAGATCGGGAGAGCAGGCTTCAGCCACCTAACAGTGAACCACAGATACAAATTCATAGATCAAGTAACCTGGGCCCGTACCCAAACAGTAGAGTGAATGTGGGGAATTGCAAAGTGGCAAAATCAGAAACGCAGTGGAACAGCACAGCATCACTTAAAAAGGCTACCTAGCAGAGTTCATGTGGTGATCTGGGCTCCAAAGCAATGTCAATACTTTCTATGCCATATTGGAGAAAATGAGAAGATACTGGCCACCCATCCCCATCAACCCTCCAACACCCGTGCCTATACAAAGAATGCCCCCACCAACATCCATCTCTCCCCATAATATGCCCCTGTTATATCTGCTAAACTGTTCCTGAGGATACTTCAATACTTGTACAGGATTTTCATTGCTGTTGTAATAGTCCTATCTTGATTGGTCTGTTCTCAGTGACTTGAGTACATAGGTTGACTGTCTTGATGAGATCACATCTTTTTGGGGGAATGTGGCTAGTCAAGTACGGAAAACCTGTTTACTTGAGTTGCAAGGCAATTTGATGCTTCTGGAATGGATGGTTCAATTCCCATCAGCTGTAAGAATTATTTTCATTTATCCCCATGCTACCTACGTGGATGTACTTGAATCCTTCTCTAGACCTTTAAAAATAAAAGAGCTTTCACTGCGTCTGCTGTTTATTGACACAAGAAATCTATCTGCATGGATGGGATGGTTGATGCATACTGGCGCTTTGTGATTTCAGAGTGAAATAATTTTTAACAATGAGGGTATAGATTTACAAAATCAGAAGTAACTCATCCAAAGCAGCTATAGGGTTAACTGAAAAAAACACAGTACTGTAAAGTTTAAGTAAGTTAATATAAAATGTCTTTTACACTTTGTGTAAAAGTACTTACACTCCTTGGCCCCTTGAGAGGGCTTTACAGACTGCAGGTTAAGAACTGCTGTTCTATAGCTCATATATTCTTATGACATGCAATGTTCACATAATTTGTTGTATCTTTTCTCTGCTAGCGTGGATGGTCATTGGCATGATCGGGGGGTTTCTCTTCATTGTTATCCAGTTGGTCTTGTTGGTTGATTTTGCCCATTCCTGGGCCGAGACTTGGGTGGAGAAATATGAGGAGACAGAATCCAGATGTTACTACATTGGTGCACCCTTGAATTACGCGGTGCACCCTTGAAACAGAAATACAGCAGCTCGTGCTGATTCTGGCCAAATCATTTGGGGATCGTGTCCGAGAATGTGGAGGTAGCAGATGGAAAGAGATTTGACTGCACGAGAGACAGACAATATCTCCGACACCACCAGCAGCACCACATATAGCGACACTGTCGACATACAGTGAAGCTAATCAGTCCAGTCCGAACATTGGAGGGGCGGCCAATGTAAAATGCACGTAAAGGTAGATGCATGGAGAGACATATAGATTTCATACCGAGTACAATGAAGGGCAGAACAGCGCTAGAGGGCTGCGCGAACTGCAAATAGAAAATGAAAAGTTCCTAGGAAAGGGGAACTACAAGCTCCGTCAGCTCGAGTCGAGCTTCTAGTTACCTGTGTTCGTTACAGGCAGAGACCATTCATTGGCGTTTGGTAAAGCAAGAAGACCTAATCCAACTCTAATGTCAAGCCTTCCTAAACCGGAAATACGCTCGCGAAGAGAAAGAGTTCCGTACTCGATGCGCTCAGGCAAAAAAGGGACAACGATTTAGCCCTGGCCCAACTCTACTGTCAGGTTTTCCTACACCGGAAATACACTTGAAGAGAGAAAGGGTTCAGTATCTGATGGGCTCAGGCGCTATTGGGACAAGGACGTTCAGCTCGAGAACGCCTTGCTCTCAAACGCGTGGTGTGAGACTCAAACTTGGACAAGGGGTACATGATGTCGGTGAACGACACCTCGGCTAAGAGGGCGAAAGAGCCAGGGTCCAACTCCTCTGTTGAGTTCTTCCCCTTAAGGAACCAGGCTCACGGATGAGAAACGGTTCAGTATCCAATGGGCACAGGCACAGCACGTCCAATTACACGAGGCAAGTTCATAGACAGTGGAACACCTCGTGCGAGTCAGACGAGAGCAAAAATCGTCTGGGCGAAGAGTCGCCACTACGCGTGCCTGGAGACAGATATAGAGGCTGTCACAGGCTAAGGGTAGCCCACCCGAATTGTCAAGGCATGCCGAAATCGGATGTGCTAGGCCTACAAGGTGCATTACGGTGGCACAACGTAATCACGCTCCCGGCGGAAATCGCATGGATATCCGTGATGGTTACAATGGAGCGAACGCAAAACAAACAAACAAACAAAATCAGAAGTAACTCATCCAAAGCAGCTATAGGGTTAACTGAAAAAACACAGTACTGTAAAGTTTAAGTAAGTTAATATAAAATGTCTTTTACACTTTGTGTAAAAGTACTTACACTCCTTGGCCCCCTTGAGAGGGCTTTACAGACTGCAGGTTAAGAACTGCTGTTCTATAGCTCATATATTCTTATGACATGCAATGTTCACATAATTTGTTGTATCTTTTCTCTGCTAGCGTGGATGGTCATTGGCATGATCGGGGGGTTTCTCTTCATTGTTATCCAGTTGGTCTTGTTGGTTGATTTTGCCCATTCCTGGGCAGAGACTTGGGTGGAGAAATATGAGGAGACAGAATCCAGATGTTACTACATTGGTCAGTTTTGGTTTTTAATTTATGTTTTAATGTTATTTAATTGTTCTTCCTGCATGATGTCAAAAGATGACACGAATACCATTGTCACAGAGAAGAGCTGGTGTTGAATTTGACATATTGGGGACTTTCCATAATTTACATCAACAATATTTTGCTAATTTTCAACTCTACTTCTCTTTGCCCATGTCAACAAACTGTCAAGATTTTTGGAAACACAAAAAAAATTGTAATTGGTAAATAAAAGACAATTTTTTGACATCAACTTTTATCAAAATGTGTCCAAAATTACAATAATTAAACATGACCCCCCCCCTCCTACTTGTTAATGTAATGTATAGACTCTACTTCCCTGACATGCTGGCATAGACAGTAATGAGAGAACCAGACTTGCACCCACAGCATCAGAGGACAGGTAGTTGACAGTGGATACGGTTGATGTGCTGAAACTGATTCATTAGCTCTACTGAATGTAGATACTATCATTAATGACATATCTAGACTGACATTTGGAGAATTCTGCATTTATTTTGTAGAACTGAATTGTTGCATGGCAGAATGAAGAGAAGGTTAGAAGATAGAGCATCTACAGATTTGTCTGATGTGCAATGATACTATAACCATCTGTTGCTAGGAATGTTAAACAATCTAAAAATGGGAATTATAAAATTTACATCTATTCTATATTAGTGTATGGCTCTGAAACATGGACAATGAGCACACAACTAGAAGACAGAATTAATGCCTTTGAGATGTGGATATATAGAATAATAGTGAAAACTTAAGGGAGGAAAATAAAATGAACAAAGCGGTTCTAACAACACTTTGTATGAAAAAAATAATAAAGGAAATAAACATCTAACAAATTTTATTCTTGGGGGTAAAGTTGAGGGGAGGCGAACAAGAAGTGGGCAGAGATACACATGAAAGGAAAACATAATGAGATGAACATTTTACATTTTAGCAAAGTGCATCACCAAGGCTAGAGACATAAGATATTGGAGGTCTGTTGCAGCCAACGTTCATTGCAGAGGCAGCACTTATTGATGTGAATAATACTAGGACTGTTCAAAGGTGGATAACTGAGGGTAGAGGAAAGTGTAGAAAATCTTAGGTAACATGGAAAAAAACCAATTAAACAGATATTGAAAAAATAAAACATAGCTAAAGCGGAAGATAACCGACAACAGAGTGGAAACGGTGTGATTTCTTTTCTTTTTTTAGTTGCTGACATAAGTGTCCGCAAAGTAATTAGCTCACCCTACCAATTTTTATGATGCATTTCAATTCCACGGTAACCTTCTTGGAGTACAAAACAGATAATAATCCATATTGAAACAAACAAGTAAATTAAAATGTAGAAAAAACTATAAAGCTAGTCAAGGAATGGAGACAAATAGAACAACTTTCTTGACCTAATTTTCATGTCTATGATCATTTATGTTTCCAGAATATGACAAAATAATTCATTATACAGTCAAATCCCATTTTAACAACTTGCTCCACACATGAAATAAGTATATAATAACAGAAATTCATTATATACAGTACAATTCTGCCAAAGACATATGACTCAGGCCATTGACGCAAATAAAACAATTACACAACGCATTTCCATTCTCTGGACTACAACTTGCTGGAAATCTAGTAGGACCATTGACCTGCTACAAGAGAGATCCAGCCGGAGTATGAGAATGAACCCTGAAGGAGAAGAAGATACAATACAATTAAATCCGGTCCAATCCTAACAGCTGGGCCTACATATTAAACAAAAGGTGAAACGAACTAATTATTCTTAAAAAGGGGATTTCTCAAATGGGGGAGAAAACACTTCATCCTATTTATGCTTTTGATTATTTCCGGTGGTGTAAAAAAATAAACACCAACCAGTGTTCATTTTCTACCCACCTGTGCAAAATGCATTTTTGTACCTCCATATCTCTTCATATGTCATGTACAGGGTGAGTTTATCAATTTACCGTCTAACTGAAAAAAAAACCTAGTCCTTACCTGGAATTGAACCCTGGACCTCATGGTTATGAGACCAATGCTCAAACTTCAGTCATGCACCACAAAAACATTTTGTTAAATAGGGAAATTTGTAATAGACGTATGTGTTATAGATGGATTCCACTGTTGTGGTTACACAGTCTAAACTGTACTTCCTGTATTAGTTTAAACTAGCCACAAGTAAGCATTTCACATTTTGCAATACTTTATCTTGCATGCACTAAAAATTCTGTTCAGTAAAATTTTCTAAAAATTATTCTGAAATAAAATTGTAAGAAATGGTTGTGTCATATTATAATTTTGTTGTTTGCAGGTCTGTTTGCTTTCACTATCATCTTTTACGTGGTTTGCCTGGTTGCCGTGATCTTGTTCTACATTTACTACGCTAGTGTAAGTACAGACATGATGGTACTTGCTTAATCATTCAGCACAGAAAGACATTTCATTGTTATAGTTTTATGTGGGTTTCTGTACTTATGATAGATCACTCATAGCTGTACAGTTAAAAGATATCTAACTACCATATTTCACTCGGACACGCTTGTTGTAGTGCATTTATTTCAACTTGTGGTATTTTTATGTTTGTATGTTATGTGCGTATCTTGAAAACGCCTATTGGTCCAAAACGTCGATTTTGTCCTGTGTATTGTCATTTGTATGATTATATTCTGTTTTGTTTTGTTGTATATACCATATTTATTCATGTAAACATCCGTCAGTGATAGTGTGTTAGTCGCCCGTGTGTTGCCGGGGCCCGAAATGGGAGCAAAGAATAGCAACACTGTTTACCTTCCACGCATGTTGTAAAAGGCGACTAAGAAGGTTATGGGATGGAGTTGGCTGTCCCATCGCATATAGGGTCAGTGGCCTGAAGTCGGATGTGTCAGGCTGAAAGGCGCAGATATCGCAGCAATGCTGTAAACCATGACACAACGCATTCCGTTCTCCGTGTGTTAGTCGTCATCAAGTAGGACTTCATTACCTGTCTTCCACATGAGTATTATAGTGAAAAGATAGGGCTTTTGTTGTGTTTGTATTAGAGCTTGTGAATGTTCGTTTCTTTTTAGAAATAACAATTGGGGGTTCTTGTTTGGAACATGTACCACCGATTTGATTATTTCCCTTGGCAATGTTTGTCAGTTTGTTTATCCATTATTAATTTTAATATACATTTTTTAGGGCCAATATTAGTTATGTAAAACAAAACATCTCCTAATGCAAACCATATGCCAAAACCATTAAAAAAAAATAATAGGTAATTTCTACCATGCTACAGTAAGTGCATTCGACAACAGTTTACACTGTATAAGATAGCCGCTTTCAAGAGTAAAAGCCCAGTTGCTAGGTTCCCTGTAATCAATAAAAAAAAGTCAAATTTTTTACATTTTAGTTCTTAGATTTTTAAAAATCTGTCAAGTTATTCAATTTAACTTCCTTTTTCTGCAATTTTAGTGGACACAATGGATCGAGTGTCATTGAAATATCGAAATCGCCACCTATCTGTCCATATCTCCAAACCAGCGCAGCACCATCAACCGGGTTTTAGGATTTTGTAGGCTTTTGTTTTAGCATATTTTCAGTAAAATCATTATGGATTATGATTCAGATGATGAATTCTTGAGAGGTAAGTTAGTTTTAAGACTCAAAAATATAGTAGACAATGCTGGTTTCTATATTTCGATGCCAAATATCAACTGTTTTGGAGCAATTCAGTTTTGGACTAGATCTAGCTTTAGAGAACAATTTCATGACAAATCTATAAGGTTTATTCATTTTCCCCAGTGAAATTATGACAATTTGAGCATAAATACTGTAGAATTAGATCAGTATCATACTGTTGTCACTCCAGGAAATTTTCCCTCACAAAGTTAGTAATTTGTTATTATTTAAAAAAAATATAATTTGTTTTTTTGTGTGAAAAAAGTGTCTTTATCACTTTCTCAGACGTCACGTATCACACACACACAAACAAAACTTACACCAATATATGCAGAATTCAATTCTTTATTTATATGTGCAAATATTATTTAAATATCTCTAGCAACAAAAAAGTTATCTCATTTTCAAAACAGCCACCAACAATAACACAAATTCATAAAATATATCCAGCTGCAGGAAATTATGTAATTGTAAACATAGGTAGTAAAGGTTAATAAGTATCAATTTCCCCTCCCCCTCTTTGCAAGAGAAATAATCAAATTAATAATCACATGGGATTGGGGGGGGGGGGGTGGTACTCATTCCAAACAAGAACCCAGTTGGATTAGTTTAGTTTTTACAATTTCCTATTTAACATAAAAAAGATTATCTGTATAGCAACCTGGGCTTGGCTTTCTAGTTCAGGGTGCAAAGAATAGGGCCACTGTCTTTTTTCCAGGTGGTGGCTAAGGTAAGTTGGGAAATAGGCAGACAACCTGTGGTTTATAGTGACAGCTAGACTGACAACCTATGGTTGATAGTGACAGATAGGCAGATAACCTGTGGTTGATAGTGACAGATAGGCTGACAGTGGCCATATTGTTTGCACCCTGAACTAGAAGTTCAGGCCCCAGTTGTCATACGTGCGAGAGTGCTGTGAAAAAAAAAATTAACATTTTGTTAATTCAGAAGTGTATTTCCTTGTCAACTCTAATCAAGCATATCCACAGACCTGAATGCAGAACTTCTTCTGCATTTGTTCTCAAACTCCTGCATATTGGCAGGATGTAGTCCAGAGAATGGAATGTGTTCTGTTATGGCTTACAGCTTAGCTGCAATATCTGCACCTCTCAGCCTGACACATCCAAATTCAGCATGGCTTCTGAATCACTTAGACCCTCTATGGGTTGGGACAGTTAACGCCACCCAAAATGGGATCCGGCAACATATGGGGTGAGTAAAAGATTAAAAAAACAAAGGTCACTGTCGGTTTCCAAGGCTAGAAAGGCATCAAAGATTAGCAACAAAGGTTAGCCATGTACATCATAAGAGGTGACTAAGGAAATTTGTGTAGGGTTCTTTCACAGAAGTGCTGCAAACTAAATATTCTGTTATTAGAAGTGTTTTCTTAACAATGCTAATCTAGTATGTCCACAGATTTTAGTGTAAAACTTGAGGATGTTGTTTACAGAAATGTTTCTCATGTGTTTCCTTTTTGTATTTTTAGGGTGATTGTAGCCTCCACAAGTTCTTTGTTTCATTCAACTTAATTTTGTGTGTGGTCATAAGTGTGTTGGCCATCTTACCAAAGATTCAAGAATGTAAGTAGATTAAACTTTTATCTGGCTTTTATTTCCATGTCATACTTTTTTTCACACTGTTTTGCCCTTTAAGAACTATGAACAATGGAGTTATTATTCTCTGTGCAAATAATTTTTCTTGGGTTCTCCAGAACTTTATCTATTTATATCTATTTATCCATTTATCTATATATCTATCTGTTGTCTTTGCTTTTGCTATAATGCATCGCAGGATTGAATTATGATCTCTGCCGAAGACGGATGTGTCGGGCCATTGGCGCAAATAAAACGGCGACACAATGCATTTCCATTCTCTGGACTACATCCTGCTGGAAGTCTAATAGGACCATGGTCCTGCTACAAGAGAGATCCAACAGGAGTTTGAGAATGAACGCTGAAGAAGAAGAATGACGATCTGTTTTCGGGCTATGTCACGTTTGGTTACTTGGTATGCAGTAATATTGTGACGTCTCAGAATGTAACTCCTTCAATCCATTTATCTCTGCCTCTTTGTGTTTCCACTCTCATGTTGTATACTCTTTCTGCTGGCCAGTATCGGTTCATTAAGTGGCAGAACTATCTCAGTCTCTGTTTTTCAATGTATTTGACCACAGATGTTGTTCCAACAGTTCTTGTAATCTCTTCATTCCTCACATGATCTCTTCTTATCTGTTTGCTACTTTTCTTAGACATCTCATTTCACACGTAGTAAGAGTAAGCTTTCTATCTTGTTCTTTAGTTAGTGACCATGTCTGATATGAATGTTGGTATGAAGACTGAATTCATGATTTCATATATGTCACATGAAAGTCTGAAACCATTTGATGGTATCAATATATGCCACTTTTGGCTGTACAGTCCATATGACTGCATGACTTCAAAAAGGTCATTTTTGCACTTAATACTTTTGTTTGATCTATTGCAGCTTGATAAATTGTCTGCACATTTAGCCCTTAGTGAGAAAACATAATTTGTTAATTTTATTAACATTAACAGTTGTATTTGGAATGATATGCCCACATATTCCAACTTTTTAACATTCAGCTTTATTCTGTGAAAATGAGATTTTTAAAAAACATGCAGCATCTGCTAGTGATAATTTGATGTGCGAGCAACGCACAGAGAGAGAGCTTCCCACGGGTCTTCCAAGGGAGGCCTCTCTGTGTTTTGGGACTGATCAAATGTATGTTGCATTGTATGCACCTTTAGCAAAAGTTCATTTCGTTAAATAATGTATGGTTTGTTTCGTTAAAAATGTGGGCATATCATTCTGTAATGAATCACATTAACCACTTACATTTACATATTAACTACAACTACTTCACTAATTTTCTCAGTCGCACATGTTTATTCATCTGTACCACATGTTTCATAGTTAAACCTTGTCTGTCGCACATGTTTCATAGTTAAACCTTGTCTGTTGCACATGTTTCATAGTTAAACCTTGTCTGTCGCACGTTTCATAGTTAAACCTTGTCTGTCGCACATGTTTCATAGTTAAACCTTGTCTGTCGCACGTTTCATAGTTAAACCTTGTCTGTACCACATGTTTCATAGTTAAACCTTGTCTGTCGCACATGTTTCATAGTTAAACCTTGTCTGTCGCACATGTTTCATAGTTAAACCTTGTCTGTCGCACGTTTCATAGTTAAACCTTGTCTGTCGCACATGTTTCATAGTTAAACCTTGTCTGTCGCACGTTTCATAGTTAAACCTTGTCTGTTGCACATGTTTCATAGTTAAACCTTGTCTGTCGCACATGTTTCATAGTTAAACCTTGTCTGTCGCACGTTTCATAGTTAAACCTTGTCTGTCGCACATGTTTCATAGTTAAACCTTGTCTGTCGCACGTTTCATAGTTAAGCCTTGTCTGTCGCACATGTTTCATAGTTAAACCTTGTCTGTCGCACATGTTTCATAGTTAAACCTTGTCTGTCGCACATGTTTCATAGTTAAACCTTGTCTGTCGCACATGTTTCATAGTTAAACCTTGTCTGTCGCACATGTTTCATAGTTAAACCTTGTCTGTCGCACATGTTTCATAGTTAAACCTTGTCTGTCGCACATGTTTCATAGTTAAACCTTGTCTGTCGCACATGTTTCATAGTTAAACCTTGTCTGTCGCACATGTTTCATAGTTAAGCCTTGTCTGTCGCACATGTTTCATAGTTAAACCTTGTCTGTACCACATGTTTCATAGTTAAACCTTGTCTGTCGCACATGTTTCATAGTTAAACCTTGTCTGTACCACATGTTTCATAGTTAAACCTTGTCTGTCGCACATGTTTCATAGTTAAACCTTGTCTGTCGCACATGTTTCATAGTTAAACCTTATCTGTCGCACATGTTTCATAGTTAAACCTTGTCTGTCGCACATGTTTCATAGTTAAACCTTGTCTGTCGCACATGTTTCATAGTTAAACCTTGTCTGTCGCACATGTTTCATAGTTAAACCTTGTCTGTCGCACATGTTTCATAGTTAAACCTTGTCTGTCACACATGTTTCATAGTTAAACCTTGTCTGTCGCACATGTTTCATAGTTAAACCTTGTCTGTCGCACATGTTTCATAGTTAAACCTTGTCTGTTGCACATGTTTCATAGTTAAACCTTGTTTTAAAACAGAGTGCAGATCATCTTTTAACACTGACAGATATTTTACATTTCAGATCAGCCTCGATCAGGTTTGCTGCAGTCATCCGTCATCTCACTTTACATTATATACCTGACATGGTCTGCTATGACCAACAACCCAGGTAAGTAGTCATTCCTGGGCTCCTAAGCAGAAAGTGCATTCCCCTGGACTCCTAAGTAAAGTCCTTTAATCCAGACTCCTAGGCAGAAAAGTCCATTCCTGTAGGCTCCTGAGTAGAAAAATCCATTCCTGTAGGCTCCTGAGTAAAAAAAAGTCCATTTCTGTAGGCTCCTGAGCAGAAAACACACATAAAGAACAGCATTTTATAAATTGAGTCACTAAACAAAACGAAGACACATAAACTGTGTCAGTAGAAAGAATATTTAAAAATACATTAAATAAGTTGAGACACTAATCTTTATAACATTGAGAATAGAGACAGACAAATGATAGAACCGTTTACAAGACAAATGATAGAACTGTTTACAAGACAATTGACAGAACTGTTTACAATTTGTTGCAGAACTAACACAGAAAGCAGTGACTTATACATATTAAGAGCACTCTTATCGCTAAACTGCACTGCCATGCGCTAGCGCACACATTTTTATCCAAAAGAAATGTAGAAAAAGCCCAGATAAAGGGGTTTTCATTATTTATCAGCCCAAATAGATAAAGTTTTGCCCACATGCACTCTTGTTTTAAAGGGAACATTGATTAAGAGTACTTGCACCATTTTAAGCACGACACAACACTTTGCAGTATGGAAACCCATGTACACAAATGTTCAAAGTCAGATTTTTTTGTTAGGGTCGCATACCCTATTTTAAAATAAGCACTTAATAAATAAGAATGGACGTGCCTGTGTTTTGTCGAGGCCTGAACTTAATTACTTACTTATCCAATCCCCGGAGTTGTGAGCTTTCACTCTTTCTTCCCTGTGCCAGGTTGGTGCATTTCTTATCAGATCCTGAAAGAAGAGCAAAGAAATGCAACACTGTTACCTACCTGCATGTCATAAGAGGTGACTAAGGTTTTCAGAGTGAAGTTGGCTATCCCATAGGTCAAAGTGACCCACAGGCCATGCTGAAATCAGATATGTCAGGCAGAAAGGCACAGCTATTGCAGCCACTATGAAAACCATGACACAATACATTCTGTTCTCCAAACTAGATCCTGCAAATCTGCAGGATCTTAAGAACAAATGCAGAAGAAGAAGAAAGGATGAGTTGTTACAAAATGCTATGATTAAGATAATAGAAGTTAATGATAATAAAGAGTAATAATAACATAAGCTAAGATGTTGGTCAAATATCTGTGTCAGAAACAAGAAGGATATAATTTTAAATTCATCTTCTGCGTTCATTCTCAAACTCACACTGGATCTAGCAGGACCACTCCAGAGAATGGAAATGCGTTGTGTCGCCGTTTTATTTGTGTCAATGGCCCGACACATCCGTCTTCAGCAGAATAATTGTAAATAAGGCCATCAAACTCCAAGGCTTATAAATATATTTCAGTCAAATTGTTTTCTTCACTCACAAGCTTCCACCGAATCTCTCTTATAGCGGGACAATGTCCTATTAGATTTTGAGCAAAATGTAGACTAGAGAACAGAAATGTGTTTTGTCACCATTTTTTGGCATCTATGGTCCTACACATCTGACTTCAGCAGTGGTAACTAATATTTTGGTTCTAAGTTGCAAAGCATACCCCCAATATTTCGTTATTATAGCGGGATGCGAACAAAACAAGATAAAATGAACATATTAATTGGTAGTGTATGATGGTTTGCGCATAGTTTTAATTTTATTGCTTGGTATAAAAAGATATGTCACTTGCAGAACGTTAGTACAACTTCAAGATACTGCTAGATTTGAGGACCCAGGGAGGGGGGTCCAGGGTTAGGTATAATGTTTACAATAAATCTAACGATAGTACATGTCCCACTCCTTCTCAGTGGCATTCCAAAACAATAAAAACTTTTACGGGCGCACAATTCTTAAAAACTATGAACAGGAAGCAGTAGGGGGTATGCTCTGAGAATGTCATGTGACGTATTCCTTCAAGAACATTGTCTTCCCAATGAACTCTCTGAACCTCTCTCTGTCTTGAGCGATGTGGCTTGCATTTTCCAGCGATGTATTCATGTTATCTTTAATGTCATCAGTCCATCGTCTTCATGGTCTGCCCTTTCTCCTCTTTCCAGGTACTCTTCCCTCCATTATTTGTCTTTCTAAACAGTTGTGTCTCTTTATATGACCAAACAGGCATAGCTTTCTTTTTGTTATTGTGTTTAGTAACCAACACTCTGGAATCTTCAATGTGTTTATAATATCTGTATTCTGATTTTTTCCTTCCATGATATTCTAAGTATCCTTCTGTAGCATTTCAGCTCGAAGGCGTTGATCTTCTTTACCGCTGTTTTACTTAGGGTCCATGTTTCACAGCCGTATGTTGCAACCGGAAAAATAAAAGTTCATAATATTAGCACTTTCGTTTCTATTTTGTTGTTTTTCAATATGTTTTTCAATCGTGTTATTTTGCAATATGCCATTGCCAATCTCTTCCTTATTTCTGCCATGCAGTCTCCTGCACTGTCGTTAAACTTCTAACATGGAACATTAGAAATTTAAAACATAGGAAGCTCTGAGATTACTAGTCCAATATTTTAAGTGTTTTTACCACGGAAAGGTGGAAGTCTGTAACAATATTGCTGCAGTGCAATCCCGTTATAACATCTTGGTCATAAAAATATGTACTGGTATGTAATAACAGATATATACAGTACAAACAATCTAGAATAAATGTAATTAGGGAAGTGTTGCTATATAGAGAAATGTGTTATAATTGAATGTGCTAAGGGGTATTCTACTGTAGTAGGCCAGATGTATGAGGGAACTAGTTACTCTACTGGACACAAACCTTAAAGCTAACCACAGTCAAATTTGCATGACCTTTGTACTGCTGTGTTGCTATTAACATAGCCACAGATGCCCACATTTTTACAATTATTTATTGACATATTTTGTTAATGAAATGTTGAATATAATTTCACATGTTTTAGTGTTTCTCTTCTCTCAGACAAGAGTTGCAATCCTAACTTCCTTGGGAATGGTACAAACAGTAATTCCACCATTTCTAGTAATGTGTTTGACTGGCAAGGCATCGTTACTCTAGTCATCTTCTTTGCTGCTGTGGTCTACTCCAGGTAAGTCAAGTTACAAGGACAAATGTGAAGTTATTAAACTAACCATTGTTGACCAAATTTGATAGTTGTCAAATTTCCATTATATACCCTTCGTGACCAACTTTGACGATCGTCACATTAGAAATATGGCAATCATAGGGATAATATTACAGTGGAATCCCATTATAACAACATGGTCTGAACTGACAAAATACCTATCTAATAACAGAAATTCGCTATATACAGTACAAACAATATAGAATAAATATAATCTCATAATACAGATTATATAAGATTGTTATAAAATAATACGGTATGGAGGGATTTCACTGTACTAAGACTAGGTCATCCAGGATATGGAGGGATTTCACTGTACTAAGACTAGGTCATCCAGGATATGGAGGGATTTCACTGTACTAAGACTAGGTCATCCAGGATATGGAGGGATTTCACTGTACTAAGACTAGATCATCCAGGATATGGAGGGATTTCACTGTACTAAGACTAGGTCATCCAGGATATGGAGGGATTTCACTGTACTAAGACTAGGTCATCCAGGATATGGAGGGATTTCACTGTACTAAGACTAGATCATCCAGGATATGGAGGGATTTCACTGTACTAAGACTAGGTCATCCAGGATATGGAGGGATTTCACTGTACTAAGACTAGGTCATCCAGGATATGGAGGGATTTCACTGTACTAAGACTAGGTCATCCAGGATATGGAGGGATTTCACTGTACTAAGACTAGGTCATCCAGGATATGGAGGGATTTCACTGTACTAAGACTAGGTCATCCAGGATAGTATGTTAATCCAAAATGGTAGAATGTTGATCTCCGAACATCATTTATGAGTATTATTCTAGAAAATCTGATATTCTGGAAGATAGGTTTTTATAATGTTTCGAAAGTAATGTGATGATGATGATGTTCCTCCTTCGCAAGCGAAGATGGGCATGGCATGAAAAACAATGAATGCGATGAAAAAATTTAAAAAATGATAATAATAAATTGGTAATTGTCTAATTTGGTTTGTGAGTTCGTAGATGTCCTATGAGTCCAAATCGTGCACGGAAAGTTTTATTGTAGTGCTTGAAGGAGTGCTGAAAGTTCAAGGTAGGAAAATTTTCGGATTTGTCCTTCCGCTTCTTGCACTTGTGGATTGCCCACAGTGTTCTTTCTTTTTCACAAAATAAAACCGAAAAATTAAAGTAATGTATATCTATGCCCAGCATAATAATAAATGGAATTCAATTTTGAAATAACTCTGAAGCTTTCAAATTCATTCAGAAAATGCAATCATTCATTATGATAGCAAAATAAAGCTCTATGTCTGGAGTTCCATTTTATACAGATTTTAAAAGCTTTATGTCGGAGTTCAATTTTATACAGATTTAAAAGCTCTATGTCAGGAGTTCAGTTTTATACGGATTTTAAAAGACGGCACTCCGTCGTCTCAAATATTTTCAAACATCCTTGGTAATGGGAGATAAGAACACTATTGATTGTTGGTAAGCACAGTGTTAATTATCCTTTATTCTTCTATGTTTGCTCTCTGTTAACCAACTCGAACGTATGTGTGATTTCCGCCGAAGAGCATGAAGTACATTGTGATGCTAGTTTACAGCATAGCAGCATTATTTGCTCTTCGGAAGGCCCAGCATATCCATTTTCGTCATGCCTTTAATTCAGATAGTGGGCTTCCCTAGTCTGTGACAGCCTTCCTATCTGTCACCAGGAGGGCCAGATAAATGGAACACATTATATGGAACAAAACAACAACTCACAAACACATGCATATATCACACAATGGCATTGGGTCAAAGGGCATGAGCCCATGGACCGCTGGATCAGCAACCAACCAACCAACCATCTGTCACCAGGCAATAGATGTGTATCTACTCTACTCTGATTATTTTCCACAAACTGTACCCTTTTACTTTTCAGACCAAAACATGTCCTTGGGTGGCAATCTCCGTGGAGAAAGTAGTCAGGAATTTAGGATTGGGTCGACTACACCTATCTTGCACGAGGTGTTTCGCTGCCAGTGAACTCGTCTCTCATAATTAGACGTATTTTTATTGTGCCCATCGAGTACTGAACCTTTTCTCTCTATGAGCATGATTCCAGTATAGGAAACCATTGACGGCAGAGTTGGACCCGCATTCGTTTACCCTCTTAGCCGAGGTATCATTCACTAACATCGCGAACATCTCGTCCAAGTCTGAGCCTCTACATATTTTTAGGAGCACCAGGGACTAGATGTTTATTCTCGAGCTGAACAAAACTTTAGTTCCGATTTCCTTTTAACATTTTCCCATTCTATTTGCACTTAGCGCTGCCCTCTGGTGCTTTGCTGCCCTCTCATTGGGCCCAATATGTTATTTTATTTACTCTCTCTATACGTCTTGGTATCTACCCATTTCATGACAATTTCATTAGCCGCACTTTCATTATCGACAGTGACAATTTATGTGTTGGTACAGAGGTGTCAGAGATATTGCTTGTGTATTTGCAGTCATTTCTCATTCTATCTGCAGCCTTCATATTAATGGACACATCCCAAAAGTGTTGTCCAGAAGCAGCATGAGCTACTGTACTTCTGTTCCCAGGGTGCACCATGAAGAGGTCATTTTGGGATCTTGGTTATCTGCTAACGCCGGGTCCGCAGAGAGCAATGCAGTACCCTTATCACCCTTGTGTTAGTTATAATTATACATAAGGATGTACGAGTAGACATCACAGCTCTTGGCATAGACCATGGTTTCTCAAGCTGGGTCATCACCCTCAGATATAAAACACTTGGGGAGAGGGGGAAGACAATCAACTTTAGAGAATGCTGAACTAATCAAGAAGCACAATAAATATTATAGCTGCTTGCTACTTTGTAAGTACAGGAAGGCAGACAAAATGTGCTATTCTATTCATAGAAATCAAATTCTGGCTGAAGATTCTTGATTATGAATCAACATCATGGCACCAAGGGATATTCCCATAAATGCTGAGTTCTCCTGCCCATCAGTCATTTGAGGGTGTATAAACTGAGAGTCCCAGTTAGTTGTTAGTTATGTATTTTTCAAATCTTTCCAGAGAGGAGACATTTTCTTCACTCTCCCTTGGTTACTCCCATTTCTATCATTCTTTGAACATGAGAATCCTTTTCATCACTGTGTTCTGCATCCTTCACTGTCCAGGTTAACTCAGCCATCTCTTCTTATCACTGTGTCATCCACTATAGCATTGCCTCTGACTCCTGCATGTCCTGATCAATCCATGTTATACTTTGTATGTTGCTGAAAAGAGTAACCAACTCCTTTCTTATAGTGAACTTTTATATTTTGTATAGCATGCTCTGAGAGAGTCTGATAGAATCATTGTGTGTGTTTTAGTAGTTTTTATTGGGCATGGTGAAAGTTAATTGTTCCCTTTTTTTTCCCTTGGTTACACTATTATTTTGTTTCACTTTACAATTTGGTTCATTAACCCTTTCAATCCCCGCCATTCAGGAAAACTCTGAGCTTAATAAAAAAATTACCAGGACAAGGGGAATAGCTCTGCACAAATCAGAAGTGATTGTGCGAGAAAATTAATATAAAATACAATTTGCAATCAATTTTTGTGATTCAGTCCAGTTAACAGATAAATGAAAGAGGTACTGATCTGTGAACATATCTTTGTGAATGTCATGTAAGATAAATTTACTTGTCATGTAACATGCGAGAGGGAAAAAATTAGCACCAGTTTCATGTCAGCTTCATTTACTTGTGTCAATTTGTTTGCTGATTAATGTTCAAATGAAAGCTACAAAGCAGTCTTCACATAAAGACTGCCCTAGATATCTGGTGAAACAGCTGTCCAAAATGGATCTTTTTTTTTTTCAGATAATTTTGATACCACCATACACATTATATTCTGCGCTTACCTCCAAAGAATGACTCATGTAGAAATAGTGAAAACTATGCCTAGTCTTAGTCAGGTGTGAGGATGTGATGATAATTTTTTCACAGGTGACAGGTTATCAGACTATTCCTCCAAATTGTCCTTAGTCTATGACCTCCTCTGACATGCCTGGAAAGAAGACTGGCCGTATTCTTTACTTAATAAGTTCCACCAGGCACTATCTATAAATTTGACTGCAGTGCAACATAAACATTTAAAACTAGTTCAGCAATTATATCAAAAATACTAGCTTAGGAGTTATTTAGATTTTCATATAAGGTTATCTTTAGCTCAATATTCTGATTTTGTTTAATATACAGTATCCGCACCAGTAGCAATACCCAAGTAGGAAGATTGACCATGTCTGAGAGAACTATTCTGCAGACAGACACAGGTAAGTGCTAGGAAACAGCAAACATTCTTGGCAAACAATTAGCATACATTTGCAACTTTTCCTCAAATCAGACAATTTTATTTGCACCCGTAAAACATTTTTGCAGTAAAAGTGGGAAAAAAACTACATGATTTTTTTCAGATTTTACTTTTAACAACATTTTAATTCACACTATTTAATTGGTATATAAAAATCATATTTGTTGACATTTTTGGGAACTTCCCCTCCCCTTGTCAACAACTACCATTTTTGTACTTTTTTTTAGGCCCACTCCCCCACCCATCCCAGTTATTGATGTAATTTATGGACATCCCATATTCCATTTTTACTGTCCTACCAAAAGTTAAAGTAGGCCCCATAGCAGCAGCCTGCCATTGGGGATAAAGATAACTCTTAAGGTACTAAGCTGTGGCAACTATTAGGTGGGGTGGCTAGTTTCCTTGCTGCTGTTTACCTTCCCTAGCTCATGCTATTTTAATTTTACAGCTGGGTCAACAGAGGAACAGTCATATCAGGAGAGAAATCACGACCCAGATTTTTGTATATCCAGACTTGGTTTCAAACCATGACACACTGTTTTCGTATAAGTGCTCAGCTTCCTAGTCAGTGGTTGACATGGCACACTGTTTTCCTATAAGTGCTCAGCTGCCTAGTCAGTGGTTGACATGGCACACTGTTTTCCTATAAGTGCTCAGCTGCCTAGTCGGTGGTTGACATGGCACACTGTTTTCCTGTAGTACTCATCTGCCTAACTCAGTGATAGTAAGCAAGCTCACTTGCTACTGTGTTCTTTTAGGGTTAAGGGCCAGGATGATTTAAAATTACAGTATGCACTGGCCCCTTAACTCAAAAATATCAAATCACAAACTATCTGAGCCATGTCATTTTGAACACAGAACCAGAAAAAAAGTTTGTTGCTCCCATCCCACACAAGAAATCCTCAATCTGGCTTGCTGACAAAAAAATGTTGTCCACCTGTGGTTTAGATTTATCTTTGTAGAGAAACTATTTATAAAGAACTCACTTCCTTGTTTGTGATATTCATCTAACACAATTATAAACCTTGAAAGAAGAAGGTGCATCCATATTTCTTTTGATATGGAAGTGTTTTATCAGTATATAAAATGGACATACAGCATCAAACTGTAAAAAGTAAATGTAAAGTTAACCCATATAATTAATGCTGTAGTGGTGTGAGATGTTAACAATATCACATTTCAATGGCTCTTCTATACGAGGTTGGTAGCCATCCCATCTCAGTCTTTACTTCTAAGATTAATCCGGTACCTAATTTACGGCCAGGTCGACCCAGGGGCCCTTGTGATCAGAAAATATTTCCCCCTCAACTGGGGAATGAATGCAGAACCACTGCACTAAGTGGCTCCCAAACTGTAACGGCAAGGGGAGATAACTAAATAAAGGTATCTACTTTGAGGACAAGTGTTGCATTTATTGTAGGATTTTCTATAAAAGAGGTAGAGATGGATACAGAATGTGTTTGTTTAGTTAGTTGGCAGATATTTTGAATAATTGGTCTATAAATGATCAGATCTCCTCTTCAAGATATTGCTGAATGTCATGTTTGGTTTGTTTATTTAGTTGACAAATCACTCTTGGAGGTCGAGTAGCTCACTGGCTTCGCATGAGTAGTCCTGGGTTCATTCCCAAGTTGAGGCAGAAATGTTTTTCAGACCACAGTGGGTCCTGGGTTGACCCAGCCTTAATTGGGTACCGGATTAATCCAGGAAGTAAAGACTGTGATTGAGAGAAGATGGCTACTGACATATTGCAGTGCCACTGAAATGTGAGATTGCTAACATCTCACACCTCTATGGCATTAATAAATGCTATGGGTTAATTTTAACTTTACTTGTATTGTTATTATTAGTATTGGTGTTATTGTTATTCCTGTTGTTATAGTTATTATTATTGGTATTATTATGTATTACCTTTACACTTCACTTTTTTGTGTATGACCAACAGGAAGCTCAAGTAGTAGCGAGGACTCAGAGAAAGGTCAGAAAGTCTGGGACAATGAGGAAGAAGGTGTAGCATACTCCTACAGCTTCTACCACTTCATGTTGTTCCTAGCTTCTCTGTATGTCATGATGACACTTACAAACTGGTACAGGTAGGTCGAGTTCTGTAAATGATAAACCAATTTTACAGGGAAACAATATACATGTACAGTGGAATCCCATTATGACAATTTGGTCCGTAACAGCAAAATAAGTATGTAATAACAGAAATTTGCTATATACAGTACAAACAATATAGAATAAATATAATCTGGGATTTTGAAAAGTGTTGTTATATAAGGAAATATCATAAAAGTGTGTGCTATAGATGGATTCCACTGTACACAATTATATCTATGTTTGGTACAGTCCGCTGATTCTGTGTCCACTCATTTCAAATGTAAATACCGGCATGTTTTTATGTTTTATTTCTACTTTGTGGTTCTGCTTCTCCTCTACTTAACCTCTGGCATTATCTGATCTACACATCATAAGCTCTATTTATTGTCTCTTCTGAACATCACAAACTCTAGTCATTGTCTCATCTACACATCACAAACTCTAGTCATTACACAAGCTCTAGTCATTCTCTCATATACACAAGCTCTAGTCATTCTCTCATATACACAAGCTCTAGTCATTCTCTCATATACACAATCTCATAGCTTTATTATGTTTGTTTTATCTTACAGTCCAAGCTCTGATCTTCAGTTTCTGAATGCCAACATGGCCTCCGTGTGGGTCAAGATTGCATCAAGTTGGATCAGTGTTGTTCTTTATGGGTGGACACTGATTGCTCCAGCCATTTTGAGCAACAGGGACTTTAGTTAAAGCTATAGACAACAATTAAAAGAAATGTTTATTTGGGCATCAAAAAGTAATGTTTAGGTGAGCACCAGGAAGAAATGTTTATGTTGGTATCAAAGAAGTAATGTCTATTTTGACACCTAAACGAAATGTTATGGGGGAACAAAAATAAATGTTTTGTTGAGCACTGGGAAGAAATAATTAGTTAGCCACCAAAACAGAATGTTTAGTTGCTCACCAAAATGAAATCGTTTCTAGCATGACAGCAAATAAATGTAGACATAAAAATGTATGTTTGTTGGTCTCATTAAATTTGTTTGCAATTTCCATGAACATAGTTTACTGTTAGATGTACTTTTGTCTACATAGGAACTGAAAATGTTTGTTAATTTAATAGTTTTTTGTTCATGTCAAATAACACTTAATTTGTGGACATGACTTGAGGGAAAATTATTTTTTTTTACATTTATGAGCTGAATTAATTTTAGATATCTTGTCTGCAATTTTATTTGGGTTAGTTATGTCCTGGAGTTCAGTTTATATAATTTTTTTGTAACAGACCATTATGTCTTCCTATGGGATGTCATAGATTTCAATATTTTTTTGTATCACCATTACTTTGGTATGTTACAATATTACTGCGTATCAACACTGCAAAATGTACCATAGATCACCAATAGTCATTCAATCCTGTGACACCTTACAACAAAAGCAGAGAAAAGACAATAGATTGATAGACTTTAGTATTCAATTAAAGATTAGATAAATTTTGATTGTTTCAATATGTTGACAAACGTAAACTCAAAAAAATGATAAAGAAAACATTCCCTTAATTGCCTTGTCTAACGGACAATTTGTTGGCCAAATTGGCTGGCTTTAAATTTATTCATCATTGTAAGATTATTCTTTATGAACTTAATATTTTAAATTTTTTGCCCAGATTGGCTACCTTTAAATGTATTTGTCACTGGAATGTTAATAATTTTGTATGAGCGAAAGATTTTCTTAATTTGCTGGTCAGACTGGCTAACTTTAAATGTTTAAATTTCACTCCCAAATATTTCCTTTTGACATTCTATGGAGTAACAGAATGAAATATTTGTCTGTGACATTAAATCTAAACCTATCATATATGTTCCATGTTGAGCAGGCCATAAAGGAAAGAAAATGTGAAACGGTAGCTCTCAAAATAATGCCGGCTACACATCTAGAACAGCGACTTCTTGCCCTGCTTTTTAACTAGCTGATACTGTCATAAGTTTACTCCAGCCTGGGATTTCTAATGCTGAGTGCATACAGAATGAAGGAATGTGAGTACTACAATCAATCAATCGTCACGCCGAATGACAAATGCGATCTTGTTTCTCCACGACTCTCTGTCTCTTGTGTTGTCAATAAGCTTGATTGGTAAGCTTCTACCATGCCACAATACAAATCCATCTAGTAACTTTTCTCTTTGTCGTTCCCTATCTCTTCTCGCCTTGATCTTTCCAGTGGTGAGTACTACAGATACCCCTAACATGATAATGAGATACGTTAGGCCAAGTATCCATGAAATTGTGAATTTTGTTGACATGTACATGCGAGTCATCAATGACAAAAAGCAAGCAATCACTTCACAGAAACACTACGGATCTCAGAGGTTCTAGACTTAGAGGGAAATGCCAATGATTGTGCAAACAGAAGCAACTACTGTACTAGCCACCACAACTGATTCTTTGGTTAGACGAGAGGGGTGGATAAACACTGGGGAGAGCATGGAAAAATATATGCAGATCATTTTTTTACCTGGACAGGCAGTGCAGAACATGGTACAATGGGAAAGTGGAGCTTGAAATATGACAGTTGCTCTGTGATAACACAATAGAAGATGTAATTATGTGCACTGATGTTTCTGTGATGCCTGGTAAAAATTCTGAGTCAGATTTACTGCCAGAGCTGGGGCGGAATTGTAGCTTTTATGGCAATAACTTTCCAGGCAAAGAATGTTCTCCAAAATTGGAATGGAAAAATTGAGACACTTATAGCAGTAACTAAATGAATTCAGACTCAAAAACATTGGGAGCTGTTGTAGTGACAGATTCAGTTCACTTAAAAAGTTCACAAAATGGGTGGGTCATACATCAGTAGGTGGAGTACATTTCATATTCTGATCTGTGGAGAATTCTGTGGACTTATTGTCCTGGAAATGCAAGGAGTCAGCAGCAATGAAAGAGTAGACACATTTGGAAGTACCATTACTAATGAAAATAATTATGGGCAAGAACAATATATTAATTTATAGAAATTAATATTTTCTAAATGAGGACACTAGCCTGGAAGGAGATATGATATTGTGACTTACACATTTGAAATTACCCCTGGTGCAAACAGAACAGGATAATTGAGGGGGCTTTTAAGGCATATATGTAAACAGCTAGTTATGAGAATTATTAGCCTAAATATCGGTACTCATCATCATGTACTGGCAGAGACCGAGCACCCATGGGTTTGCCCAGAGTGTGTTAACGTTGATTCAGAAAACTAAACTAAACTAAATGTTTTGTTGAAAGATTATTCATAAATCTTTGTAAGCAGAAGATTTTCTCAACAAAGTAGAGTGTCATGGTAAGCTGAGTTATGAAGTATTGTCAAGGCACACTGTTTTCCTATAAGTGCTCAGCTGCCTAGTTGGTGGTTGAAATGGCACACTGTTTTCCTATAAGTGCTCAGCTGCCTAGTTGGTGGCTGAAATGGCACACTGTTTTCCTATAAGTGCTCAGCTGCCTAGTTGGTGGTTGAAATGGCACACTGTTTTCCTATAAGTGCTCAGCTGCCTAGTTGGTGGTTGAAATGGCACACTGTTTTCCTATAAGTGCTCAGCTGCCTAGTTGGTGGTTGAAATGGCACACTGTTTTCCTATAAGTGCTCAGCTGCCTAGTCGGTGGTTGAAATGGCACACTGTTTTCCTATAAGTGCTCAGCTGCCTAGTCAGTGGTTGAAATGGCACACTGTTTTCCTATAAGTGCTCAGCTGCCTAGTTGGTGGTTGAAATGGCACACTGTTTTCCTATAAGTGCTCAGCTGCCTAGTCAGTGGTTGAAATGGCACACTGTTTTCCTATAAGTGCTCAGCTGCCTAGTCAGTGGTTGAAATGGCACACTGTTTTCCTATAAGTGCTCAGCTGCCTAGTCAGTGGTTGAAATGGCACACTGTTTTCCTATAAGTGCTCAGCTGCCTAGTCAGTGGTTGATTAGAAATCCCTTGATTAAATTCACCTACCACAATTTATGTTTCAAACAACAAATGGTTGAACTCAAAACTCAAGTCTGTTGGTTGGCGGGTGACTGACTTAACAATACACTACTACAGTGTCCTCAACACAGTATAAAAACTGACATTATTTTCCTGTTTGTATAAATAAAAATGTATAACCATTAGATAACAAGAAATGTAATGTAGGGAGAGGAAAGAGAAAAATATGAGATGATAGCGATCTGATCATGCTGACAATGGATTATAAATGCCCACAATTTTCTCACAGAGTAAAGCACAAAGTAGGATAGTTTTACAAACCACAGCAAGGGACAAAAAATCACCAGGGATTAAATGCACATAAAACATGGAGAAAAATTATAGAGTGACTTAATTTTAATTTGTACAGCGTGACATGCATCAGAGTTTATGAACTCTGCTGTATGGAAGTGAATCTCGGATGCTCTCACAACAGTGATAAATTATATTGAGGCAGCAGAGATGTGGTTTTATAGAAGAATGTTGAAAACATCATGGACAGATAAAAGCGTAATAAAGATATCTTGAAAAAGTTAATTCAAAAAAGAGAGCTGGTTACCCACATAAGAAAGAAACTGTGTACATTTTTTGACACATCATGAGAAGAGGAAAGATGGAACCCATTGTAACAACAGGTAACATTGAAGACATTCTTGCCCATTGTAACAACATAGCAAGAGAGGTAGGGGAAGACCAAGATAGAAGATGTTTCACAGTCAATCATTGTGGCATGGGAGAACATTAGTATCAGAAATGATTGACAACACATGAAATAGAAGGCTGTGGAAAGATATGATAACCAACAACACACAGCATGGACCATAAGAAGAAAAGATTTTTTCTGTTGTGTTATATATTTCTCAAAGACCTTTTACTAATATTGTTCATTGTGTCTGTCGCTCTACAATTTCATGAGTTATGAACCAACATCATTGCACTCCAGGCAGACCAAAAAGGTGCTCAGTACTTCCCCCACCCAAAGCAAATTTTGATGGTTATGCATGCTAATTATTCCCATGACTCGGATGAATATACTCCTCGTTTTACTCTGTAGGCATCCAGCAGATGCGTGCTGATGAAGCTGCCCCAGTACATCCCCATTATCCATGATAAACTCCACATATATCGATGGATTGGGTGCAAGTCTGGCTGCTCTCTCGTTAGCTCGAATGCCTGCATGTTCCAAACAGTAAATCCATGTGATGCCAGAGGTTGGAAGTAGCTATAGATGCCAGCCACTTATATCAACATCTGCCATTTTGTTTCTTTCGAAGCATGGACTGAGAGCCTGATACGACCACTGCCTTGGTAAACAAAGTTTCAGAGAGCCACTTGTGATTGGCTTTATGATGTCTGTTTTAATTGTATTTTTTCCATTGCATGTACTTAGCCAAGTTTAACTATCTGTTTAACATGGCTGATAAATTCTACTTTAATTTAATCTTTCCATTACAAGTACTTAGCCAAGTTTAACTATCAGTTTAAATGGCTGATAAAGTCTGCTTTAATTTCATCTTTCCATTACAAGTACTTAGCCAAGTTTAACTATCAGTTTAATATAGCTGATGAATTCTACTTTAATTTCATCTTTATCAACCTCATTCAGATTGACTCTCCAACAGCAGACATATTTCAGTCTCTCCAGACAATATTATTGTTGTGCTATAAGAAATATAATCTATGAAAATGATCAATGTGACTCTCCAACATAAACTTTTTTCTTTACTAAGATGACATGCCATGTGTAATGAGACAGTTGTGTAGTATACAATTTCTGAAACCAAATTTTCATAATGTGCTTTTATTATTTGTATTTTCACCATTTCAGGAAGAGCATCTTAATTTTAGCTCAAATATTATAAATGAATCAGCAATATAAAAAAATAGAAATTTAAATATTGCTATCTATAAACTTGTAACCTGTCAGGTTCATATGGGTACCACATTGGATGCATCAACAGACAAAGAGTCATCCAACAATTTCTAGCTTCAATGATGGGGACAAGTGAGGAAAAATCTTGTCTTGTGCAGTCCTTGATGTCTTCCGTGCTTTTATTTTTCCTCCTTTGCTTCTTCCACAGTTCCCTGCAGTATTGTATTTGACAAGAAACCATGTAAGGATACATATCTAAACCATGCAAGTTTTTGTTGTTTCACTATTGAAAGCAATGGTTCTTTTGAACCTGTATGCATCTCTCTCTTATTTCTCACATACACATTTGTCTTATGCTTTCTATCAAAGATTTGTAGAATTCATCTGTAACATTTGTATTCGAGGGCCTGTAACTGTCTCTCCATACTCACAGTGAGCATCCAACTCTCACAACCATATAACAAATTAGAAAGCAGTAGTCAAATCTCATCCTAGAGGTGTACACATCAAGCAAGTACTCATGAAGCAGTTTCAGCACTCCCTCTCTTATCTATTAACTTCCCATCTATTGATGTCTTTGATGCAAGTCTGTGTGCTCTCTCATTAAAAATACATGTTTGCACATTAATAGTCATTTTAAAAAATGTTTCAATGTAAGATTTTATCAAAAAAGGAATGCATGGGAGATTGCAGTAAAACTCTGTACAATATGGTAAATAAATATATGGGAGAAAAAATTCTTTAATGAATTAAAAAGCTGGTTTACATTGAACAAATTCATGGAATTGACATTTTGACCAAAAAGTCTTTATCAAGATAGGAATAAACAAATAGAAGAGAACAACAAAATGGCCAGAAGACTGCATATATACAGTGGAATCCCTCTGTAGTGCATTCTTTTATAACATTTTTCCCTATATAACAACACTTTTCAAAATCCCCAATTATATGTATTTTATTTTATTTATTCTGTATATGGCGAATTTCTGTTATTACATACATATTTTGTCAGTCTGGACTAAGTTGTTATAATGTGATTCCACTATACCAGTTTCCAACATTTAAGTGTAGATTTCTATTTGTATTACTGCAGCCCACACCTGATCTTCTCTAGCTTTCTCCTAATTAAATATTTCCATGTTTGTACAATACATGCTGGGGTCAAGGTAGCTGAGTGATGGTTCATGCACTGGCTTCCTAGTCGGGCGATCCAAGGTTCAATTACCAGTTAAACTTGAAATATCAAGTCACACACTGCCCCTAGGCTGACTAACATATGGAAATGGGTACTAGATCATCTGTGATAGTAACGGCTGCAGGAGTAATGCAGACCGCATCATTCATTGATATGCCATTGGTCAAAGAAATATATGCCCGTCATATATGGGAAACTCCACTATTTTTTTTTTAACTCTTTTTGTACACACTGGTGGTGTTGCTGATGTGTGCGTATGTCAGTGTGTTCGGTTGACATTTTTTGTATGTTGAAGTTTATCATTGTATGCCACTTTTGTATAATTGCTTTGGTTTGGATGTAAATAAATTCAATAATTTAATGATGCCAGGTCCAAGTCTTTGATTGTCAAGCTTTGAAATCTTAAGCTGTCATCTTTCACAATCTTCGCTCTTAACTATATTATCATTTACTCTGTCATCTTTCACAATCTTCGCTCTTAACTATGTCATCATTTACTCTGTCATCTTTCACAATCTTCGCTCTTAACTATATCATCATTTACTCTGTCATCTGTCACAATCTTCACTCTTAACTATATCATCATTTACTCTGTCATCATACAAAGTGTTACTCATCTGGTCAATCCTAGCTTAGCATCAGTCATTTTATGTATCCTTGTTGCTAAGGTTTTTTTGCTTTCATTCTCAAACTCCCACCGGATCCCTCTTATAGCAGGGCAATGGTCCTACAAGATTTTCAGCAGGATATACAGGTAGTTCAGAGAATAGAAATTAATTGTGTCGCAGTTTTATTTGCACAATGACCCAACACATCCGATTTTAGCATGCTAATTTATTCAGTGTTTTTACCATTTTCACTGAACGGTGGACATCTGTAACCAAATCAGTAGCAGGTCAGCTGAATGAGTTACAGATATAGACATGTTTCAAGTGAATGAAAGAAGAAGAAGCTGAATTAGCAAGATATAGACATGTTTCAAGTGAACGAAAGAAGAAGTCGAATGAGGAAATTGGTTCCTGTACCATACGCCAACATCAAACCAAGCCACAGTCAAGCATGCTTTACATTTTCACTGTTCTAGGTAAGGTATTGCAAACGATACAGTCACAGGCATCCGCTCCCAGCCTTTGAAAAGCACAGAAAGTCAGATCAGCCAAGAACAGTGATGCGGGCCCCATATATCTAAAATAGGCTCTGACTGGAATAGAGAGTGAAGAACTTATGAAAGTGTGCCTCCCTGTGCTGTGATGCTAGTTTCAAATCAGCAGTCAATACAGTGTAATCTCTCTATAGGGTATACTTTTATAACAAATTTCCCTCTGTAACAAAACATTTCAAAATCCCCAATTATATTTATTCTTTATTGTTTGTACTTTATATAGAGAATATTTTATTACATAAATATTTCATTTGTCCGGACCAAGTCGTAACGGGATTTGACTGTATTTGACACTCATATGTAGAGAGTTTTATAAAAACTTGCATTGCCTGGATTGCATATTTCCTATGGGTCGTTTCTGATGTTACAGAGTGTGTGCATCTGTGCTGAACCTCTAGTGTCTAATTCTGTTCAAGAAAAATGGAGAAAATATGCCAGAATAGTGTGCATAAATTCGGAAAGATAACATTCCGATTTACAGGCGGGACAGGGTAATGAAGTTTTGCCAATGACTGGAAACACCCACAAATCGATATATCGACCAATATGCCTTAATCAAAAATACATTCATAACAAAAAATTGCGAGTAAGAACGGAACTATTGATGATTGCATGGCAGATCTAAATATGGATATCAACCATGCGAATGTCAATAGGACCGTTCTTAGACACTTAAGTCCTATAGTGATTCAATATGCTTTCCAAATTCAACCAATCCGAATCCCTAAAATATTTGTGATTTATAGATATTTATATCAAATGCAGTTAAAAAAAAAAAAAAGAAAGAAAGCTATTGTTAATTTTTTTAAAGTATTCACATGTAAAAAAGCTAGCTCAGATTTCAACAAAAAATTACGAAAACACGACATTGAGGAGAAAAGAAGTTTTTTTAAAATACATAATTTCTCCTAAAATAAATAACTTATTCTCTCTTCTTTTTCTTGAGTACTGGTTGTTTCCCAGAAAACTTTCTCCATACCCGACAACAACAGCGACATGTACAATAAACAACAACTATAAGCACAACTAATAATAGAACCACAAAAGCTAACATATCAAGTATGTAAAATTGATAAAGAGGCATATCTTGACCTGCAGAACGCATGTACGAGCCGCCATACTCCATCACATGATCAATCCAGAATGCTGCTACTTTATGTGGCTCCTTGTACAACTGTCTAAAAAGAGTTGAAGCTGTTTTAATATTATTTCTGTATTTTACATTTTGAGTGATTTCCTTCATCAAGCCTGCCAGTTGTGTGGCTTCTAGATCTATGATGCTTGCGTCCAATCCAAAACCTTTCGCTGTCGATCTCTGAGCATTATAAAACTGATCTCCAAATAACGGCACGCATAACATTGGCACTCCATGGTACAATGCTTCATACTGTCCATTGGCACCACAGTGCGATACAAACAATTTGGTATTTGGATGAGCTAGAATATCATTTTGAGGAATCCACTGTGATGTAAAGATCTTGCCAGGGTTTAGAGATGTATAGTTAACTCTCCAGACAACATTCAGGTCCTGCTGTTCAAACGCTTCAGCCATCATCTGTGCAACTTTTACTGGAATGTTAACAACACTACTTCCAAATGTTACTACTGCAACACCATTCTTGGATTCATCCACAAATTTTTTGAAAGGATCTTTAAGTGGTTTCCCTGAACCTGGAGCAGTACAGCCGATGAGTTTCATGTTTGGAAGCTCTGGTTTAGCAAAATCTAAAATATAATCAGCCTCAACTAAGTAAACCTCAGCTTTAAGCGCTAATTCGTTAATAGTTACTCGTGGTCTGTGCGGAACAAATTCTGCAACCATGGTATCATTTCCACTAAAGTGTCCTACAAGCATTTGTATTGTGTGGCATAGGGTGATCTTCAGCCGATCTATGAAGGATTGTGGACTGACCACCCCAACAAACTGACAAGGAGTTGCTGCCGGACTTAGAGGAACTCTATGTCCATGAAGATCATTATACGGACTCATCCAAACAAAACTAGCATTAAACATATATGGAAGAATTACAATGTTTTTAAAAGGTGGTACATTAGTCAGCACAAAAAGATCTGGTTTTAAAGCTCTCAGTTTTTCTCGGAGCTGTAGATCTGATAAAATTTGCCTTACTGAATCTTGAACAATTTTTGTAACCTCAAAAATGTCTGAGATATGGCTGTATTCATGTCTCCAAATCTTTTCAAGCATTTTGCTAGAGAGAGCTTCTTCATAGTTTCCTAAGTATTCTCCATATGCAATGACATTTACTCCATCAATATTAACCAGTTTTTCATTCAGCATAAACTGTGGGATCAGAATGTATGGCTGATGTCCCATAGCCGCCAGGGCTCTGCCCACATTGGTGTGGGTTCGAACATTTGCTATATGAGGAAATGACAACAAAGCTACAACTTTTGTCTCCATTTCTGGCATTTTAGCAATAAAAATTGCTAAAATCAGTAAATGAATTATTGAGGTCATCTTCACCAGTGTTGCCTGTGGAACAAGAGAGAGAAAACAAAATGTATTTGTTTGTGAGAAAATAATAATTTTAGTTAACAAATGAGATGTTTTTATGCACAACTATGCCAGCACTTGAGGACCATGAAGATGTCATCACTGAGATATATCGATGACCAAATGGTCATTCTCTTCGTATGCTTAGTGTCCTGTGCAGGCAGTCAACAACATGGCCAGTGTGATAAATCTATCCAAATGTGACCAACAGTGATTTAGTTTTTTACAGCCGAAGGATGTCGACAACCAACGTTTATCAAAGAATGCAGGCGGTGTATGGTGGAAAATGTGTTTCTAAGACAACAGTGAAGGATTGGGCAAGAATATTTCTGGAAAGGCAACTGGTAAAAAATTATCTTCAGCGAACAGGTCAAATTTTCTGAGACAAGTTGAGTGAAAGTCATTGAGCTTTCTCACATTTCATCTATGCATAGTCCATGTTTCACCAGCATATAACAGCACTGGAAGTACCACTGTTCTGTCAAATTTCAGTTTAGTTTGAAAGTTAATGCAATTTCTATGCCACATATTTATTGTTAGGCTATAAATATCATGTGACCTGCTTCTATCTATACCTATTGTCTATTGTCTTTCCCCAGGTGGTTTGTTATCCACTCTTGCCGTTAAGCGTAGGGGTGATTGAAGCTCGAGCTTGTGTTCTAAAACCAGATGTGTGGCCTCGGCTGTGCTATGACCATGTTTATTCAAGATGTTCCTGACATTTTCTATCCATCTTTTCCGTGGTCTTTCTCTGGATTTGTACCCTGATCTCATTTGGTTATATGCCTGTATGGGCAACTTGTCATGATGCATTCTCATAATATGGCCAAACCACTTTCTGTAATGTGAAGGTGAGAGAGACCAGGTTTGGCACTGGTAGCAAAGTGTTGGTAGGAATATACTGTAGATCATTTGTCTTTTAACTTACATCTCGGTCTTGGGATGAAGAAGTAGTGGTGACAGTTGTTATATTACTGTATTTGCCTTTTGCCATCTTGTCTCTATCTCTCTGTCAGGGCTTCCATTTTTTGTAGAAATACTATAAAAGATATTTGAACTCTGTTACTTGTTTTACTCATATATTGTCTATCTGTAGGCCTATGTTTAGTGGGCTCGGCGTTCTACATATTTTCATAGTTTTCGTCTTTTGTGTATTGATCTTCATGTTGTATTTTCTACATGTTGCAGATAGTGAGTTAACATGATTTTGTAGTTGTTCTTAATTTCCGTATATGAGGCTCTGGCTGTCTGCGAAAAGCAGTTCATTGTTTAGTTGCTTTGAGTTATCTTGTTCTGAGTCGGTGATGTTGCCCTCTGCACATTTTGCTTCTTTTATCTTCTATCTTTACCAACGCTCATTAATTATGGAAATGTCTAAAAACATCTTTTGCTATATAAAGGAATATTATTTGGGAAATGGGGACATTCCTTCATTTATTGGCGGTTGATTGTGTTGGAAATAGTGTTTTATATTTAAGTAATATGGAATTTAACGTTTCAATGTAAGTAAAATACATTAAAATCCATTTAAATTTTAGTTTTATACAATTAAAACAAGAGATCATAACTTCTTAAACCATTTTTCAATTGAAGTATGTAACTTTAAAGTACATGTTATTTATGTCTACCTTATGTTACTGAATTAAACGCACAAGTTTTAAAAACATCGCCATCCTTGGTTCGCACCCTTGTAATCAGCTATCCATCAATTACATGAACAATTAAGAGTTATGGGTGGTGTCTGAAAATGTTAGATAGTTGTTGACTTGGGGTGAGGTGGGGAGGAGGAGGGGGTTGAGTGTGTTTGACAAAAGTTGACATCAACAATACTGTAATTTTTACAGCAAAGAAATTGTTTGAGTTTATAAAATTGTTTCAACAATCTGAAAAAAAATTATGTATAGTACTTTTTTCTTTGTACCTTTTCTGCTAAATTTGTAAAGGGGGTGGGTGGGTTACAAATTGTTTGACATAATTAAGGGGAGCGGGCTTGAATTCATGACAGTTGTTGACAAGGGGGTGGAGAATTTACCATAAAACTATTGACATAAAATATAGACAGCCCCCGTATGTGAAGATAAAATATGACTGTTATAAATTATTTTCACCATGTGGATTGTTATGTAAAAATTTAATATTTAAATATATATTTTTGTTTTGTTGTTAGATTTTTGGTATAGTGAAAAAAATGACAGCAATAATGAACAGTTGAAACAGAAAGAAACACTACTATATTCATTGATGACTACTAACAAAACTTTAATAGGTGAAATAATTTACTTATCTTGGACGCATTATATCATCAAATTTGAAAAACACCAAAGAAATTCAACATGGGTGGAACATAGCATACCAGATCTTAAATGTCTCCTATTTTCAAAAGCAAACGTGAATATGAACACCAAAACTGCATTATATAAAATAATCATCAAATACCAACACTATGCTACTAATGTCAAACATGGACCCTAACATCAAAAGAAAACCTTTAACAATAGAAATGACTAGTCTTGTTGAATTCATGGAGTAACTTCTTCTTCTTTCGTTCACTTGAAACATGTCTATATCTGTAATTCTGTCTCCTTAATAAAACTCACTGTCTTTTGTAGTTCATACAGTGTCCCATAGAGTTTTGATTCCAGTGTTGTTTCCTCTGGCCAATATGTCTGCCTCAGCGTTTCATGCTCAGAACACTCTTGAAGTATATGTTTGGCACTCTGTGCTGCCTGTCCACATGTACACATGGCCGTGTTGCCAATCTTGAACTTTGTATACATGTGACTGCGGAGTCGGTTGTGTCCTGTTCTGAGACGTAGAATTATAACTTGTTCTGATCTGTTCATAATGTGATAGTCATCTTGTGTTGGTGTTTGTGGCTTTCTTATTGACTTGATCATCTGTTTTTTCTGATGGTAGGTGATTGGTATATCTGGTTGGTCTTCGGCAGCACCTTCCTTAGTCGGTTGGTCTACTTTTTCATTTCCTGGTATTCCACAGTGAGAGGGTATCCACTGCATGGTTACCCTATACTGGTAAGACAGTTCGCTAAGTAGTTTTTTCAAGTCTGTTAGTTTTCCAGACTGGAGAGCTTGAAGCACTAACCTTGCATCTGTCAGGAATGTAGGCTGTAGGCCAGAGTTGGAGTTCAGCAGTTTTTTAGCTGCCACACTAATTGCCTGGATTTCTGCATCATAATTATTGCAGAATTTTCCTGTCGGTGTTCTGATTGTATCTCTAGGCTTGTGTGGATATTCTATATATACACCTGCACCTCCATTCCTCACAGCATTCTGTGCTGACCCATCTGTGTACACTCTGACCCATATATCTTGTGGATATTCCTTGTCCAGGAAACTGAGGGTGACTGTTATTCGCTGCACACTGTTCTGTTCGTCCTCGCTTAGTATTCCTTTCACATGGGTCTGAATGTATATTGGTATTCCATGGCTTTCACTCCACGGGGTTTGTTCTGGTACAGGCCTTAAGGGGCTGTCAACTTCAGGTAGGTCTGTAAGTTGTCTGAGGAGTCGTTTAGCTTGATGGATAAAGCTGCTTCTTTTCAGTCGTCCCATTGCTAGATTTTGGAATCTTTCCTTCATTGGATGACTTGGCATACACTGAAACTTTTCTGCCTGAATTAGTACTTATGTGTCTCTGCGTTCACCAAGTGTTTGCATTCTTCCCATTTTCTGCATCTCTGCTATGGGTGTTGATTTTATTGCTCCCAACATTATTCTAAGTGCCTGGTTTTGCACTTTATCTAGATCTTGTAATGTGGTGTTTGATGCAGGACACCACGCAGCTGAACCATATTCCAGGTGTGGTCTTATGCCTTGCTGGTAAACTTTACTGAGTATATTCCCACTGCCTCCCCATGTGGTTCCACTTAGTTTTCTCAGGATAGCTAACTTCCTCCTGGCTTTTGTTGTTGCTTTGTTTATGTGCTGCTTCCATGTCAGCTTATCATCAAAAGTAACTCCGAGGTATGTTGGTTGTTTGTCATGGAGTAACAATCAGAGACAGAACCAGAAATGAAAACATCAGAAGACTAAGAAACACAATGCCAATCCTGGATTACATCAGAAGACAACAGATTAAGTGGTTTTCACGTGCCTCCAGACTACTGTCAGATAGTACTCCTCAAAAAGCATTGCTATACATATACGATGGATACAAAGCCAGGGCAGACCCTGCAAAGATAGATTACAGAAATAAAAGAGTCAACGTAAACAAATATATAGGGAGCACACAAAAAGGCCATTCCAGAGAACTCTTGTACTCACACAAAGGGGTATAAAGCGAAAAGAAATAAAAGCTCATTATTGATGTTTTTATTTAAAATGTTCTATATCGTTTACAGCAGTTTTTCCCAACCTTTTTTTTTACCATGTGCCACCTAAGTCTTTCTTTAATTCTGATTCTTTTTCTCTCCCTCCCCAGTAACATACACATATTTTATATTCAAAAAATGAATTATTCCCTCAAATTTGTTTTGACTGCCCCCCTGAACATTCAAATTGTGACCCTGTTGGACATGTGCCCCAAGTTGGAGGACACTAGTTTACAGTGTAAAAATAATATTAATATTTTCTGCTCAGTGCAGTGTTCCATGTCACAGTCTGGTAATCCATGCATTGAAAGTGAAATGAGTTCAAACTGTCTGTCTATCATATTGTGTAGAGACTCCATAAATTATGTCAACAATGAGGTGAGGGGTGGTTGAAAGTATCTTTTACATGGGGAGGGGAGCTTTGCCAAAAGTTGACGTCAACAAAACAGTTTTTAATACGCCAATTACCCGTGAATTTGGAATTTTTAAAATTTGAAGAAAAAAAATAAGTCTGGTTTTTTCCCACTGTTTCTGCTACAACGGAGAATTGATAAAAAATTTGGCAAAACTAAGTTGGAGTCTGTGGATTGTTGTTGATTTCTTCTTCTTCTTTCGTTCACTTGAAACATGTCTATATCTGTAATTCTGTCTCCTTAGAAAAAAACACTGTCTTTTGTAGTTCATACAGTGTCCCATAGAGTTTTGATTCCAGTGTTGTTTCCTCTGGCCAATATGTCTGCCTCAGCGTTTCATGCTCAGAACACTCTTGAAGTATATGTTTGGCACTCTGTGCTCCCAGTCCACATGTACACATGGCTGTGTTGCCAATCTTGAACTTTGTATACATGTGACTGCGGAGTCGGTTGTGTCCTGTTCTGAGACGTAGAATTATAACTTGTTCTGGTCTGTTCATAATATGATAGTCATCTTGTGTTGGTGTTTGTGGCTTTCTTATTGACTTGATCATCTGTTTTTTCTTATGGTAGGTGATTGGTATATCTGGTTGGTCTTCGGCAGCACCTTCCTTAGCCAGTTGGTCTGCTTTTTCATTTCCTGGTATTCCACAGTGAGAGGGTATCCACTGCATGGTTACCCTATACTGGTAAGACAGTTCGCTAAGTAGTTTTTTCAAGTCTGTTAGTTTTCCAGACTGGAGAGCTTGAAGCACTGACCTTGCATCTGTCAGGAATACCACAGGCTGTAGGTCAGAGTTGGAGTTCAGCAGTTTTTAGCTGCCACACTAATTGCCTGGATTTCTGCATTATAATTATTGCAGAATTTTCCTGTCGGTGTTCTGATTGTATCTCTAGGCTTGTGTGGATATTCTATATATACACCTGCACCTCCATTCCTCACAGCATTCTGTGCTGACCCATCTGTGTACACTCTGACCCATATATCTTGTGGATATTCCTCATCCAGGAAACTGAGGGTGACTTATTCGCTGCACACTGTTCTGTTCGTCCTTGCTTAGTATTCCATTCACATGGGTCTGAATGTATATTGGTATTCCATGGCTTTCACTCCACAGGGTTTGTTCTGGTACAGGCCTTAAGGGGCTGTCAACTTCAGGTAGGTCTGTAAGTTGTCTGCGGAGTCGTTTAGCTTGATGGATAAAGCTGCTTCTTTTCAGTCGTCCCATTGCTAGATTTTGGAATCTTTCCTTCATTGGATGACTTGGCATACACTGAAACTTTTCTGCCTGAATTAGTACTTTTGTGTCTCTGCAATCACCAAGTGTTTGCATTCTTCCCATTTTCTGCATCTCTGCTATGGGTGTTGATTTTATTGCTCCCAACATTATTCTAAGTGCCTGGTTTTGCACTTTATCTAGATCTTGTAATGTGGTGTTTGATGCAGGACACCACGCAGCTGAACCATATTCCAGGTGTGGTCTTATGCCTTGCTGGTAAACTTTACTGAGTATATTCCCACTGGCTCCCCATGTGGTTCCACTTAGTTTTCTCAGTATAGCTAACTTCCTCCTGGCTTTTGTTGTTGCTTTGTTTATGTGCTGCTTCCATGTCAGTTTATCATCAAAAGTAACTCCGAGGTATGTGGGTTGTTTGTCTTCTTTCAAGAGCTCTCCATCTATTTTGATATGACCGGCTTTTTGTTTTGGTGAGAGGGTAAAGAGTGTAGTGCTGCACTTATCTGTGTTAATGCTGACGCACCATCTATTTGCCCATAAGGTTAGGGCATCGATAGCTCTTTGTATTTGTTTAGTGGTCACTGTCGCATGTTCTTCTGTGCACCAGATCACCAAGTCGTCAGCATACATTGCCACTTTGATCCCATGTGGTAGTTCAGCAACTAGGTCATTGATGTAAACCAAGAAAAGTGTGGGTGACAGGACTCCTCCCTGGGGGACTCCATGACGCAGTTTAACTTTCTTGCTCTTGCGACCATCTAATTGTACCCTGGCTCTTCTATTATGCAGGTATGCTTTTACCCATTTGTACATTCTTGAGCTAACCCTGCAATTTCACAATTTCTTTAGGAGCCCTTCTTTCCAGACCTTATCAAATGCTTTCCTGAGGTCTATCCATGCTGCTAGTACCAGTTTCTTATCTTGGAAGGCATCCTCAATCTCTTGGGAGAGGTAGGTTGCCTGATCTTCAGTAGAGTAGCACTGTCTGAAACCTGCTTTCTGTGATACCAGAAGGTTTTCACTTTCAAGGTACCACTGCATCCTAAGATTGATAATGTGTTCCATTGTTTTACATAGACAGCTTGTGAGACTAATGGGCCTGTAGTTGGAGACTGTGTTGCTATCTTTTCCTGATTTGAGGAGTGGTACCATTATTGCTTCTCTCCACGCCTGTGGTACATTACCTGTGGACCAGCTTGTGTTAAAGATCTGCAGTAGCTTTGCTCTTGCTGCAATTCCCAGGTTTCTAATCATTTCGTTGGACACTCCATCAGCTCCAGGGGACTTTTTCATTTTCAATTTGGATATTGCATGCTCCAGTTCTCTCATTGTGATTGGTGCCTCCATGACTTCAGGTATAGGTTCGCCTTGTCCAATGTTTTGCTAGTTCTCTCGAACCTCCTGTTGTTTGTCTGGGCTGACTTTGATGTTATTGTCTTCTGCAAAGGAATCTGCAAAGTAATCAGCTGCATGTTTACCTGTTAAAATGTTTCTATCTTTATAAAGTGTGATCCTGGTATTTCTCCCTGTACCTTCATCATTTAGTTGTTTTACAAGTTTCCATAATTTCCTAGTACCGGTATCTCTTTCTAGGTTCAGCGACTCTATTTTTTCTTTCCAGCTACTCCTTCTGGCTTGTAACTTGGCTCTTTGAAATTTAGCCTTTGTTTGCTGATATTTGTTGTGATGTTCTTGGCTAGGTCTGTTCTCAGCCTGCTGTCTAGATGTTTCCATCTCATTTTGCAGCTTTTCCAGTTCATCATTCCAGTAGGGTTTGTAGTTTTTGCGTGCCCCCCTGGGTATGGTTTTACTAGCAGCATGTAGTATACATCTATTAAATTCACTCACTGCTCTATTGATGTCTTTGTCGAAGTTCATGTCCTTAGCTAGAACACTGGTTAAATGCTGGTACATTTTCTAGTCTGCCCTCTTATAGTTCCACCTAGTGAGCGTGCTGCTGTCCTTGGTAAATTCATTGTGGATTTCCAGAAATACTGGTCTGTGGTCACTACCCCCAAGCTGCGTGTGATGTTCCATTCCATGTCTGGTGAGTGGAATGCCAGATCTGGTGTAGAGGTGGTGTGCCATGCTCTCAAGTAGAAGGTTGGTGAGTCTGCTGGCTGATTAATAAGGATGAGATTATTTTCATCCTGCCAGCTCTCAAGTTCCTCACCTCTCTTGTCGATATGATCGTAGCCCCAGCTCTGAGAGTGGCTGTTGAAGTCACCACACACCATAAGTCTCTCTTTATCTGGAATTGTGTCTAGTGCCAATGGTTTATCATTTGGGCAGTAGTAGTTCAGAAGATGGATATCTGCACTGTCTGTTTTTAGGTGGAGCATCTGGTATTCTGCCCCTTTCATATATACTTCCAGCTGACATGCGCTAATATTGTTTTTAACAAGTGTCAGAATTCCACCCTTTCACCTGTCCTTTCGGTCAGATCGGTAGCACTGGTAGCCTCTGATTTTGAAGGCTATGTCGCTGCTGAGGTGTGTTTCTTGGATACAGCATATATTAACTTGCTCTTCACTGAAGACATTTTCAAGTGCCAATTTTTTGCTGTATCCATCTCTTTTACTGTTGACACCCTCAGCATTCCAGTGCATTATTTTTATTGGTCGTTTAAAGTTTGTTTGGCCAGTAGCTCTATTCCCTTGCCTCCTGGCTCCTCGAGGCAATTGAGAAGGACTTCCAGTAACTGAGGTTGGGCCCTTTCGAGGTATAGGGCCTGGCACCGTCCCTGCCTGAACGTCCGCCACAGGGCAGGCACCATAACTTTTTATAGATACAGACATGTTTCCATTGTGTTTTGTGCGTGGCATCCTGATTATCTGTGCGCCTTTTGGCTGGATGCCTCCATCTTCAGCACTCTGCTTACTTGGGCAGGACTATGGTCCTGCTCGAGTGGGACTGCCCGACCAGTCTTAGTTTCCAGCCCCTGATGGCTGAACTAAGCCCCATCACCACTGCACGGTGCTGGCCTTGATGGGGCTGTTGTTGATAAGATGGGGAGAGGGTCAAAATGTGTTATATAATTTTATAGCAACAAACTACACAGATTGCATAATAATCCAAAAATATATGGATTGGGAAGAAGTACATTATAGTTCTCCGCTGTGACCTTTGCTCTAGTTTTGATGTGTTTTATGACCTTTGTTGTGTGATTTGGCAAGCTTATGGGTAAGTACTTAGAGTAAGGTTAGGATTAGAAATAATATTTCTAATGTGTGCGCACATCTCGCTCTGTGTATAGCGGGCAGAAATACTGATCGCTCACCACAAATGATAGGAAATTGTAAAAAATGTGTAAATTTGAAAACAAACAGATTATGCATAAGTTCATCTGTGTCTAGAGTTGAACTGTGTGATTGTCCGATGTAACGTCACGGCAGCCATTATTTTGATTGGTGTTACACGGGAATCCATGACGTTGGATCGTTAAAATTGTCAACAGTGTGCTATTTATAGCACTGCGGAGAACTATTCTGTACTTTCACCATGGATTGTATAAGGAATTTACTGAGTTCCTGAAATCACATCCAGAAGTTCTAGCATCAGTGAAACCTCACTTAATCAATGTCAGTGATTAAACGTAGGCCTACGCCTTGGTTTAAATTAAAGGAACTCAACCCAAATAAAAGCTCCCAGCATAGTTCCATTTTCCAGTGATAATACTGTAATCATTCTTAGACATTAACACTGAAAAAATGCAGAAGTACATAATTAATATATTTGCTCAATTTGAATTTAAAACAAAGAAAAGTTGTATTTCTTTGATATCATATCTATAAATCCGTCAGGGTTTATGCATTTCGGGAATGCATTCAGTTCATTCACAGTTACTCACACAGTCCTCCGGCGATTTCTATCTTCAACGATGATACGGACGAGTACGGAAGATTTTGTCTTGTCCAGTCCTTGATGTTGTGTGCTTGTAAATGACAATGCCACAAACAGGACAGTGACATTAATGAAAACAAATTACTGCCAGAACTCATGACTACATTTCATTACACTAATCTGCAGGAGTTTCAGTTTAAGTAAGAACGAATTCAGAGAGGAAGAAGACTGCTAAAAAAAAACACTTCAGATTTCACTGAGATTAATCTTTGAAAGTGAAGAGTAAGTGTCTACAACTTGAGAACAGGACATAGGTCTATATTATGATATATTGGCCTTGTTATGTCAAATTCGATCAAATTGACCTTTTTCAGGTGTGTTTGGCTTCATGATAATTGGTTTGGCGTTTCTGGTATTTATTTTGGCTTCTTTCCACAATTAGTAATTAGTAATGGAAACGTAACATTGAAATCTATATTTCTATACGCTAAAACTCCACCGACGACGAATGTGTCGGGCCATTGGCGCAAAATAAAACGATGACACAACGCATTTCCATTCTCTGAGCTACATCCTGCTGGAAATCTAATAGGAACATGGTCCTGCTACAAGAGAGATCCAGCGGAAGTTTGAGAATGAACGCTGAAGAAGAAGAATACGCTAAAACGAAATTCCTATATTCCAGTGTCTTTGTTAGAAAGTATAAATTGAAAATTGACATATTTACAGATTAAATATTGATTTTGCAGGCGTCTGTTGCTAAGTCGATAGACACCAACTAGGCAGAAGATCAACCATGTAATGACCTCGGTTAGTTTTTAAATAGATCTATCTATCTATATATCTTTCCTCTTTTACGCTTTACAGGTGTCGAGGGAGATACAATGTTCTTGTTCTCGCTTTTCTGGCAGCTTCAGATAATGGCATTTGGTGTTCGTGTATTGTCTCTTTGATGTTGTCGATCCAGTGTACTCTAGGTCTACCTAGGTCAATCAAATAGATGACCAGTTTTAAAGTGCGAGAACCAATTGCGATGTATATTTGACCTCCCAGTGATGTGGATACAGATGTATTCTGTTCAGTAGAAGTGATAAAACACTTGACGTTATTGTTACCATCGCCGAAGTCAAATGAATCAGACCATGGACATAATTGGCGTAAATTAAACGGTGATAAACCGAATTTCTGTTATGTGGGCTAAGTCCTGCTGAAATCTAGTGAGACAATTGTTCTACTCCAAGAGAGATCCAGTTGTGTATGAAAACGGACGCCAAAAATAATTGATTGGGAAGTTTTCATAACATTTACTGATTAAACATTGACTGGAAAGCGAGCTAATATGACCAAACATCAATAAATCACGGTAACATCCAGAGAGTTTTAGTTATAGGTAAACATACATTTTATCAGGACATATGCCCATTTTATTGCTGATTAAATAAATATGACTCTTTATTTAGAGATAAACCTACAACGTGAAAGATTAAATGTCTGGCATTCGCTTAACCGGTTAATTAAGATAAAACGAGTGTTTTAAAATATAACGGAAATGTTATTATTTGATATAGCAACGTGCTTTCATCTGATATTATTTCTGTCATAAGTGAAAATAAATTAAGTTATCGGTGTAATTGGAAGAATGGAAGTCTTATGCTGAAATTACATGTTAATTGAGTGAAAGAGTGCCCATGTTGTTCAGTATAATTATGAAGTCTGAGACGATGACTAACAGAGTGGAGAAGAAAAGTTGGCCATTCACGTACATTGTTACAAAAAAACCAAAAACAAATGGAAAGCCTTAGGACCTATATAAAAATGTTCTATCTCAAATAATTGTTTTAAAATGGAAAACAGAGCAGTGCCAGTGACGGGAAAAAGATTTCTAAAAAAACTTTGACATTTGTGGCACATATTAGCACCAGCGTCTTAGATATTTTTATTATGAAACTCTAGTCGGAATTACAGTACCAACCAAGTCAACTGGAATTCTAGCTTATTTTTCTGTTCGATATAGTGCTATCAAATCATAAATTTAAAACTGAAAGTGCATTTTTACTTAGTTTTTGAGCGTTCCTTGTTTAGTTAGTCTGCTGATACACGTGTTTCAACATAGGCTTATTTATATCATTTTCCCCAATAGCCAAATCATCAAATAAATGGAAAGCCTTTTATGATAGCAATCGTAAATAAATACAATAGTATCTAGGAAAAAACATACATAGGCCTATGGCTGAAAAAGGTATCTGATGAATTAGCATTAGATATAATGTAGTTGAGAGAATGTTCTCCCTAGTCACCTCAGTGAAGAAAAAAGATGCGACTCAATTTACTTGATACGATTGTAAGGATAAGGGCAGAACTATTATTTTCGACCACATTTTATCCAACATTCTATCCGACTTCTATCCAATTGAAAATAATACTAAAAAACTTTACTTCTGACAAAGTTTATGTTGAAGGTCCCACTTTGTCAAGTGAGGAAGGTAGTAGTGAGATGGGTGTCGAATTTTTCATATGATGTATGAAAACTAGTGTAAATTAGTTTGGCATTTTTTTAAGGGATTTTTCTGGTGCGGTTTAGCCAATTTGGGATTTTTCTGTTGCAATTTGTCATTTTTAAAAAAAATCTGGCAACCCTGCTTAGAAATTACAAACGAGATATAGGCCTAGTGTCTGTGTCGTTGCCCCGTAGATGCAGGTCACAGAGTCGGTGAACAGATTCAGTGCAAGCGTGTGCTGTTAGACAGCAGTGTCGTCTTAGATAGTGTAGTCTAAGACACTGGCCTGATAATATAAATGTTATCACCCCGTGAGAGCCCCTCTCTTTACATACATTAACTTCAATGCCGACATCGGCCCGGTGTTACTCCAGCCACCTACTTCCTGTTTAGGGTTGTTAATTAACCAATACAGGAACATTTATCCCTTGTTGTCTAGTTATACGGTTTTAGATCACGCACTGTGTAGCTGAGCACTAATGAGGAAACCGCAAGCCCGTAGATAGCGTTGAGATGTTCAAACCTCCCACCCCCCCCCCACATTCCTAACAAAACGGAACATGACGTTTAGTACTAGGATCTTGACCAAAAGGTGAGCAAATAGCTCGAAACATCCACCCAGTAGAGATTTTCTACAAACAAGTCACAAACTTTTTTCAAAAAGCTCGATCTGACACACGAAAACGCACGAATTACCTTTTTTAGGTAACCCCCACCCCTCCCCTGAGATCATATCGACGGCCCTGGAAAGCCATATAGTATGACGTTGATTCATAACCCTTTGTTAAAAAATTAGTTATAAAGAATACAGATAAAATATTTGTTCAGCAGTTAATAAACAAACTTGCAGGTTATCAAGAACCACTTTTGGCAGTGGTGAAACTGCGTAAATGTGTTTCGTTTGGAATAATTACTAGACACGACTCGCTTTCTAAATTTATTCTGCAAGGAACGGTCAAGGGTTGAAGGAGAAAAACACGGTAAAAGAAAATTCTGGATTGAGAACATATAGGAATGGTGTATTGTATGATTTTCTACACTCCTCCGAATGGCTGAAGACATAGGCCTAACTGTTTGAGTGGCTTTCTATGCTAATGCCTACAGTGTTGCATCCCTACGACTCTGGCAGTCCTTATTATTATTATTATTATTATTGCCGTTACCTTTTGTGTTTCACAAATCTAAACAACAAATAATAAAATGAATAGGTCTATACTTCATTCATATGACTATGTTTCAGAGAACCATTTTTACAAAATATTTAAGGGATGTTTATACATTTGGTAAACAATTAATGAGGAGGGGGGTTGAAGTATCGTGACAGTTTTTGACAAGTGGACGAAGAGAAGAGTGACAAACGTAGACGCCCACAACAAAAAATTATATAACAATTAAATTATTTCAATTTAAAATTGTTTAGAAAAATTATGGGAAAAAAATCATTTAGTTTTTAATACTTTATTGGAACACAATTTTTTAGGGAACACAATGTAGTGGGGGTTTTTTTAATTGACATAATTAGCAGCTTGTCCATGATATCTGAACAGTCTGTTGACAAGGGTGAAGGGCGTCAAAAATAGGCAATAATAATATGTTGACCTAATTTATGGACTGCCCCCTTATCAACCAATGAGTAGAAATATTCCTTATATTTTATGGTATTCTATTATATGGATCTCTTTTGTAACTGTGATAAGATAAGCATTGAATTCAAGTAAAACTTAGGTTTCGTCCACCGTTGTGCTATAAATCATATCCATTCACGCCTTAGGCGAGAATTCTTAGAGAATTAATTATTAATCCTAAACACTGATTCTAACCCTTCTCCCCTCTCTAAAAAAATATATAAACTAATTATAATCCTTTTAACCCCCATTTACCAAAATCTATAATTTCATGCAACTTATCTAACACTGCAAAGGTTCCAACGGTGGACGTAACTTTAGATGCGCCAAGTAAAGAATACGCATGCGATTTCGTCTGTGGGTCTGACCAATGGCCCACTAGACAACCCACCCATGCAACAGAAAACCTTAATTAATGACACGCCCTTATATTGAAACTCTCTTATGGAAGCTTTGCAGCATGTCATCTATACAATGAATTATAACTACCTTCTGAGTAGAAGGCTCCTTCAATATGCATTGCACTAAGCCGAAAGCTGAAGTCTTCTGGGTCTGAAAAAAAGCTCGGAAAAACCACCTCACAGCACATAGGAAGTACTAGCTAATCGCTCGCAATTTATAGGGTTCTCAATGAATCAAGTAAAGAATGGCCACATTACGATAGTTATGTTCTCTTTATTATAAACATACTATCCTTGTGATAGTTTTCAGTTTTGCATAACTAAAATTATCTTAACAGTAATTATAACGTTATTAAAATGTATGCACATTATTTGAAAGTTTATAGAAGGCACTTACGTATTGTGTTCTGTATCTTACAAATCCAAACTGTCAAAGTGCCGTGTTTTTAAACCTCCAATATATTTAAGTATCTCTCAAAGTAAGTCTGTCATGTACCTCGAAATTATAGTCCAAATATTTATGTCTCACCCTTCTAATATGAAGCTATTTGACTTTTCCCATGATTTTCATTGGTCACTTTATATGTACTTACAACCAGTATTGACAGCCAGTGTATTGACAGCCAGTGAAAATCATGGGAAAAGTCAAAAACGTCACTTTGGGATGATTATTATCCATGGGTACACAGGACTGTAATTTATAAGAAACACGCTTCAACTTATAAGATTTATGTATCATCTTGACCTACTTTTTGTGTTTTTGTAGTAAAGACCTTGTATTTCATTTTGATAATCCATGGTTTCAGTTCCAGGCCAAGTTTTGGCTAATAACCGAAACATAAATTTGCAGTCTTGGTGTAAACCAATCATGAATAGTATCAGTGCTGTACTGATTCTAAATAGATCGGCTCATCATCATCATCAAGTTGTCTCCGCAACGAAGGTTGGCTGCAACAGACCTCCAACATCCCATGTCTCTTGTTTTGGTGGTGCACTCTGCTGAACTGTAATCTGTCCGACAGTCCATCTTGTGATGTTACCTGTCTACTTGTATTTAAGCCTACCTATTGTTCGCTTTTCCTCGACTTTTCCCTAAGTAAGGTCTTCAGCAAGGTGTCATGTATTTTAATATTTCCGAAATATTTTATTTGCTTGATCTTTATTTGCTTTAATAATTATTTCCTCATACTAAGTGTTTTATAATCTTTTTGTTCTCTTCTCTTTCTATAATGTTCTCCCTATTCTTCTATATATCCAGATCTCAAAGGCATCAATTCTGTCTTCTAGTTGTTGGTCTACTGTTTAAGAGTCAGAAATGTTAGTGCATATTCCACCACAGCCACAACCAAACCCTGGTACAAAAGAAATAACAACCTCTGCTCATGCTGCGCAACAGCCATAACCTTCATTGCTGCTAAGCCTTTGTCTGCCCTTATGATAACGTGGTCAACATGTTCTCTGAAACTCAGACTTCTGTGAAAAATAACACCCAGATATCTCATTGTGCATGTTCTTTCTAAATTTTTTCCGGACAACAAAACATGTGGCATGAGTGTCTTTACCATGTGATTGTTCAAGGAAAACCACATCACGAATGCCTTAGAAGGATTTACTCACTGCTCCCGTATCTCTACACAATTCGTCAGTCTGTCAAGCTCCTTCTGTAGTTCCACGATGCACTCTTCTCGATTTCTGCTCTGCTTATACACCATGATATCATTGGCGTACGAATCATTCTGCCAGCACCTATGATTTGATTTCTCGTGATCTGTACTGTGTATACATTGAAAAGCACAGGAGATAGAAGCGATTCCTGTTTCAGACGAGTTAATAACCGTTTGTGCCGATACCCAGTTACCACACTTAAGAACTACTATCATGTGCCTCTGGGCTGCACGAACCCACCGCACGACAAAAGGATTTACTGAAATATTTAACAGTTGGTCCATCAAGATATCCAAGGACAACATATTGTAAGTATCTTCAAGATCTATTGCAACCGCACATGTCTCCATGCGCGAATCGAACCCCTTAAAACATCCTGCGCAAATATGGCTACATTCTGCCATGTCTTCTTCCCTGGGTGATACCCACATAACAACGGTAGTAAACACTTATTTCTTTCTAGATGACGAATACCTTCCAGCCACAGTTTTTTTCCAAAAGCTTGCCTATCGTATTCTGCATTGTTATTATTATGTAGCCTTGTATCCTGGTGTGATCCTTCCCAGGTTTGGGTAGTGGAACTAAATAGCCATGCAATCAGCCTTCTTTTACTGTGCCCTTTAGAAGGCTATTATTTAACATGTCCTCTAACTCTCCCAACTCTTCATCCGTTCTCCGACTAATGTCGTTGTATCTAATGCCATCTGGTACTGGTGCTGTTTTTTTTTTTTTTTTTTTTTTTTTTTTGACATTTCAGCGCCTTCCTAATTTCTTCAACTGTGATTATCATATGTTTTTCCATGCTCAAGTTATTACACTTGTCTGTAATCTTTTTCTTTATTTCTTGATATGCCTTCACATTTCTCTGACCAATTTGTGCGGTGTAATGTGCCAGAAAAGTCGCATCCTTTTTCTCATCCGTCTTCTTTCTGTCAGGTCGTATCAGTGCTCTGGAATTAGGCAATAGTCGTGCGTCTTGCCAGACCATTCATGGATTTATGTAAACGCCAGAACAATTTCAGTGACTTTTCACGTGGGACCTCCTAGCAAAATTCATCATATTTCGACACCTTTGCAATCTCTGAATATTTTAACTAAGTTATCTATCTTCTGTATCCATTGTGCTACCTCATGGATGAGCCGTCACACGTTTCCTTGCCCTCTGCCATAGTGCTACTGCTTTCCGTTTCTCACTCCATGCCCTACGTTTGTGTTGTCGAATTTTGCTCACAACATATATTACTCTGCGATCATACGTAAAAGACCTGACCTTTGGCCTGACCTGCTTACTTTTGTCATTCTTCACGAGCACAACACATGGGAGGTGGTCACTGCCATGATGCCCCAGCACATCCCATTTGCAGATAGCCATAGAAGCCGATGAAACCAATGCCAGGTCGATAGCGCTATCATCATCACCATCTCTGCTTGCCATTCTTGTTACCCGACCATCATTAATGCACACCAGGTCCGTATCTGTCAGTGCCTCATCAAGCTCTCTTCCCTGTTTATTAGAAGCATTATTGTCCCATGATGTACCTTTCACATTGAAGTCACCGCAAAAAGGGTCTGCTTTTCCTGTTCCATTATCTCCCCTAGGATTTTCCAACCCTGAAGATCAACGCTCGTGTTGCAGGCATACACATTAACAATCATGAATGGGTGCTGGACCCTCTGGACTCTCACTGTCTGTAACTGGATATTGTTACTATTCCACTTGGACTCATCGACCTCGCATGTACTAATACCCTCGCGTACCAAGATTGCCTGTCCAAGGTGTCGCCTGTTGTAGAAACACTGAAAACCTGCTATCTTGATGTTACCATTTTCACCTAACTGTGTTGAAAACAACAAATACATCCATTGTTCAAGTGAAACTGTCTGTGACACACAAAACACGTGTTGTCATCCGCCATTTTGACCGGAAGTCTTTTAACTTCTGTTTCACATCTGTCGTCATTTGTGATTATGTGTTCAAGTTATTGATACTGTTCAAAACATATTGGCTATCATTGGATAAAACTGTTTTGTTATGTTATGTTCCTCCGAGGCCATAGGCGGCGCATAGGCAGAAAAAAAACACACTAACGACATCAACAGAAACAAACGCCATTTAGACTAAAAAATCTTCACCAGTATTTTTCTGCAACACTCATTACATATTTCTGTTTTCTTCCCGTGAAACAGTATTAGCATTTGCAATATGTCATTGTTATATATTACAGAAACCGACGTTATTGGAGGTCATAAACAAATCCGTACATACGTGATGGTGAAGTAGGCTTGTAGGGATCGAACCAGGGCCGTAGATAGGATTACCCTAATGAGAGGGGTTTCAAATATTACAAATACATTTGTCAATTTTCGTGTGTAAATTTCATTATATCACGGGAAATTTTAAGCCCCTTAAAAAGTTTTTTTTTTAAACGTCAAGGGAGGGATTTTTACATACCTTTTGGCTAAGTTTCTAGCAATAAAAATAATATTCAGATTTGCTAAGGATGGGATTTGAACAGCTCAACCTTCCCCCTCTTATCTACGGGACCTGTAGAATACTCTCCTCACTTAGAAAATTAAAACATTTAATTTTGAAAAATAAAGCAATTTAAACAGATTAGTACGGCTTTGCGTCTTTTCCATTCCTGTACGGTACCTACTAGAAATATAGAACCCACCCCCAAAACAAGCTCTTCTCCAGATAGTTTAACATCGTATAATGATGAAGAGTCAGCAACAATCATGATACAAGGTAAAGGTAAATGTAGGTCCCATGGCATCTGCCGTCGGGGATGAAGATAACTCTTCATGTACTAAGCCGCAGCAACTATTAGGTGGGGTGGCCAGTTCCCTTCCTTGCTGTTCTTTACCTGTTCGCCTACACTAGTCGGCGTGGCACCTGATGATAATGATGATGACAAAGCGAAATTCAGATTTAGCTTAGCAAATATCGATACGTGTAATTGTAACAATGTTGATTTATTCCACAGTCGTAAAGCGAGTGTGGTGATATTTTAGTGGCACAACATACTCTGTAGGGCCTATGACACTTTGTTACAGTTTTTACGACCTGGTAAACGTTAAGTGACCTCAAGGGAAGATTTCAACATTTTCTGGGTCACGCTAAGATATCTCTCAGACTTTAAACAAAAACTGTAACAATGAATTTGAGAATAGTTGACATTCTGGTGTTTTTTAGCAACACATATATTTTTAAACGCAAATAGTTCCAATATCCTTGAAACTACGGACGCACTATTTTCAGTGCCGGATTTAACTATGATCTAAACATCTATTGTTTAGGGCCCCCACTTAGATGATGGCGGGGGCCCCAACAATTTTTATATTTCACTATCTATATATTCTTAATCTTTAAAGGGTCATATATCTCAAATAGCTTAGGGCTCTATCAAGTCTAAATCTGGACCTGACTATTTTAGTGCTTTTTTTTTTGAAAATGTTCGCTATCTTTTAGTTAATTTCCCGTATCTGTGGAGCTTTTTAATGGATATATTTTTTTGCTCATTAAAAAATATATAGGCTATACATTTTCATATGTTTTTGTTAATACAGTAGAATCTCTCTAAAACATGCTTTTATAGCAAATTAGGCTATTTAACAACACTTTAAAATCCCCATTTATAGGCCTATTTATCCTGTATTTTTTATACTGTATATAGCTTGGGTAGCATTTCTAGCTGACTCATGACGTAACCATCAACTCAGCATATTTTGAGGTATTCATTTTCTAGGCAATATAAATACATTCAGTATGTTGACGTTGCTTTCTGAGAGGTATGACAACCAATTGCCTATGGCGTGATTTGAAATCGGTACATTCACAGTTACAGATGCGATCTGTACCCCGCAACCACAGAACGAAGCTTTGTTAACATTCAATCAAGTGCCATGACGAGTGGCGTAAGCGATTATGCTTCACAACTCTCTGTCTCGTGTTATTAATAAGTTCAGCTGGTCACTTCTTTATGTGCCACAGTGACAACCTGAACATATATTTATCTCTTGGTCTTCCTGTCTCTTCTCCCATTTATCTTTGGACACATGTTAGTCACTTTAAGTGGCATCTCTTATTTAAAGAGTCCTAACCGTGTCTATGAGGGATATGCATTCTGTCTTCTACTCATCGAGTGTTAAATTTTGTTTGTAAGAAAGACCTATTGATCGAAACGTTTATTTAGTATGATTTTTGTGATTCGTAAATTCCTAACCCTGAAGTTCTTTCTTTATCGACTTTTCTTAAATGTTACAACCAATCCACCCTCTGATGTCTGCTTTCAACATGTATGTATGCTTGTCTGTTGCACGTCGCATCCAATCTATTAAGGTTTTTCTCAAGATGTCACACCTTTTTTTAAAAAAAATCTCCAAAATATTCTTATTTAGTAATATTGTTCATCCCCCCCCCACCCTTCCGTGTATTGTCTGGGCTGGAACGGAAAATATAGAATAGCAACACTTTATCTGTCATATATGTCGTATGAGGGAACTAAAGAGGTTTGGCGGTAGAGTTGACTGTCCCATCCCATCGAGAATCAGAGTGGTCCAGAGGTCATTCTGAAATTGGATGTGTCAGACTGAAAGGCGCAGGTATCGCAGCTAACCTGTAAACCACAGCACAGCGTATTTCGTTCTTCAGAGTACATCCTGCTAATCTGTAGAAGTTTGAAAACGAACGCAGAAGGAGAAGAATTATTGATTTCATTATCATTTTCAATCCTTAATTATCGAGGTCCAACACGCAGAACTTTAAACACGGTAATGAAGTTTTGCTAATCACTGGAAACACACATAATAACACATATAAATCGACGCTTTGATCAAAAGGCCATTATCAAGAACACATTCCAAGTTTCGCATGTTGGATTTCAGTTTTTCTGCAGTGAGTACATATTATTGATCGAGTTACATAAATTTTGTTAAATGTTTCAGTGGGGATCATGACCAAATAGTTAAAACATCTACCGTGCAGCCATGAATGTACATGTTAGAATACATTAAGAAGAACTGCACTTTTATCTTTCCGATGTTAATATTTTATTTTTAGACGATTGTTATGGCAAAGCGATGCTTATTAACACTGGTAAAACCATACTGGCACTTAGTAAACATAAAAATATGTGGTACATTGATTTCCTTCTTTGGCTCACCCTTTTATAATAAATTTGCCTATTTAACAACACTTTTCAAAATCACAAATTAGGTCTATATTTATTCTGTAATGTTTATATTGTATATAGAGAATTTATATTATTACATACATAGTTCGTTGGTCTGGACCAAATTGCTATAATGGGATTTGTCTGTAATAACAAAGTTTTCGTTTTGAATGTTTCTCTATTTCTATATTCAGAGAGAGAGAGAGAGAGAGAGAGAGAGAGAGCTGCTGAGACTCTACTATTTTACACCACGTGCTGTGTAAAGACAACAAAATAGTTCCCTGTAAATATCCCTAAACCTTTTGTTGAGACCCACATAAACTATAAAGTTACATGAACTATTTAGGCAGCCAAAAATATTAATGATCTGATACATAACTTTGGACATGTTTGAAGGATTTGAGTCCGTGAATGAAGTGGAGACAATGTACTCTGGTAAACATACTGGAAGGAACATTATCGCAGCTGTTACAACATAGACTCCACACACCGCCAATAGCGTCTTTGTTGTTCGATTTGAAGACGCTTCTTTGGAAATCATCTTACTCCTTTTAGTAGACTCGATACGGAGTTTAAATGAGATGGCCAAACATCCCGATGTCGTTAGAATAGGAGAAATTATCATTGCGAAATATAGAAGAACATTCTCAAGAACTTCTCGAATTGAATCTTGCTCAAATCCACTTCTCTGTTCAATAACAACAGTAGACTTGTTATGCGAATTAGTGACAAAACGAAGATCGAACCAGAATGTTGGGTATACTATAACTGACAACCATAACCAACACATAATAAGGACGGGTTTCCACGTCCTACTAGGCGTTATAATCCTATGAAAACTCAACGGTAAAAAAACAGCCACCAGACGTTCAATAGTTATCAACATAGGTACAGTGAACGATATTGTACCAGCCGCATAATCCAAATAGGAAAAGACGCAAAAGAAGAAAATCAAATTTCGATTCTTGTGTTCAGACATCCCGCTAAATTCACGAATGTAGAAAATATGATATATAATTAGGCGCTCGTTATTAAACGAAACAAGATAAACGATATCAGATATGGCTAAGACAACCAACAGAATGTTTGAACTTTTTCTAAATCCTTGTTTGACCAAAACAGCAACGCTGAAACAGTTTCCAACAATTCCCATTGCTGAAATGGTGGGAGTAACCCCAAATATTAGAATTTTTAAAACAAAAAGTGATGTCTCTGAATCAAGGTCTCCAGTTCCTCGCTCCATGTCTGATAGCAATGTTGATACTTGAGGTGCACAACTACGGGTTTTACATTAACGAAACTTTATATTCAAGAAACCATTAATTTTCAGACGAAAAATCTTCTAGTATTCATCACCTAAAACAAATTACGTTAAGACTACATACTGTAAAAAAAATAATAAGTCTTTCAAAAGAATCAAGGAGACCATACTAATAACTTAATGATGCATTGCGTTTCATGGTGATTAAACACTACTAATCTTTTATAACTTAAATCTATACAAATCACACACTGCAACAATGACGAATTTAATTAAAAAGTGCTTGCAAGTGGCAATCATTTTCTTCGCTAACTTAATATTTGAGTGCGACATCCTTGGCAAATAATGAATAGGTCTCAAAAAGCTATGATTCTAATGCTACGTTTTGAGGTGTGTGTTTTTAAAACATGCTTTGAACTTTATCAAAAAATGATTTTAAACTTTAATACCTGGAATTATTTTAACTTTGTTGAACTTCTTTCATTAGATAAGAATGCTAGAGGTCACGTGATAGTATATGCTTTTATTTATTTCCAGATAATACTTTCCTTGAACAGTACAAATATCAATCAATCAAGTGCCATACCGAATGGTGTAGGCGGTCATGTTTCTCTCTGTCTCTTGTGTTGTTAATAAGCTGGGTTGGTGAACTTCTACCGTGCCACAATACTAGTAAATTTTCGCTTTGTCGTCCCCTATCTCTTCTCCCATTTATCTTTCCAGTGGTTATTAAATATTCAGGCTGTGTTCTTCTCGGCACATGCACTAGAAATCGTGACTGTTTGTCCATAATGTTTGATATGATTAGATCTTTTTACGCCAGCATCAATGAGAACATCTACATTAGTTTTCTTAGCTGTCCATTATATTTTCATCATTCTTCTCAGAAACCACATTTCTGTAGATTCTAATTCGCTTTGAATTTTATTGTTTACAGTCCATGTTCACATCCATAAAAAAGAATTGGTTCGATAGAACATCTCAGCACTTGAATTCGGGTCTGCATTGATAGTCTTAAATTGCACAAAATGGTTCTCAATTTTTTTATTTCTTTTTGGAATGCTGATTAGTACAAGTATGCCTACATATTAATTGGTACATAAAATATTTGATTCAATACATTACGTACCGTGTTACAGAGAAGCACAAACAATAATCCGTAACACACGTCTGTTTCATTGGAAAAGAAATAATTATTGATTTATATTTGCTGTTGTGAATACAAAGCTCGAAATGATAATTGTGGGTTATGTATTGTCTTACACACACACACAGGCACATCAAAGTGGAAGAAACAAATGGAAGTGGAAGACAAACCTAATGCAATATATCATCTCCAAAGATACCAACATATTATACTATTTCGCCTTAGAACAGGCCACTGTAGACTGTTGGGACACTTTTACCGACTGACAGTGGCGTAGCGAGAGGGGGGCTGAGGTACGGACCGCCCCGGGCGGCATCATCAGGAGGGCGGGAGATTTTCAAAAACTAAATATCTAGCGACTAAATTAACAATTCCTTGCTTGACAACGATAATTATGACAACAGAATCTTTTCCAATAATAGTCTTCAAAGAATAAAGCAATAAAATTGACCCGGAAAAGTGCAGATGGTTGATGTTTATGGTTTTATTTAAGTTTATAAATAAATAATGTCTATGCGGTAAAATGTACAAATATTAAGTTATATGAGAAATAAAACTGGATAATTAAGCTTACTTTGAAGAGAAATATATAGCAGCAGTCCACTAGAAACATATGAGTTTGCAAACAGAACATGCCAATCATTATAAATCCGCTTACTATCCTAGATAATATAAAAACCAGATATGCTTTTTGCGTCTGATGAAATCCTAAACAGATTCTTTTTAAAATAACAAAGGGATGACTATAACTGCCCCCGCCAAAGTAAGATATAAACAGACGGTTTTACACTTAATAAGCTCACAGTGTTTGTGGTGATCGACTGATGGTACATTTTGTACATCCTCTCACAGGGATACTGTTTTACTGTACTACGTGATATACAATCTTTTTTTTTGTTCTTAGTTCTTTGATAAAAGTTTTTCTTCTGTTGTACAAACGTGTATCAAGGCAATAAATCCAAAATGTCCAGTATGTTTCTTGCAGTAACCATACTTTGAATCTGGTGGTAGTACACGCAGTGTCAATAGCAGTGGACTCAATTACGTTGTTGTTGTTGTTTTTTGTTTTGTTTTGGGGGGGGGGGGGGGTTGGTACTATAAACAGAGTTTTTAATTATTTTTCGTCTTCCACTCACCGCTGGAAAGTTCTTACTGAATTGCAGGTCAATGTGTCAAACGCATTTTTGAAACACACTGGAGTGCAAGGTACGAAGCCATAGCGATCATGAAGATCCTTTATAATGAGATTATTGAAGTCCTGGAATCACTTTCGCAGAACATAACAGAAAATGTAGTGACAAGATCATACGCTAGGCTCCTACATCTTGCTCTCCAGTAGTTGTCATTTTTGGCTTTCATTGGATTATTGAGTCGAGTTCTTTGTGGAAATAAATGATACACAATGATATCTGCAGACGAAAGGTCTAAATGTGCATCAATGTGCTATGAAAATGTAGGCATTACAATTGTTCCTAGTCGACAACCGTGATGTTATGGTTAACGACGCATTGGATTGTGCTAAAAATGTTTGTGAAGATCTAGGCATCGATATAGCTCCTCGTCGAATAAGACAAACAAAATAAGATGGCTAGTAAGAAAGCTGCAGATGCTGGTTTAAATTATGGTATTAAATTAAGACAAGACATGTTCGAGTCAGTGGTCAGAATAATACAAGAAATCAAGACCAGGAGTGCCTATGCCTTCACGGTTCAAAGGTAGGGGAGACCATCACAGAGGAAAGTGGTGCATTCGCTCAGACGACAAGCAGCATGACAATGGAGATTTTGGCAGTAACCAAAGCTTTGAAATGGGTGTGCTCACAGACTGTCTGTGAGCATGCCTGTATACTAGGTTACTCCATGAGCATGATTGTGAAAGTTCAGGCGGGGTACGTTCGGGAGCAGTGGCTGGATGCAGTGAATAATTCCTGTGTGCGTAGAGTGACTTTTATTTTTGTGCCGGGACATGTGGGAGTCCGGGGTAATGAGAGAGCGGATAGGATGGCCGCCCACGCTGCTACTACGGCTGTTGGTGGAGCGATGGATCGGGCAGACATTTTGAATACCCTACGGGAAAACGAACGAACAGATGATTGCACAAGTGAAAATGACTCTTCTTCCATGACTAGAATAAAGGAGCTTGGTTTGAAATGTGGTGTCGCTAGAAAGGAGTGGTTTCGTGGGCGAAAAAGAATAATGGTCAACCAACTGCGTACTGGGACCATCTGTCAGCGTGTAATGGCGGATACACTCAAAGAACGATCTGAGCACCTATGGACTTGTCCGGAGTGCAATGACGATGATCCAACGACTAACTAATTAAGACCAGGTTTCAGTAACTGCATGAGCTGGATGTTATATACTCTTTCCTCACATGAAGCAACTTGTTAAAACCAGAATACAAGTGTGAATTCGAGTCTAGTGACATCGATGTGAAAGAGTTTCAAATCGAAAGAGAAGGGTTACGCAATTTCGTCGCTGTAGCTGATGCAAAAGACCAAAATAAAGTTATGAAGGGGTCCTTTGAGATTCTGGAGTTTATTCAATAATGCAACTATCGTATTAGCGTGCCGAATATCGTGATAATGCTTTGCATATTTTTAACAATAGCTATCAGCAATGCAGCATGTGAACAAAGCTTCTCAAAGTTAAAGTTAATTTTTATAAATTACTTAAGGTATACCATGAGCTCCACAAGGTTAAGTAATGTCGCCATTTTATCAATAGAACTAAGTATCACGAACAAAATTTATTTTGTCAATAAAATAAAGTATCACGAACGAAATTAATTTTGAAGACGTCATAATTTCTTCTTCTTTCGTTCACTTGAAACATATCTATATCTGTAATTCTGTCTCCTTAATAAAACTCACTGTCTTTTGTAGTTCATACAGTGTCCCATAGAGCTTTGATTCCAGTGTTGTTTCCTCTGGCAAATATGTCTGCCTCAGCGTTTGATGCTCAGAACACTCTTGAAGTATATGTTTGGCACTCTGTGCTACCTGTCCACATGGCCGTGTTGCCAATCTTGAACTTTGTATACATGTGACTGCGGAGTCGGTTGTGTCCTGTTCTGAGACGTAGAATTATAACTTGTTCTGATCTGTTCATAATGTGATAGTCATCTTGTGTTGGTGTTTGTGGCTTTCTTATTGACTTGATCATCTGTTTTTTCTGATGGTAGATGATTGGTATATCTGGTTGGTCTTCGGCAGCACCTTCCTTAGCCAGTTGGTCTGCTTTTTCATTTCCTGGTATTCCACAGTGAGAGGGTATCCACTGCATGGTTACCCTATACTGGTAAGACTATTCGCTAAGTAGTTTTTTTTCAAGTCTGTTAGTTTTCCAGACTGGAGATCTTGAAGCACTGACCTTGCATCTGTCAGGAATATCACAGGCTGTAGGCCAGAGTTGGAGTTCAGCAGTTTTTTTAGCTGCCACACTAATTACCTGGATTTCTGCATCATAATTATTGCAGAATTTTCCTGTCGATGTTCTGATTGTATCTCTAGGCTTGTGTGGATATTCTATATATACACCTGCACCTCCATTCCTCACAGCATTCTGTGCTGACCCATCTGTGTATACTCTGACCCATATATCTTGTGGATATTCCTCATCCAGGAAACTGAGGGTGGCTGTCCTTCGCTACACTTTTCTGTTCGTCCTCGCTTAGTATTCCTTTCACGTGGGTCTGAATGCATATTGACATTCCATGCCTCTCACTCCACGGGGTTTGTTCTGGTACAGACCTTAAGGGGCTGTCAACTTCAGGTAGGTCTGTAAGTTGTCTACGGAGTCGTTTAGCTTGATGGATAAAGCTGCTTCTTTTCAGTCGCCCCATTGCTAGATTTTGGAATCTTTCCTTCATTGGATGACTACGTCATAAACAATTTTGGTGCCCCAAAGGCTCGAAAAGTTACATGATAATGTAATTTTATTTACGTAACTAATATGTTTTAAAATAAATATTTTTGTTCAGTCTTTTACAATTACTGACTTATTAAAAAAAATATCAGATGGGCGGAAAATTAAGATTCCGCCCCGGGCGCCATTGACCCACGCTACGCCACTGCTGACTGAGGACCTAATACACAGATGAATGTCCATGTTGGTCCAGAATCCAAACTCCTGAACACATACTTCAGGACTGCCCAACATACAAAGAGCAGAGACAGCGGATCTGGCCAGAGGATACAGATTTGAGGCAAAAGCATTGAGACAGTCGCTCTGACCTGGAGAAGATAGTGGACGAAAGACCTGAAAAAATAACATGATCGCAGATGCTAAACACAGAATAAGAAGAGAAGGTGGGTTACGTACAAAGATACGTTTTCTTTTAAGCACAAAGTTGAGTGCTTTGAAGAAATTGTTAACAGTTGTTGTACATGTTTAGACACAAAATTATTAAGAACTGCTACTATTTAATACTGTAATACTCAATATTTAGTTGTAAGAGATTAATCATTGGATACAGGATCTGCCCAAATGCGATCTAATCTCCGTTTGAGTGTATACATAATTACACGACATCTTACAGTTCCAATTCTCTCTTGGCTAACGAATATTCTTGAAATTTGCAATGACTCATTTCTGGCAACATAACATTTTAAACACTGTCCCCGATTTATTCTTGATATGAAAAATGAAGCATCATCACCACTGATCTAAGTTGTCCATGCTGTTTCTTAACAGGTTTTCAGTATGTCCATTGATCCACCATTGAATACAGTAACAGAACTCAACCACACTATCTGCTTTCCCATTGCCATAAACATCTACCTACATGTTCAAACATATATGAATTCTTGCAATTTTGACCAAGTCAACGTGGTTTTTACGGACGTAGCCATTTGTGTTTATCTGATCATTCTCACCAAGTCACTGAGAATGCATTCATGATTTAAATTCTGATATCAAGTTCATGGTCTTGGTCATAACCTCCATAATCATGCTGCTTGTAGTCACATACAAATCTCTACTCTCCTCTCTAACAGTCATTCCTTGACACTGAATAATAATGACGAAGTAATCCCGTTAGTGCATAGTGAGCTCTCTTGCTATCACTGGGTTACAGGGTGCCAGGTTCGAAACCACGTCCGGACCAAAAAATTCGGGTTGTGATTTCTCGCGTGACAAGAACACTCTTCCAATCACCTCAGTTGTAAATGAGTACCTGACGCGTTAGTTAGGGGAGGTAAAGACATCAAGGAAGGGAACTGGCTACCCCATCTAATAGTTGCTGCAGTTTAGTATATGAAGAGAGATGTTCCTCTCCGACGGTAGGTTGCTATCATGGGACCTACCTTTATCTTGAATCCTTGTAGCCATGAGCATGTAGCTCTTTGATAGCCCATATCTTGAATCCTTGTAGCCATGAGCATGTAGCTCTTTGATAGCCCATATCTTTTTGACACAAGTTTTATTTGGACACCTGAACTTGTATACGATTTTTTGTCTCAAAGACATTGTTATGTTAGGGGATATTTATGGATGCATGTTTAGTCCCAGAAGGAGGCGTTCTAGTACAGCAGTAGCCTATTCTAGGATCAACACATCCTGCCAAAAGCACAGCAACTGGGCCAACTAGTTCATTATTCTTCTATCAGATCTTCTTATCCATATGCAGTAATGGCACACCTAGAATTCCTCACCACCTAGGAGTCAGCCATAAAAATACACAAGTGCTAACCTGCACTTTTCATCATCCAAGGGGACCATGTGATAGAAGACAAAACTTAGAAATCAAGACAATACATGCAGTGACAAGTTGTCAGTCTATCCGTCAACTTTTTATAATCACCTCCTACGACATGCCTAGAAAGAAGACAGTGGCCATATTCTTATCGCCCTTAACTAGAAGTCCACGCCCCGTTTCTCTGCGACCAATAGGCAGTGTAGAAGATATGTTCGCTGAATTAATTAGGATCCCATTTGTTACATTTTTTAAATTATTGTTGGCCTCTCAGTTGGTTATTATTTATATATACTTGATATGTTTATTTGAGAACCCCAGGAATTGTGAAGGAAATGCGAACAATTAGCTCTTACTTCCTATGTGCGGTGGGGTGGTTTTTCTCAGCTTTATTTCATACCCAGGAGACTTCAGCTTTAGGATTAGTGCAATGCCTATTGAATGAGCCTTCTACTCAGAGAGGGTCTATAATAGTATAGATGGCATGCTACAAAGCTTCCATAAGAGAGCCTTACTATATAACGGCATGTGATCTACTAAGGTTTTCTGTTGCACGGGTAGTTTTTCTAGTGGGCTATTGGAGCGACCGACAGACGCAAACGTATACGTATAGTCTACTGTATATTTGGTATCGCATGCCAAAAATAGCTACGGTGATTCCAAGCATATAAATAATTACCAACAGAACGCCCAAAAATAATTAAGATATGTAATGACTGGGGTTCTGTTAGAAGGTCTTCTATACTACAGAGGGTCTTGGTTTGTCATACAGGTATCCTGAACGCTGAGTAATAAAACCCATAACCCATTAGTGTTATAGAGAATGTCAGATGAATGCATCAGCACAAAAAGCCCAATAAACATTTCTAAACTCGGTCATATGGACATGTGTAGACAAATCATGCTCTGACCATCCCATGATGTTATCAAGCCAAGATATTCTTTTGTCACTTCTTCTTCCACCTTAAACTGTTTCCTGTAGGATCATCTTTGAATATGATGAGTAAATTCTTATGATAAGTAAATACCAATGGTGGGAAAATTACGACGTACAATCCTTTTTTTAAAACCTGAGAATCTGATCTAAAAGTTATATACGCGCTGGTTCTCAAGATAAGGAAATACGTGGAGCCCCTAGAGCAAAAAAAAAAATGTTTTGACTTCATACCACACGAAAAAAAGTTCAATCTAACCCATCAACCCAAAAAAGGTTGTCCCTTTGGTATATACATTCGGTGTACCAGTCAGTTGTTACTTTTGGGTTCCTCAGATCTCACCAGAAAGGACACTTTTTATATCCTCTTCCCTGGTCTATTTTATCTTTCTCTATTTTATTATTGGAGGGAGCCAGTAGCCTAGTTAATAGTGAGTTTACTTACTATCACCGGGTTACATAGTGCAAAGGTTCGAGACCACATCTGAACAAAAAAATGTGGGTCATGATTTCTCACCTGACATGACCGCTCCACCAATACACCCAGCTGTAAATGGATACAGACACATGAATTAGGGGAGTTAAAGACAGCAAGGAAGGAAACTAGCCACCCCACCAAATAGTCGTTGCGGCTTAGTACATAAAGAGTTATCTTCATCCCCGACAGCAGGTTGCCATGGGACCTAGTTACTTATTTTACCATTGAAATCAAACTTTCTTAAACTACTTAAAGGTTTAACTTGTTAAACTAAGTAATTGTTAAACTAAGTAATACTTAAACAACTTAAGTTTTATTTTAAGTAAAACATTAGTAAACAAAAGTAAAACTTAAAAGAAACATTATTTACAAGACAAAGTACTTAAAATCTGTAAGTGGAACTGCCGTAAAGATGATTCAATCAGCAAAAAGAGAGAACACTGTAATTAGGTTCTATAAGTTGCTAAAAACTACACAAATTCCATTTGTTTATACTAATTAATAAACACCAAAAGCTGAAGTTTCCTGGGTATGTTTTCAAACACTTCAGGGTAAGTAATTGTGCTGCCAGTTTACTGCAAAGCTGATTTCAGCATTATAGAGTTTATAATATTAGATTCAATAATAAAATGGAAATATAAAATGACAGCATAAACAAATTCTGGAGACATCAATCTTTTATCTCTTAGTTTCAAACAGACATGCTAGAGTCAATAGCCATTTAAATTGTATCAGACCCCAGTAACTACCCATATGTCGACACTGTTCTCATCCCAGACGGGTGGCCATGACATATAGACATCACGGCTATAAAGCCAGAGGCAGACCATGTAAAAGATAGATCATAGAAATCAAAGAGGCCACCGGAATAAGTTTATAAATAGCACATAAGAAGGCCTTCTTCAGAGAACTCTTCTACGCCAGTTGCTGCAAGGCAAATAAGGGCCACAGTGTTTAGATAGATAGTTCTTATCCCAACAAAATAGCCAAACACTTCCGTATTGACAGCCCTTCCCTCTATATTGCCGGGAAAAAACTTTTACAGATACCCGTAACAGCTATGGATCACTAAATCAAATTCAGAAGGCCTGAAGTTTTTTAAGAATGGCATTCAACTGCCAAGTGTAGAACTACTCAGCAACATTTGGATATCGACATCAACAACAACTGAGAAGAGATTGTCATGTGACGTATTCCTTCCAGAACATTGTCTTCCCAATGAACTCTCTGAACCTCTCTCTGTCTTGGGCGATGTGGCTTGCATTTTCTAGCGATGTATTCATGTTATCTTTAATGTCGTCTGTCCATCGTCTTCGTGGTCTGCCCTTTCTCCTCTTCCCAGGTACTCTTCCCTCCATTATTTGTCTTTCTAAACAGTTATGTCTCTTTATATGACCAAACAGGCGTAGTTTTCTTTTTGTTATTGTGTTTAGTAACCAACACTCTGGAATATTCAGTGTGTTTATAATATCTGAGTTTCTGATTTTATCCTTCCATGATATTCGAAGTATCTTCCTGTAGCATTTCAGCTCGAAGGCGTTGATCCTCTTCGCCGCTGTTGTACTTAGAGTCCATGTTTCACAACCGTATGTTGCAACCTGAAAAATAAAAGTTCGTAACATTAGCACTTTCGTTTCTATTTTGCAATATGCCATTGCCAATCTCTTCCTTATTGCTGCCATGCAGTCTCCTGCACTGTTGATGTTTGCTCCTAAGTATTCAAATTTATCCACACATTTTATATCTGTATTGTCTATTCTGATTTTTGGTTGTTGTGTTGTTATATCTGTTGACATGATTTTTGTTTTCTGCGATTTTAAATACAAATTTTGTGCTTCGTAGCTTCCGGGATAAGGATCCACCTATGTTTAAAGCGTGGTAGTCAGTGTTGTGTATGTCTTCTCTCACATTCCTCATTATACTTTCAGCGTAGATGTTGAACAGGTATGGGGAGAGTGTGCATCCTTGGCTTACTCCACTCTTTACCTCAAACTACTCTGAGAGATTCACCTCTAACTTCACTGCAGCCTTTTGATCTTGGTAAAGTTCCTCTATTAGATGAATCAGATGTCTTGGGAAACCCATGCTGTTCATTATCTCCCATAGTTGCTGGTGTTGGACGCAGTCGAACGCTTTTGAGTAATCTATGAAACACATGTGCAGGTCAGTTGAAAATTCTCTACACTTTTCTATGATCAATCTCATGTTAAGAATGTGATCTCTTGTTCCTCTGCCCGATCTGAAACCAGCCTGTGTTTCGTTTATCTCCATCTCTAATTTCTGTTTGATTCTTTGCATTATGATGTTTAGCATTATGTTACTTGCTTGACTTATAAGGGCTATAGTTCGGTAGTTAGAGCAAATCTGAAGGTCGCCTTTTTTTGGGAGGGATATACATAATGATTTTTTCCATTCATCCGGCCATGTGCCGCTTTCCCATATTTTGCAGCAGAGTTTGTGGTAAATCTTGATTCCTGCCTCGCCACCTGCGTGTATCATTTCTGTTGTTAAACCATCATTGTCTGGGGCTTTAACTTTCTTTAAACTTTCTATTGTGTATCTTACTTCTTCCTTTGTGGGTTCTGGCTCCTTTACATATTCATTTAATATTCGAGAAGAGATAAGGATGACATATTCAGAACAGTTACAGATTTGCTATAAAATTATGATGATGAATGAAGGTTTTAATGAAAAGAAATCAGGGTATTGCAAAAGTCCCTGTATTATGATACTGACTTCTAATAAAGAATTAACCTATTATTTCCCATTACTGAATATACAGGATTACATTCATTTTATCTGTTGCTACAGCAGGCAACAGTGATGAATATATCCCCATTGTGTACAACAGTATTTGTATACTTATAATCGTTTGTTATGTTGTGAATGTGTTCTTAATAAATACTTTTTGGTCAAAACATCAATTTGTGTGTTTTATCATGTGTGTATCCAATGACTAGCAAAACTTCATCACCCTATTTCCTAGATTCACCTGTTGTATACTTATAGTAGGACTATTGTTTTTTTAAAAGTCATATTTGGTAGGTACTTCACACTCATCATGTACAGCTGAACAATAATCTGAGCAGGATACAAACACAATACACTCCTGGGTGCAAGCTGTGCACTTATACCTACGAAACTGTTGACCATCATCTTTTTTTAATGTCCAACACTAGATGACGTCAGAAAAATGTTTCTTGCTCTGAGACCACTCAGATAAGTTTCTCGCTCATATAAATGGAACACCTTATATGAAACATAGCAACAACTCACAAACACATACAATAAATCACACAATGGCATTTGGGTCAAAGGGTATTGGCCCATGGACCACTGGATCAGCAACCAACCAGCCAACACAGTCAGTGTCCATTGTCTTTGAGTTAAATCAAATTTTCAGACATTGTCTGCACTGAAGTTTTAACACTGCTGATCTCTCCATGATCTTGAATCACTACAACAGTGAAAGCAACATCTGTGAATGACATGGAGAAATATTGGTAGACAAGAAAGTAGTTATAATATAAGTTTAGAGAGAAAAATAAATGCTAAAATTGGTTAGAAACTATGTCATAATATGTAGAACTGCAACAATTCACGTGTCTGGAGCAGAATGGAAGCAAAGAATAGCAACACTGTTTTCCATCCACTCATGCCGCAAGAGGTATCTAAGGAAGTTTTGGGGTTGAATTTACTGTCCCCACCAGGTATAGGGTCAAGGTGACCAAGAAGTCGTATGTCACGCAAAAAGGGGCAAATATCATAGCCAAGTTTAAACCATGCCACAACACATTCCATTCTCCAGACTACTATAATACACTGTAAAAATATTAACTATGAGAACTTATTGTTGTCAATGGTAACTAAAGTAGCAATAGTTACCAGTGACAATAATATATTATCATAGTTGTTATCGCTTCTTAGTTGTGTTACTAATGCACTCTCCACATTGTCGGATATCCTCTGACAGTTTGGTTATCTATACATATAATTAAAAGTCTTGTTATATTCTATAACTAAAACCCTGTTCTGTGACTATGCCGTAGTGTCACCACCAATGTTACAATCATGTATTTATATCTGCCACAATAAATTTCAACAGCGGTCATCCCATGCCCAAACTGTCAAAAGGCATTTGTGGCCTGAATAAGTTTTATTAGCCATCTAAGGACATAATTCTAACTTAATTTCAAAAGTGGATGTAACAAATGATTATCATCTGATGGACGAACAACAACAATACCTGCCACAAAATATTTTATATTATATATATACTCCCAAAAACTAATATTTGTCAACAATCAAAGTCTAAAATATGAAGACAAGGAAAATTTGCAAAACTACATTAATGCAGTGCTTTTAGCATGTAAGATGTACAACATTAAAATGAATGTACAAAAAACAACAAAAGTTATGAAAAGTCTGCAACACCAATGGATATAACAATAGATAACAACACAGTGAAACAGCCAAAGAGTTTAAATATCTTTTTTCAAATTACCATTTTTCCCAAAAATGGAAAACTAATCAGAAAAATAGAAACAAGATGTCTCAAACAGAGTGACTCTTCAACTTTCACCATTACTTCTCCATCAACAGATCAAGATGAAAATAAAAAAACAGATAATGTCTACAATTTTTATACCAATATTCTGCTACCAATGACGGACATGGTCTTTAACAGTCTTGTAGCAGAGGAAAACCGTTACATGTGAAATGAAGTGCCTGAGAAAAATTACAATGGTTACTAAACTAGATAAAATAAGAAATTAGGAAAAGAAGTGGTATAATATCATGTATGGAAAATATTGAAAGACAATAAGTAAAATGGTTCTGCAACTTTATGAGAATGAACCCAAACCAAATACCAATAAGAGCACGTAACTAAAGAATATCTGGATATAAAGTCAAAGCTAGACTAAGAAAACGGTTGAATAGAAAACATCAAGATAACCTTGAATAAACATGAAGTTACATCAAGGTAACACATCTGGCAATTTGAACAATAACTGAAGCTCCCACCCCTATTCTTAACGGCAAGTGTGGATACTATCAACCATCATTCACCTGGGGATAGACAATAGATACACAACATCTATATAATTCATAAAGGGGAGTTAACCTTTTAAAACGCAATCCTCTCTATCTTTTTTGATGATAAATACATCATTTCGTTTCCTTACCTCCCTTTAAAAGGATTGGTTATGTGTCAAAGAAATATAACCTCTTCTGCATCAACTGCTCTGTAGAGGTAGGCATACAGACCCTAATAATAATAATAATAAAATAAATGCTGCAGAAATAATTAAAAACACAAGATCCAATGCCAACAGGTGGTGTTTCTTACTGATGCAATTTCTGTCCTACAAGTCCTTGACAGTGACAAACTGCCAGACCTGAAGGGAGTCATAAGAGGTGAGCATCCAAAGAAGGGTAGTACTACAATGGATATCATCCCACTGTGGCATACCAGAAAATGAAGAGGCAGATAGGCTGGCAAAAGATGGAGCATCCCAGGAACAAAAAAGACCAAGAAATCTCCTACCAAGAAAAGAGGACTCTCACAGCTATGAGGAAAGTTTACCACCAAAAAGATAACTATCACTATCTTGACAGAGCTGAGCAGGTTATTATCTTCCACATCAGAACTGGACACAACAGTTAAACACATCAGAACTGGACACAACAGACTAAACAGCCACTTAAATAGACTAAAACTGGTTCCATCACAAGTGTCCATGTGGGCAGGCAGAACAGACCGCTGAACATATCCTGCAAGATTGCATTACACTAAATCAGTTACGGGAGGAACACTGGTTCACAGAGATGGATATCCAAGAAAGCTGTATGGGAGCACTGAGGAGCTTTCAAAGACAGCAGCATTTATTAAGAAAACAGGACTTTCTGTGTCGACAAGTAAAACTGTGAAGAGAAGAAGAAGTGTCAAAGGTTAACTCAACTTTTAATTGCATATTCAAGCATTATTAGCGATACCCATCACCCTAAAATGGATAAATTCCATGTCTACCAGAAGACTGCTTTGATTGGTTATGCTACCAATAGTAATGCCCATCATCCCTAAAACGGATCAAGCCCATGTTTACCGGGAGATTGTTTTGATTGGTTATGCTACCAATTGTTAGTTATTAGTATAATAATAATACCGGTAATAAACCCATCAGAGTTGTAGGGGTGCCACACTGGAGGCATCAGAATAAAGATCCCTCCAAACATCTCTATTCTCAGCCATTCAGAAGAATGTAGAAAAGACATGCCCAAACCATTCCTTGATGTTATAAATCCAGGATTTTCTTTACTGCCTCTTCTCCTTCAACCCTTGACTGCAAAATAGTTTTATAAAGTGAGTTATATCTCGCTAATTGTCTAAACTAAACAAGTTTAGTCCATTTCACCACTGCCAAATTCTGTTCTCGATAACCTGCAAGTTTGTTAATTTTCTGCCATTCGAATATACTTGTCTTGCGTTCTATATAACTAATTCTTAATACATTTTTTTTATTACACTTACCTGGAGATATTAAAATTTCATCAGTTCTTGACTTGGTTCTGAGAAATATAAGGTCGTCACGAGGATCCACATCTCGAACCAATCGCCTTGCAGAAATAGCAAGGTCATGAATGTTTCTAATTAGTTGCTCCATTGTTGGATTCATCTCCAAGTTAGATTTAAGAAGTTGTCCTATATTGATAGAAATACAAATGTATAGATTTACTATAGACCCTATTTTTTACTATTTGTTTTCACTTTTAACTTCGCACTATCACCAGTTCGGCAACCAGACTTTTAGTTCAGGTGGCAAAAAATAGGCTCATTGTCTTATTTCCAGGCTTGTCATAGGAGGCCATTAAGGAAAACTGGGGAATTGGTTGATAACCTGTCACCTGTGAAAAAATCATCAATGTCACATCTTGTCCTATTTCTTACTTTTGTCTTCTATCAAATAATCACCATGGATGACGGAGAGATGCAGCCTAGCGGACATTGCACATTTGTCCTTTTGTGATAGACTTTTAGATGACAGAGAAGGCTAGATGTGCCATCACCGTGAATGTGATCACAACAAATCTGACAGAAGATTGAGAAGATAGTTGGCACAGAAGTGTGTGCTGTGCTCCTGGCAGGATGTGGTAATATTGAGATAATGAAATGCCTCCCTTTGGGGACTAAACATGCATCCATAAACTTCACTTATAGATCCACACCTTTCAGATAACCTAACATGAATTTACATGTCACCTCAGTTACACAACTGAAAAGAACCACTGTTTTGTCTGAACGACTATAGGATGTCAAGAGATACCTGTTCAAAGTTAAAGGAATTATTACACCAACTGCACACTATAGATATGGGAGCAGCCATTTTGACATGCTATAAATATCCTCATTATGGTTGATGATTTAACTTAACAGGTAGACTGGCGCATAAGTGTTAAAGAAACCTGCAATATTTTTACAAATATAGGTAGAGGATTGGCTTAACTGTACTCTGGTTAACCAATATATACTTCCGTCCCACTTAAAAAAACCAACACATCACCTGCCAAGAATAACACTAATAGCACATAACTCTGTAGCTTCAAATAATAATCCCCAGTGAGTGAGATTCAAACCCACGACTTCTTCATCACAAAGCACACAACTTAACCACTACACCAGGTAGATCCAGAAAATATAGTTGTTTGCTTTGTTTGTAACTATCTTCAGACATCTCAAGCAGTGGAAGCTATTTTCTCATATGTGCTTCTTTTATACAAAGAAGACTAATTATCAGCAATTTGCAATGATTTGAGAAGTCTCCTTGTCATGGGGGTCTGATCAAAGTGGGGTCTGGTCAGAGCAGATCTGGTCAGATGGGGTCTCTACGAATTTGAAACATGTAATTATGAGGACAAAGTCATGTAGGGCTTTCACAAGAGAAGAGCCTCATGTATAGGCATATCATCCAGTGAGGAGTCCTGTCATCCACACTTTTCTTGGTTTACATCAATGACCTAGTTGCTGAACTACCACACGGGATCAAAGTGGCAATGTATGCTGATGATCTGGTGCACACATGCGACTATGGCTACTAAACAAATACAAAGAGCTAATGATGCCTTAAACTTATGGGCAAATAGAAGGTGCATCAGCGTTAACACAGATAAGTGCAGCACTACACGCTTTACCCTCTCACCAAAACAAAAAGCTGGTGATATCAAGATAGATGGAGAGCTTTTGAAAGAAGACAAACAGCCCACATACCTTGGGGTTACTTTTGATGATAAGCTGACATAGAAGCAACACATAAACAAAGCAAAAACAAAAGCCAGAAGGAAGTTAGCTATCCTGAGAAAAATAAGTGGAACCACATGTGGAACCAGTGGGAGTATACTCTGTAAAGTGTACCAGCAAAGCATAAGATCACATCTGGAATATGGTTCAGCTGCATGGTGTCCTGCATAAAACACCACATTACAAGATTTAGATAAAGTGCGAAACCGGGTGCTTAGGATAATGCTGAGATACAATACAAGCAGAAAAGTTTCAGTGTATGCCAAGTCATCCAATGAAGCAAATATTCCTAAATCTAGAAATGGGGCAAATGAAAAGCAGCAGCTTTATCCACCAATCTTCTTCTTCTTCTTCTTCTTCTTCGTTCTCAAACTCCTGCAGATTAGCAAGATAGAGTCTGGAGAATGGAATGCGTTGTGTCATGGTTTACAGCATTGCTGCGATATCTGCGCCTTTCGGCCTGACACATCCGACTTCAGCATGATCCACCAAGCTAAATGACTCCATAGACAACTTACAGACCTACCTGAAGTTGACAGCCCTTAAGGTCTAGACTAGAACAAACTCCTTGGAGTGAAAGGTATGGAATACCAATATACATTCAGACCCATGTAAAAGGAATACTAAGTGAGGACAAACAGAACAGTGTGCAGCGAAGGAAAGTCACCCTCAGTTTCCTGGACAAGGAATATCCACAAGACATATGAATCAGAGTATACACAGATGGGTCAGCACAGAATGCAGTGAGGAATGGAGGTGCAGGTGTATATATAGAATATCCACACAAGCCTAGAGATACCATCAGAACACCAACAGGAAAATTCTGCAATAATTATGATGCTGAAATCCAGGCAATTAGTGTGGCAGCTAAAAAACTGCTGAACTCCAACTCTGACCTACAGCCTGCGGTATTCCTGACAGATGCAAGGTCAGTGCTTCAAGCTCTCCAGTCTGGAAAACTAACAGACTTACAAAATTACTTACAATTGTACTTACATAAAAGACAGGTTTTTATAATAGTTTCACTCAGACATGATGGACTATCACTAAAACTAGTGGGTAATGATGTGTACACAAGAAAACATACAAATTACAATACACAAAACATATTGAACATTTCAACTAAAAGGTTTATCAAAATATGCACAAAACATCAAAAGACGACGAATGGAAAATATCACAACACACAAAAGTATCCAACGGAAATATGGAAATGAGATGTCAGAAGGACAGGAAAAACGTAAATATATGTGGAAACGAAACAAACAAAAAGATGACGTAAATGACGGATAAAATGAATAAATACCAAGACTACAACAACCCAGTACTAGACAAAAGAATGGTCGGAATTCAGTCCAAATGGCGTGAGGGTACCCAATTCAAAAATAAGACGATTTTCTAGAGCGTACCTAGATCTATCATCGGTGGTGCAGGATCTGATGGCAGTGACCTGAATATCAAGAGCACCATAATGATCATTGCCGATGAAGTGTGTGGCCACAGGAGTAGATTTTTTAATGTCTTGAAAAAAATCACATCTTTTTTTGGAGTCAAGTATGGAAAAACCTGTTTACTCTAGTTGCCAGGCGATTTGGTGCCATTAGAATGGACTGGGCCAATTCCCGTTAGTCTCAAGAATTTTTAATTTATCTTCTTACTTACTACTTTAATTTACTTGTATAAGCAAATATTTGAAACAAAATTGTACTGTCTATATGTTATTTATGTTTACAAGAAGACCTATTGGCCCTTGTAGTACGAATACAGATGTTATATGTTTGTGTTACTGAGGATACTTCAATACTAGTACGGGATGCTCATTGCTACGGTATATTCATTGCTGTTGTAATAGTCCTTGTCTCAAATGGTCCGTTCTCAGTGACTTGAGTACATAGTCTTGGCAGAATCACATTACTGTTATAACAGCATTGAAGCTATACTGGAATGTTATACTTACTAACAGATGCACTTTCTGTCATAACAGCATTGAAGCTATACTGGAATGTTATACTTACTAACAGATGCACTTTCTGTCATAACAGCATTGAAGCTATACTGGAATGTTATACTTACTAACAGATGCACTTTCTGTTATAACAGCATTGAAGCTATACTGGAATGTTATACTTACTAACAGATGCACTTTCTGTCATAACAGCATTGAAGCTATACTGGAATGTTATACTTACTAACAGATGCACTTTCTGTTATAACAGCATTGAAGCTATACTGGAATGTTATACTTACTAACAGATGCACTTTCTGTCATAACAGCATTGAAGCTATACTGGAATGTTATACTTACTAACAGATGCACTTTCTGTTATAACAGCATTGAAGCTATACTGGAATGTTATACTTACTAACAGATGCACTTTCTGTCATAACAGCATTGAAGCTATACTGGAATGTTATACTTACTAACAGATGCACTTTCTGTTATAACAGCATTGAAGCTATACTGGAATGTTATACTTACTAACAGATGCACTTTCTGTTATAACAGCATTGAAGCTATACTGGAATGTTATACTTACTAACAGATGCACTTTCTGTCATAACAGCATTGAAGCTATACTGGAATGTTATACTTACTAACAGATGCACTTTCTGTTATAACAGCATTGAAGCTATACTGGAATGTTATACTTACTAACAGATGCACTTTCTGTCATAACAGCATTGAAGCTATACTGGAATGTTATACTTACTAACAGATGCACTTTCTGTTATAACAGCATTGAAGCTATACTGGAATGTTATACTTACTAACAGATGCACTTTCTGTCATAACAGCATTGAAGCTATACTGGAATGTTATACTTACTAACAGATGCACTTTCTGTTATAACAGCATTGAAGCTATACTGGAATGTTATACTTACTAACAGATGCACTTTCTGTTATAACAGCATTGAAGCTATACTGGAATGTTATACTTACTAACAGATGCACTTTCTGTCATAACAGCATTGAAGCTATACTGGAATGTTATACTTACTAACAGATGCACTGGCTGTCATAACAGTTCAAGTTCAGTTGTATAATAATTTCCAGAGTTGTGATTCAATGGATACTTTCACACTGCAACATTAAAGGAAACGAAGTCGCATAAAGACTGGGCAAATAATGAGGGAATATGCTGCAACAAGACTATCTGGTCAATTATGACCATCATCAAAGACAACTACAACAAAAAACTACAGCAGAAAGGAGACCAACCCAAATTTAATGCAGATGACAGGTATTACCTCAATGACAAAAACAGAAAGAAACACTACTACTTTCATCGATGATCAACATCTTAAACAGGTTAAAGAATTCACATTGAATCATCAAATCGTCAAATGTGAAAAACTCCAAAGAAATTCAATATACCGGTAGATGCAACATAGCATACCGAATCTTGGAGCAGATGTCTCCTATTTTCAAAAACAAATATATGAGCATGGACACCAAATTTGTACTACATAAAATGATCATCAAACCATCATTATGCTACCAATGTTAAACATGGACACTAACAACAGAATCGAAAAGAAAACTTGTTACAACAGAAATGACTTGTCTGTGTAGAATCCTCGAAGTAACAATAAGAGACAGAATCAGAAACAAAAACATCAGAAGACTAACAAACACAATTTTCAATTCTGGAATACATCAGATGACAACAAATTAAGCTGTTTTTGCATGTTTCCAGGCTACCATCAGACAGTGCTCATCAGAAAGTATTACTATACAGACATGATGAATACAAAGCAAGGGGGAGACCATGCAAACGATGGATTACAGAAATAAAAGAGTCAACGAAAACAAACATATAAGAAGCACACAAAAAAAGCCATCGAGAGAGAACTCTTCTACCCCTGACCCTGCAAAGCATAAAGGGGTATAAAGCGGGAAAATAAAAGAAAGATGAGTATTAACCAACTATCATGAATATATCAGATTATCTTGCTGCACCTTTGAACTGGTCACAACAAACTGAGACATCACTTGTACACCACATTCAACTGGCCTTTCTCATTAGTAATAATAATAAGACCCATAACCCGTCAGAGTCTTAGAGGTGTCACACTGGGTACATCAGCACAAAACAAAGCTCTCCAAACAACTCTATACTAAGCCATTCGGAGAAGTGTAGAAAAATCACGCCCAGACCATTCCTTGATATTATCAGTCCAGGATTTTCTCTTTCCTCCTTCCATCTTTGACTGTTCATTGCAAAATAAATTTAGAAAATGAGTTGTGTCTTGGTACATGTCCAAGCCGAAAAAGTTTACATATTATCACCACTGCCAAAAGTTGTTCTTGATAATCTGCAAGTTTATCTATTTACTGTTGGATAAATATAATATGTACTTATTGCACAAAACTGAAATCCAACTGGTAGATCCAGGATTAGGGTAATAAAATTGTGCTAGTTAGAGACAAACATAATGATACACACAAATCGACGTTTCGACCAAAAGGCCTTTATCAAGACAACAATTGAAACATGGTGTTGCGCCATGACATATATAGGTGAAACTGGAAGGAGGCTCGCAGACCGATTCTGCAAACATCTGTATAGCATAAAAAACAATTCGGGTTTGCCTGTAGACATCCACTTTAATGGCATGGGCCATGGAGGTGCCCAGGACATTCATGTTACGGCCATTAAGTCGTGCTTCTCTGATGACTAGACCCATCTAGCGCTTGAGAACTGCTACATTTACCAATATGGCACTCTTAAAACTGACCGCATTAATGAGCGCCTGTCTCATGTATGACTCTGGTCAATCCATAGTTTCTATTTGTTTCGTGTCATATGTTTGTGGTCATTTTTGTATTTTCCTAGTCCTGTGTCATTTCACCTCTTCCGGTCAATCCATACTACACATACCATTGTGACCTTCAACGTTATTACTGTTTGTTTTCTATTATATGTTTTAATTGTTTAAATTGTTGTCTTGATAATGGCCTTTTTGTCGAAACATCGATTTGTGTGTATTATTATGTTTGACTCTAACTAGCAAAACTTTATTACCCTATTCCTGGATCTACCTGTTGGATAAATATATTTGTTTTTGTGTTCTATATAAATAATTCATAATAAACCTTGCTATATGTTAACTCCAAACATTCAACTAATAACAAATATTAAAACACAACAACTAACCTTCTTGATTTATGATTATCAAGGCCTTGACCCCATTATGGTTGGTAATTCTGTTTATAATAGTCTCCACATCTTCTGTATACTGGAATAAGAATAGACACACAAATAAGACAACAGTGTTGCATAAATAAATAATAAATGTCTTTTTTAGTTTGGTTAAAGTAAGAGTGTCATAGATGAAAAATAATTGGTTAGGAGCAAACAGAAAAACCAAGTTACAACTAGTAAGAAGCTATATTTTTTCCAGTGGTAACATGGTTGTGAGAGGTGTGTAATGATATTCATAATGGAAAAGAAAGTATCTGTATTTTGAAATGAAATGTTATCATAATGTGCTAAGAATATCATGAACAGAAAGACAAACACATACGTTGGAAAGACTTGAACATAGAAGAAGACTGGCTTCTTGTCATTGTAGTCGATGTCCAAATTCTATTGAGTAATTCTACTCTTGTCAGCATAATCCCATTCTTAAAAAAGTGCAGGTCTTCTCAAGATGATCTAGTGATCTATACAGTAAGTTAGTGACTGTTAAAGGTGTCTGTAAAACTGGCTTCTTAAAACTATCATTAACCACAAGGAGGAAAAAATCCCAGGAAAGAGAACAATACTACAATTGAGACAGGATATCGAAGACCTTCTGAACATAACACTGGAGGAAGACAGACAGTTTGCACAGAATCAAGAGGCTTACAGAGAGGCAGTGAAGACAATGTTCTGTAAAGGACTTGTCACATAGACAGACAATTTTGTTTGATTATATATTAACTGGTATATTAATCTATGTCACATAAGATAGATAGAGTAGATATATTAGATAGATTAGACAGGCAGGCAGACAGACACAGTGCTTGTTTAAATATTGCTATAATAACATCCTTTATACTGGAAAATATATTTCCAAGACATGCTGATTAAATCTCTTAAATCATGTTCACAAGATCACAAGTTTAACACTGGATCATGACATCTTGTTCACAAGATCACATGTTTAATACTTGGTCAAGACTTCTTATTCACAAGATCACAGGTTTAACACTGACTCATGACATCTTGTTCACAAGATTACAGGTTAAATACTAGGTCATAAAGTTATTCATAAGATCACATGTCTAATATTGGGTCATTATTCTGACTTACAAATGTAATTGTTAGCGGAAAGGCCTAAGGAATATTGAGGGATAAATGTTCCAGTGTAGTGTAAAAACTCTAAACAGGAAGTAGGTGGCTGGAATAGTAAGAGAAAATATCAAGATAAACAAAAATTCGTCAAAAATTTATAAAAAAAGCTAGTGCATCTGTTAGTATACAACATTTTCATGTAGCTTCAATGCTGTTATGATAGGAAGTGCATCTGTTAGTAGTATGACATTCCTGTGTAGCTTCAATGCTGTTATGACAGAGACAACTTAATCTTCGTCAGTCGAAGTTGACGATGAACATTCAGTTTAACTGGGATGATGATTCTTCTTCGTCGTTTAGCAACTGTGGTCATGCTATATTGTCAGGCCCGTCGTCAAGGCGAAGTACAGTGTCTTCTCCAGGTTAGAGCGGATGCCCCATAGCTTTTGCCTCAAGTCAGTGTCCTCTGGCCAGGTCTGCTGTCTCTGCTCTTTGTATGTTGAGCCGTCCTGAAGTATGTGTTCAGGAGTCTGTGTTCCGGATCCACATGGACATTCATCTGTGTATGTGACGCCAGTCGCATCTGTATTTTGCAAGATTCTCCCATGAATTTGTGTCTATTTTGAAGTGAGTCTGTGATGCCTTAAGAGTATCTTTAAAACACTTCTTCTGTCTTCTTGCCGTGTGGGAGGCAGTCTGGAGTTCTCCATATAACAACTTCTATGGTAGATGATGATCTTTCATACGGATAATGTGTCCTGCCCAGCGTATCTGTGCCTTCACAAACATTGTATGTATATTTCAGACTTAGTTTTCATCAGTACTTCACTGTCTGGTATTTTATCCCACCAATGGATGTTGAGTATCTTACGAAGGCAGCTTAGGTGGAAGTGGTTGAGTCTTCTAGCATGGATGGCATATACTGTCCATGTTTCACAGGCATAAAGGAGTAATGATATTACTGATGGCTGGTAAACTATGAGTTTGGTGGTAGTTGTTGTTCCCCTTCTACCCCATACGTTTTTCCGCAATCCTGCAAATATAACGCTTTCGCTATTCTATTGTTTACTTCAGTGTTGCTGTTTACATCTTGTGAGAGAGTGCTGCCCAGGTAGGTGAAATTATTTACTGTTTGAAGATCTTCTTCTTTGATCCTTATATGGGAATTTAAGTGTGGTTTGTTTGGTGTGGGTTGAAACATCACCTCTGTTCACTTTGTATTGTTGATGAAACCAAAGTTGTCACAGGCTTCAGCTAATTGGTTTAGGGTGACCTGCATACAGTCTGCAGAATCAGTATACAGTGCGAAATCACCTGCATAGAGCAGTTCCCTGACCTATGTGTCTCACACCTTAGTTTTGCTTGCAAACGCCGAAGGTTGAAAAGTTTACCATCTGTTCTGTATCTCATTTGTATTCCTGTTATGTCACTTGATCTAGATGTGTCAGTCAGCATGGCAGAAAATATCAGGCTTAACAGTGATGGAACCAGCCAGCAGTAATATCATTACTCCTTTATGCCTGTGAAACATGGACAGTACACATCCTTGCTTGGCCCCAATTGTTACCGGAAAGGCTGGTGGTGACACTCCATCACTGACAACTACAGCCATCATGGAAGTGTCGCACTATGTTTATAAACTTTGGGGAGCAACCAAATTTGGCAAGCACTTTCCACTGCCCATCTCTGTTCACAGTGTCAAATGCTGTTGTGAGGTCTACAAATGTTGTTAAAAGTTCCCTTTAGGGCCTATATATTAGGTCAATGAAGATATAAGAAAAGAGAGTTCTACCAGAATTGTGTTGGCATCAAGTGCATTCAACCACCTAACAAACATCTGGAAATAAAAAGGTAAATATACAGTGGAAACAGATTATAACAACCTGGTCATATTATATACTATATTTATAACAAAATATGTAGGCCCACTAAGTATTAATAGAAATTCGCTATATACAGTGCAAACAGTATAGAATAAATATAATTGGAGATTTTGAAAAGTGTTGTGATATAGGAAAATTTGTTATAAAAGAATGCATTATAGAGGGATTTTACTGCAACACTACGCTGTTCAACTCCAATGTGACATCCGTATTTACCTATGATTACAAAAGTTCGCAAATAACAAAAACACCAGAGAAGAAATTACGTTCATTTGAAAATAAATGTCTTAAATATTGGTTTGGAAGATTTCAAGTCAAACAAGCAAGTAAAAGAAGCCATCAAACGCTAACAACAGCAATATATTTCTACAACAATAAGAAAAAAACAATGGATTTATACCAGACATGTAGGTCTACATAGAATGAATGATGAGAACAGACGGCCACTACAAACATTTAAATCGCTATGGCAAAAGAAAAAAAAACCAAAAGAACTCTTCGCAGAACAACCATCAAAGAGGATATGATTATGATGGGTCTCAACAATATGCAAGAATTACACACATTAGCATTAGGGGTAAAAGTAAAGATTAAGTCTTCACTGTGCTGTAGGCCTAAATAGCACACTGTTTACATTATTAACTAGCAGATTTCCATGTAGCACCAATGAAGTTAATGGCTGCCATGATGTCCCATCCTGACAATCATTGAGTTCAACTCTAGACACAGACGAATTTATGGATAATGTTTCTTTTCCAATTTACATATTTTAAAAAAGTTTTCGAATGATTTCTACTGAGTGATCCTTATTTCTGCAAGCTATACACGGAGCGAGGTGCGTGCACATATTAGAAATATTATTTCTAATCCTAACCATACTCTAAGTACTTAACCTTAAGCTTGCTAAATGACACAACAAAGGTTAGGAAATATCTCGAAACTAGAACAAAGGTCACAGTGAAGACTTATACTGTACTTGCGCCAGCATTAGGCCTACATCCCTAGAACGGAGGAGCTCTGATTCTGCCATATGCACAGTATTCGGCATTGAAGGAAAGTTTAGAGAATGTTTCAGTTTTGTCACTCATTTCTACATCGGATTCCGAAGGTTTCAGTTGGAAATACGTTGTGTAAAATTTACAGCAAGGATTTCAACAAGCGGATTAAGTGTTCAATAAGTGTTTTTAACTTTTACACACGTGTATCTGATTAGTCTGATTTTAAAATCTGTTAAACTTAACTTAAACCATGCCTCAGAAATTCAGCAACCATTTCTCTATATACGAAATTTTAACATTTTTGGGAGTCGCTTTTAATTGCTATACAATTTTTACGATAAGAATTAAGTTTAAGAATATAATATATATATATATATCTATATATATATCTATATATATATATATATATATATATATATATATATATATATATATATATATATATATATATATATATATATATATATATATATATCTATATATAGATATATATAGAATATATATCATCTAGGCCTGAATGAGCATGATGACTTATCCGATTACCATCTGATCGGAATGTACCGTGATGCTGGTTTCTAATCAAGAACATCCACAATTTGCAAACATTGTACCTGAAGTTATAATTTTAATTACCATATTGTTAACTTGCAATCACTTGAAATAAATGTTTTCTAGGGTCTGCAAAATAATCACAGAAACCTTGTTTGTTGATGATCGTTGCGAAGTAGCCGGCTGCATGTTTTTAGCTTGACTAAACAAATAGCATAACAAATTTTTTTTTAATGTTGAGGAAAATAGTGAATTATTTCAATTAGCAAACTACTTAATAACAAAAATATGATTTGCTTTAATGGATTATATGAAATTTATTTAAAGTGATTATGATGAAGTAATGATGTGAGATATTCACTTTGTTCTGTTAATAATTATTTAGAGTTTTTGAACAGATGCGGCGGACAAATTGTTGCTAGGTAAACAATAGAGGTCTCAGTTTGCTTCTTTCGTGGCGCAGGTTTTGATTCTCCATATGTTGCGGTCCACTGCCTGCAATTTTAATTCTTGTATTGTTATGTAGTCCATAATTTTGCCTTCTTTAAGTATGGTCTTCTTTAGCGTAGCTTTAGATCTTTCTCTTTTCCTCTCCAGTGTTCACATGAGTGCTTGTTGGTTCAATCTATTTTTATAAGGAGGAACATCCTCATAAATAAACATGAATTTTTGAAACATGAATTTTTGAAACATGAATGAAAATCAAGAATTTAGATTCATTTATAATACATCGAATGAGAATATTGGTATTTCACCGAACCACAATCTCCATTAGGATGGTGATCGCAGCTCATAACAGAATTAGACTACTCCGCGGCTTAAAGATGTGTACATCCCCATAGATAGGGGAAACTTGGACTGAAAAGGATTGCGATTTACTTCATTATACTAGGGAGTTCTCATATGTACTCTGTCCCTCTTAACAAAGAGGCACAACTGCCTAGAGAACATGCAGCAAAATTTTTTTTTTAAGTCACTTTACTCAAACATGAATCCTTACTGCATCCAGCCACTGTTCCCGAATGTACCCCGCCTGAACTTTCACAATCATGCTCATCGAGTCACTGAGTATTAGGTATTAGGCATACCTAATGAATCATATTCAGAGAGTCACTTAGCATGCACGCATGGGAATATTTTTGCGATTCCAGCCAGTTAAGTGCCTGCGTTACTGCGAATACTTCCATGGTTAGGCTGCTTGTTATTGCGGTAAAGGCACCACTGGCTTCGTGTACTGTTCTTCCTTTTGATATGGCAGTAAAGGCCCATGAGCATTGGTGGTGACGGAAGATTGCCTCTTGAAAGACAGTGGGAATAGGTATCTATTTCTCGCCAGGAGTTATGTCTTCTGGGGCAAATATGTTTAACGGTATCCTCGGCCCGACCCATCCGCGATTTCCCTCTCTTGAGCATGCTTACCTTCACACGTGGGAGCTCGCTGTGTAGTGGGTGATCTATGTCAGAACTCACTCTGAGGTATGCTCGGACACGCCACATATCTATTCTATGAGATATGCTGGGAAAATCAAGGATAAATCTCATAGCCACACAGGGTGTGGCAACCAAGGATGATCCGCATCTCTTTGAATTCTCTCCAGCCTCTCAATCTGTGTGTGACTGGCGGTGATAGTGGCGCCTGCATATTCAATGACAGGGAAGACAAGATCCTGATATAAGATTACGAGCTGTGGAGTCACTGAGTATGCTATTTAAGTACACAACGGCTACATTTAGCTAACGACGCAATGCAGCAGAAAAAAGGCAAGCATGCGTGACAGTTTCTAGAATGGTGACCAGCGTGTAAGGAGTCGGACGAACGTTCGAACGGCCGTCTTACCTTTAGCGATAGGGTAGCCGGGGGTAAAGATGCGCTGGGGGCAAAGATTCGCAGTCGTTTTTTTTCGGAACTATGTGTTTTTCCCGCAAACCACGTGGCCACGCCGGACGCTAATATCCGTTTCTGTCGCACAACGAATTTTCATCGGACACGGGCAGGTCATTTTTGAGCTATGAGGTAAATTCATTTTTTAACGTTCTCGATCTAACTTTTTTTCCACTTTTCACTCTTTGTCCTCTGTTATCTTTACTGTCATGTTATTTTACATGTCTGTACTGAAAACTATATTGTATTGTTAAGTTATTAAGCATGTTACATTGTCAAGATAATTTTTGTTTTCATGATATTTTATAAAAATTGTGAATAGTGTGATTTTGGGGTAACGCCGCGCACACTGACGGGGCAAACATGCGCTGCTGACTGACTGCGCATGTTTGCCCCAGTCACTTCCCCTCATGTTGCCAAATATTTAAACCAATACTTTATTGTCACGTTATGTTTCTTTTTAGGAATTACAAACGGAAAATTGAGAAAATGATGCCACTGACTGAAAATGAAGCAGTCGCTGCTATATATGCACAATCCCTTCCGATCACAGATGCACAATCTTCACGGGTCATAGTTGTACGACCTCTGCAGATAATAGATGCGCGACCTCCGCCGATGCACGGTCCCCGCTATACATAAATGCACGATCTCAGCTATTCATAAATGCACGTTTCCGGCTATTCATAGATGCACGTTCTCCGCTATTCATAGATGCACGTTCTCCGCTATTCATAGATGCACGTTCTCCGCCAGTCATAGATGCACGATTTCCGCCGGACATAATTGCAATATCTCCGCCGGTCATAACTGCACTATCTCCGCCAGTCATAGTTACACGTTCTCCGCTATTCATAGATGCACGTTCTCCGCTTTTCATAGATGCACGATCTCCTCTATTCATAGATGCACAATCTCTGCCAGTCATAGATGCACGTTCTCCGCCAGTCATAGATGCACGTTCTCCGCCAGTCATAGATGCACGTTCTCCGCCAGTCATAGATGCACGTTCTCCGCCAGTCATAGATGCACGTTCTCCGCCAGTCATAGATGCACAATCTCCTCTATTCATAGATGCACAATCTCCGCCAGTAATAGATGCACGTTCTCCACCAGTCATATATGCACGTTCTCCGCCAGTCATAGATGCACGTTCTCCACCAGTCATAGATGCACAATCTCCACCAGTCATAGATGCACGTTCTCCCCCAGTCATAGATGCACGTTCTCCGCCAGTCATAGATGCACGTTCTCCGCCAGTCATAGATGCACAATCTCCGCCAGTCATAGATGCACGTTCTCCGCCAGTCATAGATGCACAATCTCCGCCAGTCATAGATGCACGTTCTCCGCCAGTCATAGATGCACGTTCTCCACCAGTCATAGATGCACAATCTCCACCAGTGATAGATGCACAATCTCCGCCAGTCATAGATGCACAATCTCCGCCAGTCATAGATGCACAATCTCCGCCAGTCATAGATGCACAATCTCCGCTATTCATAGATGCACAATCTTCGCCAGTCATAGATGCATAATTGCCGCCGGTCATAGTTGCACGATCTCTGCCTGTATTAGTTGTATGATCTCCGCTGATCATAGATGCACGACTTCCGCTATTCATAGATAGTTGAAATTATAGTCAAACGCTTTATAGAGCACTCCAACACATTGTTATAGTTTTAAACGGATCTAAGCATCCATTTTCTGTATTAAATTTTGTTTTTCATATTTACGTTTTTTCATTTTTTTTCGTATTAAAGTTACATAAAGATACATAAGCCTAGTCTTTGTGCTCTATTATCTTCCCACATTGTGACTGACTATGTTTAGATAGGAAGTGACGTTGTTATTTTGCTGGTTTTGTCAATTTTCCCATGATTTTGTAATTGTTTTTGCCTGCGCGTGTTTGCCCCAGAAATTGGGGCAAAGGTGGGATTATACTCATGTTCATAAAATCTCATTCTACGGACTAAACGTGATTGTATGTTGTAAATACCCTGACGATTGTTAGATGGATGGATAAGCTACACACTGCTGCTAGTTTGGTCTCTCATAGTTAAGTCTATTTGTCAGAATACGGAAAAAAGTGAAAAACGCGCATCATTGCCCCCGGCTACCCTATAGTTGCAGACGCCCATCGTTCAGTGAAAGTGGTAAAAACACTGATACATTTAGTTACAAAGCTATTGTGTCGAACCATTGGATAAAATTAAACGTACCCGCCGAAGACGGATGTGTCGGGCCATTGGCGCATATAAAACGGCGATACAACGCATTTCCATTCTCTGGACTACATCCTGCTGGAAATCTAGAATGGATCATGGTCCTGCTACTAGAGATCCAGCAGGAGTTTGAGAATGAACGCTGAAGAAGAAGAAATTAAACGTAGACATAACGCATTTACGCTCTCTGCACTACATCCTGCTGAAAATCTAGTGGGACCATTGTCATGCTACAAGAGAGATCTAATGCGAGTTTGAGAACAAACGTAAAAAGTTGTACACAAGAGACGTCTGGCATGCAAGCCGTTTCTTCTTCTTCTTCTTTCGTTCACTTGAAACATTTATATATCTGTAATTCTGTCTCCTTAATAAAACTCGCTGTCTTTTGTAGTTCATACAGTGTCCCATAGAGCTTTGATTCCAGTGTTGTTTCCTCTGGCCAATATGTCTGCCTCAGCGTTTCATGCTCAGAACACTCTTGAAGTATATGTTTGACACTCTGTGCTGCCTGTCCACATGTACAAATGGCTGTGTTGCCAATCTTAAACTTTGGATACATGTGACTGCGGAGTCGGTTGTGTCCTGTTCTGAGACGTAGAATTATAACTTGTTCTGATCTGTTCATAATGTGATAGTCATTTTGTGTTGGTGTTTGTGGCTTTCTTATTGACTTGATCATCTGTTTTTTTTCTGATGGTAGGTGATTGGTATATCTGGTTGGTCTTCGGCAGCACTTTCCTTAGCCAGTTGGTCTGCTTTTTCATTTCCTGGTATTCCACAGTGAGAGGGTATCCACTGCATGGTTACCCTATACTGGTAAGACAATTCGCTAAGTAGTTTTTTCAAGTCTGTTAGTTTTCCAGACTGGAGAGCTTGAAGCACTGACCTTGCATCTGTCAGGAATACCACAGGCTGTAGGCCAGAGTTTGAGTTCAGCAGGTTTTTTTAGCTGCCACACTAATTGCCTGGATTTTTGCATCATAATTATTGCAGAATTTTCCTGTCGGTGTTCTGATTGTATCTCTAGACTTGTGTGGATATTCTATATATACACCTGCACCTCCAATGCAAGCCGTAAGGCAACTAAGGTTAGGCGTGGGGTTGCCTACCCTAATGATCTTTGCTGTGATGATGAAGTCTGCTGAACACCCATTCCTGAGCTGATTAGACAGAATCAACCAATTTATCTGCAGCATGAGATTGTAAGAAAGTCATGGAAAAGTCTCATCCAGAGTGAAAAACTGCCCAGCTCCTGACACTGCACCTTATGGCTTTGACATGATTGGTCTCAAGTAAGACCTGTGTACATATAACCTTAAAGACCGTTTTTTATTATTTCCGTGAATTTCTTTGGTTGGTCTTGGCTATTTTTGGCAGGCAACTCCTAGTATATAAATAGTGACCAACGAAAACACGACAATAATCAAAAACGTAACAAACGAAGTCCGAATTAATTCTGCACATAAGTCTTCTATTGTCGAAAGTCACATTGAACCACATTTCAACCGCATTTAGCCACATTGAAGCAAATAGGTATCTGGAACTTGCAACAGTTCTGTAAAACTGCTCCATTCCTAAAAATGTTCAGATAAACACTAATTTGGATATTTCTTCTTCCACTGTGGTTGTTCTCAAACTCCTGCAGATCAGCAGGATGTAGTCTTAAGAACGGAATGTGTTGTCATGGATTACGGATTGGCTGTGGTATCTACACCTCTCAGCTTGACACATGCGACTTCAGGATCGCTTTGACCCTCTAGGGAATGAAACAATCAACTCACCCCAAAGACCTCCTTAGTCGCCTGTAATAAAGTGCATGGCAGGTAACTGTATATATACTCTGCTCCCCTTTTCTTCTCTAGCAATACTGGAGATGAAAGCAAAACTGTTACAACTGACAAAGAGAACAAGAAGAAGAATCTCATACTCTCCTGATGTTTCCTCATCATCATCTTTGATTTGTTCCATTATCATCATCATCAGAAGTATTTTGAACTTAGTTACAGAATATCATTTTCATTCTGTAAAATATATAGTTTAAATATATGATCTATTTTGCTTGTGTGTTTAATGGGGGATTAAAACTCTATGTAGATGCACCATTCTTTCAACCTACGACTGGAGTTCATATTGGTTTTATTAGGCCATGGTTTTATCTTATTGCGACCTTACGATCTGGGGCAGATTTTACTTATTGTGCATACAATTACTGCTAAAGGATTTCCATTGCACCAGTTGTCTTCTTTGGTGAGCTTTCTTCAGATCAATTGCTCTTGTTGTGTCTGGAGAAGTGTAGAAGTCTGGAGAAATCTATAAGCCTGGGGGAGAGTTGAAGTCTAGAGGGGAGTAGAAGTATGGAGAATAATAGATGTCTAGAGGAGAGCAGTAGATGTCTCGAAGAGAGTAGAAGTCTCAAGAAGGGTAGAAGTATGGAGAAGAGTAGAATTTTGAAAGAGAGTAGAAGTCTCAAGAAGGGTAGAAGTATGGAGAAGAGTAGAATTTTGAAAGAGAGTAGAAGTCTCAAGAAGGGTAGAAGTATGGAGAAGAGTAGAATTTTGAAAGAGTAGAAGTCTCAAGAAGTGTAGAAGTATGGAGAAGAGTAGATTTTTTAAAGAGAGTAGATGTCTGGAGACCATCTCATGATGTCCACCAGTTTTTTTTTTCAGGGCTTCAAGGGAACTAGACAACACCATGACTCCCTTTAGTCTCTCTTAGAACTACCAGGACTTTCCACCACTCACAAGTCAAGATTCATATCAGTCATTCTCAGGACTTCTCTTCTCCAGACATCTACTCTTCTCCAGACTAGTCCTGAGAATGACTGGCATGAATCTTGACTTTTGTGAGTGGTGGAAAGTCCTAGTAGTTCTAAGAAGGACTAAAGGGAGTCATGGTGTTGTCTAGTTCCCTTGAAGCCTCGGAAAAAAAAGCTGGTGAACATCACACGATGGTCTTCTGTGGATAATTTCCTTCAATAAAAATATTCCTTTTTTAGCTCTCTTTGAAGCATAAGGTATCCACAAACTTCCAGTCAGATCTATCTTAAGCAAACCAGTTTAATTCATTCCATACCATTTTGACTGTAATTTCTCTGTCACAGATTGTCTCCATGCTAGGTTTTCTTCTTCAATTACTATTTGTTGTCCAAAATTGGTGATGTATATAATGATTGTTTTAGATTATATTCGCAATGTTATAATCCTACTACTTATGGGTGTGCAGCTAATGACTGAGTTCATTCTGTTCTTATGAACTATAAAACAAACTTCATGCTGTGTGTTATCACCCCCACTAATCTATTTTTTATGTCTGTCATCCTTTGAAGTTATGCCTATCTCGATCCATCTCATTTCAGCTAGACCTAGGACATCCCAGCTGTATCTATCATTGCTATGAAGAAGGAACATTCGAGGGTGGAAAGAGAAGAGGAGGACAGAGAAAATCCTAGGTGTCATTTTTCAACAATCCTCCGAATGGCTGAGGATAGAGATGTTTGAAAGGCTTTTTGTGCTGATGTCTCCAGTGTGGCACCCCTACAACCCTGATGGGATATGACTCTTATTATTATTGTTTAGGTTACAGCAGGTCCTCTTGATTTTCAGAGAGGTTTCCGTGGGTTATATTGTCATTGCAAACAGCAAAATTTGGACAATGCTATAGGTTTTACATTATCTCTTTGAAATAGGGATCCCACATCACAGCCTAATAAAGGTAACTGGATAACCAGAACCGAATCTCTGGTACTTTTTTATTTTTAGAGGCTCTTATATAACCAAATTGGAATCATGACCATTATTGAAAGCAGCGTGCCCTAAGAAGTACATTTCACTTAACCCAAAAAACTTAATATTAGCGCCAGGACATCTGCTTTCTTTGTGTCCAGACCATTTCCATCTCCTAATCTAATCTTACTATTATGGATACTTATTTATTGACTATTAATTTCATAGTTACAGATTTAACTCTCTCCATATAGAGGCATCTTCGATATCTGCTGGAGCCACTTCATCACCTATGGGTTTGTGCAGAATGAAATGGCATCAGTTTTTCTTCTTCTGCATTCATTTTCAAACTTCTGCAGATTAGTTGGATGTAGTCTGAATAATGGAATATTTTTCTTCCATGTTTTACAGCATTGCTGTGATATCTATGGTTTTCAGCCTGACACATCAGACTTCAGCATGGGGTCAGGGTCATTTTGACCATATATGGAATAGGACAGCCAACTCCATCCCAAAACCTTCTTAGTGATCTCCTATGACATGCATGGAATGTAAACTGTTGCTATTCTTTCCACTCTCAGGTCACAGCAGGCTTATAGAGAAGGGGTGTCTCTCAGCAGTTCAAACCCTCGTCCTTAGCAAATCATAATTAGACTTTTAGTACTAAGAACTTGGTCAAAAGGCTGAGTAAAAGCCAACCTACTTATTTTTCACATAAGGGTACCATACCTTTTTTTTTTAAGCAGCAGCAACAACACCCCCCCTCCCCCCGGTGAGGAGAACATATCTACAGCCCTGAGCTCCAGCAACACATGACGGATGTCAGTTCTAAATTACTACCCAATAATCATCTAGAGATAATTATCAATACAAACAAGCATAAAATAATGATACAAACAATCTATCTACGAATCTGACACTGTTATCCTCTCTTCTATCACACATCTGACTCTCAAATGCTCCACCCACCTATCAACAACTACCACCATCTCTCTCACAAGGAACAACATTACACTGTCTCTGTCATATCTTCATTAATATTATTGCATTTCTTCTGAAGTGAGTGTGTTTTGCTTTTTCTGACAATACTACATATACAATAGACTAGAAAGAAACACAAATGCATTATTCATCATATTATGACAAATCAGTTAATCTCTATATCTAATACATCATTTAAAAAAAATTAAAACATGACAAAAGTCACATGACATGTGTCACATGACATCAACATACTCCTTTGTGACTGAATAAATAGAATATGTGCTTATAACAATCACATGTGAAATGCAGGAAAAAAAATCCCAAGAAATTAGCCTTCTAATTATTACGGCCGGATGTATTTCACAGGAAATTATTATGCTTCCAACTTATTTGCATACATAATCACTGATTAACTGCATATTTCATATATTGTTCAAAATCAATCATTACAAGATCTTGCAAAAATATGTTCATAAGATATTTATTTATTTATTATGTCCCTTTGATATACACGAATTATGTCCCTTATGTATTTCTGCAACTTTCTAATATGTCACTTCACATTGTGATTAATTTCATACATAATCTGTAAAATTTAAGACTAAGTAGAACTCAATCTCTCAACTACAGTAATGATACACAGCAAGAAATCAGTTACACAATTTAAGACTTATACGACAAATTAGATTTATAAGAAATTCAGCTGCAAAATATGGAAAAGCGGGACATGGCTGGAGGAATGGGAAAAAATCATTATATATACCCCTCCCAAAAAAAGGCGACCTTAGATTTGCCCAAATTACCAAACTATAACCCTTATAAGTCAAGCAAGTAAAATAGTTCTAAAACATCATAATGCAAAAAAACTAACTAAATTTAAGAGATGGAGATAAACGAAACACGGGCTGGATTCAGATCGCAAAAGGAACAAGAGATTACATCCTTAACATAAGGCCCATCATAGAAAAGCGTAGGGAATTCTCAACTGACAAGCACATGTGCTTCATAGATTACTCAAAAGCATTTGGCTGTATCCAACATCAGAAATTATGGGATATAATGAACAGCATGGGTTTCCCAAGACATCTGACTTTATCTAATAGAAGCGTTTTACCAAGATAAAAGGCTGCAGTGAAGTTAGAAGCCAATCTCTCAGAGTGGTTTGAGGTACAGAGTGGAGTAAGGCAGGGATGCACACTCTCCCCATACGTGTTAAATATCTACGCAGAAAATATAATGAGGAATGTGAGAGAATACATACACAATGCCGACTTTCATGCTTTAAATATTGGTAGTTTTGATATCCTTGAACTACACTAAGTAGACGACACTGTGCTTCCTTCAAATGATATAAAGGGGTTGGAACAACTAATCAAGAACACAAACAAATACAGTGAATCACAAAACTTAAATTTAAATATGTAAAAAAACAAAAATCATATCAACAGATGTAACAACACAACCAAAAATCAGAATAGATTAGAATACTTAGGAGCAAACATCAACAGTGCAGGAGACTAAATGGCAGAGAAAAGGATCAGATTGGCAATGGCATATTGTACAATAACACATTTGAAAAACAAATGGAAAAAAACAACATAGAAACAAAACTGCTAATGCTAAGATCTTTTGTTTTTCAGATTGCAACATACGTCTGTGAAACATGGACCCTAAATAAAACAATGGTAAAGAGGATCAACACCTTTGAGATGAAATGCTACAAAAAGATACTTAGAATATCTATTATCTATTGTCTGTTCCCAGGTGAACAATGGTTGGTGTATTTATTCACACTTGCTGTTAAGCATAGGGATAGGAGCTTCTGTTGGCGTTTCAAGGCCAGATGTGTCACCTTGGTTGCATTAGGTCCATGTTTGTTCAAGGATATCTTGATGTTTTATATCAATCCATATTCTATAAGAATATCATGGAAGGAAAAAAGAGAAACTCAGATATTATAAACACATTGTCCATTGAAGATGGATGTGTCTGGCCATTGGCTCAAATAAAATGGCGAAAAAACATATTTCCATTCTCTGGACTACATCCTGCTGGAAATATAATAGGACAATGGTCCTGTTACAAGAGAGATCCAGCGGGAGTTTGAGAATGAATGCCGAAGAAGAAGAATAAACACATTTAAGATGCCAGAGTGTTGGTTACTAAACACAATAGCAAAAAATACACCTGTATAGTCATATAAAGAGACACAACTGTTTAGAAAGACAAATAATGGAGCGCAGAGCACCTGAGTGGAGGAAAAAGGGCAGAACAAGAAAACAATGGACTGCTGACATTAAAGATAATATGAATAAGTCGTTGGAGAATGCATGGTCCAAGACAGAGAAGGGTTCAGGGAGTTTATTGGGAAGACAACATTCTTGAGAGAATACGCCACATGACACTACAAACTAGTCATTCTGTACAAATTTTCTGCATTTTGTAGGCCCTACAGAATATAGTCTTGTCATTGAATATACACATAGGTATTAATGTGCTTCTATGAATGCATTCAGATGTCATTGTTGACCGAATCACAACCTCCTCTAGTTTATGGTAAAATAGGTCTGATATAACCAAGTTGAACTAACATCTGTGGTTGAAAGGAGTGTCATTCGCCATAAGATGTACTTTTTAACTAAAACAACACACATAGGAATATAGGCCTACTTCGGAAGACATGATCAAACAGCAGAGTCCATGATTTTTTTAATGGTCACTACTCTGATATAACGAGATTCGACTAACGTCTGAGTATGATAGCAGTACCTCACTATAAGAGGTACATTGTTATTCTCATTCATGTAGGCCTATTGACATTATAGTGTTTATCTCTTGGGAGAATAATATGGTGGTTTCCCATTGCCTTCCACATCCATGAGGAACATTCATATTTATATCCAGTGCCTCTGACAACAGTTTATGTCAGGACAAACCCTGCCCAGTTGCATAACTACCATTTATACACCGATTGCTATAGGTTGCTTTCCATCATTCATTCGATTGTCTTGTATTAAGGTGAAATAAAAAACACATTTAAACTAAACAATGAACCCTCTGATTGTCCTGTACTAAGATGAAATAGCAAACACATTCAACTAAACAATGAATCCTCTGATTTTCGTGTATAAAGACTAAATAATAAAGCACATTTAAACTAAACGATGAACCCTCTGATTGTCGTGCATGATGGCAAAATAACAAAGCACATTTAAACTAAGCAATGAACCATTTGATTGCCATACATGAAAGCTAAATAATATTTCAACTAAACAATGAACCCTTTGATTATCGTGTACTAAGGTGAAATAACAAACACATTTCAACTAAACTATGAACCCTCTGATTGTCCTGTATTAAAGTGAAATCACAAACACATTTCAACTAAACAATGAACCCTCTGATTATCCTGAATAAAGACTAAATAATAAACAAACTAAACAATGAACCCCCTGATTGTCCTGTATTAAGGTGAAATCACAAACACATTTCAACTAAACAATGAACCCTCTGATTATCCTGAATAAAGACTAAATAATAAACAAACTAAACAATGAACCCTCTGATTGTCCTGAATAAAGACTAAATAATAAACAAACTAAACAATTAACCCTCTGATTGTCCTGAATAAAGACTAAATAATAAACAAACTAAACAATTAACCCTCTGATTGTCCTGTATTAAGGTGAAATAACAAACATATTTCATCTAAACAATGAACTCTCTGATTGTCCTGTATAAAGACTAAATAATAAACAAACTAAACAATGAACCCTCTGATTGTCATGCATGAAAGTGAAATAACAAAGCACATTTCAACTAAGCAATGAACCATCTGATTGCCATGCATGAAAGCTAAATAACATTTCAACTAAGCAATGAACTCTTTGATTGTCGTGTATGAAGGCTAAATAGAAAAATACACTTCCATATGAAGTAACCCTATGAGTTCTTATGAGGTAATCCTAGTACAATAAAGTCAACCATCTACAACTTTTAACGCTTTTTCTATAATCATAAACATTCTTTAGATAATGCGGTCAGAATATCAGTCACTTTCAGAATGTGATGGACTGCTTTAAGAATAATATTTCTGGATTCTATTTGCTTACAAATATTAGCTAGCAGCGAATGAATTACTATTTGTTCTATTTGCTAATGTTAAATATTCAAGTATTTAGCAACTGGCGTCATTACACTCCAGGTAGACCCACAGTTGCTCAGTCTCTTTTAGCAAAAGGTGAAGAATATTATGCTTATTGTTCCCATTGCATACTGATTTTTAATATTCCTAATTTGACCCCTCTGTTGTTCTTCTCTGCTTGTCATATGCTTTATCACAAATTTCTTCAGTCTCTGTAATAGTGATTCATCCAGTGAATTTTTAATTCTCTAATAGGCAATCCAGTATTCCTTTGAAGATCTCACCTTTGTAGAAATTATGCAAATTGCCTACCACAGGCACTCTTGTAGCCAACGTATCAGCTTGCTTTTGTGTACAGTGTGTAATATTAATGTTAGATACTGGCTTTCTTGTCAGATAGTTCATGGTTCGGTTTCCAGTTTAATTGGAAGAATTTTTTAAACTACCTACAGCTTCTGGGTTGACCCAACATAAATAAATGAGTTAATGTTTACATGAAGGATAAATAAACAAACAAAACAAACTTCAAACAATGAACCTGATCGTCTGAAGGCTATTTGACTTTCTGAAAGTAAAGGTGGAGATTGTGATACTGATGTCATCCTTAAGTATACGGTAGCTCAGACGTTCTTGACCTAGTGTTCATCAGAACCTTTGTGCTCTTGTAAGGATGTATTTGCACCATTAAGTTCTCACAGGCACTAACGATTATAGGTGGTGCTCACAATCTGAAAAGGTTGAGAACCTCTGCCACAGTTTAATGAAAATTATGGATGTAACATATATGTTCCCTAATATGTCTCAATATTGTGAAAATCATCTTTACTTCTGCTTTGGCAGTCAAACTTTTTAAGGGCATGTGATGAGAAGAGCATAATTTGAACATTTAATAACCACTGGAAATATTAAGGGAAGAAGAGATAGAGAAAGACTAAAACAGAAATTGTTGGATGGGTTGTCACTGTGTCATGAGAGAATGTCACCACTCTCTGTCATCAACTGAATTTATTAACAACATAAGAGATAGAGAGATTTGTGGAGAAACATGATCATCTATGCCACTAGGCATGGCACTTGATTTATTCTGCTTGACTTTATTAATCCTTGATCAGCCATATTACTATTTTGTCTCGCTGCTAATGTTAGCTTGATTCTTTAATTCGAGCAATTTGTATGTAATTATCCTGAAAATATATTCCATGGTCAAACATATAAAATCACATTAATTATATACATAAAAGAGCAGAAATGACAACAATTTTTCTGATCTACACGAAATCACCCTGTACAAATTCTTCCATTTCTTCTATGTGGTGATTGTTAATATATCATGATAGTCTTTGATATAGGCCCTATCATCGTATGCAGAGAATCCATATTGCAATTAACATTTCTCTGTGGGCTATACATTGGAAACGAAACAATGCATTAAATATGTAAATACAGGATTATAATGAAAATCACATGAAAGAGAAACAAGCAATTAAGCCTATATAAAAGATAGTAATAATAACATTATGTACATAAATTGATTTTGTTTTTGGTAATGTAAACAATTATATTGCAACTCCAAACAAGGACAAAACTATGTTACTGTACCAGTTTATGAAAAGATATGATATAAAGAATCATGGATATAATTTATAATATAATTTATTACTGAAACAAATGGAGCCAATGCAATTTAGTGGATAGTGCACAGGTCTCCTTGCCTAGTGGTCCAGGATATATACTTTGGTGAGGGATTTTTTTCAACCAGAATTAATTCTGGAGTTGACATAACAAATTCATAAAAATAAAGGTGAAACAAAATCATCAGAGTGTCAGGAAATACTGAATAAGCTGGAAATATAGTGGCTACGGTAACACAGAGCATCTAAAACTGAGGCAGGTAAATTATTCGTGCCCTGACATGCGGCTGTTCACAGTTCAGTTTACAATTGTGAAGCTTCATAAACTCTGGTGATACAGGTACATGATAAGACATTCCTCGATGATAAAAGATATTCTTCAAGATATGGTGGAGGATGGAAGAAGACAAGGTGGCAAGAAGACAAGGCTGGGTATATCAAGGACTGGACAGGGTGTGAAGTTTCCAAACTCATTAAGATGGTAGAGGATAGAGATGCATGGAGATCAATCTGTACCAAATGTCTCAATGTGACACCCCCACAACCGTGACCGGTTACGGGTTTTATTATTATTATATACTGTAAATCTAATAGCACCATTCTCCTGCTATAAGGGAATTCAGAAGTTTGAGGACAAACAGTAAAAAACAAATTAATGGATAGAACTGACTTTTGCCACCTCTGGAAACTGTCCTGAAATGTGAAGGTTGGAGAATAATTACAAGCACTATGGCAAAATTGTCTCAACAGCTCAGAGTCAACAAGAATAACTGTTGATGGTCATAAAAATTCATAAACTCCAGTGGTATGGGCCCTAATCAAGACATTCTTTGATGTCAAAGGCTGTTCTTCAGGGTGTAGTAAACCACTAAAGATGGAAATGTCAGGCCACTGGTACAAACAAAATGGTGATACAATACATTTCCATTCTCTGGACTACGTCCTGCTGGACATCTAGTAGGACCATTGTCCTGATATAACAGAGATCTGGTGGGAGTTTAAGAATGAATGCTGAAAAAGAAGAAGGGTGCGGTCAAAGGTAGAAGAAGATGGGTGGAGAGAAGAAGATTTGAATGGACAATATCAAGGAATGGACATGGTATTAATTTTCTGAACTAATTAGGATGACAGAACTAATCAGGATGACTGAACTAATCAAGATGACAGAGACTCCTGGAAATCTTTCTGCATCAAATGCCTCAATATGAGATTGTACAACCATAATGGGTTATATTGTATTATTATTATAAATGACTTCGACAAAGTTGTGTTTGTGAGACGTCTCCACTTTAGCGAGTCCTAATACACATCCTTGGATATCTTCTTAATTACCTCAAACTATCCAATCTACCCTCAATACTGACAGTTAATCTTTAGATTTTTTAAATTGTTTAGATACCGGTATTTGATTTCTGGGGATACAGGGTCAGAGTGAACTGTGAATTTACACCAATTTTGAAACACAAATCTATTCCGATGGCAACCAAAAGTCAAAATAATGAATTCAGCCATCATACTAATATTGTGTTATCAATATTAGACATGGTTACTAACTAAAGAACAAGAGAGAAAGCTTACAACATGTGAATGATTGATTGAGAACCCCAGGAATTGCGAGTGATTAGCTCTTACTTCCTATGTGCAGTGTGGTGGTTTTTATGAGCTTTCTTTCATACCCAGGAGACTTCAGTTTTTTGCTTAGTGCAATCCCTATTGAAGGAGCCTTCTACTCAGAGGGGGTATATAATTGTATAAATTACATGCCACAAAGTTTCCATAAGAGAGTCTCAATATAACGGCATGTCATCTACTAAGGTTTTCTGTTGCATGGATGGTTTGTCTAGTGGACCATTGGTAAGACTTACAGACACAACCGCATGATTTACCACGTATAAAATGAAATGTCTAAGAAAAGCAGCAAACAGAACAAGAAGAGATCATGTAAAGAATGAAGAGATTACAAGAATAATTGGAACAACATCTGTGTTTAAATATATTCAAAAACAGAGAATGAAATGGTTCAGCCACTTAATAAGAATGAACCCTTCCTGGCCAGCGGAAAGAGCATACAACATGAAAATGGAAAAAAGAAGATGCAGAGAAAGACCAAGAAGAAAGTGGATTGAAGGAGTTATCAATATTCTGAAACATCACAATATTACTGCAAATCAAGCAATCAAATGTGATGTAGCCCGAAAACCAAACATCAATCAATCTTACAACACCTTACAGCAAATGCAGAAAAAAATAATGGAAAAATAGATAGACACAATCAGAATGAGTATTTCAAAAATAGATATCTGTAACAGCTGTTAAACATAGAATTTTCATGTGCTTGCATGTCAGCAGACTGCATCATTTTTAAAAACATGGATTTCAGATAGCACTGGCAATAATTTAACAAAACAAATCTTTAAAAAGCAAAATATAGCTAAAACATGGGACTAAGAGACAAGTTATACATTTTGTTTGAAAAAAAAAAGAAAGTGGAAACATTAATAAGGATTAGAGTTATAAAGATTTGTCTCTTACAATTTTTTTAATGGACACAGAATAATGAAAAATCGAGGAGCGAGATGGAATTTATGAAAACAGCCATTTCACACAAATAGAAGATATCTAAAAAAAATAACATTTAACTCTTCTTCCTCAGATTTCAATTTCCATTTCATGGATAAAACTTATTGTCTATTGGAGACCCTCTTATATTTCCTAGAGTTTGCTTTCTGAGAAACAAGACACTCTTTTGTTCTGTAGATTTTGCTTTCTGAGAAACAACACTCTTTTTGTTCTCTAGAGTTTGCTTTCTCATAAACAGATCCTTGCTGCACTCTTCTGTAATCCAGTGGATCCCGAGCTTTCACCCTTTGATCCAATGCCATGTAGAAGTCTGGAAGAAGTCTGTTCTTGCTCTGTTCAAAAAGTGTGTTCTCTTTAATACCTGAATTGGTGCCGGGCCTCTTGATAGAGTAGGTGGGCTTAAAGGACATGATCTAAGATCGCTGTGCTTGTCCACATATACAATCCTATTATGATTGGTTGAGTCAATGAAGATGAGCTTGGGGTGGCAGTACCCTGCATGTAGTCTACAGATAGTTATTTGTTCATCATGCAAAATTTGTCTAACAGCATATTTCCCAATATATCTCAATAGCATGGAAAAGTAATACGTTGGAATATAGTGCATCCCTTTATAACATATACAGTAGAATCTCTCTATAGCGCATCTCTTTAAAACATATGCAGTGGAATCTCTCTACAGCGCATCTCTTTATAATATATACAGTAGAAACCCTTTATAGCCCATCCCTTTATAACATATACAGTATAATTTGTCTATTGTGCATCCCTTGATAATACATACAGTAGTATCTGTCTAATGCTCATCCTTTTATAATAAATTTCCCTATTTCAATTTAACAAAACTTTTTACAATCTCCAATTATATTTATTCTTTATTGTTTATATTGTATATAGTGAATTTCTGTTATTATCAGTGCACACCTTTTTGTTGGTCCAGACCAAGTTGCTATAATGGGATTTTGCTATATTTTACTGTTTACTGAACCGTGTCTCCAGTGGCAGGTTTAGTGAATCCTAATACACATCCTTGGGCATCTTCTTTTGATTTCAAACTTTAATTTTGCAATTTTTTTTAAGCAGATATTTTTTTTTCTCATCCTAAACAGACATTTTCTCTCTTCTACTTTAAAAAAAAATAATTTAATTTTGACTTCATCATTAAAAGTACAATGATTGACTAAAAGATAGGCTCAAAAGGTCTGATTGACTTCAGTATACTCTAGTTTCCCCATATGTATTCCAACCCTCTCAGTCCAGCAGCATATGCCTGTCAAAAGCACTATTATAGACCATATTTCTGTGGGTTTTAACCCAGATCATGAATCTTGTTTAAAAGTGAGTTTTTCGCAGAGATCCCTGGAAATTAGCGCCAGAAGCTATGGAGTTATATATTCTGAGTGGTAGACCTTCTCTCGGTAGGTGATATATCTATTTGTTGAGAAGGGACAGAGTACATATAGGGTGACCAAAGTGCAATGTTTTTCTTTCAACACCATACCTTCAAGCATTAATTCCCAGGGATCGTTGAAAAATGCACTTATAAATAAGAAGTCATGACCTGGAATTGAGCCTCGATCTCTTGAGTACAATGCTAATAACTTAACCACTATGTTAGTGTAACCCTCAATAAGAAATGAGAATAAGATAAAAGTTCAATTTGAAAGTGTAGTACATAAAAAAAACAATTTAAGATAAACAATTCAAACTGAGAATTGCATATGGGCATATATTAATATTTGCTGTCACAAAACACAAGAATTGTTGACAGAATAATATAAGGAAACAAACAAGATTAAACATAACAACAAAAACAATAAACAACAACAGCCAAACTACACTAAATATGTAGATACTTAAGTTATTGGATTTGCTTCAAATAAATCTCAATTTCATGTACACTCCATCACAAAAAATGGCAGACTAAGAGAGGCAACTATAATAAATATAATCACATTAAATAGTAGTTGCCGCCCTTTCTTACACAATTGTATTCTAAAATGAAATGTTATGATTTAAGACCCCAAAAAGTTCACAGCATATCGCATTGAGTACCTAGCAATCAGCCCCGTATCATTTGACTTGTGTGATTTTTTAAAAGCAATATTTACATTCAGTACAAGATGACTTTATGGTAGGCTTACTATCTACTGTGATGACCACATATCTCTGTTTCTAAATATAGCATGATTTTGTGTACACACTGTAAATATAGTTTAAATTTCATTTGTCAACAATATGAAGTCATTTTTGTGCACTTTATACAAAATATGTCATTGTGAAAGAAATATGTCTGTGACAACTAAATTTTCAACAACTTATTCTCTTTGCTAATACTTGCTTCAAATATTTATTCTACAACTAATACAGCCTAATCCTAAACCTAACCCTAATAGCTAATTCTACAACTTGATTCTTCATGATTCTTGATTAGAAACTGGCCTCACAGCATGTGGGGCATTCCCATAAGTGCTCTGCCCTCTGTTCCAGCAGCCATCTGACTCGGTGTTTTGAGTCTAATGCCGCCTAAACAGACATCGACATCAGGGCACAACTCTGGTCCTTGCGACAGGCTTCTTTGTTGTTCCACTCACCCATGTCAAGCCTGTAACTAGTTCAAGCACAGCGTCAGCCTGTCGGAACCACACGGTAACTGTTATCGAAGGTTACGACTACGGGATTGTATAGACGACGTGCCATGAAGCTTCTATAAGAAGATAACCTCAATATAAAGGCATGTTATGATTCTACAACTAATACAGCCTAATCCTAAACCTAATAGCTTATTGTACTCCTAATACAGCCTAATCCTAAACGTAATAGATTATTGTACTTCTAATAAAGCCTAACCCTAAACCTAATAGCTTATTGTACTCCTAATACAGCCTAATCCTAAACCTAATATCTTATTCTACATCTAATACTGCCAAGTCCTTACCATAATCCTAATAGTTTATTCTTCAGCTGATACAGCCTAACCGTAACAGTTTATTCTACAACTAACCTAATCCTAACCCCAAACGTGAATAAATCCATCTGAAAACATACCCCAAAAACAACTCCCTTCTTAAAGAGAGTCCACTAACCATAATATACTAGAAATGACATTTGTGATTTAATACCAGCAACCCTGTACATCTAACTAAAACTTAATGAAATCATCACACCAAATAGCACATGAATAGACAGATGTCTGTATATTATAGAAAATCCAATTTATATTATATTCTATGCCCTACAGTACAGGACATTTTTTTTTTTTAAAACATCAAATTTACTTCCACTGTCCTCAGAGTAGGCAGCATTGAATTTGTAACTATTAATTTATGGAAGCTTTCAGTGCACAATTACCTGTGGCAGATATTGAACTTTATACTTTGGGTGTATTAGACGTGTTCTCCATTGCAGAATAAAATATTTGAGGCTAAAAGTAATCCTAAAAGTTGCAACATTGTGACCTGTCATGTATGTTCTAGAATGCGACTAAGGATGTTTTGTATTCTAAAGTGAAATGGTATGATATAAAATCTGAAAACTATTGAAGTCGGATGTGTTGGCCATTGGTACAAATAAAATGGAGACAATGAATTTCCATTCTCCAGACTACATCCTGCTGGAAATTTAGTAGGAACATCCTGTTACAAGAGAGAACCGGTGGGAGTTTGAGAATGAACTGGAAACTAAATCTTCACATGTTAGAAGCAAACCCTATTCAGGTCATAGTGATTATCCCAGTATTCTTTGGCTGTAGTGATTTTCTAGGCAAACATTTACATCTAGTAGGATGTCATTGGAGAGGCTGGCTGTCTCATTACATAGAGCAGAGCTTGTGTGTCACGTGGTACAGCCTCACAAACATTGAGAAACAATGCCATGCAGGGTTAAGGTGACACAGAAGCTGAAGTCAGAAAGGTCAGATTGAAAGTCACAGAGATTGCAAGCTGTAAACCATGACAACATGTTCTGTTCTCTAGATTACATCCTGCTAATCTGCGGGAGTTTAAGAATAAACACAGAAGACAACATTACTTTGCTAATTTACCTAGAGATTGTTGTGTGATGTTTGTAATTCAGCCTATTTTTTTCTGATCTTTTTTCATATGCCCTTATATAACCAAGATATATTCACACCCAGGGTTGAAAAAGCATGCCTCACCAAGAAAGGCTTTGTGATACTCTTACCCTCCTACACTTTGTAGGGGGCTTTAGTGTAATTATTGAATAGCTCAACATGGACTGTACTAATCATCAATTTCATCGTTGTGACACACTGTACCATTATGATCTACTTGTTCATCACAAGATACTTTTAACCTTTTAACCTTTGCCCTATGGTTTTTAAACCAAAGTTGAATATTCTTGGGCTCTAGTTTAGGAAATTTATGTCTGTATTCACACTTATTAAGCTCCTCGCAGTACTTGTCAATCATAAATGCAGAGGGATGTGTATCTTCGGTGAACCACTTTTCTAGTTTGGGAATTTCGGTTAAGGGGTCAATGAAGACACGTGTTCGACGTTTGCGGGGTTCGGAGTTGTGACGGTGATGATGTTGCTGAGGTGACTGCTGCTGATGGTGATGGTGGTGGTGATGGTTTAATTGGGATAGGGACTGCTGCATGATGGATGGAGATGGAAGAGGACTCCTGGATTCCATATGGACGGGACAATCTTGTGATTGTCGGAGAGTTAATTGGGACAGATGGGGAGTGTGGGTTGAAGCCAGGGATGTTGGTGGGGATGTTGAGAGGGAATGTGGTACAGTAGGCTGGGAGTAGAATCTTGGATCCATTGGGTAGTAGGCCATCGCTAGTGATGATGTTAGTTGTGGAATGTGCAACGGTTGTCCCATCTGGGCAAGGGACAAGGCAGCCATATTTGCTGCTGTCAGTCGAGAAACATTGTTGTGCATGGCAGATGCATAATCAACCACAGCCGCAGCCGCAGCATTTTGATTCATCCTCAACTTAAGTTCTTCCTCTGAGTTATAACTGTCAATAGAATTGTCATCATCATCATCACTACTTGTGTCAATCTTACTGTCATCTTCCTTCTGTACCTGGCCCAGCTCAAGACCTGAGTCTCGGGATGCGAGACTTAAATTTTGATAATTATTTCTAGAATTATGGCAGCTTGGATATGTATCATCCTCGTGTTTGATTGTCAAACCCACAGAAAATTTATTCACTCCATTATCTCCATTTTCAATGGGTGTGGAAGGATTTGAAAAGTTATTCTCACCATTCTGAGTCTTGCAGGAATGTTCCATAACATTCAACGTTGATCTATAATGAGACCTGCGACAGTCATTATGATTGATATTATTGCTACCATTACTACTTAAATATACATTGTCAGATCTGAGAGGCATTTCCTGTCTCATTTTGGAAGCCACGTCCAAGAGTGCTGGAAATCTGGGTGGGTGAAGCTTCTTCTTCTTCAATGTGTTTCCTTGACTTTCACATTCAGAAGAAGCTGGTGAAGATTTGGTTGGAGAAGATGATGTTGACAATGAAAGAAAATGATTTTCTTCTACCTTTTTTCCGTTCTGGATTTTTAATAATTCTGAGGATGGGCGTTTTGTTAGAGATAAATCATAAGGTTCATCGACATCAGCTGTAGATGTCAAACTGTCCCTGTCAGAGGTGCCAGCTCCTGAACCAGATACAAGATGTTGATATGGATGAAATGGAATCATGTAAACTGCATTTTTGTTTGGTAGAAAAGGTGGAATTGAGTCAGTATTTGAATTTCCAGACTCTGTTGAATTCATGTCAACATTTTCTTCATTCTCAAAGGAGTCATCAAGAGTTCTGGTTGCCCTTCTTTGAGCAGCTCTAGCATTTTTAAACCAGTAAATAATGTTTGTTAGATCCAGAGGTCTTCGGCCTTTCCTTGATTCCAACCCATTCAACTCATGCATAAATCTCATCATTTGTTCCCTGGTCGGATGCTGATTAGCACCGAACCATTTCTGAAGACGAGGAATCTCTTGTTCAGGATCAAAAGATGTCCTGATTCGAGTCTTTCCAGGCATTAGGCCTAAGTACGGATTTGATGGATGATTCTGAAGTGTTGATGGAATGTTGCCTTCACTTGGGCATCTTGAAAACTTAAATAGTTCTGATTGCAAACAATTCTTCTCTATAGTTTTATCAAAAGATTTTTTATTTCTGTGGATATTGTCTAACTCCATATGGCTTTGGAAAAAGTGATTATTTTGGTTGGTTTCTTGTGAATTTAATGACTTTGTCAAATTTTCAGTTTTAATAGTAGATACTTCTTTCTTTATTTCCAGATTTAAAGGAGATGATGCGAGCAGAGGAGAAATGTATTTTGGAGAAGTAACCGGCTGAGTTTTCATTTCTGAGACTAATGGTTGAGTAATAACTGATGATGTGACGGGTAAATTTGGTAGCAACGATGATTCCCATGTCACTGTTGTTTGCAAGGATGGTAAGGATGGTGGCCTGCTTGGATGTATAACTGTGGCAGGTCGACTGTACTCTGACTGGGAATTACTGATTTCCTGTCTGTTGTACCAGTCATTAAATGAGATGCAGACTTGTTCAGAGATTCTCTGGTTGATTTCTCCCATTGAGATGGCTTCCAGAAGAGCCTGTAACAACACAACCATCATTAGAATTGTCATTATTATCAAGCAGTTAGTCAATCTTGCTATCATCATATTTCTTCTTTTGTTTGCTTTCAAATAATCAGCACGAGTACTTGTGTTATTTCAACAAAATAATGAGATAAAAATTGAAAAAAAACTTACAAAAAAAGAAAAAACATAAAAAACATAAAAAAATTTACAAACAGAAAAACCTTACAAAAATCAAAAACCTTAAAAAAAACCCTTAATTTAATATATTTATAATTAATGACCTTCAATCTGTCCATGTGGTGCTATTTCAAAAATGTGAGCAAAGAATAGCACAGTTATCAATCATGTATTTCATAAGAAACAACTAAGGAGGCTCGGTGGTGGAATTGGCTGTTACGTCCTATATTATAGGATATGTATAGAGGTTGAACCTCTCTAAATCATGACAAAAAGGCATAGATGTTGCAGCCTAGCTGTAAATCATGAAATAATGCATTCCATTCTCCGGACTACATTCTGTTGAGCAGGAAGTGTTAACACAGAATAAAACACTGAATTCAAGAAGTTTCGAATCAATGATGTGAAATGTTCTGCACAATTCATCTCATTTGAATTTTATGTGGCAACCCTGGTGACTGAACTTCTAGTTGAATTATGTGAACCCTGGTTTCTGCACAATTCATTTCATTTGAATTATGTGGCAACCCTGGTGACTGAACTTCTAGTTGAATTATGTGAACCCTGGTTTCTGCACAATTCATTTCATTTGAATTATGTGGCAACCCTGGTGACTGAACTTCTAGTTGAATTATGTGAACCCTGGTTTCTGCACAATTCATTTCATTTGAATTATGTGGCAACCCTGGTGACTGAACTTCTAGTTGAATTATGTGAACCCTGGTTTCTGCACAATTCATTTCATTTGAATTATGTGGCAACCTTGGTGACTGAACTTCTAGTTGAATTATGTGAACCCTGGTTTCTGCACAATTCATTTCATTTGAATTATGTGGCAACCCTGGTGACTGAACTTCTAGTTGAATTATGTGAACCCTGGTTTCTGCACAATTCATTTCATTTGAATTATGTGGCAACCCTGGTGACTGAACTTCTAGTTGAATTATGTGAACCCTGGTGACTGAACTTAAGAAAAAAATGAGGCCACTCTTCTTTCCAGGCATGTCATAGGAAGTGACTAAGGAAAGTTGGGGGATATGCTGACAACCTGTCACCTGTAGAAAAATAATCGTCAGTGCAACTCTTATCTCGATTTCTTACTTTTGTCTTTTGTCAAATCGTCCTCCATGGATAATGAAGAGAAGTAGGCCAGCGGATACTACACTTTTGTCCTTTTACCGCAGACTCTTAGGTGGTGGGAAACATTAGGTGTGCTATCATTGCAGATAGATCAACAGATCTTATAGAAGAGTGATGAACTGGTTGGCCCAGAGTATGCTCCTAGCGCAAGACATGTGGGATACTGCCAAACTGGAATGCCTTCCTTCAGGGACTAAACATGCATTCATAAGACCTCCTAACACAACCATACCGTTGAGACAATAATCTTTATACACGTTCTGGTTTCATCTCAGTTACTCAACTGAAAGGGACCGGTGTTTTTTCTCAGAAATATTATGGGCTGTCAAGAGCAACCCATCTATCAATGTTCCTTCCGTGCTGAATATGGTGCATAGGGCAGAAACCAGAGCTCTCCAGTTGGAGCAATGTGATGCTACTGTTTTTAATTCTTGTATGTTGTTGAGACCCCTAGTCATACCCTCTTTGATGGTTATTCTACGAAGTCTATCTTGGTCTTCCTCTTTTTCTGTTGTCCTCTGGTACCAATTTTAATGCTTGTAATTGCAGTCTGTTTTCCTTCATTCTAAGTACATGTCCAGAATAAGACTATATTTCTTCTTATTGTTATAGAAACATATTGCTATATGGTGTCTTCTAGTACTTGTATGTTTGACGTGAATTCTACCAATATTTCAGAGTTGTGCATGACTTTTATTTTCAAATGGATTTAATTTCTTCTCCAGAGCTTTTGTTATTTTCCAACTTTCGCAACCATATATTAATACATATATTATATTGGAGTTGAGCAGTGGTAGTTTGGTATATTTACTTATTGTTGTTTATTTCCATATGTGTGTTAGGTGGTTGCACATACTTGATGTCAAATTATTCTGGTAGAAATATCTTATGTTGTTTCTCCATCTTGTGTCATTTTTGCTGCATAAATAGGAAAAGTTATCAACTATTTGAATTGTTCCTCCGTCGAAAGTGATTTTAAAATTCAAATGAGTAAAATTCATCATCTTAGCCTTGGAAGTGGTGACTTGAAGAAAAATTTATTCTGAAAGATAGTAATAGGAAGCAAATAAAAAGGGATGTCCCACAAATAAAATAAAATATATCACAAAAAGAAAACACCGTCTACTCTCCCCTCTCCAATCACCATCTCCAACCTGCCTCTCCAACCCCCTCTCAAATTCACATTTACTTTCCTGATTGCCAAATATGGCTGAAGAGGTTATGCTTTATTTGAAAACCTTATAACCTGGTTGACAGGTAGGCCTATACATATTTGTCAACATAATAAAAACTCTTAGGCCTACTCATGGTAGTTGCCCAATGTCTCTTTCACAACATAAGCAAAATATTTGAACCAATACCTTTTCGAGTGGACACCCAGCCTGAATTAAATAATCTATGGATTTTGTGAGCAGCAGTTGCAGAAGTCTGTATTTGATGTCATCACCACTTGCATTGCTGCCAGTTTGGCTGTTAAAAAGAATAGACAAAACCAAATATAAAATATTTTAGCAACATCTTCATTGTTCTTGATCTATGCTACAGAGATCTATAAGTATGGATAATTTGGTTGTTAGGCATGCACGTAGTGTTTGGGCCTAAACAGCCCAGTCTGTAGGGAAGACCATAAAAAAGGAGAGTGGTATTTTCACTGTTACTACAAGCAACATGACTATGGGGATTATGACTGTGACAACAGCCTTGAACTGGATGAGTAAACAGACAGAAACTCATGTCTGCATCCTTGGGTGATTCAATGAGAATAATTTAACATGCACTGAAGTCAGAGATACCAGGTTAAGAGGCCTCATGTTATCACACAACATGACTAGATAACATCTTAACAACAACAACAAATGATCTGATGACTAACTAACTAGCAAGCCATCCAGTCAACCAAACAACCAACAACACATAATGTAACTTCCTTGAGAATCTTATAAATTTTTGTTTATGTTTCTATGTTCATTCTCAAACTCCTAATGATTAGCAGGATGCAGTCCAGAGAACAGAAACAGAATGCATTTTGCCACCATTTACAGCTTGGTTGTGACATTTCTGCCTTTTGGCGTGATACATACACTTTCAGAACAGCTTTGGTGTTGCCCATAGTTTAAGTCAAAACATATGGCGGAAGGGGGGAGGGGGATGTCTGAAAAAATTATGACAGTTGTAGAAATGTTGGCGTAGGCGGGTGTTTCACAAAAGTTGACATCAATAATATTATTTTCTTATATATCGATTAAATTGTTTGAATTTGAAACTTTTTTCTAAAATTCTGACATAACCGTGTAGATTTTAAAAACCCTTTTTCTTTTCACAAGTTTTTTTGTATTTTTTTTAATTTGGGGAACAGCAGGGGAGTTCTTAAAAGTTTTGACAAAATTTAGGAGTATAACTAAGCAGTGGATATAATAACACTTGTTGACAAAAGAGAGAGGGTAAATAAACGTTTACCTAATTTATGGGTAATTTGTGTAGCCCCTTGTGGGTAATTTTCACCAATGTGAGAAAACACAAGCTCCACCAGTAAAACCTCTTTAGTGATGATATTCTGTGCTACCATTGTGGGACCCATTATGGGGTTGATAACTTACGGCTTGCTGGAAAGACTCATCCCTTATGCCTAAATTATCCCGCCCAATGGTTCTTAAAAAAAATTTAGTTCGAAACCTGTGGTCCTAAAAAAATAATTGAAGTGCTTATTTCTAGACTTGTCCAGAACCACATTACTAATACATTGTATAAGTTTGTCTGCACCAATGCATACATAAATGTTGATAAGTTTAAAAACAAGATCAAATGTATATTTAGTAACATCTTGCTTTCTTTTCACTTTATACCCCTTTATGCCTTGCAGCGTCAGGGTTAGAAATGTTCTCTGGGGATGACTTTTCTGTGTTTTCATAAATGTTTGTTTTTATGGACTTTTATTTCTATAATCCATCGTTTGCCTGGTCTGCCCCTGACTTTGTAACCATTGTGTCTGTATAGCAATGCTTTTTGAGGGACACTATCAGATGGTAGTCTGGAAACATGTGAAAACTACGTAATCTGTTTTCTTCTAATGTAATCCAGGATTGACATTGTGTTTGTCAGACTTCTGATCCTTTCATTTCTGATTCTGTCTCTTATTGTTACTCCGATAATTCTATGTGGACAAGTAATTTCTGTTATAACATGTTTTCTTTTGGCTTTTGTTGTTGTTAGTTTGACAATGGTAACATAGTGATGGTATGATGATCGTTTTATATAGTGCAGCTTTGGTGTTCATATTTAGGTTTTGTTTTTAAAATAGAAGACATCGCTCCAAAGATTTGGTATGCTATTTTGCATCTGAGTTCTCATATTAGATTTTTTTGTCTATCTTGCAACCAGTTGTGTACTTCTGCATCCTTCCCTTGGACCAAAACAGTTACTGATCCCTAAATTAATTTAGCAGAGTGCATCAGCAAGGCAAGAGACAGATGCTGTTTGAGGTCTGTTACAACAGGTCAACCTTTGTTGTAGAGATAATCATTAAATATTTTAAGCAGCCTATTTTAGTTTCATTACCTCCTGAGGTTTATTTTCAACGTTGCTACGCTAGTGATCTCCCCTAGTATCTCCTCAATGGTGGCTTCCATATTGTCTGTGATGGCTTCAAACATTAAAGTCTTCCAGTTTTTCAACTGAATGCCACCTATTAAAATATAAAATAATTACAAGAAGTGAAAAGCAATATCTCAACATATTCTTATAACTAACATATTCTTATAACTAACATATTCTTATAACTAACATATTCTTATAACTAACATATTCTTATAACTAATATATTCTTATAACTAATATATTCTTATAACTAACATATTCTTATAACTAACATATTCTTTCACAAACAGCTGTATCTGAATAACAATTCTCACGTTCATATTTTATATTCTTCCTGTTCCCTCAGACGTGACCAATCGTCTTTAGAAGACCTAAGACCTTCCAACAGAATTCAAATAAGCCTTGCCTTTTGGGTCATGCTTACGTTTATATTAATAATAACAATAAAATTCATAACCCATCAGATTTGTAGGGGTGTCACATTGAGATATTTGATGTAGAAAGATCTCCACGTATCTCTACCATCAGGATGAGTTTGGAAACTTCACACTCTGTCCAGTTATTTATATTATCTAGTAATATCTTCTTTAACCTCCTCATCTTCTTCCACCCTCCTCAGTACCTTGATGTACATCTTTTGTCATCGGAGAATGTCTCATCATGCGCCCGGAGAGCCTACGAAGTTTCACAATTGTTTATCGTGGAGTATATAAATAGTAAAAAGTAAGTAAAGTAACCCATAGCATTTATTAATGCAGTAGAGGTGTGAGATTTTAGCGATCTCACATTTCAGAGGCTCTGCAAATGAGGGCGGTAGCCATCTCCTCTCCCTCGCAGTCTTTACTTCCTGGATTAATCCCGTACCCATTTACGGCTGGGTGACCCGGGAGCCGTACGATCTGAAAAACATTTCCGCCTTAACTGGGGAATGAACCCAGGACCACTCATATGTGAAGCCAGTGCGCTAATGCGACTCCCTGGAGTATATACATAGTAACCAACGAAAATCACGGCAATAATAGAAAATATTACCCAAAAGGCGTATTTGAATTCTATTGGTAGGTCTTATAAAGTCAAGTGGTTACGCTGTAGACATCACATAGAGCTGATACTATATCCCTCTATGTATTTCTGCTATCAGAGGTGTAGATACGAATTTGGTAAGGATGGACAGGGGTTCATATATTTTTTTTAATGTATTAATTCTATTGTTGGTGTTTTTTTAAAACTGCTTTGGGGAAAATGGGTATGGGGATTACTTGCTTCCTTGTACTGAATGTCATGTTCTCCATCTTCTGCACTTGTTCTCAAACCCCTGTAAATTAGCTGGTTGTAGTTCTAAAAATGAAGAGTACTATGCCATGGCTACAGTTTAGCTGCGATATCCGAACCTTTCAGCCTGACGCATCCGTCTTCGGTGGTGTGTCATATTCTAAAGAGAAAGGGTTGAACCTCTCTAAATTAGTTACTTTTGATTTAGTAAAATGTAACTCTTATAGGGAAGTACACTCTTTTCAACCGCATATATTAGTCCAATTTGGTTATATCAGAGCTTTCAAGCATCAAATAATATTTGAGGTGGGGTAAAAAAAAAAAGGTACCACATTGCTGTCGACGGAGCCAGGGTTAGGTGATAATCAAGATCCCAAAAATATCTCCTCATGGTGCACCCTGGAAACAGAAATACAGATGCTCATGCTGATTCTGGCTAAAACGTTTGGGGATCGTGTACATGAATGTGGAGGCAGCAGATGAAAAGAGAGTTGGCTGCAAAAAGAAAGGCAATAACTCCAACACCTCTGCGCCAACTCATGCAGCGGCACTATCGACACACAGTGACGCTAGTCAGTCCGGCGTTAGCATTGGAGGAGCCGCCATTGCAGATGTTACGAAGTGGGCAGATGTTACGAAGTGGGCAGATGTCATAAAAATACTAAGGGTCGGTGTGTCAGTCTCCGTAAGAAGTGCAATGAGAGGGTAGCAAATAGAACGAGAAAACGTTTTATGGAAATCGAAACTAAAGTTTTGTTAGCTTGAGACAAACTTCTAGTTACCGTGCTCCCGGCCCCAACTCTACTGTCGAGATTTTCCTATACCGGAATCATGCTCGCGGAGAGAATAGGTTCAGTACCCGATGGGCACAGGCATAACAGTCCAATGAGACAAGTTAAGCTCAAGAGCACATTTCTTGTTCCTGGTTCTCCTAAATATGTTAATAGACTCAGCCTTAGCGAGGGGGTCACGACGTCAGTGCATGACACCTTGGCTAACTAAGAGAGCGAACGCGTCCGTCCCAACTCCTCTGTCGAGTTATTCCTAAACCGGAGCAAAGCTCACGGGTGAGAAAAGGTTCAGTACACTATGGGCACAGATACAATACGTCTAATTATACGGGATAAGTTCACTGGCTGCCGAACACCTCGTGTAAGATAGACGTGAATAACAAATCGTCTCGGCGTAGAGTTCGCCGCCTGGCGACAGATAAGAAGGATGTCACAGGCTAGGGTAGCCCATGCGATGTGTCAAGAAATGTCGAAATCGGATGTGATAGGCCTACATGGTGCATAACTGTGACACAACGTAACTACGCTCCCGGCGGAAATATCACGAATCCTCGTGATGGTTAGTAAAGAGCGAACGCAAGAAAAAAATAGTGGAGGTCGCGCTTCTGGTAATAGACCACCACAATTTCCGGATTTCGATCTTAACCTCTCTACCCGTCTCCCTCCCCTTAAATAAGAGATCTGTATTTAGAGAATTTCTAATCGCATCAAGGAATTCAATGTCTATCATTCTTAGCTTGTCATGTTTTTATCTTAAATCAACTTATTTATTGTTCCCGTTGCTGTTTTCCATCTAAGACCTTTTTCGCTTATTTGTTTCATTATGTGGCTACCATGTGCTAACTCTCTGTTTCTGTGATAAAAATGTTGTTTGCATGATTCTATTCTGTTCCTGTGATAAGCATGTTTGCATGATTCTATTCTGTTCCTGTGATAAGCATGTTTGCATGATTCTATTCTGTTCCTGTGATAAACGTGTTGGTTGAATGATTCTCTTCTTCTTCTGAATTTGTTCTCAAACTCCTGCTGATTAGCAGGATGTAATCAGGAAAATGAAATTTATGTTGCCATGGTTTACAGTTTGACCGAAATTCCTGCAATATTCGGTCTAACACACCCGACTTCAGCATAGCTTCTGGGTCACTTTGATCTATAGGATATAATAGCCATGACTAACATCAGATTAAACAAGGTTTGTGTCCTAGTCCATGACTGAGTCACTACTCTTGACTGATCTGAGTTATTCGGTTTTCTTTTTCATTGGCTGGCTATAAAAAGTGACTAAAGAAAAAAAAGAAAGAAATCAAACCAGCCAAGAGTTGTAACGCATTCATCGGTTAGCCGACATGTTCATTTATTCTATCAAAGTCTATCATTGAACAGTCAACTCATACTGTCTAGACAATATAAGACCTACTGACTAACTGAAAAAAAGCCTTCTTAATGACTCAATTGACTATTCCCGTGAATTTCATTGGTAACTATTATTATACTTTGTGTGACAGCCAATAAAAATCAAGGGAACAGTCAAATCTGTCATTCTAGAAGGTTTAATTTCCCATTAGTCAACAGTTCTTAAACTACTAATGGCCATACGTGAGTATTATGTCACTGCGAGAAGCTTCCCCCTACTGTTCCACTATGAGTGGAACTATTAGTTGTGAAAAAAAGCTCTGGTAGAATCCCACACTCAGGAAACAAAAGCTACATAGCGCATAATTCTTTAGTAACAACCAAATCTGTTTGAAAAAAATTAAATATACCTGTGGCTCCAAATGTTTCCCTCTGAGAATACCCTAATCTTAATAGTGATGTCTTCACCAATTCTGAGAATAATGTTGCTCCTGGTAAAATTGCGTAAGTGTCAAGGACGATATGATTCTCTTCACTGTGATTGGGTGTGCATTCAGCAACATCTGGAGACATTTGCTCAATGATGCAGTGGATAGGCAGCGAGCGTGGATCTGAAATATGTATTAAAGATTTGGTACAATATTAGATGAAATATGTATTGATGAGTTGGAACAATATGAGATGAAATATACATATTTTAGCTAACACTAAAAGACTAGTTTAAAAAAGGACTCTAAACTTAAAGGTGCAGAGGATTGACTTCATTACACTAGGATTTCCCCATATATACTGTCCCTCTCAATGAAGTGGTAAGCCACCTGCCGATACTAACACTCACTGCGCGTAACTTCATAGCTTCGATTGATAATCCACAGAGAAATTCGACAAATCCATTTTGTAAACAGAGTTTGATTCGAGCCCTCTACCTCTTGAGCATACGGCAAACAGCTATACTTTAAACAGTTAAATAAATCTGAGTTGAAATATATGTTTTATATTTAGCTGAATATGTGTGAACAGGAGTCGTAGATACGGGCCAGGAGTGGGCTGTGCAATTGTGCTGCCGTCCCCTTTTTCTCCCTCTCAGTAAGCATAACACAGAACAATTTGGAGACAGATCATCTTATAATTGACAAATATGTGCTTACGCCAGGATCGTAGAAATGTGTTGGGGGGGGGGGGGGTTAAAGGGCTTTAGTTCTACTCCCTCATTAAGTTCAACTGAAACACAATGAATAGTTTGCCCTGCATAAGATAAAATATAGATTTCTGAGACAGCTTAATATCGAACCTGTATATACTACTTGGGGGGGGGGGGGGTATTTTCCTTAAAATATATTTTCGCTTTCTTTTGGTGGTAGATACATTTTTTTGGGGAGGGTGTCGCTAAAAATGGGAGAATGACACTCTTTATATACTATATACTTGCTGCTCATATCGTTTCAATTAAAGTGCATCACTCCTGGCCAGAAAAACGGGCATTGATATTCAAGTGCATATATATTGAAAGTGACCATCACACGTGCCAGAAAAAGGGGCAATGATATTTCTTTGTATGCATATTTAAAGTGACTATCATATCTGCTAGAAAAGGGAGCAATGATATTTCTGTGTATGCATATTTAAAGTGACTATCACATCTGCTAGAAAAGGGAGCAATGATATTTCTCTGTATGCATATTTAAAGTGACTATCACATCTGCTAGAAAAGGGAGCAATGATATTTCTGTGTATGCATATTTAAAGTGACTATCATATCTGCTAGAAAAGGGAGCAATGATATTTCTCTGTATGCATATTTAAAGTGACTATCACATCTGCTAGAAAAGGGAGCAATGATATTTCTGTGTATGCATATTTAAAGTGACTATCACATCTGCTAGAAAAGGGAGCAATGATATTTCTGTGTATATATATTCAAAAACTCTTATCAATGAAAATTCCACAGATGCAGATATTATTGTCTACACTTAGGGGTCGGTGGTTCAGCACATGCACAGTGCATGAGTATCCACAGCTCAATGCAGTGGGAAGTGTGTTAGAGAAGAAAGGTGTTTTCTATACACTCACTAGTTGTATGACAATGGGGGGGAGGGGGTTTATAGCGGTTACCAGGGCAAATATATGCCTGGGGACTTCGAGTGCTACAATTGTCTGTTTTATGACTGACACTATAAGTATACTTTAGTCGTGCTATCTACGCCGTCAGTGCTGGCATCGCTGACAAAGTCTGTGCTGAAGGGTTACCTTAATTTTTTGTGTCTGAGCATGTAGGGGTAATTTAAAAAAGAAAGTACACATCGCATCTAAATCCTACTAGATTTCAAGCAAGATGTGGTTCAGAGAACTGAATTGCGTGGTTTCGTCATTTTATTTGCACAAATAGCCCGCCACTTCCGACATCTGTTGTGGTATCTAATAGGCTCTACGTTCAGTGTTTTACTACTTCCACTAGACGAGAGCAAAAATCGTCTGGGCGAAGAGTCGCCACTACGCGTGCCTGGAGACAGATATAGAGGCTGTCACAGGCTAAGGGTAGCCCACCCGAATTGTTAAGGCATGCCGAAATCGGATGTGCTAGGCCTACAAGGCGCATAACGGTGGCACAACGTAATCACGCCCCCGGCGGAAATCGCACGGATATCCGTGACGGTTACAATGGGGCGAACGAAAAACAAACAAACTACTTCCACTGAAAAATGTACGACTGTAACCATATCGCTAGTAGACCAGCCGCGCGAAAGAACTGGTTCCCGCACTACACGTCGGTCACCAACCTTAAAGCTAACCACGGTCAAACTTGCTTGATCATTAGGCCGCTGAATGTGTTGCTATCGAAAGACACCTACTTGTTTTTGCACTGTCATGTTCTATTTTCCAGAGGCAGAGTTTGAACTCTACAATTACCCCCCCCCTCTTCCCCCACCCCCAAGCGCTATCTCGAGCTTAATTATAAGTACATCTTTATTCCTATGTACACCTGTATTCATATGGTCACCTGTATGCATATATTCCTATTTACACACGTATTGCTAGCAATTTACACACGTACTCCACTTTAAACATGTATTCATATTAACACAAGTATCATATTTTCACACGTATTCATAATTACACATGTATTCCTATTTACACACGCATTCATATTTACACCTATTATTCATATTTATACATGTACTCAGACCGGTAAATAAGGGTGGGAGGTTAAGGGTTCAGACACCCCCTCCCCTTTAGCAATTCGGAACGACTTTAGTACTAGAAAGATGACCAAAAGCCAACCACTCCCCTACCCGTAGCGATTATTCACAAAGGGTTCATCAAATATTTCATCTAAAGAAGATCTGAGCCTTTTTTTCTAGGTAAGCCCCCCCTCCTTGAGATGAACGTATCTGCGGCCCTTTTGTACTATTTATTACACCTGTATTCCTATTTACACCTTTATTACTACTTACACCTGTAGGCCTATTACTACTTACACCCGTATTCATATTTGCACCTATATTATTATTATTTACATACGTGTTCCTTTTTACACCTATATTCCTATGCCTTGTACTTTTTATATTTACAATCGTGTTTATGCACATGTATATATATCCCTAATTCATAAATGTATCTATGTATTAAATTGCGATTTTACCTATTTATCCGGCTATCTGTCTGCCGTTTTATCTACAACCTGGATTTTCATAGCATTTTACTCACATCCCAGGACATTCTCTGCTGCTCCTGGATATTTTTTTTTATTCTCCACCTAATTGACGGCCATTAGGGAACACGGGAGTACTTAGCGAAGATCAGATAAGAATAATTCCAGCCACTAACAACTCTCAGCCAATGACGTAATCAATACTGTCGCACTTCCAATCAAAGCCGCGGATTACATTGATACGGAGTCAGCCAATCACGACAGCTACCAAATCTCATCTTCGTCGTCATCATCATCATCCTATTCTATAGCTGCAGCATTATCTCAAGTGATTAATTTTCCATGGCTTTAGTAGCAGACAGCGGGCTAATATGGAATCATCGACGCATTTAGCGAATTCTAAGCCTATATCATCCGATCAGCGTATTTTTCCCCCTTTTCTTGTTTTATATTTAACATTATATCCCCATCCCCCAGCCTATCTCGTATTTAAACACACACATACATACACATACATAGCGTTACCAGCCGTCTCTGTTATAGATTCGCGTGGATGCTTGGAATTTGCTACTTTGATAAATACCCTAATACGATTTGCGTACAAATTAAATTTAACACTTTATCTGGCCCAGCTAAGCTGACATAAACGCCTTATCAGGTCCAAAAACACCGTAGCGCTGCGTATTTCTGTTTCATTTGCTTTTGTGATTACCGTTTCAGTCAGAGTTGAGTCCTGCTTGAGAGTTTTGTTTTGTTAGTTTTCCCTCCCTCCCTACTTTCTGTACCAGTTTTATCTCGTTTTTATTACATCGTTTAAGCGAGTGCTGAAGAGTTTTTTGGTTTTTTTTTCTATTTACCAAAACGTGATTTAATATTCTTTCTTTGCGTGGAATATCTTTCTGTAACTACCGCTTAATAACTACTTGTTTAACCTTAGCATAAATCCTGTTAACCAGTTTGCTTTTATCCGGACTTTGAGAAGCAAGGAAAAATGCGTAGCGACGTATTTTCGGTTGGAGGCGTTTACAAGCAGATAATCGGTAAAATTAATAACGAAACTAAGCGTCATCCGTGTCCCATCAAATTGGCAAGTGGATTTTAGCAAGTTTACCGAGTTTATGCTAATAACTGGACTATTATGATCCACAAGTTTGGGTAAATACTTGAAATAGATTTTTCTAATCTAAGAAGCAATATGAGAAGATATATTGAGATAATAGTTGGGGAGTGAGAGAAAAATTATAAACGTTTACTAGAACATTCGACGACAGAGTTCATGATTGGAAAGATGAGAAAAAGCAAGGTAAATGTTGAGACAAACAGATTGGAAACAGTAGCTAAAATGTTGTAAACATATATATAGCTGGAAAGATTGGACAACAATATCTAAAAGAACAAACACACTTTTCGTTTTAAAAGATGGGAAAACGGTATCTAAAAGGGAAAATACAGATATTATGACTGGAAAGATGAGAAAAAGTCGTGTAAGTAGAAAAACAGACTTTATAGCTGGAAAGATGGGAAAACGTTATTAAAAGAACCAATAAATTATATTATTTAAAAGCTAGTAAAATATTCAAATACTTGGAAAAATATGGACTTCACTATTGAAAAGATGAGAAACAGCAACTATATGACAAATAACAAAATTTATGGCTTGAACGATTGCAAGTAGTATCTGATGATGATGTTCGTCCGTCGTGATCGACGATGACCAAAAACTCAACCATAATAATAATAACAATAAATAATAAAATAATAAAGTTAATAGTGCGTTTTTAAATGACTAGCAAGTCCAATGCGCGCACAAAATGTTCTTTTACAGAATTGACAACAATAGAAGGTATCTGTGTGAGGTTGAGATGTTTTTTCTTTTCTACGTGTCCGCTTCTGTCTTGCAGTTTCTTGTCTGAATTCTTCTGCCGCTAGTGCTCCCGTTCTAATGCTGTAACGCCATGCTGTTCTATCCTGAGCGAGGCTCTCCCAAGCGCCTACGTCAATGTTAAGATGTTTCAAGGATGACTTGAGCGTGTGATATAAACAAGTAGTTATCTATACGGTCAAACTCAACTATATAGCTGAAACAATGAGAGGCAGTAGCTAAATTTCAATTTTAAAGACTTTATCACTGGAAAGAATTAAAATTGTGGCTACATGTGAAAAACAGACTTTATGGCTGGAAAGATTAGAAATAGTAGCTAATGGAGGAAAACATACTTTATGACTTGAAAGATGAAAAATAGCTAAACGTAAAAAATCGACAAATGAAAGTTGAGAAATAGAAGCTAAAAAGTAAGAATTAAGATACAATTAATAAATAGAGAGTGAAAAAAAAAGATGAGAAACGGCAATTAAAAAGTAAGAATTAAGATATAATTAATAAATAGAGAGTGAAAAAAAAAGATGAGAAACGGCAATTAAAAAGTAAGAATGCAGAGCTGGTAAACAGAGAATGAAAGTAAAGAAGAGTAGTATAAAATAAATATTGACTCATAATATTCTTCTTGTCATGATTCGAGTTTTGTCTATCATGTGGTCACGTTACATAAAGTTATCTGAGGTTAGCTGTGGTGTGTACTTTCTACACGGTGATGTTTTACACCTCATATATTCCATCAATCCATCACTGCGATACACTTTCTTGCGGTAAACTTTATATATGTCTGAATTATATGGTTTGCTGTGTCTTAAAATGCAAAGTCTAACACTGTCTAACACCCGGGGGGCTGTGCCCACTCGATTTATGACATCATCGTTTCTGATTTTGTATCTTCCTGTTACATTTATCATTCTGCTCAGATATTTCATTTCTGCTGTTTCGATTGTGTGTTCTTCTCACCAGCATGTTGCTCGTGCACTAAAAGAGGGACGCATAATATTAACACCATCACCTGCCACGCAAGTCGTAATTTGCAATTAAGGAGGTCTGGGGAGAGTTGGGTCGGATGGGTATTGAGTTCTTAGGTAATACCTTCTGCAAAACTGTTATCCGACATGCGAAAATTGACAACATGGTACTGAAGTATTATTAATCATTGGAAAGAGAGAAAAATACACACACCGACGTTTCGACCAAAAAGTCTTATCAAGAACACAACATAAAACACGGCGAGTAAAGGATGACACTGTGCATGATTACATACCTACCTTGTAGGTTGAAAAGGCGTAAAGTATTGACTGCCCTCTACTCGAGTTATCCTATATGTACTCCGTCCCTCTCAATAAATCGGCATGCCGGCCGCTGAGAGTATCACTTATAGCACGTAACTCCGCAGCTTCAAGCAATAATCTCCAGGGATGTATGAAAATATCCACTTTATAAACAAGCCCCGAGCGGGATTCGGCCCCACGATCATTTGACCACAAAGCGAACTGTTTAACCACTACGCCAGGTAGTACTCAGCGTTCAACAACTAACTTGTGTTTTGTGTAAGTATTAATATTATACAGTTTTAATGCAGTCATATTATCCATCTGCTGGTAGTAGATGCATGCGTAAGCTGTCTAGAACAGAACACATGATTGTCAGATAGTAGAAACTGATTATAGTAATAATGCATGTAAAATATGGCCAAACAAAGGCCAAGCTCATCATTTTGAGAAAAAAAAATTGCACACTGATGACCATAAATTTTAAAAAATATCAAAAATTATTTTCATGCCTGGTGGGGCAATATTTGTGAAATTTTGCCATAACATGGCCACACTCTAGCAGCCCTGTTGAGCAAATGTGTCCGCAGGATGTGACAAACCTTTTGTCTTGAATATTTGGTTACATGTCTGGAGCGAGACCGTGGGCAGTAAAGACCTCTGTATAGAAAGTAAACAAGACTTAATTAGTGACGTTTTTGATTATTTTCGTGATTTACTTTGGTCACTATTTACATACTTGAAGTCGCATGTCAAAAATAGTCACGGCCGACCAACGAAAGCACTGAAATAATAACAAATGAGCCTTTCGTGTCATGCTTAGTTTCTGTACACAGGTCTTTATTGGAGCAATAGAGAAGGTGAAAGTTCCACAAGTAGGCAATTAGTTGCTGGAAATGAGCATATTGAAACCCTATCTTGGCTGCAGTGACTCGCGGCAGTGCAGAGATATAAACCTACATTCCTGGTGGTGTGATAGCTATTTCCTGTCTCTGGACCAAGGTGGAAAGAAAATCTACAGACTCCAGCAAAGGGTCAAAGGTCATAGCCCATCGACAGCTGGATCAGCAGTCAACTAGCCAACCAACAAACCAGCCAGACCAACCAACCAGGAGGTTTTGGGGGTGGAGTTGGCTGTCCCATACTGTTGAAGGTCAGTGACCCAAAAGCCACGCTGAAGTCAGATGTATCAGGCCTGCAGATAAGCTATAAACCATGGTACAACACATTCCGTTCTTTGGACTGTATCTTGCGAATCTTCGAGAGTTTGATAAAGAGGGATATATCTAGCGCAACCGAGGACTATACTATAGATATAAGGATATGTTACGTATTTGCGACGTCACCACTAGGGTTGACTGTACACGCAATCATTACTGGTAGTTATTTTGTAATATATACAAGTTATTGTTCAATTTACTACAGAATGAAGAAGACGACGTGGAGGTCGGTGATAATATACCCAAACAAAAGACTGAAAGAAATGGCGATGACCAGGGGTGAGTGAAGAATGTGTGCCCTTACTAGAAGGATATGAAGGTCACATATTCAACATCTGCATAGGACTTTAAGTTTGCATACTGGGATGACTGCTGGAAGGGAGAAGGAGCACTTATGGGAATGTCCCGTGTGCCATGATTCTAGTTTCAAATCTTGTACTCTTCAGAGCTAATTATCAAATACCTCCTGGAACTCTCGTGCATAGCACGTTTCACTAGCTTTTCCCTCAAACAAAATGTAATTATCGGATTCACCGTTTAACGTATTAATGATATGTTTTGCATATGATGCTATATTTGGTTAGATCCAAATAATATATACTTTATTTTTGTGCATCGTATTCTGTTTTTATAAACGAATGGCACCCTTTGATCTTTGTCAGCATACTAATTATTATGTATATAGAAAAGAAATGTTATCTTTCAGATACACATACGGTTGCGTCTGAGGGTCTCACCAATGGCCCACTAGACAAACACCTATGCAACAGAAAACCTTAGTGGATGACATGCTGTCATATTGAGGTTCTCTTCTTATAGAAGCTTCATGGAACATAATCTTACAATTATTGTTCTCATGCTTTTATTTTGTTGTTACAATGTGTTTCATGCTTTGTTATTTTTATATATGTATGTAGCCTCTGTGGTTGGGAGGGAGCCAGAGATGTACTGCGCAGCACTGGGGAGGAGGAAACTGACAGCACTGTTTTTTCCTAAGGCTGAAGCCTATCATAGAGATAGAGGCACAGTTACTCAGAACGTGACGATCCTTTTGACTTGAACATTTGGTTGCATGTCTGGAGCAACAGTGAAGCTCGGCATAACCAGTAGTCAATTGGTGGCGGGGAGTGGGCACAATGAACCCTATCCTGGCTGCAGTGGCTTGGAGCAATGAATAGGTTGAAACCTACCTTCCTGGTAGTATGATAATTTTCTGGCTCTGGCCAGAGACAATCCACAGACTTCCCAGCAATATAATGTCATTTTAATGACATTGGGTCAAAGGGCATGAGCCAGTGGGCGGCTGAATCAGCAACTAACCAACCAACCACTTCAGAAATTGCACCGGATACAACCTTAAAAATGGTCTGTATTGTGTTCGAGAGTACAAAATAGTCAAATTTCACGCTTAAATCATTGTCAATTGTATTAGGTAAGTCTGTTGATTGGTACGCCTTCACACACAGCACACGTCCATAGGTGCCCCGACCTCCGCTTCAGTAAATCTCTCAGGGTATAACGGCTGATGGTTTCGGTTCTATGTTGGTTCACTGCTCTTTTTGAAATCTTAGTCAGGTGTTCTCTACGGACCACACCCATCCTCACTCCCAATTCTCGCATTCTCAATAATGACTCATGCTAATTCATCTCAAAATCCTCTGATAGTGAGGGCTCACGATGAGCAGTGAGTATGTCTGTTCGGTCCATAGGCTGAGCGTCTGTTGTGGTGGCGAGACTGGCTATTTGGTCGGCCCGTTCTATTCCCTCCACGTCAATGTGCCCTGGGACAAAAATAAGCGACTTGTTGTGACTTTCTGAATCATATTCAGTGAGTCACTTAGTATGCACGCATGGGAGTAGGCTTGCGATTCCAGCCAGTAAAGTGCCTGCGTTACGGGAAAAAGTTCCATTGTTAGACTGCTCGTTGTTGCGGTAAAGGCACCACTGGCTTCGTGGACTGTTCTTCCTTTTGATCTGACAGTAAAGGCCCATGCGCATCGCTGGTGACGGATGAACCGTGTAAATCACAACATCTGCGTCATCGGTATTCTCGCATATTAGCGTCTTGACCTCAGCATTCACCATTACGGGGATGTGTTTCCTGCACTCTGTGTTGCGTGTAATGACGGTCCTGACTGCCCCTTGAAAGAACGTAGGAATAGGTATCCATTCTTCGCTAATTGTATGGTGAACCAATCATAAGTAAATGACGTCATATAATTGACTGTAAACATCTTTTAAAATATGTGTGTAATATGTGTGTTGACAAGTAGACTTTCTATATACATCGCAAATAAACAAACATTGAAATCAATGGCTGTATTTTAATGAAAAACTTAATTCATGGGGTCTATACCATTTTAAATTGACACACACAATTTCAATTATACGTGTTATATATTTAGTGAGATATGTAATTTTGAAGGTGGGCAAAGCTAGTGAAACGTACTATAGCTTGAAAATGGTCCTAGATTTCAAGCAGAATATAGTATAGAGAATGGAAATGCGTCGTGTCGCCGTTTTATGTTCGCCAATCCGTCTTCGGTGGGATTTCTAATAAAGATTATACATTTTCAAGTTATAATACTGAAAACTGTCACAAGAACGGTATAACCAGTGTGTCGATAACAGTAGACAGTACACTACAGTACACTAGGAAAAAACATACACATCGATGTTTCGGTCAAAACGCCTTTATTACGAACACACCATAAAGGTTCAAAAGTCGTTGACTTCACTGTAGTCAGTTTCCCGTATATCGGCACGCCGCCTGCTGAGAGTACCACTTATAGCACGTATAGATCTCCGAAAAAGTCCACCTGGTAAACAAGACGACACGAGCCGGAATCTCTTGAACACAAGGCGAACAGCTTAACCACTACTCTAGGGAGATCCCCAAGATCACTACATAACACACGATGAATAAAGAATGGCACTTTCCTTGATTACATAAGAAAGCAAATAATCACATAGATACGAGCAAATAATCACATAGATACGAGCAAATAATCACATAGATACGAGCAAATAATCACATAGATACGAGCAAATAATCACATAGATACGAGCAAATAATCACATAGATACGAGCAAATAATCACATAGATACGTCTTCACTAGTATAGTTCCCAATCTCATCATTAAACTCATAGTACTATTAATGAACATACAGGGAGAGAAACTACAACAAGTAAAACAGTATCAATATCTTGGACACATAGTCACAAATGATGGCAGATGTGAAATAGAAGTTAAAAGGAGAATAGGAATGGCTAAAAGTACCTTCAATGGCATGAGGAAATTATTAATATCTAAACAAATTACAAACAAGTTAAAAATGAGAATTATAAAATGCTACATCTATTCCATATTAATGTATGGCTCAGAAACATGGACACTAAATAAACAATTAGAAGACAAAATTGATGCCTTTGAGATGTGGGTATATAGAAGAATAGGGAGAACATCATGGAAAGAGAAGAAAACAAATAAAGAGGTGATAAAGACACTTAATATGAAGAAAGAACTACTAAGAGAAATAAAGATCAGGCAAATAAAATACTTTGGACACATTAAAAGACATGACACCCTATTGAAGACCTTACTTGAGGGTAAAGTCAAAGAGAAGCGAGCAAGAGGTAGGCAGAGATACATGTGGGAGAGTAACATTACACGATGGACAGGTTACAGTCTAGCAGAGTGCACCACCAAGACAAGAGACAGGAGATGTTGGAGATACGTTACAGCCAACCTTCGTTGCGGAGACGGCACTTGATGATGATGATGATGATGATGACTATTAATGAAGTCCAAGCTATGTTTCTGCTTACGACGATCTCGTACCGTGAAATACAAGATCTGGTAGCATGACCTTGTGCCCATAAATCATTGACTGAATTATCTTTTGCGGTAAGTCTCTATCTTTACATTCAATTCTAGCAATCTTTACATTCAATTCTAGCAATCTTTACATTCAATTCTGGCAATTTTTACATTCAATTCTGGCAATCTTTATATTAAATTCTAGCAATCTTTACATTAAATTCTAGCAATCTTTACATTAAATTCTAGCAATCTTTACATTAAATTCTAGCAATCTTTACATTCAATTCTAGCAATCTTTACATTAAATGCTAGCAATCTTTACATTCAATTCTAGCAATCGTCTACCTCTTACTTTTCATCGTCTTGTTCTTCTTTTAATTCTCTTCTTTTTCTCTTTCTTCCTTTTATTGTTAATACTTTTCTTCTTTTTCTTCTTATACCTTTTCTTTTTCTTTCTTTTCCTCATTTTCTTCTTGTTTTTGTTCTTCTTGTTATTTTTCTTCCTTTCCTTCTTCTTTATGTGTCTCTTTTTCTCCGTATGTCTTTTGTGTTACTGTTATTTTCTAATTCTTCTTTCTTTTCATATCTTTTTCTTGTTCTTCTTTCTATTACGTTCTTCTTCTACGTTCATTCTCAAACTCCTATTAATTATAAATGATGTACTTCCGATAAGTTTATCTTATTGTTTTACAGCTAAGGTGCTATATACACGCCTTTCGACTTGAAACATCCAATTTCTGCATGGTTTTTGGGCAACTTTTACCTACGAGGAAAGTCAACATCGACTCAAATCGTGTTAGTCATTTCTGTGGACATACATGGCTGGTCACAGTATGATTTATTTGCCCCTTATGTGCTCTTAACTCCTTGGCCCTGGCTACACACGGACGATAGTTTACAGATAATCGGTAATAGTTGTGATTTGTGCGTGTTCTTTACTCGAAACTACATCTCTATATTTATGTTTTATAAAATATCATATTTCCCTGGCATAGTAGTCAAACCATTTGTATTGTGTTCAGGATGAACCGGGTTTTATGCCCATGTCATGACAAGCTTGTTTACAAGTGTATTTTATTTCTGATCATTCTGGTGATTGTTCCTGAAAACAACGGAGTTACCTGCTATTATTGGTACTCTTGGTAGACAGCATTTTTTCTCAGTTGAGAAAGCTGAATCACATTAATAAAACCAGAGTACAATTATGTCAATCCTTTATGTCCTTTAAATAAAAAAAATGCTTATTTTCTCCATACATTTTAAGCCTTTCCTAAAAAAATAATAACAATAATCATATAACAAGGAAAAATTTAAATCCAAAATATAAAGAGAAATGACGAGAAATCTGGCAGAGTTAAAGCTTGATTAGATCCAGAGACGAACCCTCCCTGCCAACAGATGAACATGCAATAATGGCCGATTTCCTACCGGCTTTGAACACACGGCTCATTAAGTGCCACACTCAACTGGGGATTATCCTGCAATTTAAAATGAGAGGAAAATCACCAATTCTATGGCTAATCCTATTACCGTGTCTTCTAGTCCTTAGCGGGAATGGGTTGCCGTTCATCGGGAGAGTCCATGTTTTTGAATCGAGATATTGGGATATATACAAGCATGTAGGCAAAAAGGGAAATGAACTGAGGGGTAGGGGTGGGGATTCAAACCGCCCCTTAAAATTACAGAACACAGTATATAGTCATAATGACATGACCACAAAAAGGGATCCCCCCCCCCTCAATCGCCAAAAATCTTACAAAAAGTTATTTTTGTTTTTTAAGGTAAATTTCCCCCTCCCCCTTTTACTACAGATATATCTATGTCCTGTATATAAAACCCCCAAAACATATATACGCACACATTTATATATACATACACACATATAAATATAAATATATATAAATATATACATATATATATATATATACATACACACATATAAATATAAATATATATAAATATATATAAATATATATATATATATACACACACACACACACACACACACATATATATATATATATATATGAATTTATGTTCGATTCACAATAATCAATTCATTTTTGATTCAAAATAATCGGTTCATGTCTGGGAAATGTGACCAAGTTTTAGCGGAACAAACCATGAGCTCGTAAAATATTAAACCGGCGCTATTGTAAGAAACTCTGTAATGGAGAATAACCAGTTTTGCATTTATTAGAACCCTTTGTTGGCGCGAAGTTAACAAATATAGCTTGAAGGGGAGACAGTTTATTTTAGTTTTTGTAAACCGGGGGGGGGGGTTATAATTGTTGTTAAGAGTTATAGTATTGTGGAGTGGGGTGTTTAGTGGTTGAGAGGGGGAAGGTTCCATGTGTGGAACTGGAGTGTGGGATATTGTAACCTATGTTTGGGAGAGGCATATTGTGGGCATCGGAGTGCGGTGGCGCAGAGAGTGGTTCCATGGGGATGGGCGGTTATTCGGGTGACCACTATCTGCTCATGTCCAATATGTCATAGAAGGGCATTTACGTTGTTTTGGAGCCTAGACCGCCACATGAATTCTGCTAGGTATCTGCGTGGTAGCTCAGTAAACAGACATCTGCGATTGCATTAGCTACTTTTGGATTAGCATCGACTCATCTGCTATGTCTGCGTGTCACGTGATATTTATGTGACGACATGGAAGATGTGCAGATTATAATATAAATATTATAAATTACATAGCTCTGTGCGTAACATTACAAAGCCATTAAAAAGATTAACTGTTATCACGTCATTTTGTTCACATCTGTCGGTCATGTACCGAATAATAAATTCATTGTAATATAAGTATGAAAATACTTATCACTTTTAGGAAAGGTCACATATTTACTGGCCCCCGTAGATAAGGCAGGAAGTTGGGATGTTCAAACCTTCCCTCTCCCTTTGGATGTCTGAACATGAGTTTAGACATTGATAGACATCCCCCCTCCTCCTCCTCCCCCCCCCCCCCCACGATTTTACAAAATAAAAGTAACCAAAGATCTCATGAAAGTGAAAAAAAATTCAAACAGAAATAAGCGAATAATCTATTTTTTAGGTAAGCCCAATGTATCAACGGTACTGCATGTTCATTCGGAATTTCTTCCAGGGGTTAACAATAAATTCGAAAAATGATTAAATTTAAAGGAAATTTAAACTCTTTTCATTGGTTCTTAATTTTCTGCGATTGAACGTTTAGCCAATCAGAATCGATCAGTATATTCTTGCCAGTTCTTTATGACCTGTAACAACACCGTGAATCTCCACAAATCACAGTTAGTGTTGAATCTCACTATTTCAACCAACCAATCAACATTGTTTTAAGCACTGAAGTAGTGTTCAGCTTATACCTTCCCTGTGCCAATCAAACCCATCGGTTCAATGATCCGATTGTTGATCAGACAGAAGTCAGATCAGCTTTCAGATTTTGGAGAGAAAAAAATCACGATATGATGTCGGATCAGAGCTGATCTTCTATTATACTACTCATCGAAACTCATTCTTATGAAAATTTTTGTTATGGGTTTGAGTTTATTGATATGCTACCTAATTTAACCCTCGATTACATCATTTATAGTTTTTCATGATACAAAAATGATTACCGAATATCTCAAGTGTATTCGGTTCAGATATGCATAATATGTAAAAAGAATTTTTTTAAATGGTAAAAGTCGTATATTAATGTTTCTACAGGCGTGGTATCCTTTTCCCTGTAATGTAATTTTTGGAGAAAACAGGAGTATATATTTACACACAAAAAACTGAATACATAAATATACTAAAGTGGTATCAATACTGAATATTTCGTTTTTGTAAACTAACTGAAGTGGTATCAATACTGAATATTTCGTTTTTGTAAACTAACTAAAGTGGTTATCAACATAGAATATTTCATTTTTGAAAACTAACTAAAGTGGTTATCAACATAGAATATTTAATTTTTGAAAACTAACTAAAGTGGTTATCAACATAGAATATTTCATTTTTGTAAACTAACTAAAGTGGTTATCAACATAGAATATTTTATTTTTGTAAACTAACTAAAGTGGTTATCAACATAGAATATTTCCTTTTTGAAAACTAACTAAAGTGGTTATCAACATAGAATATTTCATTTTTGAAAACTAACTTATGAGAAACTAAATAAGAAGTATATCAATTAATCAAGTGTCATGCCGAGAGGCGTAGCCAACCATGCTTCTCCACAACTATCTGTCCCTGTGTTTGTTAATAAGTTCAGTTGATGGCTTCTTTTTGTGCCACAGTGACAACCTATCCAGAATTGTATCACTTTGTCTCCCTATGTCTCTTTTTCCCTTGATCTTTCCGGTGGTTACCAAATGTTCAAGTTTTACTTTCTCATCACCTGCCCTTAAAATCTTGACTGTCCGCTTCTAATTTTTGCTATAATTTGTATTTTTACTCCAGCATTTATGATGCCTTCTACATTAGTTTTTGTGTATGTCCAAGGAATTTTTATAATTCTTCTAAAAACCCACATCTCCGTTGCCTCAAGCTTATCTTGGGCACTTTTGTTTACTGTCCATGTTGTGCATCCATAAAGGATTGGCTCAATATAACAATTAAAAAATATACCTTGTAAATTTTGTTTAAATAATGTTATTTACACATTTTAGGGGGGGGGGAGAGAAAGGGGGGGGGACAAAATTGCTTTTACAAATTTCAATACATGAAGAATATCATATAAATCATTCTTAGCTTGAAAAGCTCACGGAGCCAGCGAAAAACACAATACATAGCTTTAAAGGGAAATAACCGTTAAAATTATGTACACAACAATGAAATATCTGAATCGAATTGGTTTGTTGTAAAAAAAAAAAAAAAAAAAAAAAAACAACACTACACCGTGTAATATGGGGTTAATTGTGATTCACTTTACATACAGTATCAATGTGATTCTATTGTTTATTCTCCATTCGTACTATTAATTCAGGGTTACAACGTTCCAGGTTCGAAACTACGCACGGAGAAAAAAAATTCGGATCGTGATTTCTCGTATGACACGACCGCTCATTCAGTCGACACAACTGTAAATTAGTACCTGACACATGAATTGAGGAAGGTTACTACAGGAAGGAATGGAGCTGCCCAGCCCACCTAATAGTTGCTGCGGCTTAGTACATGAAGATTATCTTCATCCCCGACGACATGCATGTTGTCATAGGACCTACCTTTACTTTAGTAATAATTAACTATTACCCGGTTTCTTCAATGCTCAGTCTGCGCAGACTTAGATGGCTGTGACACACCAGGACGATGGAAGATAACAGAATACCGAAATATCTACTTTATGGAGAACTACAGTTTGGAAGAATATATTAGAATCGACCTCTACTTCGGTACAAAGACTTGAAAAGACCTCTACTTCGGTACAAAGACTTGAAAAGACCTCTACTTCGGTACGCGATATGTCTGATACAGACATTAATACGGAATCATGGCAACAGGATGCCATGGATCATCGCATGGAGAGGAAAGATCAGGGGTGGTATAAAGACAAAGGAGAAAGTGAGAATATGATAAGTTCACGGTCTGCAAGTCTAAAAAGACACAACAGAATACCATGGTACAAGAGGGTCTGTGATCCCTTGTACATACAGTGGAAGACTTTTTGTGGCTCAGATTGGTCTTGTGTGTCACATTCATCATCGCCATGCATCGTAGATTATAATTCTTATAGCAAAACAATAATTATAATACTATCGTCTGGAAAGACGCAAAGGTGCCTACTACGTAAGATGTGTGTGTTACGTCATCATCATCATCAAACCCATAACCCTTCAGGGACGTAGGGGTGTCAGTCTGGACAAATTAAAATAATTTCACCATACATTTTTGTTATCAGTGCTTTGTTTGAGTGTGCAGAATCTTAATCCCTGTCCATTCTTTAATATTATCAATCCATACTTTCCTCTGTAATAGTCAGGTGAGTCATTTTAGAAGCCTAGATTTACCTGGATGTCCATTTCTTCTTCTTCTTCAGCGTTCATTCCCAAACTCCAGCTGAATCTCCCTTGTAGCAGAACCATGGTCCTACTAGATTTCCAGCAGGATGTAGTCCTGAGAATGTAAATGCGTTGTGTCACCGTTTTATTTGCACCAATGGCCCGACACACCCGTCTTCGGTGGTGGATGGCCATTTAATCAACAGGTTTTATATTCGCGAACGTTAGCATGAAAGTCACGATAGCATGAAAGTCACTATAGCATGAAAGTCACGATAGCATGAAAGTCACGATAGCATGAAAGTCACTATAGCATGAAAGTCACTATAGCATGAACGCCACGATACTAACTTGGGTTATGCACCACTAAGACCTATGGGATTGGACAACCAAGACTACAGGATCAGACAATTAAAATTATGGGATATGACAACCAACACTACGGGATCGGACAACAAATACTACACACAAAACCAGCTTAGTCGCCTTCCACGACCTGCTAGACAGGTTACAATGTTGATATTCTTTGCCCTCCCCCATCCCTTTCGGGATATATTAAAACATGGGCGATTAAGCATACATTTTATAGGTATTTTTAAAAAAAGCTAACAAGCAAAGCTGAATAGCTTTATTGAATGGATGATCCCTCTATTTTTACTTCATGAAGCCACATTTACTGCACTGGTGTCGTTCAATAGATTCTACGAGTATTCCGCTGAAGCATTACGCACAAACAAGCGCTCATTGAACAGTGTCAAGAAGGAAAGGAGATTTAAACATCCTATCCCCTAAGAATAAACGAGGGCCCTAACGATATATTGGAAATATCTTGCGCGTGGAATCAGACTCTTCCACAGAAGCTGCTCAAAGATGGAGTAACCGAAAGACAAAGGCAATACTGTGCACCAATAGGTAAGTAAATATAGTATATATATATATATATATTAATAAATAAACCCGTAACCCTTCAGGGTCGTAGAGGTACCACATTGGATGCTTCAGCACACACGAGTCCTCTAGCGAATTCTATCCTCAGCGATGCTGATGAGTGTGGAAATATAAATGGTTAAATACATTAGAATCCCGATAGAGAGCATCCTTTTATAACACGTTTCCCTATTTAACACTTGTCCAAATCCTCACATATATTTGTTTTTTATTATTTACAATACATATATCTAATTTAAGTTATTACATACATATTGTGTCGGACCGGACAAAGTTGTTATAGCGGGATTTGATTGTATAAAATATAATTTATACAATATGTATGTAATAACTATAGCAGTTTTACGAGGACCTATACACAGAATCAACGTTTTCACCATAAAAGTCTTTAGAAGATATGGACAAATACACGCAGAATAGGAACCACGAAATCAAACGAAGAATACATGATTATGTGTCAGCCATGGTGGGAGCTGACAGTTCAGCCATGGTGGGAGCTGACTGTTCAGCCATGTGGGAGCTGACAGTTCAACCATGTGGGAGCTGACTGTTCAGCCATGTCGGAGCTGACAGTTTAGCTATGTGGGAGCTGACAGTTTAGCTATGTGGGAACTGACAGTTTAGCTATGTGGGAACTGACAGTTTAGCTATGTGGGAACTGACAGATCAGTCATGTTGGAGCTGACAGTTCAGGAACGCAGATCAGGAATCAAAGATGAAGTGAAGGTATAAATGTGTAATGCGTTCAACTGAATAGAGGGTGAACAGAAGAGAAAACAATGAGAAAATCGAACTTGAATGGAAACGTTGTTTATTAAATGGCAATATAATGAGAATAACAACAGACATTTTCTGTTGCACTAAGCACACCTTGCGCCGCATGATGGTCATCATGGACAATGTTTTACTTTTACAGGTACAATGTCCACTTAATTAGATGGTGTGACGCGAGAGGTGTTAATTAATTATTATATCAATACGTTCCACTATTATAGTTAATAGGTGAGCAACGAAAGGTACAAAAAATGACAAGACCAGCTATATGTGAGAAACTTACAATGAAAAACAAGACATAGATCAGGTACAAGTGAAAAATTAGCAATCAATAACAAGACACATACCAGATACAGGTGAGAAAGTAACAATGAATGACAAAATACAGATCAGGTACACGTGAGAAAGTAACAATGAATTACAAGACACAGATCAGGTACATGTGAGAAAGTAACAATTAATAACAAGACACAGATCAGGTACACGTGAGAAAGTAACAATTAATAACAAGACACAGATCAGGTACATGTGAGAAAGTAACAATTAATAACAACACAGATCAGGTACACGTGAGAAAGTAACAATTAATAACAAGACACAGATCAGGTACATGTGAGAAACTAACAATGAATTACAAGACACAGATCAGGTACACGTGAGAAAGTAACAATTAATAACAAGACACAGATCAGGTACATGTGAGAAAGTAACAATTAATAACAACACAGATCAGGTACACGTGAGAAAGTAACAATTAATAACAAGACACAGATCAGGTACATGTGAGAAACTAACAATGAATTACAAGACACAGATCAGGTACACGTGAGAAAGTAACAATTAATAACAAGACAAAGATCAGGTACATGTGAGAAACTAACAATTAATAACAAGACACAGATCAGGTACACGTGAGAAAGTAACAATTAATAACAAGACACAGATCAGGTACATGTGAGAAACTAACAATTAATAACAAGACACATACCAGATACAGGTGAGAAAGTAACAATGAATGACAAAACACAGATCAGGTACACGTGAGAAAGTAACAATGAATTACAAGACACAGATCAGGTACACGTGAGAAAGTAACAATTAATAACAAGACACAGATCAGGTACATGTGAGAAACTAACAATTAATAACAAGACACAGATCAGGTACACGTGAGAAAGTAACAATTAATAACAAGACACAGATCAAGTACATGTGAGAAACTAACAGTGAATGACAAGATTAAAACCAGGCACAGGTGAGAAACTAACAATGACTACCAATGAATAACAAGACAGACCAGTACAGGTAAGAAGCTAATGATAAATAATAAGTCAACGGATAGGTACAGGTAAGAAACTAAAGACAGATAGTAACAAAACAAACACCAGGTACAGGTGAGAAAATACAGTCAGATAATAACAAAACAAGAACCTGGTACAGGTGAGAAACTAAAGGCAGATAATAACAAAACAACGTCCCGGCACCGTAAAACCATAGGGTAAGGGTGGAGATGACAGTAGCCGCTGATGGAGACAGTCCAAAGTAATCCTTCCTAGTATGAGGCTTATGGCTTAAGTCTTAAGCCCTGCGTGCGCTGCTTCGAAGGATGCGATTAAGGTCTCACTGATCTGACTGGTCCTCAATGATGTCCCCTTCACACACCGGCATAAGCCTATTTCACATGTCATGATCGGGGACCGGGGCTGGCAAGACTATAAGCTGTTTTGGCATGAGTTCTGTCTCACTTCTACAACGTCGATATTTTTATCCTTATCACTTTGTCATCATCATCTTTATTATCCTACGACTTTCCTTTCATATTTTTATCCTAACACTTTCTTCTCTTCTGTCTTATCTTTAACACTTTCCCGTTTCTCTCCAATGTTAACGCTTTCTCTGCATCCATCTTATTTTAACACTTTCCCTTCATCTCTCTGATGTTGAAACGTTTCTTTCATATCTTTTATGTTAATACTTTCTCTTATATTAACACTTTCCCTTCATCTCTCCTATGTTAACATTTTCTCTTCAGCTCTCTTAATGTTAACACTTCCTCATAATCTCTCTTATCCTAATACATCATCATCATCTCCCATATTACAACACTACCCCCCCCCCCCCCCACACGATCACAACACACATCGTCAATGAACTGTACCATTCTCCCCATACCACCTACTCACACAAAAATCACAGCCCAGATTTATCTGTCTGCCCTAGAATATTTCACCGGTTTTTTCCTTCAAAGATAACAAGCAAGATGGCAGGATCAGATCGGTGTTACAAGGAGCCGACCTCACTTCTCAGCATCATTATCTATCTTCTAATACAATCCAAGTATGTTCTTGCATCATATTATATCGAAGTCTAATAAGATTATGGTTTACACCCCGCCAGCATACCTGTAGGGGCAGAACGTATGCAGTCATATATTTTTGGGCTTGCGCGTGTATGCTAGGATTTTTCAGATTCGATGATATTCTACAAGGTATTATGCAGGGTTTGTGACGTCACTGGAAGGGCTGGTTGGAAACAATCGATAATAAGTGAGACTGCTGTAAAACTGTATAACAAAAGCTCTTAACGTAGAACACAGGTTTGATCAGTTTTACATCAGATTATATGGTTACGTAGAACACAGGTTTGATCAGTTTTACATCAGATTATATGGTTACGTAGAACACAGGTTTGATCAGTTTTACGGTGAACGCTTCATAATCTATCAGATTATATGGTTATGGTTACCTTGGACGTCTCTGCTGTTCAATGTCTGTCGTATAATGCTTTTGAAATAGTGCCACTGTTTTTATTGTTTGTTTTGTATTTTCTTGAAAAAGACCTTAAGGTTGAATCGTTGAAAATGTCTTGTATACTGGTATTTGAATTTTTTTTCGTACCAATACCCTATAGTCTGTGCGTTCATCGTAAACATGAGCAAACTTCTTTTCTACGTAAGTACTGTACTATTGTTAAACACACAGATTGCTGTGAGTTTCTTTACAATGCAATGAGTTATTATGTATTTTTTAGTTGTACTGGTGAAAACGTTTTGGTTGATTTCTGAGCCAACTGTTCTGACATATCTCCTTTCAGTCAATGAGTGCTCGGGAAACTGCAGTAAAACTGAGCACCATATGGTAAGTGAATATTATAAAAATAATTAAAGAAGTTGAAATAAGTTTTACTTGAAACAATATCAACGTTTATTATTATCATTGTCTATGTTTTTATTTTCTGTTCTAAATTTTCCATGTATACTTACTATACTTTCTGTACATGTAATCACGACCTTTTCCATCTTTCTCACATCTCTTCGTGTTTTGTTGTGTTTCAAACCGGTCACTTTTTACTACATTACTGACATGTAGTCTCTGTTTTTGCGGTTCCATTCTGTGTTTATTTGTACCTATCTTTACTAATACTATTTGGTCGGAACGCTAATTCTATTTTCCTATGCAAAACTGCTATATAAACCTGTTTATATTTTGTTTCCACACTTTGACACAATTTCATAGTGCGATATATGCATGTGTTTGTGAGCTGTTATTTTGTTTCCACACTTTGACACAATTTCATAGTGCGATATATGCATGTGTTTGTGAGCTGTTATTTTGTTTCCACACTTTGACACAATTTCATAGTGCGATATATGCATGTGTTTGTGAGCTGTTATTTTGTATAATACTGTCAACTATTGCCTCCCCCTACCCATTCAAACAACCCTCTCTCCTAATTCTCTAATGTTAATTATTGGTAGCCCCCTGCTCTATATTTGTCCGTTTGTGACTTACACACCCGCACTATTTGGAGTACTTGTATGTTTTATGTTTTCAGTTATCGTGCTTGCAATTAATATTCTCCTGATCTGATTTAACACGTATAACGTCTTCTTCAACTTTTGGCCTTTATTTATATATCGCTTTAATTCTGCCTATTAATAATATGTAGATGTCTAGATGAGTCAACGGGAAAACGAATCAAGCGTGTCAGATCATGAATGGCAGAGGCTGAAGACACACTGCGAAGAGTATGTGAATTTGAAGAAATAGGAAAGGGCAGTGAATGGGTGAACGTAGACACTGAGAAGAAATCACTGACTAAAGTAATAATACAACTCGATAAAACGTGTCGAAAATGGACGGATGTTAGGTCCCAGGTTGCAGCGCATGAACTCGCCCAGCTACACTCAAACCACAAGACATAATTATATGCACGGATGGCTCAGTTAGCAGAAATACACATAAAAGCGGTTGGAGTATTTTTGCCTACAGAAACGGCGTAAAGTTGGTTGAGAAATCTTCAGCATACTTCACTGTCACATCGAGCATGAGGATGGAGATAGAGTGAGTTACATCAGCTCTTAATTAGTTGATAACTGATACATCAACATACTCGATAATACTCATAGACTCTCAAAGTATGCTGCGCAAGATAGAAAAATTGCGTATATAGGAATGTTGGGACTTATTTAACAACTCAATTGTCCAGAGCATTACATGGATATAACGCCTGGTCGTGCTGGGGTCAGAGGAAACAAGAGAACCGACTTAATATCAGACAATGCGGCGATAGGCGGCACATTGCTGAGAAGAGATAAAGCAGAGTTACTCAAGGAAGTAATAAATTCATTTCAAGATGATAATGATGTCAATGAGGATGAGAACCTACACATACAGAAAATGTCAGAAATGGGAGTATCCAAAGGGGAGGGAAGGAATAGTGATTTTTTGGAACGTCTCGAAGATCAAGCTATCAACACCTGACCGGGACTCTGAGTCTACATACACTGGGATGGCTGCTGGAACGGAAAGCGGAGCACTTATGGGAGTGCCCCAAGTGCTGTGATGCTCGTTTCTAATCAAGAAGAAGAATATGTAGAATTTTGCGCACGGAAATAAAAATAATTGAACTGTTTCCCCTGATATCTATTTACTTCCTCTCTCTATGTACAGGGATATTTTTTCCCCTCTTTTATTTCGGTGGTTCATCGTTATATACCAGGATTTTTATTGACATTTATTTGAAGGTACTTCCTTTCACGGCAATACTGTATTCTATGTTCTGTCATTGGACAGTTGAGCAAGTGTCACATAGTCCGCACCGATGTGTACAAAACTTGTGTTCTACGTAAGTACTATTGGGAAGAGAAAAGAGAAGAAGGCGAAGAAGAAAAAGACGAGAAATAAGCAGGATAAAAAGACGAGGAACAGGCAGGAGGACAAGAGCAGGCAGCGTGTCGCTTCATTGATAGGCATGGAGTACATATGGGGGGAGGGGGGACCGGAGTAGATCACAGTTTATCGTCTACTCCTTGTACGCCTATTTTTGTGTGTTGAGAAATGAGTCTCTAAATAAAAAAGACAGAGGGGTTATAAAAAAAAGAAGCTTTTCATGGGTTAAAAAGTATGGTCCTTTTTGTGTAAATGGCTTTTTTTAGTCCTTTCATTGTAAGAATGGAAGATGGGATGTGATTACCGTCCTTTTCTCATGTTGTTTGCTGCTCTCTGTAGGGACAATTATAGTGACACATTATTCCATAGAAATCAGGGGGAGGGACGTATTTGAACACGTCACATCCCCCCATCCCACCCTATCTACCGATTGTAAATGATAGTATTTATTCATTATTAGTTATCCCCCCTCGACATTATCAGTTATCCCCTCTTGACAAAGTTTTGTATGAGATATAACCGCCAGACGCAAACCACATAGAAATAGTAGCAATGTCAGACGCTACTGGTGTTTATCTGCCTACTTTACTGCACCAGGTCTGTCCTCACGCAGAATTCCTTGACCATTTTGCATGCCGTTAATGCTATTATTGGTAAAGCGTCGTAAATTAATTCCCTTTCTAATCCAATCATTGGGAGTTATCGTCCTTGCTCTTCCGTGTCACATGATCTCAGTAAATCACGCAGGCGACATGACAACATGTCCGTTTTGAGATCACACGGGATGATACTAAGCGGGATAATTCCATATTTTATAGCAGACGACATTGAGATCGTGTCAAAAATACTAACTACGGTCAAACGACATAGCAAAAACTGAAAACCCTGACGCGATTATTATTTTTAGACCCCCTAAGAGAAGGATGATGAAATTGGACAGGAATTTCGGGATGAAAGTCAGCGATTCCAGAGTTAAAGCTGCTAGCAGGCTAATGTCTGTTGTTGTTGTCGGATCTAGTAGATTAACTGTCACGAATCGTATCTTCCTGCATTCAAAGCGTGTATGATCACGAGATTAGACGAGTTACTCTTTCTAAAAAAAGAATCTGACTGTTTACTGATGATTTGCATTGTTCGATTCTTCCCCATCCCACTTTCTCATTGTTCTTTCCAGCAAAGTTCAAGATGAAAGAGTCATATTGCTTCTATCTCCACTCATGGTGCATTTGCACAGTTTCCAGTCTCTTTACTTGGTATAAACGGGTTGTACCATTCTTCTGGCCATATCTCATGTACGTATCGGGTTGTGTCATCCTTCTAGTCATACCTCATGTATGTATCGGGTTGTGTCATCCTTCTAGTCATACCTCATGTATGTATCGGGTTGTGTCATCCTTCTAGTCATACCTCATGTATGTATCGGGTTGTGTCATCCTTCTAGTCATACCTCATGTATGTATCGGGTTGTGTCATCCTTCTAGTCATACCTCATGTATGTATCGGGTTGTGTCATCCTTCTAGTCATACCTCATGTATGTATCGGGTTGTGTCATCCTTCTAGTCATACCTCATGTATGTATCGGGTTGTGTCATCCTTCTAGTCATACCTCATGTATGTATCGGGTTGTGTCATCCTTCTAGTCATACCTTATGGACGTATCGGGTTGTGTCATCCTTCTAGTCATATCTCATGGACGTATCGGGTTGTGACAACGTTCTGGTCATACCTCATGGACGTATCGGGTTGACTCATCCTTCTGGTCATACCTCATGGACGTATCGGGTTGTTCCATCCTTCTAGTCATACCTCATGGACGTATCGGGTTGTGCCATCCTTCTAGTCATACCTCATGTATGTATCGGGTTGTGTCATCCTTTTAGTCATACCTCATGTATGTATCGGGTTGTGTCATCCTTCTAGTCATACCTTATGGACGTATCGGGTTGTGTCATCCTTCTAGTCATATCTCATGGACGTATCGGGTTGTGACAACGTTCTGGTCATACCTCATGGACGTATCGGGTTGACTCATCCTTCTGGTCATACCTCATGGACGTATCGGGTTGTTCCATCCTTCTAGTCATACCTCATGGACGTATCGGGTTGTGCCATCCTTCTAGTCATACCTCATGGACGTATCGGGTTGTGCCATTCTTATGGTAATAACTATGGCCGTATCGGGTTGTGTCATTCTTATGGTAATAACTATGGACGTATCGGGTTGTGCCATTCTTATGGTAATAACTATGGACGTATCGGGTTGTGTCATTCTTATGGTAATAACTATGGACGTATCGGGTTGTGCCATTCTTATGGTAATAACTATGGACGTATCGGGTTGTGTCATTCTTATGGTAATAACTACGGACGTATCGGGTTGTGCCATCCTTCTAGTCATACTGAATAGACGTATCGGGTTATCGTCTTGTGTACATCAATTATATTTTTTTCTTTGTTTTTAGCAAAAGTACCAGGTTCAAATTGAGCCGCAGGGAAATGTATAATTGGGCTATTCAGAAAGTAATGGCAAAATAATTAACGTATTTATATTGCCTATAATATAACGAAGCCAGAAATTACTGGGTTGATCGGTTGTATCTAGCCCTTATGTCAACGTGGACAGTGCCGTTGCTTACACCTCGTGTGTTATGTCGTATTTTTTAAGGCGTTTTATGTTATCATGTGTGTTACTAGTGATTAGGTGTGTGTTATCATGTGTGTTACCAGTGATTAGTTGTGTGTTATCCTGTGTGTTACTAGTGATTAGTTGTATGTTATCGTGTGTGCTATCAGTGATTAGCAAAATTTTACTACCTGATCCAAGTTTAGCTTGTTGTTAGTTCGTCAGTCAGCTAGTCAGTCATTCAGTCAGTTAGTCAGTCAATCAGACAGTCCTTCAGCCAGTCAGTGAATCAAAAGTATGTCAATGAGTCAGTCAGTTCTTCAGTCATCCAGTTTTCAGTCGTGGTATCATCATCATTGCACTCCAGATACATCAACAGATCCTCCAATCTCCACTTTTGGTGCATTCAATCAATCAATCAAGTTCCATGGTGAATGGCGTAGGCGAGCATGTTTCTCCACGACTCTGTCTCTTGTGTTGTCAATAAGCTCGGTTAGAGAATTTCTACCATGCCACAATACTAGTCCATCTAGCAACTTCTCTTTGTCGTCCCCTATCTCTTCTCCCCTTAATCTTTCCAGTGGTTATTAAGTGTTCAAGCTGTGTTCTTCTCAGCACATACCCTAGAAATATTCACCATTACATAATGACTGACAGTCCATGTTCTCTGTTAGTTGACAAGCACTATCCTGAGACCACAGTTGCGTTCATTTCTGACATCGCTGCATTTCAAGCCAATTTCATTATCACCCTCATTAATTTCATTTGCCCATGCTGTTTCTCGTAAGGAATTCAAAATGTCCGCACGATCCATTGCTCTACCGCTTAGCACAGAAAGCAATGGAAACCAGCCGTTCTCCTGCTGGGTTGATTGTTGGGTTCTTAATAAGATATGCTACCACTTTGCAGCATATCTGAGTTACTATATTGGTCATTTCATGGTCACGTTTGACAATGATGATCAATTTGAAATTTCATTAAGCACGTTATTTTTATTTTGCAAATTCTATTTTTTTTCGACAATTATAAAATTACAAATTTGTACATTTTTCTTGTTTAAATTTATTAAAACATCTGGTCATACCAGAAAGTAGAATTTTATCTTTCTCTTCTCCGTTCATTCTAAGAACGGAGTGAGTTGCTTCATGACTGACTACATAGCTGCGATATCTGCGACTTCGACGTGACACATTTAATTCAGCATGGAATTGTATCTATTGTAACTTCTGCAAAAACACAACCATTAAACGAAATCCAAATTAATCTCCTAGATAAAGTTATTAGAATTAGCGCTTTTAAATAGAATAAATTAAATTTTAACTCATTTTGTAATATCGGTTATTTTTGTTAATTCAATTTAGGAAATTGACACTTTTTATTAGTCATTTTAATAAAATAAAACAAGGCTACAATAAACTTCAACTATCTGGCAGATCTTAACAGCCCATTCGTGGTGGACTTTCATATAATAAAACATGTGAATGGTAGGTAGTTGAGTGAGCGGGTAGGTAGGTATGTAGAAGGATAGAACTGTGCAAAGTAAAACTAATAACCTTTTAATAACTTTGGGGTCTTTGTTACCTCTAATATGTTATGGTAGTGTGTCCTGATATAACCTAATTGGACTTTGTCCGCTGGTTGAAAGGAGCACGCCTCTTCAACAGAGAGGCAAACTCATTAACTACCTACTACCAAAGTAAAACTAAAACGTTTAGCCCACAGTTCAGTATCTTCTTCTGCGTTCGTTCTCAAACACCTGCTGGTTCACAGTATATAGTATGGAGAACGGAATGAGTTGTCATAGTTTATAGCTTAGCTACGACATCTGCATTTTTCGGTATGACACGTCCCACTTTAGCATGGCTTTTGAGTCACTTTGACCTGTGGGATGAGTTAACCAACTCCACCCCAAAATCACATTAGTCAACTCTTACGACATGCATGATAGGTCACGGTGTTTCAACACTCAGCATGATCCGATATCTAAAGGATTAATGTCATTAACCTGTTGTCCTTTCCTTCTGCTTCGAAAACACAAGTAACTTCAATTATTCTACGGCCGTGTACAAGAGGGCAATGGTAGCATATATCATACATAAAACAAGGCATGTGTACAAGAGGGCAATAGTAGCATACGTCGTACATAAAACAAGGCGTGTGTACAAGAGGGCAATAGTAGCATACGTCGTACATAAAACAAGGCATGTGTACAAGAGGGCAATAGTAGCATATGTCGTACATAAAACAAAGCATGTGTACAAGAGGGCAATAGTAACATAAGTCGTACATAAAACAAGGCATGTGTACAAGAGGCGATGTTAGCATATATCGTACATAAAACAAGGCATGTGTAAAGGGGACAATAGTAGCATATATCGTACATAAAACAAGGCATGTGTACAAGAGGGCAATAGTAGCATATATCGTACATAAAACAAGGCATGTGTACAAGAGGGCAATAGTAGCATAGATCGTACATAAAACAAGGCATGTGTAGAACAGCTTGCACGCTATGTACTTATATCATATATAAAATATGATTTCCAGCTGACAAGGACGTTTCTACGTGTTGGCTGTGACGTATCTTTAATGGATTGGTAGGATTAGGCTAGTCCCAATATAATGATGTGTTCTTGGGCAGTGCCGTTTTCTGCCTGTTGTGTCATGTGATCTGTTTTTGATACAGGCATTTGTGGTCCAAAAATACATTTAATGACATGAAAATATTGACATTTACACAAATTAAAAACAAGCTTAAAAAAAAAGAGAATTATAAAATGTTACATCTATTATATATTAATGTATGGCTTAGAAATATAACAATGAACAAAATAGAAGACATATTTGATACCTTTGAGATATGGATATATAGAAGAATAGGGAGAGCTTTCTGGAAAGAGAAGAAAACAAACAAAGATGTTCTAACAAAACTTCGTATTAAAAATAACTATTAAGGGAAATAAAGATGAAAGAAATGAAGTATTTTGGAGAAATTAAAAGACACCAGTGACACCTTGTTGAAGACTTACGTGAGGGTAAGTTGAGGGGAGGGGAGTAAGAGGTAGGCAAAGATACAAGTGTGAGAGAAACATCACGATATGGTCAGGTTACAGTCTAACATAGTGCACCATCAAGGCAAGAGATAAGGGATGTTGGAGGTCCGTTCCGGCCAACCTTTGTTGTGTAGACGGCACAATGAACGAATGAAGTCCCCATACATTCTAGCTACGTTATTCTTAGCTAAATTCTGCAAATGGGGGAGGGGGCGGGAAATGAAAGCATAAAACAAAAAATGTGTATTCTTCATTCAGTTAATCCCAATTTCTTACAACTCTCAACATTATTTCCAGGTTTTTTACTCCATCCTCAGCTATGATCTTCTCGGGAGCATAGTGGTGTAGTAGTTCATCTATATATATATACATGAATATATTTTTCAGTTCTGTGACGGCGTGGCAGAAAGAGTGTCTGGAACGGCTAGGGTTCGAACCCCACCGCAGAAATAAATGTGTATCTGGACCATTCAGAAAGCAATGACAAACTACGGACCGTATTAATATTACTTAGAAAATCACTACAGTCAAAAAATTCTGAGTGGATGGTTACATCATGAATACCAATGTATGTATTGTCTAGCCCCAGATGGATAGTGATGCTACTGTTCCATACCTGCCGTTGAGCGTAGGGATGGGAGACTTGAGATTACGTCTCAAAGCTAGATGTGTCGCCTCTGATGTGCTATATCTATGTGTCTTCATAATGTCTTCGATGGTATCTATTCAGTTCTAACTTGATCTTTCTCTGACTATGAAAACTGAACATGTTTGATTATATGCCCCTCTAGCTAGTATGGTGTATTCCATTCTCATAGGATGTTTAAACAATAGTTGTTGTTTCTGAATATATTTAATACGTGATATCATGCCTATTCTATTTCTCATGTTATATCGTAATTTGTATAATCTGGTAACTCCGTATATATTAATTAATGCAACTAGATGATGTATTCTTAGACATTGCTGTTTTCTGCCCTTGTGTCATGTGATCTGTTTTTGATAAAGCCCTTTTGAGTGAAACTTTGAATTTGTTTTGAGTTTAATAATTTGTCAAAACCTCATTATTACGATGTTTTTGGCACTCTCTCTCCCTCTCTCTCTCCCTCTCTCCTTCTCTCTCTATCTCTCTCTGTGTGTACACACGCACGCACGAAAAGCGCATACATACACACACACACATGTATACATACATACATATTATGCGTACGAGTGTGTATATGTGTAATGTATGTATATATGTATGTGTATGTGTGTATATATGTGTGCGTGTTTTCTTTGTTTTGTATTGATTTACATTAAATTCGAGCGAAATATTTCTTATACATACAGTGACACTATAGACCACCCACAATGCAACAGCAAGTCCAAGGGGTAGGGACCCGAAAGATAGCAAAGAACTGCAGAATAGTGACACTGTTACCTGCCATACATGTCGTAAAAGGCGACTAAGGAGGTTTGGTGGGGAGATGGCGCTGTCTGTGCCATCCCAGAGTGTCAACGTGACCCATAGGCCACGCTTAAGTCGTATGTGTCAGGTCGAAACGTGCAGACATTGCTGCTCAGCTGTAAACCAAGGCACAACGCAATGCGTTCTCTGGACCACATCCTGCTAATCTGCTGGAGTTTCAGAGTTAAAGCAGAAGTAAAAGAGTATATAATGAGGCTTTCTTCTTGTGGTAGACACACATCACTTCTGAATAATTCTCAAAGTAGCTGTATCTTAAGGTACAGCATATTGCTAATACTTGGAGTCATCTGGGTATGAAATCGAGCTACGGAGAAAATCATATATGTATAAAAGAACACCTTTTCTTCTTCTGTGTGCTTCTTTTTCTTCTTCTTTCAATTGTTAAACATCCAGTCCAGTATTGGTCATATATAGAGAGATTTGTTTTAGGTCATCTTGGGTTTCTGATACTCCACAACAATGAATGACCTCACTATACTGCTAGTACACAACTTCTGTGGTCAATTGTTCTTCTTCTTCTGATTTTGTTCTCAAACTCCTGCAGATTAGCAGGATGTAGTCCGGAGAACGAAATGCGCTGTGTCATGATTTACAGCATTGCTGCGATATCTGCGCCTTTCGGCCTGACACATCCGACTTCAGCATGGCTTTGGGTCACTGACCCTATATGGGATGGGACAGTCAACTCCATCCCACAACCTCCTTAGTCGCCTTTGACGGCATGCGTGGAAGGTAAACAGTGTTGCTATTCTTTGCTCCCCTTTTGGGCCCCGACAACACAAGGGCGTGGTCAATTGATAATCATCCAGAGACCAATATTGGTCGCGTTGTCATGGTTCCCAGCAGGAATGTGATATCTGCAAAGACGTCTATTGCTCGCAAGTTATGAGGACTGAAAAAAATACGCCACCGAAGACGGGTGTGTCGGACAATTGATGCAAATAAAACAGCTGATTTCCATTCTCTGGACTATATCCTGTTGGAAATCAAGTAGGACCATTATCCTGCTACAAGAGAGATCCAGTTGGAGTTTGAGAATGAAAGATGAAGAAGAAGAAGAAGAAACAGCACACACATAGGATAATGTTATACATCAGCGGAAAGCTGGAACACGTGATGATGAAGTTTTGACAAATCATTAAACACAACACAAATTCGAAGATTCGACCAAAAAAGATCTTTATCAAAAAACAGATCAAATGACACAAGGAGGGGGGGGGAGAGAAAACATCAGTACAAGAACACACCATCTAGTTCTTTGTTGCACTCTTAAACATAACTTTTCTGCCGATATAGCGAGTATTTTGTACTGGGCAAAGGTCTTATAGTTGAAATATGTAATTTTTATTGTTTTTTTCGTAAAGCTTCATCATCGTGTGTTTTTTCGCTGATTTAGTCACAGTTTGTCCGCAGCCCCATCTCAGTAGTCGCGCTTGGATGTCTGTAATCTGCAATATCCTGTATCAGCAAGACAACTTTTGTAAACAATCGTCCCCATAATCTGACATGGACAAATCCGCCGGTCCTGTGTTTATCCCGTCCATAAACAACCGGATTAACCAGATGCCATTCCGTTGTGGTCGAGTCAGTACTGAACAAGTCAATTAGACTGAACTGGTGCCCGATCAAACATGACAACCCAATGATGTACAACATCTTCACCTATAGAAGATCCCCCTTCTTGCTGTCCAGCCCGTCCGTTCTACGCAATGTTTTTGACCTCGGCTCCGCACTTTGCCCATCTGTTAGTGTAAGCGTAAAGACCGTCAGACAATGCCCTATTCATTGCGGACACTGACAAAGTTGCACCACACAAGTACACAAAATGCACAGATTGGATTGTTTTTCTCACTTTCCTTCCACGTCCTGTGCCGTTCCTTACTTATTTTGAAATTAGAATTTCATGTACAAAGTAGCAGTCAGCGTTTGACTGCCATTATTGCCGGTCAGTGTTTGACTGTCACTATTGCCGGTCAGCGTTGGACTGCCACTATTGCCGTAAAGTGTTTTTGGAAGAAAAACATTATAAAAGAAAAGCGTTATCCTGTATTATAGGGCCTTATAGCTGTTCATAGTAATTCTCTGACCTTTGACTGATTCGTGACGTTAATTCTGGTTCATTCTAGAACTGAAAAATTTCGTGATGTAGTCCACAGAACGTACTGCGTTGTGTCATGGCTTATAGCTTGGTTTCGCGCCGTTTTTTCTGACACATCCGACTTCATCACTTCTTGAAAAAAAAATCATAAGGTTCATTAAAATAGCACATAGTCGCCTCGCAACTTGAGACAAGACGTAGTTCGTCTTCGACAGCACCGCATCCATAAAAGAAATATGCGAATATAGTTAAGGCTTTCAACGTGTATATTCTCAACCTATATAGAAGTCGAGCGATAATCTCCAGGAATCTCAGAATAATGCACTTTATAAACAAGACGTCGCGAGTGAATTTGAACCCGAGAGCTCTTGAGCACAAAGCACACGACTTATCCACTTCGCCAGGGAGAATCCAACGCAATATGACCAATGAAAAAAAAATGAATCAACCAAGACAAATGAAGATCTATTTTTGCTGTTAGTGTTGCAGTATATACACTGTAGTACATCTGAGTAAAATGGTATCTACTATTTTGATATACAGTGGAATCCCTCTATAAGGCATCCTTTTAAAACAAATTTTTTTGTTTAACAACACTTTTCAAAATCCCCAATTATATTTATTCTTTATTGATTTTACTGTATATAGCGCATTCCTGTTATTACATGCAGTAAATGTTGATATAAAGGAATATCACTATTTCTTAACGGTAATATCTCACAACCCACCTCTTTCTGTTAAAATAATACAGCTATCATCATCAAGTACGAAATTATGATACCACTCCTCAAATCAGGAAAAATGACAACACAGTCTCCAATTGCAGGCCCATCAGCCTCACAAGTTGTCTATGCAAAACAATGGAATATATTATCACTCTTAGGATGCAGTGGTACCTTGAAAGTGGACAATTTCTGGTGTCGCAGCAAGCATGCTTCAGACAGTGCTACTATACTGAATATCAGACAACCTACCTCTCTCAAGAGATTGAGGATGCCGTCTAAGATAAGAAACTGGTACTAGCAGCATGGATAGACATCAGGAAAGCATTTGAAAAGGTTTGGAAAGAAGGACTCTTAAAGAAATTGCTAAATTGCAGGGTTAAATGAAAAATGTACAAATGGGTAAACGCATATCTGCATACTAGAAGAGCCAGAGTACAATTGGATAGTCGCAAGAGCAAGAAAGTCCTACGGAGTTATGGAGTCCCCCCCCCCCCCCCAGGAAGGAGACCTGTCACTCACACTTGGTTTACATCAATTACCTAGTTGCCAACTACCACATGAGGACAAAGTGGCAATGTATGCTGACGACCTGGTGATCTGATGCACGGAAGAACATGTGACAGTGGACATTAAACAAATACAAAGAGCTATGATGCCTTAATCATATGGGCAAGTAGACGGTGCAGCAGCGTTAACACAGATAAGTGCAGCACTACACTCTTTACCTCTCACCGAAACAAAAAAGCCGGTGATTTCAAGATAGATGGATAACTTTTGAAAGAAGAAAAACAACCTACATACCTTGAAGATACTTTTGATGATAAGTTGATATGGAAGAAACACATAAACAAAGAAACAACAAAAGCCAGGAGGAAGTTAGCTATCCTGAGAAAACTAAGTGGAACCACAAGGGGACCCAGTAGGAATAAACTCCGTAAATTTTACAAGCAATGCATAAGACCACACCTGGAATATGGTTCAGATGTGTTGTGTCCTGTATTAAATACCACATCACATGATTTAGATATAGTGCAAAACCAGGCGCTTGGGATAATGTTGGGATGAAATCCTAGCGTAGCAATGAAATTAACACCTATAGTAGAGATGCAGAAAATTGGAAGAACACAAACACTGGGCGAACACAGAGACACACAGGTAATAATACAAGCAGAAACTTTCAGTGTATGTCAAGTCATCCAATGAAGGAAAGATTCCAAAATCTAGCAATGGGGCGACTAAAAAGAAGCAGCTTTATCCACCAAGCTAAACGACTCCGTAGACAATTTACAGACCTACCTGAAGTTGATAGCCCCTTATAGTCTATACCAGAACAAACCATCTGGAGTGAAAGGCATGGAATACACATGCATTCAGACATGTAAAAGGAATACTAAGCGAGGACGAACAAAACAGTGGGCAGCGAAGGACAGTCACCCTCAGTTTCCTGGACGATGAATATCCACAGGATATATGGGTCATATAGAGACAATGCACAGATATATACACAGATGAGTCAGAACAGAATGCAGTGAGAAATGGTGGTGTAAGTGTATGTATAGAATATCCACACAAGTCTGGAGATATGATCAGAACACCAACAGGGAAATTCTGCAATAATTATGAAGCAGAAATCAAGGCAATTAGGGTTGCAACTGAAAAACTGCTGAATTCCAACCTTGGCCTACTACCGGTGGTATTCCTGACGGATGCAAGGTCAGGGAGTCAAGCTCTTCAGTCTGGAAAACTAACAGACACAAAAACTACTTAATGAACTGTCGTGCCAGTATAGAGTAACCATGCAGTGGATTCCCTCTGACTGTGAAATACTAGGAAATGAAAAAGTAGATCAACTGGCCAAGGAAGGTGCTGCCGAAAACCAATCAAAAGTACCAATAATCTACCATCAGAAAAGCAGATGATCAAGTTAATAAGAATGCCACAAACAACAACACAAGATGACTATCACATTATGAACAGATAAAAACAAGTTGTAATTATACGCCTCAGAACGGGTCACAATTGACTCCGCAAACGCATGTATAAAAAATTTAAGATTGGCAACACGGCCATGTGTACAGGCAGCACTGAGTGCCAAACATATACTTTAAGTGTGTTCTGAGTATGAAACGCTTAGGCAGACATATTCACTAGAGGAAAAAAACACTGGGATCAAAGCTCTATGGGCCACTGTGTGTACTACAAAAGACAGTGAATTTTATTCAGGAGACAGAATTACAGATATAGACTTGTTTCAAGTTAACGAAAGAAGAAGAAGAATCATCGGTACTGTCCTAGCAGACGCCAAAACATAGTCGGGTTATTTCCCTTTATGTTTTTAAATTTCATGTTCATGATTTAATCATTTCAATATTAATTTATTTTAGGGTTTGGGTTAGGATTGTTGTGTTTTACATAACTAACCCTAACCCTAACCCCAACCCTAAAGAACTAACATTTGAATTATTAAATGATGAACATGAAATTTACAAACATAGACAATGGAAATAATTACATGTGTTGGCGTCTACTAGGAAAGCACCGAATCATCAAGTACCTTCCGGGTGATTAGTCAATCATTGATCTCTAGAACAATCAATTAACTGTCTGTGTATCACTTCCAACCCCTATGATGTTAAACTATCCAACAAAGATACAGTGCAAGCCCTCTATACGGCATTCATTTAAAACAAATTTCCTTATTTAGCCAAATTTTTACAAATCCCCACTTATTTATCATTCTTCTTCGTTCTCAAACTCCTGTTGATTATCAGGATGTAGTCCAGGACTGCAGGCCCCTGTACCACACAGGTGAAGCATCCTAAATTATATGTATTCTTTATTGTCTATACTGTATATAGCGAATTTATGTTATTCCATACATATTGTGTCGATCCTCACTAAGCTGTTATAACGAGATTCCACTGTATTACACTCTGATGCAACGCATTCCCTTCGCCAATTAATATTTCGTTAATCTGTAGAGGTCTAAAATCAATCTTTCTCTAACTTATATATCTCGCTAACACAGTTCCGGCGATTGTTCAGTTGAGACCAATAGAACACACGATTGCAACATTTAAACTAACATAAATGAAAAAAACTGTGGAAATGTAGTAATAATGACACTAAAATAACCCTGTTAAGATCATGTGTTTTTCCAGTGGCATCATACGGATCAGAGACCTGGACTTTAAACAATATCCAGAAGGAAAACTTTATTTGAAATGGAGTGCTACAGTAAAAATGCTGCAGAAGAAAAAGAAAGAACATAGATATTTTGAAATTACTTAAACTAAATGACGTGTGGCTTCTAAGTACAAACATAAGAAAGGAAGCTACAGTATTTTGGACAAAGAGACGTGATGGCATCGAAAGGCTGATTCTGGAGGGCAGAGTGCCAGTTGGGAGAAGAAGAGGAAGACCAAGAAGACAATGGACAAGCGACATCGAAGAATGTATGCACATGTCTCGCTAATGCAGACATGCTTGCCCGGAACAGAGAGGCGTTCAGAGTATTCACGACGAAGACAACGTTCTGGAAATAATATGCCACTTGATATATAGCTCGCTTAATCAGTTAACCCACGGAGGTCTTTGTGACAGAACTATCTGAACCGCAACCTACATTAATTGTGATGGTCACGTGGCTTAATAGAACCACATTGGACTAACGTCGACGGTTGAAACAAACACATCTCTATATAGGAGGTACTTTTTCTTTAAAATACGTCTTAGAAAATGATGAATGAGAGACATTGGAGGGCTGTAGCAACGGTTTCTACTTCCACCTACAAACAGGATGTAATTGTCGGTGCCAATCGATGACAAACGTTTCGACTAAACGGTCTTTATCAAGAAAAAAATTAAAATATAATTAAAACATATAACAGAAAAAGGACAGTAAGGATTATGGACGTTCACATTGGCATGTGTAATGTAGATTGACCGGAAGAGGTAAAACGACACCGGGCAAGGAATGCACAAAAATGACTACATACATGTGACACGAAACAAACAGAAACTATGGAACAAATAGAATAATACATCAGACAGGCGCTCATTGTTTTAATTTTTGTCTTGATATAGACCTTTTCATCGAGACGTCGATTTGTGCGTTATTATGTGTGTCTTTTGTGATTAGCAAAACCTCATTACCCTATTCCTGGATTTACCTGTTGGTCTTCAGTTGGTTGCTGATCCAGCGGTCCATGGGCTCATGCCCTCCTTTCACCCAATCTTTAGTTGTGCGCAGTAAGTAAATAATGTCACTAGTTATGCAGTTATCACCATAACATTCAGACCCATGTGTGTAAAAACGGGACATCATCACCACCTCCGTTGCTATCATTAACCCGTGTGTGTAAAAACGGGACATCATCACCACCTCCGCTGCTATCATCAACACGTGTGGGATCTAGCAAGTCCTTCTCTAAACTAGTGCTGTAAGCTGATCTACATACATCTAGATCTAGGCATCTTCATGAAAGTAGCACTCTACAGCCACTGTGATCGTATTTCTAGATATACATTTCGTATTACAGTGTTGTTATTCTCAGCTCCACTTCGGGCCCCGGTAACACACAAGCACAGCAGCATCATTTGTATAATCATCATCAAACCCAAAATCCTTCAGGGTCGGAGTGGTGCCACTCTGGAAACACCAACACTTAATCCTGTCAATTATTTAATATTATCAATACATACTTTCTTCCTTCTCCTTCTTCTTCTTTGACCCTCAACTATTCCCTTTAAGATAGTTAACCAAACGTGACCAAACAACACAAGCATAGACAATAGCGATTTCGTTTTGATTAAAATAGTGCAGTCATTCGTCATAAGAAATAGCCATGATAGCTATCATCTATCAGAATTATTTTTTTTTTAAACTGCGTCGATAAGTGCATCGCCACTCTCAGCAGAGTACGAATGATATTCACGCAGCTGTACCTGTAACTCTCTGGCAATTCAACATATTCTCCGTCCTCGCAGGGGTCCAGGAATAAACATCCTTTGCTTATTCCTAAACTATTTCAGCTTTAATATCCGATAAGAAACGGTGCGAACTTTATCCAAAATTTTTATAAAACCATCGAAATTAAACCCTTGAATGTCGAACTTGGAAAAAAACATCTTAAAACATTGAGCATTACTGGAGCCAAAGAAGACGAAGCCAGATTTTCGTTTACAAGACAACACCGACCGATAAGCTAAAAATTCGACATCAGAAAAATTAATTTCCTTTAATCTGCGACCCCCGGCGCGTTCAGTCTAAGAGCAGAGAGAAAGGAAAAACAAGAAAAGTTATCAAATGGGTTTTCGCCGTGTGAGAATTTTAGTTGCCAGATTTATAATATTTAAAACTATTTTAGAAAATATAGTTTTCTTAAACTGAATGCATGGCTTTGGTCAACTTTCAAAGAATTAAGCTGGGTTACGTGAATTTGACAATTCGCATTCGTATAATAAACGTAAGTAATTATCTGCTAAATCTGACAGAAATATATTATGTATTAAATAAAAGAAACTTGCAGTAATTTAAATATACGAAACAGCAAAGTATCTGGTATGAAATATAATATTTCACCAAATTAAACAACGAAAAGCCAAACTGGCAACCAAATTTCATCTTGTTCATGTCTATCGTGAAGGTTCAGTAACACTTACTGCAAACTACCACAAAACAGATAACGATTCTAGAAATAATAAGAGAGATACACGGAGCAGTAAACTTATTCTCCCGCATATTCAAAATCATTATAACACCACGAAATATCGTTTGAATATCTCAACATTACACCAAGTGTTTTTTTGGCAGTCATTTCAGCTAACGATACAATCGGCTATTGCCAGATTAGCCAGTTAAGCAAATGCCCATGTGGAATTTAAACTCGCGATAATGCCTCCAGTTTCCTGAGATTACAAACCCTTTGAACAGCAAAACACAATTTTGTGTTGGCACCATTATTTATCATGTAAGAAGGAGTTTGCGCAAGAGCTGAGTATCACAATTACAAAGGCTTCAAAAGAGATTCCCAAGACGTCAGCTAAATGAATCTTGAAGATAGTCTTTTGTATTTCTATGCAATTTTCTCACAGATAATTGGATAATTTTTGTTTTAATCTAATGCTTACTTTCATGGGGTTTTTATTCCAGTATTAAGTCTGGTCTGTCTGTCTCCTCTCGTACCTCTTTGTCTCGCCCCAAGTCTACTTGTTTCATTTCATGTATGTATTTCATATTTCAGTCTCATTTCATATTTCATTATCATTGAATATCTCAGTCTCATTTCATTTATCATTCTCACTGTACATTTCTGTCTCATTTCATATTTCAATTTAATTTGAAACTTCACTTTAATTCAATATTTCAGTTGTATTTCATCTCATTTTTAATTTCATATGTAAATTTTATTTCATATCTCCGTTTGATTTCATATTCCAGTTCAATTTCATATAGCAGTATCATTTAATATTTCAGCTTAATTTCATATCTGAGTTTCATTTCATGAATAAATTTCATTTCATAACCTCAGCTTCATTTAATATCTCAGTTTCATTTAATATTTCAGCTTAATTTTATATCCTAGATTCATTTCATATCTCAGTTTCATTTCCTATCTCATTATCATTTCATATTTTAGTTTCATTTTAAATTTCCAATTGCATTTCTCATTTACAGTTTCACTCCACATTTTCATTTTATATCTCGATTTTTCATTGTATATCTCATTTTCATTTCATATCTCAGTTTAATATTCTCAGTTTTATTTCCTATCTCAGTTTCATCTAAAATCGCAGTTTGATTTAATATCTCTGTCTCAACTCAAACAAACAACATTTCAGCATTAACAGAGAAATAGTTTTCCATTGCTCTCTGAACGGTCCGGGTGTACAATTGCATGAGACGGGTTTCGAACTAGTTACCTTGGCCGTCACAGACGCACTATGTACCTCGTCTGGGAAAGGGTAAACGATCTCAAGATGGCTAAAAGAAGCGCTACAAGGACTCGTTAAAGACCTCACTTAAATCAATTGAAATAGACCAAGAAACATGGGAAGAACTTGCACAAAATAAATCTACATGGCGTTCTACAGTCAAAAAGAGCGCATCATCTTGGGAAAAGAGGAGAAATGCAGCAGCTCAACAACGGAGAGTAGCTAGAAAGTCACGGTAGACCAAGATCCATCTACAGTGGCCATTCCATGTCCGAACTGTCCAGTGACATTTACAGCTTAAATAGGGCTTATTAGTCATCTACGAACTCATAATCAAGGACATAACTCTAAGTTAATTTTCAAAAGTGGATGTAACAAATGATCATCATCACTTGTGATGGACGAACAACAACAAACACACTGTACCACGTCGCCACAGAGTCGAACATAAAAGAGCAGGTGAGATAAAACTTGGAAACACATATTAAAACAGAAGATGCTCAGGTGTGCCTGGTCAAAACACTAGATAAGAGACTGACACGGACAATGAAAAATTAGAGTAAAAAGCAAGAAAGAAACTTTCCATCCTGGGGAAATCAGCAGGAACAAGCTGGGGAAGGGGGAGGACAATGAAGCAACTTAAAGAAGGTATATACAGAAGAAATTAGACCAGTGCTAGAATACAGTACAGATCAACAGGATAGATTTCAGCAGCCACTTTTCATTTACAAGCTCTGAACAAGGTACAACATCAAGCACCTCGCCTCATGGCAGGTGCCATTAAGACCTATCCCATAAATGAAATGGAAAAAATTACAAGGAATCATTCCCTTACCATACAGGAGGGACACTTAAGACAATGATCCAATCAGAAAAGTACAATGGCATACCACCGCACACAATGAAGACCAGATTCAATTACCTAGCCAGTGGAAGGCTGAAGAGAAGCAGTTTTATTCATAATTCCAAAGAAAACTATACAAAGAATACAAATATGTGTATTCATGTGTACCCGACATAACAAAACTATACAAAGAATACACGGATGTATATGCATGTGTACCCGACATAACAAAACTATACAAAGAGTACATGTGTACCCGGCCGACATAACAAAAGAAATAACACTTTTTCCCAGTTCCGTGGGAGCAATATCAAAATCTCACTATCAGAACCACCATAAACAAGACTTACACTATAAAATATACATATTCCATTATTTTCATAAGCAAATAGAACATCGACACGCCTAATTCTTTCACATCAAAACAAATACGCAAACAAACAGAAATTCCGCATCACTCAATGTGCTATTTTTCATTCTATACTCCTCATCCGCTGGTTGATAATTCTCGTGCCGTCCCACCATTTGATCCCCTTGCTAATCAAAACAACATCTAGTGCTGGATGACAGGCTGGTGGCGAGACATATTGGAACAGGTCCCACCAACAGAACACAGACTATGTTGAAGATTGGGTCTGGTAATACTAATACTCTGTGACGAGATTTTGTCTCCCCTCGGTCTAATCTCGTCCTAACTTCTGACATCTTAGTTTTTCGAGGAGATCGCGAGCCGGCCGTCAACTGTCAAAGTCACCATCAATTGATCCCTATTGGACGGCAAGCGATTAACGGCAAAACAAAGGACAATATGCTAAATATAGACATAACACATTTTACGCCAGTTTCGAACGCCAAAAGTCATCAACATGGGTATCACAAACGAATCATGCAGCAAACATGATTTTAATCAGGTCATTTCAGATGGCCCCCACAACTTGAATCAACTGTTGATTTAAGCTGCGAGGAGAGTGGGTGTCATCTGAGATCTTCTTCTTCTTCTTTCGTTCACTTGAAACATGTCTATATCTGTAGTTCTGTCTCCTTAATAAAACTCACTGTCTTTTGTAGTTCATACAGTGTCCCATAGAGCTTTGATTCCAGTGTTGTTTCCTCTGGCCAATATGTCTGCCTCAGCGTTTCATGCTCAGAACACTCTTGAAGTATATGTTTGGCACTCTGTGCTGCCTGTCCACATGTACATATGGCCGTGTTGCCAATCTTGAACTGTGTATACATGTGACTGCGGAGTCGGTTGTGTCCTGTTCTGAGACGTAGAATTATAACTTGTTCTGATCTGTTCATAATGTGATAGTCATCTTGTGTTGGTGTTTGTGGCTTTCTTATTGACTTTATCATCTGTTTTTTCTGATGGTAGGTGATTGGTATATCTGGTTGATCTTCGGCAGCACCTTCCTTAGCCATCTGAGATGTTGATTAAGTTGTGAGGCGAGTGGGTGTCTTCTGAGCACACCTGTTTCAAACCCCGGTTGCTGCATGATTTTTCCTTATTTATAAATCCTTGATTCCTCTATATTATATTATTAATTTACTCGAAATAAATTTAGTTCAGGTTTATGTACGACCGAAGCTAAAGTCAGTGTTTGTCATGGGCACCATAATGTAAGACCGAAGCTAAAGTCAGTGTTTGCCATGGGCGCCATAATGTAAGACCGAAGCTAAAGTCAGTGTTTGCCATGGGCGCCATAATGTAAGACCGAAGTTAAAGTCAGTGTCTGTCATGGGCGCCATAATGTAAGACCAAAGCTAAAGTCAGTGTTTGCCATGGGCGCCATAACGTAAGACCGAAGCTAAAGTCAGTGTTTGCCATGGGTGCCATAATGTCTAGATTCATCACTGAATTTGCGCGACTCCTTAATGGGTAATTTGTTTCTTTCTTTAGATCCCAAAATCCGATGAATACGGATGTTTCTGACCATTGGCGAAAATAAAACAGCGACACAACTCATTCCCACTCTCTGGACTATATCCTGCTGGAAATTTAGGATCATTATCCTGCAATAAGAGAGATCCATCTAGGATCATGATCCTACTACAATAGAGATCCATGTATGATCACGATCCTACAAGAGAGATCCATGTAGACTCATGATCCTGCTAGAAGAGAGATCCATGTAGGATTATGATCCCACTACAAGAGAGATTCATGTAGGATCATGATCCCACTACAAGAGAGATCCATGTAGGATCATGATCCTGCAACAAGAGAGTCCCAGCGTATTTTTTTTTTTTTTTTTTAAACGCTTAAATATACCTAAGACGTATCCCACGAAATTATTTCGCCGGTGTTGCCGAAACTCAAAAGAGGACCACAGAACAGCAACACTTAGTTTTCGTGCATGTCGCGCGAGGCGACTACGTAGATTTAAGGGTGGAGTTGGTTGCCCCATCCCACAGATGACCAGTGTGACTCATAAGACATATTGGATGTGTCAGGCTAAAAGGCGCAGACACCGCACTCAAGCCGTAAACAATGTCAACAGATTCCGTTCTCTGGACTTCCCATTCTGGCCCTGGTCAGTGGTTCATCTTATGTCAGCTTAATTGTAAGAGATGTCTTGGACACATGCCCGTAGATAAGGGGAAGGAGGTAATGTTTAAATAATCCCCCCCCCCTCCTATTACCCCAGGAAATAAGAACACGACTTTTAATATTCAGAATTTAGCTTAAAGGCTGGTAATCTGCTCACCCACATGTTTTTAAGGCTGGTAATCTGCTCACCCACATCTTTTTAAAAGGGTGGTAATCTGTTCACCCACATGTTTTTTTAAAGGATGGTAATCTGTTCACCCACATGTTTTTTAAAGGATGGTAATCTGTTCACCCACATCTTTTTAAAAGGGTGGTAATCTGTTCACCCACATGTTTTTTAAAGGATGGTAATCTGTTCACCCACATGTTTTTTAAAGGATGGTAATCTGTTCACCCACATGTTTTTTAAAGAATGGTAATCTGTTCACCCACATGTTTTTTTAAAGAATGGTAATCTGCTCATTCACATCTTTTTAAAAGGGTGGTAATCTGTTCACCCACATGTTTTTAAAGGATGGTAATCTGTTCACCCACATGTTTTTTAAAGGATGGTAATCTGTTCACCCACATCTTTTTAAAAGGGTGGTAATATGTTCACCCACATCTTTTTAAAAGGATGGTAATCTGTTCACCCACATCTTTTTAAAAGGGTGGTAATCTGTTCACCCACATGTTTTTAAAGGATGGTAATCTGTTCACCCGCATGTTTTTTAAAGAATGGTAATCTGCTCACCCACATCTTTTTAAAAGGGTGGTAATCTGCTCATCCACGTGTTTTTAAAAAAAAACATTTTCTAGAACAGGTCAGCAAATATCTCATGAAAACGTAGGATATAAACACGAATTACCCCCCCCCCCCCCTCCCTTTTTTAAAAACCCGCCACTTTACCAAGGACGTATCTACAGCTCAGCTACGATAAATCACACAAAACCTCCCACGAATATTCCATATTTTTCACAATTCTGGTGATACTGGTAAAAAAATTTTTCCATTGTCTTACTATAAAATCTCCATTACGGAGAAAGTAACCCATCAACACCTTACATTCCGTGGATTATACATCGCCATGATGACGTCCAATAATGTGGTGAACTCAATAACTTAAGTGCACCTGTACAGGAATGGTCGGTCACATCATTGTCAAACATGGACGGTCAGATAAAGAAATCATGTGCCATCTTTCAAACGTCACATGTTCTTCTATCTCACAAATGATTGGTCAGAAGGATTCCACCATTTTGTTTTAAGCCGATCGCCACACTAATCTATCACTCTGTCTGGTCTAAACCCTCGCAACCCGCTCATATAAGATGAGGAGTGGGAACACGTGAAAATATCTCTTAACCATGTAGTGACGAGAGACTGGAATTCGAACTTGTTTAGGTGCTTCTAATAAATAGTCCTGCGCGCTGGTACCAAACAGCGTTACTTATCTTGTATGTCGACTCATCTTTGTGTTTCATGTACTGGCCAAACAAAATATCAGCGCAAAAAGCATCAGCCAAAATAAGTGACGCTGTTTGTGATCATGATCCTTGCTTTTCGTTAAGTGAACAATCAAAATATACGTGGGCAGGGCTATATTGCAAAATGCACCTGAAATTGCACACCATAATTAAAAATAAGGCTGGACATAGTTTTATCTTCCATATCAAGGATAAACTTAATTTGAAAAATTAACATCAGTGTTAGAGTGCAAATCAGACTCTATAACTCACTAGTGTTTTCTATTGAGCTATATGGTTGTGAGAGGTGGACACTCACGGTATATATGGGAGAAACAAATACTCACAATTGAATACAAATGGTACAGGCGAATTCTACGAATCTCCAAATAGAGAGCATAAGACAAATATGTACGTAAGAAATACAACAGAGATGTATACAGTTTGCAATAGTGAAATGACAAAAACTTGCATGGATTGGACATTTATACCGACATGATTCCTTGTCACAAAATTTCATTGATTGGACATGAATACCGACATGATTACTTGTCAAAAACTTTCATTGATTGGACATGTATACCGACATGATTCCTTGTCAAAAACTTGCATTGATTGGACATGTATACCGACATGATTCCTTGTCAAAAACTTTCATGGATTGGACATGTATGCCGACATGATTCCTTGTCAAAAACAATATTATAAGGAACAGTCATAGATTCAAGAAGAAGAGATGGAAAAGAATATCGTGGACAGACAACATCAAGGACTGGACAGGTTGGGATGTTCCCTCGCTCATCTGCATCGCTAGAAGATTGTGTATGATGCATCCAATTCGGTACCCCTACGGCCCTGACGGATTGTGTGTATGATGTATCCAATTTGGTACCCCTATTGCCCTGATGGATTATGTGTATGATGTATCCAATTTGGTACCCCTATTGCCCTGATGGATTGTGTGTATACGGCTAAACCAAGATTATTCTGGAGAACTGTCTGGCCTGATGAACATTGCGCCAGAAGTGGAAAATAAATAACAATGACAGATAGAGTTAAATTGATCATAATCCATGCAAACCTAATCCATGCAAACCTATTCATTGCGTACCTAATTTATGTGATGTAATCCATGTGATCTAATAAATGTGCACCTAACCTATGTGCCCTAATCCAAGCGAGTCTAATCCATGTGCACCTAATCCATTGTTATCTAATCCATGCTTATCTAACCCATTTTCAACAAATCCATGTACACCGAATCCATGTGCGCCTAATCCATACGTGTCTAACCCATAAGAACCTAATTCATGTGAAATAAATCCATGCGCATCGAAAATATCTGACTTCATCCTTGTGCAACAGATCCATGTGATTTGATCCATGTGACTTAATCCATGTGACATGGTCGACGTGCACCTGATCCACGTACGCCTGATACATTTCTACTAATAAATGTGTACTAATAAATGTGTATTAGTACATGTGTACTAATGCAAGTTTACCTAATACATGTGTACGTAATGCAAGTGTACTAATAAATGTGTACTAATAAATGTGTATTAGTACATGTGTACTAATGCAAGTTTACCTAATACATGTGTACGTAATGCAAGTGTACTAATAAATTTATACTAATGTAAGTGTACTTAATACACGTGTACTAATAAATGTGTACCTAATACATGTGTACGTAATGCACGTGTACTAATAAATTTATACTAATGTAAGTGTACTTAATACACGTGTACTAATAAATGTGTACCTAATACATGTGTACGTAATGCACGTGTACTAATAAATTTATACTAATGTAAGTGTACTTAATACACGTGTACTAATAAATGTGTACCTAATACATGTGTACGTAATGCACGTGTACTAATAAATTTATACTAATGTAAGTGTACTTAATACACGTGTACTAATAAATGTGTACCTAATACATGTGTACGTAATGCAAGTGTATTAATAAATGTGTACTAAATATATGTGTACATAATAAATGTATACTAATAAATGTGTAAGAATACATGTGTACCTAATAAATGTGTACATAATACATATGTACTAGTACATGTATACCTAATACATGTGTACATAACACATGTACACTAATACATGTGCACTTAATCTATGTGCTTCTAAATTGTGTGCACCTACTACATGCGCACCTACTGGTATGATGCTTCAAGCGTACTAAGTTACTTTAATTTTGTTAAAATTTGATAGCACATCTTATTTCTGGACGTAGCTATCAGATCATAGCTTTACAGTAAACATTTTCTTGCGTTAGTAGGTTGCCTTGCTTTCATGGCGATTTGAATTGACCATTGTTTGCGGCAGAAATTGAATCTTCTATCCTGACCGCCAGATATCCTTTTTATACCTCTACGTCAGAGTTGTTGATAATAACAACCAGGGCCGGTCTTAGGCCAGTGCAACCTATGCGGCCGCATTGGGCCCCGCACTTCATAGGCCCATAAATTCATATTATAACTTATTTTATTATCCTCTTCCCTACCCAGACTGGGACCCGCGCTATCCGTTTCGCATTGGACCCCTCAATTGTTAGGGTCGGCCCTGCTAACAACGGTAAAACCCTTACATAGAAACCTTGGCGTCGATTCCCAGTTTTCTAAGAACTCATAATTTATGAGTAAAAGAATGTTCAAACTAACAACAACACAAACTGGTGAAAATCAACGTTTTAGCACTTATTGTTCTCACGTGTGTGCTCGGTTCCCGTTAGCAAGATGTATCACTACTTTCCTTGCACATATCCATTACGTTATACATTTTTTTGCTAAAAAATCATCTAAAATGAATGAAAGCATTCAGGATTTTATTGAAGATCATTTAGGTTCACATCTATCCTCCACAGTGCGGTTTCTGACATCCACTTGAGCTACCCCCCCCCCCCCCCCAATGGATATTTAGATTAAAAACATCCAAATTGGCAACAATAGTCTGATCGTGTTGTCGATGATAGTCAAAATATAAGTTAGGATTTCGTGCGATAGTCACGCAAATCTGACGTCATGATTTCTCTTTATATCCTTCATCTTTCTGTCTTTAGTCATCGGCCTGGACTTCTAGTTAAGTTTACACGAAAATCATCATTGTCATAATTTCTTACTTTTATCTTCTATCAAATAATCATCTGTGGATGATGAAGAGATGCAGACCAGATCAACAATCCCGTGGATAAGATGGATAGTGGATGTTCCAATCTTCCCTCCCCTATCAAATCAGAACTCGATATTTAGTGATAAGAACTTAGCCAAAAGGTGGATAAGTTAGTAAAAATTTTTCACGTAATGGTCATCTAAGTTTTCATCAAATAGAGGAATGTACACACGAAAGTGCACGTTAACCCTTTTTTAGGCTACCCCGCCCTTATGGAGAATGTATCTACGGCCCTGCAGAGGAAATTTCACATTTGTCCTTTTGTGTCAGACAGCTCGGTGACGGAAACTCTAGATGTGACATCATTGGTCAACAAATCTGACAGAAGAATAATAAGATAGTTGGTCCAGAAGAGTGTGCTATGTTTCTGGCAGAACGTGGGAATCCTGAGGTACTGGCGCTAGTATGCCTTCCTTCAAGGACAAAAACTGTATCCATAAGTCCCTCCACTCCCTTACACTTCTATGCCTTTGAAACCTTTTACGAGTTTGGGTGTGGCTTCAGTTATTCAACTTAGAAGAACCTGTGCTTTTGTCTGACAGACTATGGGTGCCAAGACCTGCCTGTTTCATCACCATCATGTATCAAGAGCAACATGATCACAGCTAACGGGATTATTCCATCACCATCATGTGTAAATAGCTACGTGCTCACAGTTATACGGATTATTCCATCACCATCATGTGTCCAGAGCTACCATATTTACATTTAAATGGATTATTTCATAAACAGCATTATCTTTAGTCCGATCACGAGAATCAAGACTTTGTTGTCTTGAAAAAAAAAACCCTCTTCATTGGCCTCGTCATTGGTATCGTCGATACCATTCTTAGAAGTGTGTCTTATAATTGATTATCATTATCTTTCTCACATCATCTTCATTATTATCATTATCATATTATCTATCCTCGTATCATTTCTTAACAAAACTGTCTCGTGTATAAACTTCTATAATTTCTTCACAAAAATGTATCATTTCTTACAATGTCTTCACAAAACTGTCTCGTGTATCATTTCTTCACAAAAATGTCTCACCTCGTATCATTTCTTCACTAAAGTGTCTTCTCTCGTATCATTTCTTCACAAATCTTGATTCTCTCGTATCGTTTTTTCACAAAACTATCTTTTCTCGTATAATTTTTTCACAAAACTTTATTCTCTCGTATCATTTCATCACAAAACTTTCTCAGCTCGTATATTTCTTCACAAAACAGTCTCACCTCATATCATTTCTTCACAAAACTGTCTTATCTTGTGTAAACTACAAAATTGTCTTAGCACGTACCATTTCTTTACAAAACTGTCCTATCCCGCATAATTTCTTCACAAAACTGTCTCACCACAAAACTGTCTTATCTTGTGTAAACTACAAAATTGTCTGCTATTATCGTTTCTCCCAACTGTCTGATCTGATGTAGACATTTATACACACATCTTCACTACAAACACAGCTAAAGTAAAGATCCAAGCACGATCTGGTCATTGCCACGGAAGCAAGATAATCAACGCTTCAGCCCCGTCTAATTCTTTCCCTTTTCCCGACAGATTAAGCCCACCAGGTTCACAGGATTAGGGAGAACAGGATGTCCTATTTAGGGATAACAAAGGCTTGGGTAGAAGCTCCACTGCTAGCTTCGCATATTCGCATAAGAGTGGATAAGGGATATAACTAATGAAAACCTTCGTGTGGGTTTCAGGACGTTGAGGAGAGTGTACATATGTTTGAGACAAACACGGAGAGGCTTCATTTCTATAAAGATCAAGAGAAACAGAAGTCAGAGGTTGCTTCATTCTGGACTAAGATGACGATTATTCATACGTCAGAGATTCTACAGCCATCTTTGTATTAAGCTCACGACTGTTTATACGTCAGAGATTCTACCATCTCTGGATTAAGCTCACGACGTCAGAGATTCTACAGCCATCTTTGTATTAAGCTCACGACTGTTTATACGTCAGAGATTCTACCATCTCTGGATTAAGCTCACGACGTCAGAGATTCTACAGCCATCTTTGTATTAAGCTCACGACTGTTTATACGTCAGAGATTCTACCATCTCTGGATTAAGCTCACGACGTCAGAGATTCTACCATCTCTGGATTAATCTCACGACTGTTTATACGTCAGAGATTCGACAATCGTCTCAAGATAAAAGATTAAGATTAAGATCAAGCTTTTGTTGACATCGTCTCCGTGACAGAGTGATTAAGATATTTCAATTGCTTTCTTCTTCTTCTTCTTCTTCTATGTCTTCTTCCACGTTCATTCTCACACTGCAGATGGATCTCTCTTATAGCAATGCAATGGTTCTTCTAGTTTTCCAGCAAGATCCAGTCCAAAGAATGAAAATGCGCTGCGTTGCCTTTTTAATTTGCGTCAATGGTCCGACAGAACCGTCTTCGCGCGGAAAGTTGTGTTCAAGAGGTTGAGGAATGCCCCTTGGCAATATAAGACCTTCTGTCTAATAGGAAATCTAGCCATCTTAAATGATCAATTTGATCATTCCCGTGATTTTCAGTTGTCACTGTGATTATTATAAATTCGAATATCTGAGAGCTAATATAAACAGTTCCGGAGATTGTTACGCCGAGATTAGAAGAAGACTCGCAATTGCAACACTCAAATTAACACAAATGAAAAGGCTATGGCAAAGTAGTAATAACGACACTAAATTAGCTCTTTTAAGATCATATGTTTTCCCAGTGGCAACATATGGATGCCAGACTTGGACATTATACAAGATAATATCCAAAAGAATAAATTCATTTGAAATGAAATGTTACAGAAAGATCTTATGAATATCATGAACAGAGAAAAAGAAGAACATTGAAGTTTTGAAATTACTGAAACTAAACGAAGGATGGCTTCTAAATAGCATCATAAGAAGGAAGCTACAGTACTTTGGACACTTAAAGCAACATGATGGTATCGAAAGGCTGATTCTAGAGGGCAGAGCGTCGGGGAATAGAAGAGGAGGTAGACGAAGAAGACGATGGACCAGCGACATCGAAGAATGTATGCACATGTCTTTGGCCAATGCAGGCCTGCTTGCCCGAAACTGGGAGGCGTTCAGAGTATCCACGACGAAGACAACGTTCTAGAAATAATATGTCACTTGATATGATATACTATGATAACACTTTATGTGACAGCCAATGAAAATGAAGGGAATAATCAATGAGTCATTTAAAAAAGTCTTGATTTCCAATAAGCCTAGATTTCTTGTAGACTGCTATGGCTGAGGGTTAGACGGTCATGGTCGAGGGTTAGACGGTCATGGTCGAGGGTTAGACGGTCATGGTCAGGGTTAGACGGTCATGGCGAGGGTTCTATAACATAAAACAACGGCATGTTTATAAGTCAATTTTTGTTGTCGTAGAATGTTATGTATTAGTATTGCTTGAAGCTACGGAATTACGTGCTCTGAGTAAGATTCCTGACAGGCGACAGTTGAGGACTAGTTTCGACAATACGGCGTGACTAATTGGGAATCATCCTTTTAAAGTGACGATACATACTATATGACTCTCCCTTGATTTTATTGGTCAATTTGTGGTATACTTTGTGTCGACAGCCAATGAAAATCATGATAAATGTCGGATTATTCTTAGGTAGTGAAGTAGAATAGGGTAGAACTGCTGACAGTTGAATCTTCTGGGTATAAAAGGAAGCTCTGGGGAAATACCTGAACTATAGATACGAACCAAGAACGTAGCTATCTATTGTCTATTGTCTATCCCCATGTGGAAGCTGGTTGATAGCATCCACACTTGCCGTTAAGCGTAGGGGTGGGAGATGTAAGTTTCTGTTCAAGGCCAGATGTGATTTCTGAATCGTACTGAGTCCGTGTTTGTGGAGGGTGGTCGTGATGTTATCGATCTATCTCTTTCTCAGTCTTCCCTTTGTTCTGTATCCAGCTGATCCTTTGTTATTAGCTCTCAATGTTAGTTGACTTGGGTTCATTCTCATAAGGTGACCAAACCACTTTATCTGCTGACTTTCTATATATTTGATACAAGACATTATTCCTACTCTTTTTCTAATATCTTCGTTTTTTTACTGTGTCCAGTTTGGTGACTATAGCTTCTTTTCCTAAACACTTCATCTCACATGTGATGATTTTTCTCTACTGCGAGGTTGTTAAATACCATGTCTGACACTGGTAACAAAGTGTTGGTATGAAAAATTTAGATATTATAGGTCTCTTTATGTCCATATTCATCTTTGGGTGCAGGAGTAATGGTGAAAGTTGATATGTCACTGTGTTTGCCTTCAGACATCTTGATTCTATTTCTCGGTCTAATTTCCCATTTTCTGGAGAGATAAAACACGTCCTAAATATTTGAATTCTTTTGTTTGTTTCACTACTGAATTGTCTATTGTGATATCTATTATTGTTGGTGACTTGCTGATTTTCATAACTTCCGTCTTTTGTATGTTGATTTTCATGTTATACTTCTTACATGCTGTTGACAAGCTATGTGGATTTGCATGTTTTCTACGTCATTGTATATTGGGCTTTGATCGTCGGCGAAAAGAGGTTCATTGATTTCACTTGTGTTGTCACCTACTGAGTTGTCTGTATTTTTTGTATATTCCTCTTTTAGAATAACATTTTCTTTCATTCTTCTATCCATATAGATTTTTAAAAGTAAAGAGAAAATCACACATCCCTGTCTGACCTCTGATTTAGTTTCAAATGTGTGTGCTACTGTTCTCACTGTACTTATGCTTATGCAATTTTGGTATAGTGCTTTTATGTTGTCTACTAGCTGACCACTGATGCTGCACTTGAATTCCCAGTTTAGCAGAGAATATTTCTATCTACTCTATAGAATGCCTTTTCCTGGTCTATAAATATAGTGTTGATATCTTGATTGTATTCAATATCTTTTTCATTTACTTGTCTTAGTGTGAATAGTGCGTCGGTGCAGATAGTCCCTCTTCTAAAACCAAATTGGATGGGGGTTCAGCTGATGTTCTGTCATGTGTCGTATCGTATTCTGTGCTCTAAGATCTTTGCGTATATTTTTCCTATATGACTCAGTAGGGAGATGCCTCTGTATGATTCACAATCCTTTTTATTTCCTTTGTGTTTACATATTGGAAAAATGATTGACCTTTGCCAATCTGCTGGAACTTTTTTCTCTGCCCATGCTATGCTGAATAATCTTGCCAACCATCGGACCCCCGTTTCTCCGCATGCTCTTAATGTCTCGTTTGGTACACCATCTTCTCCTGGAGATTTATTTCTCGCGCTATATTTTAGGATTTTCTCATTTCCTGATATAGAAGTTCAGGCTTCTTGTTATTCGGTTCCGTTATATTAGCTGTTGGTATGTACACCATCGTGGTGTTTGGATTGTATAGTACTTGGAAGTATTCTTTCCATCTAGCCTTTCTTACTGTTTTATTTACTAGGGGTTTTCCATTCCTGTCGTTAACAACTGTTAAAGGAATGTAGGTCTCTTATCTCAATCTCATTGCTTTGATACTTTTAAACAACTCCCTTGGGTTTATCTTACATATGGCAGATAGATGTTTGCCGTAGTTGTTCCATGAATTAATATTTGCTTCTTTGACTGCTCGTTTGGTTTCATTTCTAGCTGAATGATATTTTAGATAGTTTTCTTATCGTTTGGATTTTAGCCAATCCTTGAAATACTGCTTTTTCCGTTTAATAGAGTCCTTATCTCAGCAATCCACCATGATGTTTCTGGCCAGTCTCTTTTCTTCTTACACCGCATAATAATTTGAAGTTGCTGTGTCATTTCGTTTTTGAAAAGGTCTCATTTAGCCTGAATATTTGTTCTTTAATTTGGTAAGCTTTGAAAAAATGCGGTCATTTATTTTTTACAGTTTATCACTTTTATCTGGTTCTTCCAATGCTTTCAGGTTGACAACTTTTTCCTTCGAGTGTCTTATTCCTTTTTGCACGGAGAGGTGGTTTTCATGCATCCTTTTCTCATTTAATATCACGGATCTTTGGTCTGTGTCTATAGCTATGTTTGGGAAAACTCTAGCATCAGTTATGTCTTTTTTGCTTTTGCCTGATGAGTATGAAATCAATTTGGGATGATTGTTGTAAGATATCCAATCTATACGAGAACGTAGCTGCTGGTAATTTATGGAGATTGAAATAAACAAAGGTTAGCATGCCTTCTTCGTCTGCGTTCGTTCTCAAACTCCTGCAGATTAAAAGGATAGTCCAGAAAATGCAATGCATTTTGTCATGGTTCACATCATTTCTGCCTCTTTCAAGCTCACACAGCCGACATTAGCGAGTGGATAACACGTCTAAATCCACGTGTGTATGGGTGTTTGCATGAGCATGTGTGGTTTTTTTTTCTTTTAATTTGTGTTTGTCTCTAATACTTCGTCTTCGCCAGGGGGCATAAATGCTATCAGTACGGACAAGACATCTCACGCCAATTTTCATATACGATCAGGATCGATAATTCAAATCCAGTTCTCGAATCACAAACATTTCTGGATAAGTCATTTGAACACTGCTTTATAATATTTATCACCATTAGCATCTTAATTTCACTTTTTTAAAATTCAGATTAATCGCGCTCCTTGCACTTTGAAGTTTAACAGTGAGGATAAACAGATGATCAAGGGTGCCATATTGAGAAGTGAACAGGGAGCATAAAAAGATGATCAATGTTGCCATATTGACCTATGTATTACCAAATTTGACCATTTAAAATCGTATTTGGCCAACATATTTCTGGATTAGCCTCCTTTTTAAAATTATAATGTGTAAACTTTGTGACAGCTGAAATGGCATACTTACGCAGAATCCTAGTAATATCGCGAGGAGACAGAGTGAGGAATGATGACATTAGACGAAGAACCGGCACCACCCCATTTTGGAATATATTAAGAGACAACAGATCAAATGGTTTTCACACATCAGCAGATTACCAACAGATAGCATACCACAGCAAGCTATGATACATATATCCGGTTAATACAGACCTAGAGGCCAACCACGAAAACGATCGACCACCGAAATAAAAGAAGGGACAAATTTCACAATATTATACTCAGCACACTCGAGGGCCATCTCCAGAAAACTCTTCTACCCCTGAAGCTGAAAGACAACAAAGGGTTTAGCGAATAGATAGATTATGGAATAAATAGATTAGCGAATAGATAGATTATGGAATAAATAGATTAGCGAATAGATAGATTATGGAATAAATAGATTAGCGGATAGAATTTCTACATATTTTCTTCTTTATATTAATAAAATAGTAAAATTCTGCATCACATCAGCATTAATATTCTTATTTCTTTGTATAATTGTTAATCTCATTACTGGTATCACAACACAGCCGAGAAATACAATGTACATTAATTTTCAAGATTTAAATATTAGACTTAGATCTCTTAATTCAATTCCCCTGAATTTAATCTCATGCTATGTTTACAACAGTTTTTATACGCAGTTTAGAAATTTATCTATCTATCTATCCCGGTCGCATTGGCCATGGTCAGCCGTGTTTATTTGGGATTGCTTTGATTGTTTCCATCTACCTAGTTTTTGGTCTTCCTGGTTCCTTGTAAACCAATCTTCTGTTGGTATATGCACGAAGGGTTGGTTGCGTTGGTTCCATTCTTATGACGCCGCCAAACCAACTGTCCTGCTGTATCTCGACGTAGCCTTGACTTTAAATATCTTTATTTATTTCCTATAAATATGTTCTTCATAAATATTGGAAGTTTATCAATTTGTAAGAAGCATTTGGTAATAAACAGTTCCAACTATTTGGCAATCCTGCAGACAAGAGAGAGAGAGAAAGACAGAGAGAGAAAAAGGGAGAGAGAGACGCCTACGCGAAAGTCCGTTGATGCCTTGAGGAGAGGCCCGTAGATATTCAGAGGAGAGGCCTGTAGATACCAAGAGGAGAGGCCTGTAGATACCAAGAGGAGAGGCCTGTAGATACCAAGAAAAGAGGCACGTAAATGCTCATCGGAGAGGCCCATAGATACCTTACATTCCCAAATCAAGACAAGAAAACCAGTTCGCGGTTCACATCAGCGTACCTCGCCGAAAGAGGTTCATTGCACTTAATCAAAACCGGAATTTTTTTAATATATGTAAAACCCTCCCTTTAACGAAATCATAAATATGTCTCTAATGGCTATATATTAGTTAGTTTGTTCCTTTCGTGCCGCAAGCGACACATAGGGCAGAGGTTTTGGTTCTCCATATGATGCGGTCCGCTACCTGCAGCTTTAGTTCCTGGATGGTCGTAAAGCCTATTAATTCCCCTTCTTTAAGAATGGTGTTTTTAAGGGTTGGTTTAGGTCTTCCTCTTTTTCTTTCACCCTCAGGTGACCACATAAGGGTTGGTGGTTTATTCTGTTTACATCTAGTAAACAGCTATATATACCAGATGGCAAAATAAAAAGAGGAAGACCAAAAGAGATTTCTCAGAACAACCAACATAGAGGATATGACTACGGGTATCAACAACATACACGACTTACACACAGTAGCATCACATTGCTAGAACTGGAGAGATATGGTTTCTGCCGTATTCGACGCTGAAGGAACATAGATATATAATATATGATTGTTTTTTGTTTACAATCTGCGCAGATATACAAATGTTGAGGGATATAGAAGATCAGACAGACCGAGTGGCCACAAAGACAAGTTGTAGTTCAATGGAATGGATCGTGCAGATATTTGAAATGCAATCAGTGAAACTAGTTGGAGGATGTAGGTTGTATTTATGTGTCCGTGTTTATGTCCTGAATTCAGAGCCTGGTGTTCTTGGTATCAATGAGCGACATATTTGATTCTTCTCCTCGTGTGCAGTGTAACAAGATTTCTTGATTAAGAACCAGTACAAGGGGCATTCAATTCTCTGCTTTCCATTCCGTCAGCCATCTAAAAGCTATATAAGCTCAGTGTCCCAGTCAGTTGTTAGTTGTGGGTTCTTCTTGTATTTCCTGTGAGGACACACTTCCTTTCCCTTGGTCGCGCCAATTTGTATCATTCTCTGAACATGTACATTGTCTTTTCCAACATCCTACTCAACATCTTGTGCACGATGAATAGGATGATGCAGTGTATCCGTACTGCTCTAATTAATTCAGTACCGTATCTTCTCATCACTTTGCCATCCACTTTAACTTTACCAACCAATGTGTCAGCTCTGCCGTTGCTCCTGACCCCCACATGACCAGGACAATAGACCCATGTGATGCTCTGAATGTTGTTGAGAAAGGTGTTATACTTTTGTCTTATATTTAACATGTCTACGCAGCAAGTACATAAGAATCAAGCGATAAGGTATCAACCAACGCAGGATTGTATCATTAAGTTTACAATGTTGTCTATTTGTTGCCGGGGCCCCGAAAGGAGAGAACGATTAGCAACACTGTTTATCTTACATGCATGTTGTAAGAGGCGACTAAGGAGCTCATGAGGTGGAGCTGGCTGTCCCATCCTATATAGAGTCAAAGTGACCCAGAAGGCGTGATGACGTCGGATGTGTCAGTCCAAAAGGCGCAGATATCGCAGTAATTTTATAAACATAACACAACGCATTCCGTTCTGACTACACCCTGCTAATCTGCAAGACTTTGAGAACGAACGCAAAAGAAGAAATTACCATGTTCCACAGAACTCATTGAATAGGACACACCTCTTTCTCTCTAATTCTAACAAACAGGAAATTGTACACACTTGAAATCAAGAAACCCCTAACCCTGTTTAACTAAACAACGCAATTAATTTCAAATCTCTATTCCTTAAGCTATATCCCTTTCAGAATTTGAGCTCAATTGTTATAGGCTTATCGTGTAATCCCACGTCCAAATCCTAGTCGAATTTAAACCAGAAATTCTCCTAGTAGATGTTGTTTGCAGTTAAACCTTTCTACAAGGTGTTTCACAAATGTGAAATTCGAAGGTAAGTTCAGATCGCGCGTGCGTCACACAATGTGTGTATATCTCTGTCTGTGTATGTGTGTAAGTGTCTCAAAATATGTGTATATCTCTGTCTGTAGATGTGTGCAAGTAAATTTTAGTAGGTAGCCAGAGGACAATTTAAAAATTCTTGAAACTAACGGGAATTGAACGCAAGTGTCTCACTGTGTGTATATCTCTGTCCTCGTATGTGTATGAGTATCTCACAATATATGTTTATCTCTGTCGGTGTATATGTGTGTATCTCACTCTTTATATCCCTATCTTTGTTTGTTTTGTTTTTCGTTCGCTCCATTGTAACCATCACGGATATCCGTGCGATTTCCGCCGGGAGCGTGATTACGTTGTGCCACCGTTATGCGCCTTGTAGGCCTAGCACATCCGATTTCGGCATGCCTTGACAATTCGGGTGGGCTACCCTTAGCCTGTGACAGCCTCTATATCTGTCTCCAGGCACGCGTAGTGAAGACTCTTCGCCCAGACGATTTTCTAGCTCTCGTCTCACTCGAACGAGGTGTTCCACTGTCTATGAACTTGCCTCGTGTAATTGGACGTGCTGTGCCTGTGCCCATTGGGTACTGAACCGTTTCTCATCCATGAGCCTGGTTCCTTAAGGGGAAGAACTCAACAGAGGAGTTGGACCCTGGCTCTTTCGCCCTCTTAGCCGAGGTGTCATTCACCGACATCGTGTACCCCTTGTCCAAGTTCGAGTCTCACACCACGCGTTTGAGAGCAAGGCGTTCTCGAGCTGAGCGTCCTAGTCCCAATAGCGCCTGAGCCCATCAGGTACTGAACCCTTTCTCTCTTCAAGTGTATTTCCGGTGTAGGAAAACCTGACAGTAGAGTTGGGCCAGGGCTAAATCGTTGTCCCTTTTGTGCCTGAGCGAATCGAGTACAGAACCCTTTCTCTCTGCAAGTTACTTCCGGTATAGGAAACCTTGACAGTAGAGATGGGCCAGGACTGCCATCGTTGTCCCTTTCTTGCCACACCCATCGGGTACAGAACCCTTTCTCTTTGCAAGCATATTTCCGGTTTAGGAAGGCTCGACATTAGAGTTGGGTTAGGTCTTTTGCTTTACCAAACGCCGATGGATGGGTCTGGGTCTCTGCCTGTTAGGAACTCTGGTAACTAGAAGCCCGTCTCGAGCTGACGGAGCTTGTAGTTCCCTTTCCTAGGGACTTTTCACTTTCTATTTGCAGTTCGCGCTGCCCTCTAGCGCTGTTCTGCCCTTTCATTGTTTCATTGTACTCTGTGTGAAACATATTTGTCTCTCGCCATGCATTTACCTTTACGTGCATTTTACATTGGCCGCCCCTCCAATGTTCGGACTGGACTGACTAGCTTCACTGTATGTCGACAGTGTTGCTATATGTGGTGATGCTGGTGGTGTCGGAGATATTGTCTGTCTCTTGTGCAGTCAAATCTCTTTCCATCTGCTACCTCCACATTCTCGGACACGATCCCCAAATGATTTGGCCAGAATCAGCACGAGCTGCTGTATTTCTGTTTCCAGGGTGCACCACGTGGAGGTACATTTGGGATCTTGGTTATCTGCTAACCCTGGGTCCGCCTAGAGCAATGCGTTCCCTTTGCACCCCCCTATCTTTGTATAGGTGTGTCTCCATGTGTGTATGTGTGTGTGTGTGTGGTGTGTGTGTGTATGTCTCACAATATGTGTATATCCCTGATTGCGTATGTGCGTGTTGTGTCACACAATATTTGTATATCTCTGAGTATGTGTACCTTATTGAAGACCTTACTTGAGGGTAAAGTCAAAGGGAAGCGATCAAGAGGTAGGCAGAGATACAAGTGGAAGAGTAACATCACACGATGGACAGGTTACAGTCTAGCAGAGTGCACCACCAAGACAAGAGACAGGAGATGTTGGAGATACGTTGCAGCCAACCTTCGTTTCGGAGACGGCACTTGATGATGATAATGAGTATGTGTCTCACTGTGTGTATATCTCTGGATGTGTGTATCTCACGTTGTGTATATATCTACCTGCGTATGTCTGTGTATCTCACAATATGTGTATATCCGTGACTGCGTATGTGTGTGTGTGTCAAACAATATTTGTATATTTCTGTCTGTGTATGTGTGTAACTGTCTCACTGTGTGTATCTCTGTTTATGTTTAAATGTCTCACAATATGTGTGTGCATTTCTGTCTGTATATGTGTATAGATGTCTCACTATGTGTATATGTGTCTTACTGAGCGTGTATATCTGTCTGCGTATATATGTACGTGTCTTATTATGTACATATCTCTGCGTATGTGTGTGTCTCACAATATATGCGTGTGTATATCTGCGTATTTTTGCAAGTGTCTCATTGTGTGTATATCTTTGTGTGCGTATGTGTATATGTGTCTCACAATATGTGTGTATATTTATGTATGTGTATGTGCGTGTGTGACTCACAGTGTGTATATCTGTCAGTGTATGTGTGCGAGCAACACAATTTCATTCCTTCCGTATTATAATTGATTGTGTTTATTCTGGGCAAATATTACACTCCGGAAAAACCTATAGGTTCTCATCCACTACTAGCATATGACGAAGGGTATGCTTGCTGATAGTTCCCCTGGCATGCTGGTTAAACACTGTTCTCATTCCTCTCTGCAGACGTCCTGTTCTACTACTACCACACTTAGTAGTGGTTTCTTCAAGTTTCATCCTAGATGTGTTACAGATAAAGTTGTCCACATTAAGCAGGCAAAGAAAGTCTGACGCCGAAGATGGATGTGTCTGAACAATACACACAATAAAACAGCGACATAACACAGTTTCGTTCTTGGGACTTGATTCTTGATTAGAAACTGGCTTCACAGCACGCGGGACATTCCCATAAGTGTTCCACCCTCCGCTCCAGCAGCCATCCCAGTGTATGTAGACTCATAGTTCCGGTCAGGTGTTGATTGTGTGATCTTCGGGACTTTCCAAAAAAATTACTCTTCCTCCCCTCACCTCTGAATACTCCCATTTCTAACATTCTCTGTATGTGTACGTTCTCAACCTCATTGACATCATCTGCATCTCGAAATGAATTTATTACTGCCTTTATTAAATCTGCTTTATCACTTCTCAGCAATGTGCCGTATTTCGCCGCATTGCCTGCCAGTAAGTCGGCTCTCTCGTTTCCTCTGACCCCAGCATGACCAGGGCAGAATATCCATGTAATGCTTTGGACAACTGAGTTGTTCAATAAGTCCCACCATTCTTTTCTTAGCATGAACTTTTCTATCTTGCGCAACATGCTTTGAGAGTCTGTGAGTATTACCGCGTGTGTTGATGTATCAGTTATCAACCAATTAAGAGCTTCTGTAACTCCCTCTATCTCCATCCTCATGCTCGATGTGACAGTAGAATATGCTGAAGATTTCTCAACCAACTTCACACCATTTCTGTAGGCAACAAAACCCCAACCGCTTTTATTTGTGTTTCTGCTAACAGATCCATCTGTGTATATAATTATGTCTTGTGGTTTCTTGGGACTGCATCCTGCTGGGAATATAGTACGACCATTGTCCTGCTACAAGAGAAATACGGCGGGAATTTGAGAAAGAACGCTGAAGAAGCAGAAGATGCAAATATGTCTGCTTCCTCATTACCCGACACACCAGTATCTCCGGAACAGTAAATCCACGTGACACCTTATAGAGTATGGACGCAATAATAAACTCACGTGACACCTTATAGAGTATGGACGCAATAATAAACTCACGTGACACCTTATAGAGTATGGACGCAATAATAAACTCACGTGACACCTTCGAGTTTGAACGCAGTTAAAAATCCATGTGACACCTTCGAGTGTGGGCGCAATTATAAATCCACGTGACACCTTCGAGTTTGAACGCAGTTAAAAATCCATGTGACACCTTCGAGTGTGGGCGCAATTATAAATCCACGTGACACCTTATCGAGTATGGACGCAATTATAAATCCACGTGACACCTTCGAGTTTGAACGCAGCTATATATTTCATCCATTATTACCAGAATTGTGACCTCCCCTATTTTTTAATGGTTAAAAGCTCTGATATAATCAAACTGTACTAGCGTCCGTGGTTGAAAGGAGCATAAATCACCAGATGAGAAATATTTTACTTAGGCAAAAAGAACACACATGTCATGTTGAATTTTCCGGATCGTGTAATATACTGCTGTAACAAATGTGATCGTATTTTATTGTCACTTATAACTAATAAATAGAAACAGCAGTCAATGAGAAATATATTATTTTAAACAAGTAACAAGGAATTTCCCCACGTTGCGGTCCATTAGGGATCTTTATCAAGAAACAACAACGAACATTGGGAGGGGGGATGTCTCCCTGGCATAGTGGTTAAGCCATTGGACCTCCTCAAGAGGTCGCGGGTTCGAACCTCGCTCTCGTCGTCTTGTATTTCAGTTATTTTTTTTCAGATCCCCGAGATTATCATTTTAAGTCACGGCCTTGCGTGCTATGAGAGTACATATGGCGGTAAGCCGAATACAATAAAGTCAATCATCCACACCTGGTCAACCTTTAAACAACTAACCAGAAATAAAAGCACACAACGATGTATATGGTGGTCTTACATAATAAGATGGTCTTACAACCGCATCTCAATGTATTTGAAAAAGTGGACAATTATGTTTAGTTATATATAGATAGATAGGACGTTAAATGTAGATGAATGATATAGCAATATGTACTGTTCAAAAAAAGAAACGCAACATTAGTTCAAACGTGTATTCAAATTTTATTTTACGCAATATTAATGTTTCAACCTTGTCATGAAGAAAGTTTCAGACTTTAACTAAATCAAAACAGTCTCCAGTCATTCCCAACGGTCCGTTGAAGATGGTGGTTAGCCAACTGCAGTCGGTTCTGGCGATGCCGGTCCGTTAGAACAGGGCCGCTGTAGAGTCTTTTAGCCCAAAGACCGGCTCCGTGTATCCAGTGCCTGACAGTTTTATCTAACATTCGTCGAGCTGCTGGCATTGAGTGGACTCTGTAGCACGCAGATGCAAATCCATTCCCTGGGTGACGCAGCCGTATGAAACGGTCTTCAGTAGGACTCTTGGTCTTCCACTGCACGGCCCGTCTGCCACTGAGCCAGTTTATTTAAATTGCCTTCAAAGGCGACTAATTGTACTTCTAACCACATTAAAATATCTGGTCACTATATTTTGTGTTGTCTAGTCTGTAATCGTAAAACGATGATGTATCATTGTTCTGTAGTGCGATTAACCATACTTGCGCATTGATATTTTCAGCAGAATTTATTCGAGGACCTTCAATCTTTTATAGGCATTTAATCATATGGTCAGAGAGTTTTGTGTTCAGTAGGTTTCACGGGATTCTCATGAACCTGTCACGAGTTATTGCCAAAATTTCGTTTGATCGTGACCTCTTTCATGACCTCACGAATCATGAGGTGAGTAAATTCAGGTAACCACAAGAAATCATTGACTAGGTGGACACAGTCGATAGGTTGAATGATGTCCAATTAGCGAATATCTTTTATAAAAGTAACTCCAAAAAAAATGCGTTTCTTTTTTTATGAACAGTATAATAAAAAGCCTGCACTAATCGAAAATGGGAAACAATAACAAGTAAACAATAAAAACAATTTTCGGTAATGGCTAAAAAAAACTAAGAATAAATACGTGATTGGTCTGGGGTTGTTTTTTTTCCAAATACAATGAGATGTGGTTGTAATACCATCTCATTGTATCGACTGTTTTGTGTATTTATTTATGGTTCTTTGTTGCTTCTTGATAAAGGTACATATTAAACCGTAACGTGGAAAAGGTCCTTCTTCCATTGACTAGTTATTAAAACTAGTTACTGACTAGTTATTTTTACTAGTTTTTAGTTATATTAGTAATCAGTGACCATAATACATTATCACTGATGCTATCGTTTCTTATTTTTGTTACTGCTGCACTTTCCACCTTGTCGGTTATCATCTTGACAGTTTCGTTATTTTTTTTGTACATGGTCTATACTTCCGCACATCTAACCAGAGCAAATAATAAATAACCTGCGATATACAGATGGCACTGTTCATTTAGAAGAAAATGAACAAGAACTACAAAGACTAATAGATCAATTCAATACGACAATTTTTTTTAATGGACTATATATAAACATTCAAAATTTTATTAAAAAAACATGATAATCAGAAAAATCACAGAAGAACAGGTGCTAAACATAGAAATATATGGAGAGATACTACATCAAGTTGAACATTGCGAATATCTTGGACACATAATCAAATATGATGGTAGATGTGAAACAGAAGTCAAAAGAAGAATAGGAATGGCTAAAAGTACTTTCAATGACATGAGGAAAATATTAACATCTAAACAAATTACAAATCTAAACATGATAATTTTAGAATACTACATCTATTCTATATTAATGTATAGCTCAGAAACATGGACAATGAACAAATAATTAGAAAACAGAATTGATGCCTTAGATATGTGGATAAATGGGGGAATAGGGAGAGAGTGGACACAGAATAAAACGAACAAAGAGGTCCCAACAAAACTTTGTATGACAAAAGAACTATTAAAAGAAATAAAGATTTTAAAAACAATATTTTGGGCACATCAAAATGCATGCTACCTTGTTGAAGGCATTACTTGAGGATAGAGTTGAGGGGAGGTGAGCAATGGGTAAGCAGAGATTCAAGTGGGAAACATCACGAGATAGATACGTTACAGACTCACAGAGCGCACCACCAAGGCAAGAAAGGAGATGTTGGAGGTCCGTTACAGCTAAACTTCGTTGCGAAGACGGCACTTAATGAATTAATGAACCAGCATGAATTATATGTCCGAGGTACTTATAGTTCCAATGTAAATAGCAACACTCCTACATGCATATCGTATGCGGTTTCTAATGAAGTTTTAGGACGGAGTTGACTGCTCCATCCCTTAGAGGGTCAAATGGAACCATAATCCACGCTGAAGTCAGATGTGTCAGGTCGAAAGGCGTGAGATCGCAGTCCAGCTGTAAACTATGTTACAAAGTATTACATTCTCCATATGACATCATGCTAATCTGCAGAAGTTAGTATAACATTCTTCGAACTACATTCTAATGTGCAGGAGTTAGTATTACATTCTTCGAACTACATCCTGCTAATCTGAAGAAGTTTGATAATGTGCAGAATTGTTTACATGTGCTTGTCCAAGAACCGTGTCACAGCTCAGTGAAGCGCATTGATCTACGACGGGCTGTGAAACACCGCATATTTCACGACAGACACGTGGGAAGATGCTGCATGAAACAGAACTACATTGCATTCTGCAATAAAGGGGCAACATTGTGTGGGGGGGGGAGGAGAGGAGAAATGTCACAGATCAGCAGCGAAGACTAGCTAGAAAGTTACGGGCAGATCAAACATCAAAAGTGAACATACCAAGCGTAATCTTCCAAGGACGTAGCATAGGCCATCATAGGACTTATCAGACGAGGACATAGGATAGATCATCATAGGGCTTATCAGACAAGGACATAGGATAGATCAGCATAGGGCTTATCAGACAAGGACATAGGATAGATCAGCAAAGGACTTATCAGACAAGGACATAGGATAGATCAGCAAAGGACTTATCAGACAAGGACATAGCATAGACCAGCATAGGGCTTATCAGACAAGGACATAGCATAGACCAGCATATAGTTTATCAGACCAGCATAGGACTTATCAGACAAGGACATAGCATAGACCAGCATATAGTTTATCAGACCAGCATAGGGCTTATCAGACAAGGACATAGCATAGACCAGCATAGGACTTATCAGACAAGGACATAGCATAGACCAGCATAGGACTTATCAGACAAGGACATATGATAGACCAGCATATGGCTTATCAGACCAGCATAGGGCTTATCAGACATCTACGAACTTGTAGACAAAAACTGAATTTCATAAAGTGGATATAATGAATGATCACCATATGATGGAGTAACAACAATTTTCCAATAGTCAGCACTGACTTTTTTTCACTAACCCCTCTAACTGAACATACCGGGACGTGTACGTTGTGATCATGAATAACAGGCTGTAACAAGACACTCTAGACAAGGACTAGCATTTGAAAAGTGAGGGCGACCCGGTATCGGTATATTCCGAGCTGGAGTCCGATGTGTCAACTTGAAAGATATCGTATATTGTCAAACCGTAAACCGCAACGCATTTCGTTTCCATGCCTACATTATGTTAATCTTGGGGAGTGTGAGAATGAGCTCAAATTAATAATAATAATAATAATAATAATAATAATAATAATAATAATAATAATAATACTGATAAAAATAATAGTGATAAAAATAATAATAATAACATAACACCTTGGATTAAACAGTGACTCAATGAACATCTTCTCTCATAGAATATATACTCAAAGTGCGCGCGAATTTACGTGCGCATGTGTGAAAGGCCCTGCGGATGAGGATTGTCGAGTGTCTTTGATTCCGTTAGGTTCGTGCTGATGGCACAATCACAAACATTACGGGTTTAGCACATGTCTGGTTGCAGAATCTAGGGCCCAAGTCTCGATATGATTTTTTTTAAGTTGGAAAAATATTGGGCTTCCCTGTCCAACGGGGCCGTAAATACGTGTTCAGTAAGTAGGGAAACGGGGGTTAGATTTTTTTTTTATAGTCATTCGTCCATTTCCATCGCATCTCCTAATTTTTTATTACATTTTTAATGATTTTTTGTTTGAAGATAATCGTTATGTGTGTTTTTGTTGGGCAAGCACCTCGCCCATGCTAGGCTACGTTCCAAGTACTAATAATCATGACCTAATGTCTTGGAGGGGGTGAGGTGGTTAACCTCCGCCCCACCCATATTCAATGGCCGATGCCAAGTTGTCCGTGTATCAATTATTTGATGCCAAGTTGTCCGTGTATCAATTATTTGATGCCACGTTGTCCGTGTATCAATTATTTGATGCCAAGTTGTCCGTGTATCAATTATTTGATGCCAAGTTGTCCGTGTATCAATTATTTGATGCCAAGTTGTCCGTGTATCAATTATTTGATGCCAAGTTGTCCGTGTATCAATTATTTGATGCCAAGTTGTCCGTGTATCAATTATTTGATGCCAAGTTGTCCGTGTATCAATTATTTGATGCCAAGTTGTCCGTGTATCAATTATTTGATGCCAAGTTGTCCGTGTATCAATTATTTGATGCCAAGTTGTCCGTGTATCAATTATTTGATGCCAAGTTGTCCGTGTATCAACTATTTGATGCCAAGTTGTCCGTGTATCAATTATTTGATGCCAAGTTGTCCGTGTATCAATTATTTGATGCCAAGTTGTCCGTGTATCAATTATTTGATGCCAAGTTGTCCGTGTATCAATTATTAATCACATTATATGATTTTCTTATGAGGAAGCATGAACTTACCACTCTTATTTCTTATGCCACTTATGCCAGGCAGTGGAGTTTTACTATAAGATCTACATTCGTGTTTCTCTAGCATATTTGATGAAGAAGATTGCAATCTTTGATAGGGAAGTTTTCAGTCTCTGCAGGGCCGGTCTTATGCCATTGCAACCTATGCGGCCGCAGCAGCACTTCATAGGCCCATAAATTCATATTAGAATTTATTTTAGTATCCTCTTCCCTACCCAGACTGGGCCCCGCGCAATCCGTTTCGCATTGGGCCCTTCAATTGTTAGGGCAGGCCCTGAGTCTCTGATGGAGAAAGTTTTCACTGTGTTGGGGAAGTTTTCAGGGAAAGTTGTCACTGTGTTGGAGAATTTTTGTCTTTGTTGGGGACGTTTTCAGTCGTTATTGGGAAAGTTTTCAGTCGTTGTTGGGAAAGTTTTCAGTCGTTGTTGGGAAAGTTTTCAGTCCTTGTTGGGGAAGTTTTCAGTCTGGGATGGGAAAGTTGTCATTCTTTGATAGAGAACTTTTCAGTCCGTGATAGGGAGATTTTCAGTCTTTGATGGGAAGGTTTTCAGTCTTTGTTAGGGAAGTTTTCAGTCTTTGATAAAGAAATTTCAGTGTTTGATGGGGAAGTTTTCAGTGTTTGTTATGGAAGTTTTCAGTCTTTGATGGGGAAGTTTTCAGTCTGATTTATTTAACCATTTTCTATATTTATCTAATATTTGCAACACAATAGTACAGTGTACACTGCAACTGCCGAAGTTTATTTTACTCAGTCGATCACGTGATGACTACAATACTAATGTTCTTGATATTTTTAACTATATATTTCATAATATAGAATATGGAAGATTCATTATTAAAGATAAATCATAATGCAGAAAACATGATTGGAACTAGGTCCACCTAGATGGCACCTACTCGCCACGCAACCTGTGTCAGTGCGTTTTCCGTTTTCAACCACACCGCATCTTTAAAAACATAAGCGATTTTAGTCAAGACTTTCAACGTGTGTATTCTCAAGCCACTATTAATATGGAGTGGTCGATCGAAGCAGACAACACACGAACGCACGCACGCACACACACACACACTTGCATGAGTATGTAAATTCCGAGAGAACAACAAACACGAGAACTTGTGATCGAAGATGGAAAACGTGTTCACTCAAGTGCGAGGCGAGTAGGTGTCCTCTAAGCGGACTGGTTCAAAACCCGTCTGCTGCATTATTTTTCATTTATAAATATTTCTAAATATGTAGATACTTCTATAGAAGGGAAATAATCATTTCATCGATTGTTTCCCTTGCTATCTTGTTATTTACAATAAAAATAAATTTGACTTAATGCTCAACATCATCATTTCCAAGAAGTTGTGGTGGCTGGATTACCAGATCCGCGACGTCCCCTATTTTTGGATGGTTGTAAAAATCTAATATAATAAAATTGGACTACCCTCCGCGGTTGAAAGGTTCATATCTCACCATAAGAGGTACATTGACCTAATCAATGTGGTCAAACCTAAACACATTTTCTAATTCTATTAATTTTTTTCTTCCTCTACGTTCATTCTCAAACTCCTCAAAATTATCAGGCAGCGTTGTGTATGTGAAACGATATATTGGCCCCAAACCACACAAATTCAGCGCGAGACCGATTGGTGGAAGTGCTGTTCATGATCGAGAACACACAGAAACCCTCATGCCCCACCACAATTGACCTCATTAATAGTAGGAAACATGGCTCAGGTATTCGATACTCCAACATGAACATGCACTCCTGGGTATGGAAAAAATCTTTGAATACAGCTCCCATTGCACACAGGAAAAACATTGAACAAATGTCTGGGAGCACATTTGCAGACACCTCTGTCTGAAACAGTGTTGAGACTCGGGACTTTGGAGGCTGTAAGCGACGTAGACGTGAAGCAAGATCTTATCTTCGATGACATCGCAAACCTAATCTAACTAAACTGTTGCTGTTGCCCAACACGACTCATACAGAAAGAATTGGGTTCAGTACCCAACGGCATAGAGGAAAACGGTGTCTTTCTTACAAGAGATTTGTTCGCCGACTGCAAGGTTCCTTGTATAGCATAATCGCAATATACTAACTTCTTTAGGTAATAAGCGCAATAGTGGAGAGTCTCACACAGGCCGCGACTGGATATGTATTGGATGGTCATCACAGACGGGCAAAGCGAGTGCGTGAGAAATGCCCAGGTAAAACCCCAGACTCCCGAAGTTTTTGGCAAAGCAGAACCTCGTCTAAAAAGGTGTATCAACCCTGAGTCTAATTCGACTGTCGCCATTGCACAACACTGCTGATACAGAAAAAAATAGGTCTGGGAATTAGGGACACGAAGTGTGGTAATGGAATGGTCTTCCTACACGAGGAATAGATCGCTGGCTGAGACGCGCATCGTCGGAGGAAAGACACAATGGGTGACCCAGGCAAACTATCAGCTCGTCTTGTGACATGTATCTCCGCTGATTAGAGGTGTTTTTTTTTTCAATTGGCATTGCACTAAGCCTAAAGCTGAAGTATCCTTGGTATGAGCTAGGTCGAATGAAGGGACGGTCATGTCAGGCAACACATCATGACCCATTTTTTTTTCTTCGTGGTATCCAGACGTGGTTTCGGACCTGGCGATAGAAAGCAAGCTCACTATCAACAAGGCTACCGCGATCCAGCTGTTGGGGGTTATTCATAAATAACGTTATAAATTATGGGTGGGGGAGGGGAGAAGAGGGGTCCGTAAATTTTGACTGATGTTGACGGGGGGAGGGAGGAAAGAGTTGACAAAAGTTGACGTCAACAACAACATATTTTATATACCACTTCAACTGTATGAATGAAAAATTCTTCCAAGGATATGGGAAAAAAGGATCATGTAGTATCTTCGTAACATTTCCGCCTTAAAAAAAAAATATTTTGAGGCGTGGTAAAAAATTGTATTGTATTTAATTACGCGGGTGAGTTGGTGAGTGTGTGTGTGTGTGTGTGTGGTGGAGGGGGAGTTTCCTGAAGTCTTGAATGTTTTTTGACAAGAGATATGTGGTCAAAAATTGTCACAAATTTATTGAGGTATTATTTGGACAGCCCCTTAGCTGAAAATGTCCCTCCTCTCTTTTAATTTTTTTAAATATTAATCCTCAGACTATAGCCAAATCTCAACAACAACACAAAAACAATAAAATAAAACTTGTACTTTACAAGTAATACATACTTTAACCTAATTACACTTGCAGTACTCAGTAAACACAATTTTTTTCTCATTACAAAACCTTCAATGGTGTAATAGATAATGTCACAAATCAGTATTAGATACATCAATCGCAGTGTTTCTCAAAATTTGTAGCGCTCATGCCTTATTTTTGAACAATCCTTTATTCGTGGCTTCTCTATAGTGTCCCCTTCCAATAAAGTAATGTCCCCTACAAATAAAGTAGTGCCACCTTCCAACAAAGTAGAGCCCCTGCCAAAATAAGCAATGCCTACTTCCAATAAAGTAAAGACCACTTCCAATAAAGTAGTACCACATTCCAATAAAGTAGTGCCATCTTCCACTAAAGTAGTGCCCCTTTCCAATAAAATAATGCCTCCTTCAATAAAGTAGTGCCACCTTCCAATATAATAATGCTCCCTTCCAATAAAGTAGTGCCACCTTAAAAACAGTAGTGCCCCTTCCAGAAAAGGTTATTGACTTTCTTTGCAAGTCATTTAGGGTTATTAGCATAGCAAGTCATCATCTTCTTCATCAGTACAGGACACAATAGACTAAACAGCAACTTAAACAGACTAAGACTGGCTCCACCACCCCTGTGCCCATGTGGGCAGGCAGCATATACCTTGGAACATATCCTGCAAGACTGCATTACACTATACCAGCTAAGGGAGTAAGGCTGGTACACCGAGATGGATATCCATAAAAAGCTGTATGGGAGCACTGAAGAGCTTTCAAATACAGCAACGTTTATCAAGAATTCCGGACCTACTGTGTAGACATTTTAAATTGCGAGAGAGAAGAAGAAAAAGAACCAAGAATTGCCTTGTTTTATCGCTATAAAGCGTGTTTGTTGTCGTTCGAATAGTTATCTTCCTCTTTACCCCCTGGGAAGGAATGTGCTATCCCCATTTTTCCCCCGTTACCCCTTCAAGTCTCCGTTGCACAGGTTGAGATCCACTGACATAGACGACCGAATCGCATGGCAACTAGTGTAAACGGGTTTTTCCGTACTTGACTAACCGCATCTCCAATATGAGTACGGTTAATCTTGCGGTTAGTAAGTACAGAAAAATCCCGTTTACTCTAGTTTCCAGGCAATTCGGTACTGTCAGAACGGATTGGTTCAATTCCTGTTGGTCTCAAAAATTTTTAATTTATTCTCATGATTCCTACTTGAATTTACTTGATATAGACGACCACTAACAAACTTCTGTAAATCTCATAGGCACTATGATATATTTCATTCTCAAACTCCCAATGGATCTCTCTTGCTGCACGGTAATGGTCCTATTAAATTTCCTGTAGGATGTAGTCCAGAAAATGGATAAGCGTTGTGTCGCCGTTTCATTTGCGCCAATGGTCCAACATATCATACTTGGACGGCTTCTTCAATTTAAAAAGTAACTACTCGTGATGAGATGTACGCGTGTGCATTTAGTTAGTGTGTGTCTCTTCTTAATTCAGTGTGGTACATGGTCGAGAGATTAGAGCGCTTGTCTTACAACCGTGAAGTTCAGTGTTCGACTGTCAATAAGGAATGCCTTTCTTTTTGTAGGAGGGTGAATTTAAAATCTCGTCCTGTACATGACATGACGTGACGTGACGAATGCACGTTATTTATCGCACAACCCACACACAGTGTCCATGCAACTCCCTGACGTGACGACCGCACGTTCTTTATCGCACAACCCACACACAGCATCCATACAACTCCCTGACGGGAAATATGTAGTATTGACAAACTTCTCAATTCTGAATATTTCACAATTTTGCAAACTAGAACGGTGCGCCATTACATACAAAGCAATTCTAACGTTTCTGTAAAAACAATTACGTATCAAGAAAATAATAGATGACACGTTTCTCACCGCCTCTCTCTCACTCTCTCTCTGTCTCTCTCTCTCTCTCTCTTACTCCCTCTCTCAGTTTCAGAGCCGTTACATCTAACAATTTAGAACTATAGAGCCCTTTGTAACCAATACTCGTCGATTGTACCAGTAGATATCCTGTTGTTTCGTTATTTTTACGTGTTTTGTTTTATCAATATTTGTAAAAAAAGAAAACTTGTTACAACAGTAATGACTAGTCAACGTAGAATTCTCGGAGTAAAAATAAGAGACAGAATCAGAAACGAAAACATGAGAAGACTAAGAAACAGAATCAGAAACGAAAACATGAGAAGACTAACAAACACAATGCCAATCTGGCACTGTGTCAGGAATTCATAAGACAACAGATTAAGTGGTTTTCGCATGCTTCCAGACTACCATCAGACAGTGACCCTAAAAAGCATTACTATACAGACACAATGGATAAAAAGCCAGAGGCAGACCTTGTAGACGATGGATTACAGAAATAAAAGAGTCAACAAAAATATATGAAGCACACAAAAAAGTAATCTCCAGAGAACTCTTCAAACCATGACGTTGCGCGGCATAAAGAGATATAAAGCGAAAAGAAGAAGACGCTATTTGGGTGTGTTCTCTTTATTTTCTGTTCGTGTTGTTTCACCTCTGTCCTTCTACTTTTTACTCTGCCGGTGTGTGTCTATATTTAGCTCTGTCATGTAAATATGAAAGCGAATAGTGCCGGTCTGACTCGCAGTATTATGTTATTATATTCTTGACAAAGCTTTTTTGATCAAAACGTCGATTTGTTTGTGTTATTATGTGCGTTTCCAATGATTAGCAAAACTTAATTATCCTGTTCCAAGTTTAACTTGTTGGATTTCAGTTTTTCTGCAGTTAGTAATTATTATCAGTGTATATAGTACTTATATATTATCCTCGGGGGCCAGAACAATTTAAAAAATGTATTTTTTCAGTATTTAAGGGCCGTATTTTTCCCATCACCAATTTTAACTGCACTATCCTCAGCCTCTGTCTGTAAAGACACTTTCATTAACCCCGTTATTTCTCCTAACCTAAATCTTTTGATGCTCTCACACTCTCCTCCTGTCCTTACTGCTTTCTGTCCACACGGCTTGTCGTCACTCACGGATTAAGCGGTCGGGAACCGGGGATTAAAGCTTAATCCACACATCCCGTCACACAGGCACACTCACACACACAGAAAAGACTGTCTTGGGATCAAGCCACAGAACCGTCTTACTGTAAAACTGATTGTTTTTCTGCAGATTACATATTTTAAAAATAGAGAGGAAAAAAAAACAAGATAAAAACCGGGAGACAGTAAGAGAATTTCGATAATCTTCAATTCTTGAGACAAGAAAGGCAAAGATAATGAAAATGTGACTGCTTATAAGAGTACATACCGCCCACGTCAAGGAAATATTTGAGCGGTGCATATAGAGATTGTCTGTGACGGATGTGAACAACGTACCAGATTGAGATATAACCCTACAGTTGCGGGTTAAAACAATATATCCTTAAAGTCCACTGCAGTTTCGAGTAGTGTTTCCTGAGCTCGGGGGTCGGGCATATAGCATTTTTACATCAGCCTGACATGTCAGAAAAATAACTTGGCAGGCGGAATTTGACCCACGGACTATATATTGCCCACCAAGGTTTAGCCTCTGTTTACATATGTATCTATAGCGTGTATGAGATTATTGTGCACTGAATATGACATGAACAGATTACAAGGTCTGATGGAACAACATATGTGGTCAAATATGTTGAAAAAAGTGACTGAAATGGTTCAGCCACTTAATGAGAATGAAAGCTTGTTGGCCAAAAGCACGAGTATGTGAAAAAGGAAGGAGCAAGGCGTTGAGGAAGACTAAGAAGAAGGTGGATTGAAAGAGTTGTCAACAGTCTGAGACGTCACAATATTACTGCTTATCACGCAACCAACCGTGCAACAGCCAGAACACTATCATCATTCAATCCTGGGACGCCTTACGATAAAAGCAGAGAAACGATAATAGATAGATAGATGGATGCATAGATAGATATGATTGGATAGATTGATAGATAGATGGATGCATAGATAGATATGATTGGATAGAAAGATAGATAGATGGATGCATAGATAGATATGATTGGATAGATAGATAAATAGATAGATAGATGGATGTATAGATAGATATTATTGGATGGATAGATAGATAGATATATAGATGGATGCATAGATAGATATGATTGGATAGATAGATAGATAGATGGATGCATAGATAGATATGATTGGATAGATAGAGAAGGAAGTTTCTTCTGATAGAATTGCACATCACTAAAAGCTGGGGTCTTTTTCGGTATTCTTCGTGCTTGCTTTCCAATTGAACCAATTTCTTGCGTATGAAAAAAAACCTCAAGAAATGAACCCATTGCACAAGGCGTTTCTTGCTCATAATCTCAGGTATAAAATAAAACTCGATAAATTTCACAGCACAAAGGCGTTATTGCACGTAATATCTTGGTATGGCATGAAATTTTGCATCTCCCCCCTGGACAAAAGCTCGTTATTGCTCGTAATCTTTGGGCATGAAAAAAAACTGGAGAAATATCACTGCACAAAAGCGTTATTACTTGTAATATCTGGGTATGAATAAACTGGATAAATCTCCCAGCTGCACAAAAGCGTTATTGCTCGTAATGTCTGGCCCCATCGAGGACAGCACCTAGAAGTGGTGATGGGGTTTAAATTAGACAGGTCGGGCAGTCCAACTCGAGCGGGACCACAGTCGTGCCCAAGTAAGCAGGGTGCTGAAGATTGAGGCAACCAGCCAAAAGGCGTACAATTAATCAGGATGCCACGCACAAAACACAATGGGAACATGTCTAATCTAATAATAGTTATATGGCCTGCCCTGTGGCGGACGTTTAGGCAGGGACGGTGCCGAGCCCCATAACACGAAAGGTCCCAACCTCAATTATTGGAGGTCTTTCTCAATTGCCCCGAGGAGCCATGAGGCAAAGGAATAGAGCTAATTTGCTAAACAAACCAACGACAAATAAAGATAATGCACTAGAATGCTGAGGGTGTCAACATCAAAAGAGATGGATACAGTAAAAAAAAATTGGAGCATGAATATATCCTATGTGAAGAACAAGTTAATGTATGCTGTATTCAAGAAACACACCTCAACAGCGATATAACCTTTAAAATCAGAGGCTACCAGTGACCAGTGTCACCGATTAGACAGAAAGGACAGACGAAATGTTGGAATTCTGACAGTTGTTAAAAACAATATCACTGCATGTCAGCCGGAAGTGTATATGAAGAAGGCCGAATACCAGATGCTCCACCTAAAGAATTTCAGAAAAAGAGAGACGTATGATGTGTAGTGACTTAACAGCCGCTCTCAGAGCTGAGGTTATGATTACATAGGTGAGGAGCTTGAGATCTAGAAGGATGAAAATAATCTCATACTTATTAACCAGCCAGCAGACTCACCAACCTTCTACTCTAGAGATGGCACACCACCCCTACACCATATCTGGCATTACACTCACCAGGTCTTGAATGTAACATCACATGTGTCGTTGGTAACCAGATTGGAGGTAGTGACCACAGACCAGTATTTTGGAAAATCCACAATGAATTTATGAAGGACAGCAGCACTCTCACTAGGTGCAACTATATAAGAGGGCAGACTGGAAAATGTACCATCATTTAACCAGTGTTCTAGCTAAAGACATGAACGTGGACAAAGACATCAATAGAGCAGTGAATGAATTTAATAGATGCATACTACATACTGCTAGTAAAACCATACCCAGGGAGACAGGAAAAAACAACAAATCCTACTAGAATGTTCAACTGGAGAAGCTGCACTTCATTTTCCTGGACGAGGAATATCCACAAGACATTGGTCAGAGTATACACAGATGGGTTAGCACAGAATGCAGTGAGGAATGGAGGTGCAGGTGTATATTTAGAAAATACTCACAAGCCTAGAGATACGATCAGGGAAATTGGGCAATAATTATGATGCAGACATTCTGGCAATTAGGGTGGGAACTGAAAAACTGCTAAACTCCAACTCTGGCCCACAGCCCGTGGTATTCCTGACAGATGTAAGGTTAGTGCTTCAATCTCTCCAGTATGGAAAACTAGCAGACTTACAAAAACTACGTAATGAGCTGTCTTACCAGTAAAGGGTAACCATGCAGTAGATACCCTCTCACTGTGGAATTCAAGGAAATGAAAAAAACGGACCATCTGACTAAGGAAGGTGCTGCCGAAGACCAACCAGATGTACCAATCACCTACCATCAGAAAAAAAATAGACGATCAAGCCAATAAGAAAGCCACACACACCAACACAAGATGACTATCACATTATTAACAGATCAGTACAAGTTGTAATTCTATGTTTCATAACGGGACACAACTCACATGTACACAAAGTTCAAGATTGTGGACATGTAGCACAGAGTGCCAAACATATATTTAAAAAGTGTTCTGAGTATGAAACGCTGAGGCATAGTGGTCAGAGGAAACAACACTGGAATCAAAACTCTATGGGCCACTGTATGAACTACAAAAGACATTGAGTTTATTCAGGAGACAGAATTACAGATATAGACATGTTTCAAGTGAACGAAAGAAGAAGAAGAAGAAGAAGAAGAAGCAATCTATGAGTATTGAAAAAAACTGGATAAATCTCCCTGATTCACAAAAGCGTTATTGATCGTAATCTCTTGGTATGAAAACAATGGATAAATCTCCCCGATTTACAAAAGCGTTATTGCTCGTAATCTCTGGGTATGAAAAAAATGGATAAATCTCCTAATTGCACAAAGCGTTATTGCTCGTAATCTCTAGGATTGCAATAAACAACAACAGAAAACGCCCTTCACTTCTAATTTGGAGAAAGTTATGAGAAAATATAGTTTTCCTTTGTCGTTCCGCCTCATAAGGATTATGGAAATTGATGTTGTCATTTTGTCTGTTCTTGTGTTCTCGGTGTTAATTACAATGATATACTTTCCGTAAAGAGGAGTGTACCCTTAACTACCTCCCTTCTATCCCATCTACGGGTCTGATCACAATGGTGTCAGAAGGGATCATTTTACTTTTACGTAGGCACATCGCTTCGTGTCACCGTGTGAAAGTCACATCGCAATGTTTGGCCTAACGAAACCACACTATCGCACATTCGCTAAAAATCAGATATCGAATAAAATAAACGAACTTTTCCAAGTTTCTCAATAGACCGCGTTTATACAAGTAGAAAGAAAAATACCACCCAAAAAAATCAAATACATTTTGATGATTGTTCCTTGGCAAAAAAAAACACACCAAACTAACTATTCTTAAGACACAAAACATGAAAGACTGTAAAGACGGTGAGAGGTTGTCTTGTCACCCACACATTTTCATGCAATTCTTTCTTTCCTTTCCTTTAGACAGCGTTCTTTCCTTACTATTCACAATTTCCCTCTCCCATGCACAGCCATGAACAATAGTTTCAACCCAAAAAGGAAGAAGACACAGACACAGCGCTATGTGATGTTAGGCAAATGGGCTGTTAAAATGTGAGGGATTAAGAACAGCCTTCGCAAACAGGCCGATAAGCAAACACGTTTCTCGCCGCAACCAGCCAGAGTCTGGCATAATCCCCGGGCGAATTAATCCAGCAGAACGATTGAGACACACATTTTAAATCTCAATTTAGGACCCTTGAAGAATGGACCCCCTCGTTACCGACATCCTAGCAGCCGTGCTGGCAGCTCCCAATCGTCTGCTTTGAATTTTCTCAGGATTTATGTGGTCTAGATTCCAGATCTTCTTGGTTTTTCCTCTCTTATTTTCTTCACACCCATATAAATTATATTTGTCATCTCATATTTTTTTCCTTTATCCTCTCCTTTCTTTCAAAATGTATCTTTTCTTCATCTTCAAAATCTATCTATCTATATTCCTTCAGCGCTGATTACGCTGCATAGGGCAGAAATCAGAGCTCTCCAGTTCGAGCTATTTGATACTACTGTGTAATTTTTTTATGTTGCTGAGACCCATAGTTATACCCTTATGTTCTGCGAAAAGTCTCTCTTGGTCTTCCTCTTTTTCTTTTGCCATCTGGTACCCATCTTCACAATACACAACCATGCTTATTTTTTTTCCTCAAAATAATCATTACTTTGGCCACCTACACATTTTCATTTCATCAGAATCTTCTTTCCTCGATATTTTGTCTACCTCTCTTCTATCCATTATCTTGATTGTCTACCACACGCATTCTCTCTCTCTCCAGTCCCCTTTCATGTTTAATTCTGGTTAACACAAACAATCACATTTCATCACTAACTCTCTGTCTGTAGTGTTGCTAATCATTGTCTAAATGAGAAACAAAATTAACGCATAAAAAGATAACAGACGAGCAGTGAGAACAGTTTGTGTGTTAAGGTATGGGATTAAAGCCGAGGCACGAACTTTCAACCAAGCTTAAATCAAATGTACCTCTTATGGGGAGGCACGCCTTTCTCAACCGAGGACGTAGTCCAATTTAGTTATATCCGATCTTTTAATAATAAAAATTGTGAAGGTAGTGGTTCATGTAATATTGTTACCACGACCTCTGATAATATAGTTTTATATTTCAACCACGAACCAGAATTCGTTATGGTTATATCGGCGTATTGGCTTTTGATATGTGTCTTTATATGTGGGCCTTTTAATATGTGTATATATTTGGTCTGGGATCAGTACTAATCTATATTCTATATGTAAGTGCAATTTGTTATATCTGCTGTGGAAGTACATCTGGTACGTATGTTCTGCCGCGGCTATCGATAGTAAAGACCTACGAGCAGAATAAAAAAAACAAGCCTTCATATGTATGTTTTCACTTATTCTCCTGCATTTTGTTGGTGGGCGTTGACAGGAGGCGAACACAAAGTATAGACATTGTAACAATAATTACAATTAATCGCTTATGGAGGCTTGTTTTTATTCTGCTGGTAGGTTTTTACTGTCGATAGGTACGGTTCTGATATTGTGGGTTTTTAAAAATGTTGTCTGAGTGTTTAGCCGTAAAAAGGACAAGTGTTATTCCTAGAGGAATGGTGATAGACCTTAAAACGACGTTTGACCGCATAAAATTCAATTTGATCAAAAATTAATAGTATGCCTACTGTATTTTTAGTGAAAGTGAGAGGAAATTATTTTTAAAAACACAAATTTTAAGAATTCTGGGACCCAGCCCCTTGTTAATTTAGGGTTGAGACAAGGTAAGACAAAAATGTTCAGACAGAATTAAGAAAACGATGAGACAAGAATATTCAAATAGAGTTGAGACGGTTAGACAGAAATATTCAGAGTTCAGACAGTTTACAGTGTAGAAACATTATTGAGCCAGAAATAGTGTAATGACAGTATTGAAATGGATGTGGTATAGAGACAGTGCGATACAATGTTGATACTGTGATTTATAAAAAGTGTAGAGACAATGTTGAGTCGTATTTACAGTACACAGTACCGAAACAATGTTGAGTCGTATTTACAGCACACAGTACCGAGACAATGTTGAGACTTATTTACAGTACACAGTACCGAGACAATGCTGAGACGTATTTACAGCACACAGTACCGAGACAATGCTGAGACGTATTTACAGCACACAGTACCGAAACAATGTTGAGTCGTATTTACAGCACACAGTACCGAGACAATGCTGAGACGTATTTACAGCACACAGTACCGAGACAATGCTGAGACGTATTTACAGCACACAGTACCGAGACAATGTTGATACATAGGTAGACAATATTGAAACAGTAAAACAAACGAACCAAGACAGATAAAAAATACCAATGTTGAGACGTGATAAATTTTGCAATACAACCACCATTGGCTCAACTTTTTTTAAATGAGAAAAGGACTATATCTCCACCCCTTTTCTACAACTGTCAATCAACCACCCTGGTTTTTAAATGAAATTGCAGACTTACCATGAATCTGGCAATTTAATAGCTTGAGACGGTGCCATCTCAAACGTGGCTCTGTGCAATGAAACAAACAGAGCACGTTCCTAGAAAACGTATGCATTTTATTTTAGTATTACGAGTCTCGCAAGAAGGAAACAGTTTGAGGAAATGTATAAATTGTGAAATAGAGACATATGACCATTGTGTGTACAAATATGTGTACACACCAGCATATACTCAGAATAGTACACAAAACAATGTCTTCTCATCTATGCCGCGTGGTATTGATGGTAGTGGTGATACGACGTAAACGTGTTTGGTTTGGACATGTAAAGAGACACGGCTCGATTTCTAAGATTATTTTTGCAAGTAACAGTCGAGGGTGGAGGGAGGAGATGAGGCTAGAGAAAATTCTGGAGTAATAACTTCAAGGAATGGTTTTTGCGTGATTTTTCTACACTCCTCCGAATGGCTGAGGGTAGAGTTGTTTGGAGAGCTTTTTGTGCTGATGTCTCCAGTGTGTTACCTCTACGTCCCTGACGGGTTATGGGTCTTATTATTATTATTATTATTGTTATTATTGAGCTGTCTATAATTAGAGTCAATAATTGTTATCCTATGATTAACTCCCTATCATTTAACAAGCATGAAGAATTCAGTGATCCCCAACCCTTGCTTAATTACGTCAAAAATGTGTAAGCCTTTAATACGACATGCCTGGAAGAAGCCAGCGAGTCTATTCCTTGCATCCTGAACTAGAAGTCCAGACAGCGGTTGTCTCCTATGATATATCTGGAAATAACATAGTCGGGCACACCGCAGACATCATCATCATCATCTTCATCATTATCCCAGTTGAGCTGAATGGTTATCATCGATTTTGACGGACGAACAGCAGCTTCTGGAAAGAAGAGTGGTCCTATTCTTTGCATCATGAACTAAAAGTCTATCTGCCGAAGACGGATGTGTCGGGCCACCGGTGCAAATAAAACGGCGACACGACGCATATTAATTTTCTGGACTACATCCTGTTGGAAATCGAGTAGGACCATAGTCCTGCTACGAGAGATGCAGTGGAAGTTTGAGAATGAACTCTGAATAAGAAGAACTAGAAGCCTGGGCCATGTTTGCCTCCTACAATATTCCTGGAAAGAAGACACTGGTGATATTCTTTGCATCCTGAGTTAGATGTCTAGTCCAGGAATGCCACATGAGTGTACAGGTTAATTAGTTATCCCTTTCGTAAGATTCAGTAACACAAATAATGTTATGTTATGTTATATTCCTCCAGGGCCATAGGCGGCGCATAGAGCAGAAACCATAGCTTTCCATTTCTGTCTTTATGTTGCCAGATCTTAATTCTTGCGTGTAATTTAGGTTCATTGACATGCCTTCTCTATTAATGGTTCTTCGTAGAGCTTCTCTATGTCTTCCTATTCTTGTTACTCCGGGTGGCACCCAATATAGTGACTTAGGCTGTTCATTCTGAGAACATAGCCGATGTAAGTCCAACGCCAATATGACACAAGCAAAAGAATGTAAATATCTACGCAGCATTTTTTCCGAAAATGGAAGACTAGACAGAGATATAGAAACAATGTGTTAGAAAGCAAACACAATGACTTACTAATTTTCACTGTTATTTATCCACCCAAAGATCAAGATAAAAATCAAAAGACAGACAATATCTACAATTTTTATGCCAACACGCTCCTGCCAATGTCAAATATGGTTCTTGACAGTCACAGCAAGGAAAGTAAAATCGTTACATGTGAAATGAGGTGTTTGAGAAAATCTGCAATGGTTACTATATTATACAAAATAAGAAATGAAAAAAAAGGAAAAGAGTATGTATAATACCATGTACTGAAAATATTGAAAGACAGCAAGTAAAATGGTTCGGTCACCTTATAAGCATGAACCAAAACCTCCAATAAGAGCACAAAGCCACACAAAAAATATATCCGGATATAGAGCCAAAGGCAGACCAAGAAAACGGTGGATATAAAACATCAATATAGCCGTGAACAAGCATGGACTCAAAGCAACCAAGTCGACATGGCCTTGGAACGGCAACTGATGCTCCCACTCCTATGCTTAATGGCAACCGCGGATATGATCGACCACCATTCACCTGGGAATAGACAATCCTTTTCGTATTGATTATATAGACCATTGCATATGTGAAATCATGTACTAGTGTTTCATATGAAACCAACTCTGGTATTTCGGTGTGAAGCATGGACAGTAAACAAGAAATCTCAAAGTGAAACTGAAGGAAACTGATATATGATGAAAATTAAATGGGCAGTCAATAAAATTAACGTAGACGTTCTCAGAGATGCTGGAGTTAAAAGACAAATTACAGCCAAAATTAGAAGCGGACAATCAAGATTTTTAGGGTATGTCATGAGAAGATAAAAACTTTAACATTTAGTAACCACCAGAAAGATCAAGGGGAGAAGAGACAGAGGAAGATAAAGAGAGAAATTGCTGAATGGGTTGTCATTGTGTCATGAGAAAATGTTACCAACTGCGCTTGTTAACAACACAAGAGACAGAGTTCTGGAGATACATCATTGCCTAAACTAATCGACACGGTACATGACTAACTTATATGATTGATTGATTGACTGATTGATTGATTGATTTCCAACTGAAGCATTACGCATGTGTTAAATGAAGAACTTAGCAGATATATTTAAAAAGATAGATGTAAATCGAATTAAAAATTAAAGAAAATTGTAAACTAAATAAATCCATCACTTTTAAAGCACACACAAAATTAAACATCGAATAAACAAAATAAAGAAGTAAGTAGAGTTCAATTCAAATGAGGAACCAAAGATAGTTTAAATTGATGAATAATCAAATAGAGTTGTAACCAAAGGAAAAATCGAATGAAATTCTAAATAATTGAAGAACCACCCAAATAAAGTTTTAGCTAAACGAAGAAACGGTCACTAAAGTAAATGAAGAATGAACTCAATTTTTAAAAACAAAAACAAATGAAAACCAAATTAAGCTTCAAATAAATGAATAATCGAATAAAATGTAAACCAAATAAAGAACCAAACAAGTATAAACCACATAGAAATCAGGTTAAGTTTAACCAAATGAAAAATCAAACCAAAGTTAACCAAAATGTAAAAACGAATCACATCTTAACCAAATAAAGAACCAAATCAAGTTTAAACCAAACAAGCAAAACGTCTGTACCCTCACCCACATCAGAATCTGTAATCCCTTTTTCCAGACATTTTCTCTCGCAAATCTCCTGGCTAGCGGATGAGAATTAAGTCGTAATCTTTTAAAAGAGCAGGCGGTTGAGCTCATTTGCATAGTGGCCCTTCCTTATTTGCATAGAGACAACCGCTAAAACCCCTTGGCTTAATCCAAGCCACCAACACGCGGGTCCTCGTGCTGGGAGTCTGTCACGGCGAGGGGGATTTAAACAAAGGTACCTAATCAGATACTACTGCATTGATACGCACACAAACACACACATCTCCGTACATTATCGCGCGCATGTGCGTAAACACAACCACTAAAAAAGGACATTATTTCTTTTCTTTATCCGGAAATTCCAGACGAAACACAAAACAAAGAACAAAAATATAGAATGGGGAGAAACAGCATACCAATCTTCGCAAATCTAGCAAAGAATAAGAGATAATTACTGGAATTGAACTCACTGGAGACGGGGAATAATGATTAGAACATCAATGGGCAGATCCAAGAAGAAAGTTACAACTAAAATAATAAATCTCCGAAGAGTTATTTATTAAAACATTCTGGGCAGATCCAAGAAAAAACTGGCAAAAAAATAATAGCCAGAACACTGCTTTAGATTTTCTTTTCAAATCCCAGCTATAAAATCTGGGGGGGAACGGAGAAATACAAATAATAATAATATTTACAATTGAATGATATAATTACAGAACTAATCAACTATTGTTGAATTGTTGGGCACCACTGTCAAATACTGCATGTTTTCCGTTTGAAGGGAGAAGATTTTGTAGCTGTGTGATAAAGGCCGCACGTTCTTGCTGTCGCCACGTCATGTACAGGGTGATTTTTTTTTTACTTTAACCTTAGTCGAAGCACCAGTAAACCAAACACGAGTACAATGCCGACGGTTGGAGTTCGAATAACGAGCACATTCAAGCGAGTCGTGCTGGCCAGAAAGGTCCACTCAGTACTCTAACACTAATCTGAAAATGGAATAATTTGTTGATTGGTTGCTTGGTTAGTTCTTTGGTTAGTTGGCTAGTTTTTTTTATTGATTGATTAGTTGATTAGTTTGCTGATAGGTTGGTTAGTTGATTGGTTGTTAGGTTGGGTGGTTTGCTTGGTCGTTTGGAGTGTATGATGATTGCTTGCTAACTTGGTTAGTTAGTTATTTACTTTCTTTCGCTCGGGTCACATAAGGCAGCAATCAGTTCTTTTGAACTTTGATGACCTCATTGCCCGTTTCTGTAGCTCTTGTGTATTGCTTGACCCCAACATTGAGATTTCTCTGTTAATTGTTATGTGTAAAGTTTCTTTTGGGAGACCTACTTTTCTTTTGACATCTGTCTTCCGCATGAAGGTTTGTTTGGAAAGTCTTTTTTTATCCATTCTAAGTACATAGCCGATGTAATTCCAGCATCCTCTTATAAAACATGATACACTTCCATGCATTCAGTATTCCTCAGTTTGCCAGGGAAAACGTGAGCACTCAATCACTACACGCCACAAACGTTGGTGCTGCTCCAACATCGGTAGACTTGGACTGCTTTCTGTTTGGGTGTCCTACCCATAGATTCTTAATTAGGAACCAGCTTCACTGCACAATGGGGCAGTTCTATAAATGCTCTGCTTGCCATTCTGTTCAGCCATTTAAAAGCATATAAAGGCAGTGTCCCAGTCAGTTGTTGGTTGTAAGTTATTCTGGTCTTTCTAGTGAGGACACACGTTATCCCCTCTTTCCTAGTGACTCCTATTTCAGTCATTATCTCAACATGTGCATCGTGTGTTTTTTTTCAGCCAAGATATGTGACGTTTATTTGGAATCAGCCCTATGGACTATTCTACGGAAGTGCTTGCTTAGACCATAATCTGCTATGATAATCCTTAGCCTATTTATAACACTACCTGCACACAAGCACACCCCCCTTCCACGCCGTCCCTGTATCCCCTACCCTACAGTCACCACCAAGAACGACATTTGTCAGAGGAAAACTGGAAAACTGCAGAAAAGGATTAACGTTCCTGCTCTAACAAATGAAATAGCAAGACAATGGACACTAATCAATAATGTGCTCAAAGTAATTTAGAGGCAGCTTGTCGTTGCTTTCTGAACGGACTGTGTGCACAACTGCCTGCGGCGGGATTTGAATCAAGTACCTTGGTCGCCATAGACACGCGCTGTACCAGTCCACCACAATTCGGACTTGTGCATCATAAGAAAAGAAAAAGAAAATAACAAACTTGTTAAAAGATTAATCTACCTACCCATCTATGCATCCATCCCATCCAACTATCTATTTACCCATATATCTATTTATCCATCTATCTATTTTTCTTCTTCTTCAGCGTTCATTCTCAAACTCCTGCTGGATCTCTCTTGTAACAAGACCATGATCCTACTAGATTTCCAGCAGGATATAGTCCAGAGAATGGAAATGCGTTGTCTTGCCGTTTTATTTGCGACAATGGCTCAACACATCCGTTTTCGGCGGCATCTATCTATTTAACTATCGTCTTTTCTCTGCTTATGCTGTAAGACATCACAGGGTGGGTTTCGGGATATCGCATTGTTTGTAATATTCAGTAATATTTTACAGGCTCAGAATGCTGGTAATCCCTTCAATCCATCTTCTTCTTGTTGTTCCTTTGCTTCTTGTTGTTTCCATCCCCATGCTGTATGCTATTGCCGCTGGCAAGGGTTCATTCTCATTACGTGGCCGAACCATTTCAGTAACTGTTTTTCAATATAACTGACCACAGACGTTGTTGCAGTTTCTTGAAATCTCGTACCTCCTCACATGTTCTCTTCTAGTTCTGTTTGCTGCTGTTCTTAGACATCTCATTTCAAAATTAGTAAGCTTTTTTATATTAGTATTTAGTTAGTGTCCATGTCTGACAATGCTGGTATGAAGATTGAATTCATGATTTTGGTTTCTATTAAAAGAATAATTATGGATGCAAAAAGTTCCAGAAATGAAAACACGAGGACTTCCTAGTCAACGATGGGCACAAGATATCTAAGACCTTCTGAATATGACACTGGAAAACGCAAGACAGCTTGCACAGAATAGAGAGATTTACAGACTGGCAGTAATGACAACGCTCTGCGAAGAACACGTCCCATCAGAATAACATAAGAAGATTAGAGCACTCAAGGCTGTTTATCAAAATCACAGTACTGATGGTCCTAATATCCAAGATTCAATACTTCAGGAGCATTCTAATCCGTCCATACATAATCCGCGATTTGTTATTCCTCGACCAGATCAAGGGCTTACAGTATGCCAGACTAGAAATAGATGTGAAGAATTGGCAACCCTATTTGTCAGCGGATTAGATTGTATGCGCAGTCACGTTTTTACACGGTTTCAGAATTTTATTAAAATGTATACACATTTCCGGAATTGCAGCGCCGGTAGATGATCTCTTGACCGATACTGTTATTGGGTCCATCTATTACCAGGCTCCAGTAAAGACCTCTGCACGTAAGGCAAACATGACCTGAAAAGCTGATTTTTATTATTTTCCTGATTTTCGTTGGTCGATATTGGTTGTTGTTGGTTTTTTTGGTGTATTTTTTTTTTTGGGGGGGGGGGGGCGCATGCGACTCCAAGTATATAACTAGTGACCAACAAACATTACGACAATAATCAAAACGTGACGAATGATGTCTTGTTTACTTTCTGTACAGAGGTTTTTACTGTCTATGGTCTCGGTTCATCGAGTGGCAAGTGAGAGATTAGGTATGTCAGGGTGTTTATTGGACACCGAGGATTATAGTCATATATGCTTCATTAAGAACAAGTAGCTTTAGTTGTAGCGGTCATTGTACTCTAGTAGTGATGGTGTTGATGGTATTAATATTATTAATAGTAGCAATAGTAGTAGTGGTGTTAGTGGTAGTAGTTGTTATTCTGGTTGTTGTTTTTGTTGTGGTAGTTGTTTGGTTATTGTTGTTGCAGAACATGTTGAAGTAGTAGACATAATACTAATTTCGTAGTTGTTGTTATAGTAATAGTAGTAGTATTAGTAGTAATAATAGTTCTAGTAATTGTAGCAATAATAGTAGCAGTAGTAGTTATTGTTGTTGTTGTTGTAATATTAATAGTAATAATAGATGCAGTTGCAGTAGCAGTAATAGCAGCAGTAGAAGTAGTAGTAGTAGTAGTAGTAGTAGTAGTAATAGTAATAATAGTAACAGTAATAGTAATAGTAGTAATAATAATTGTAGTAGTAGTAGTAGTAGTAGTAGTAGTAATAGTTGCAATAATATTAATATTAGTAGTAGTGGTAGCAGTAATAGTAGTAGTTATAGTAGTAGTAGTAATAATAGTAGTAGTAATAGTAATAGTAGTAGTAGTAGTAATAGTAATAGTAGTAGTAGTAATAATAGTAATAGTAGTAGTTGTAGTAGTAGTTGTAGCTGTAGTAGTAATAGTAATGATCGTACCATACTATTCGTGTTCAACTTTACGTCTACCTTGCAGTTTACAACTCTACAATGCTTGCGCCATTCTTTCTAATATTATTTCTGAGTGGTTTTTAGTCAGATATGCATTCCCTGAGATGCCTACTAGCTCAGCCATATCGTAACGATGCAGCCTGTTGCAAGGGAACTCAGATGAAGTCAGTCATATCTCTTGATCATAACGTCTTCCAGTTTCCTAATAGTATTAACTAACAGTTAATTCTTTTGTTTGTGAAAGAAAACTTTCGGGAACACACCCCACAATTGCATAACATGAAAAAAGCTTAATTGCTAACAATTCCAGAGTATCTAAATTTTTATAAAAATTATCACCAAGACTTAGACTATATCCGCCTCTTAAATAGTCATTCCCTTATTCAGACATCGTCATTTATTTTGGCTGTTTGTACTTTATCCGTGCTCTTTATTGGTTGCTGTCACAGAATATATGCAAAGTGACCAACGATCAGTTGCATCAGCCACAATATTGGACGAGCTATCCCCAACATCGAGCAGGACCACATTCCTGTCCAAGCAAGGACAGGTGGTGAGTCGAAGATACGAGGACGAGATGCGCACGAGTAACTATAGTATCACACGGTACGACTAGATATCTAGTCATCACAGTTTTAAAAATCGTCTGTCTCCATGTTGGCAGGCAGAACAGACAGCAGAGCATATTCTGCAAGACTGTGTTACACTAAATCAGTTACGGGAGAAGCACTGTTCCACAGAGACAGATATCCACAGAAAGCTGTACGGGAGCACTAGGGGCTTTCGAATACAGCAGCATTTATCACGAAAACCAGACTTGCTGCGTAGACATACTAAACTGTATGGGAGCCTTGATGCGCTTTCATTTCAAACACAGCAACATTTATCACGAAAACCAGACTTGCTGCAAAGACATGTTAAACTGTATCAGTCTTGAGGAACTTTCGCATACAGCAACATATATCAAGAAAACCAGACTTGTTGACATGTTAAATTACGAACGAGAAGAAAATCAGCCAAGATAAGTGACGTTTATTTTAAATCATCACCCAGGACTAAGTACTTGCTTAAACAATAACATGCTATGATAATCCTTAGCCTACGTATAAAGTTACCTGAACACAAACAAAAAACCCCTTCCCTGTATCCCCACCCTCCAGTCATCACCACCAAGAACGACATTTGTCAGAGAAAAACTGGAAAACTGCAGAAACGGATTAAAGTTCCTGCTCTAACAAATGAAACAGCAACACAATGGACACTAATCAATTCTTTGCTCAAAGTACTTTAGAAATATTACAATACGCGGATCTCTAAATATAAGGATAAACTAGGGGATTCGCCGCGTCACGATAACAGTTGGGTTCCAAATAAACATTACTGATAGTTGACTGTTCCTGCAAGATCCGTGATATTTGTCTCATAAAATATTGAAGCATACAGGATTTGCTACGGAATCAATAATCATGTAGCAAACGGGATGTGAACCAGATCCGTTCAGGTGGTACTTATTCGCCTCGCAACTTAATTCAAAACGTATTTCGTCTTCGACCACACCGCAACCCTAGAAATTGATGTGATTTTAGTCAAGAATTTCAAAATGTATATTCTCAAGTCACTATGAGTATGGATCGGTCAATCAACACACAGACAACACACACAAGCAACAATACACACAGACAACATCAATTTCTTTTGACAATTGTCTCTGAGACGGTACAACAAGTTTTACATATTTTCACCAGTATAACTCATAATATATATATATACACACACACACACACACACACATATGAATATCAAGTCTCTCGTCAAAATAGTCCTTGCTTGCTGATCCCAAATAGAGGATCTTGGTAGGGCTGATTAGTCCAGCGCTTTTTATTGGCTGATGTCAAAAGTATACGAAAAGCAACCAATTATCTACCACATCAGCCAAGACAAACGACGACGATCTGTGTACAAGGAAATTCTGAAGGATTATATTTATTATATAAAGAATAGCAACGCTGATCTGCCATCATGTAATACGGAGCGACTAAAGGGATTTGTGAATGGGGATAGCTGTTTCATCTCGCAGGTCAAAGCGATCGAAAAGCTATGCTGATACCGAATGTGTCAGGCCGAAATGCGCATAAATCGCTTAATTGCTAAACTTTGGCTAAATTCTTAGTACTTCACGTCATGTCCTAGTAATAAACGTCAAGTCTGAGTACTAAACGTCATGCCCTAGTACTAAACGTCAATACCTAGAACTACACGTCATGTCCTAGTACTAAACGTCATGTTCTAGTACTAAACGTCATGTTCTAGTACTAAACGTTATGCCAGAGTACTAAACGTCATGTCCTAGTACTAAACGTCATGTTCTAGTACTAAACGTCATGTTCTAGTACTAAACGTTATGCCAGAGTACTAAACGTCATGTTCTAGTACTAAACATCATGTTCTAGTACTAAACGTCATGTTCTAGTACTAAACGTCATGTTCTAGTACTAAACGTCATGTTCTAGTACTAAACGTCATGTTATAGTACTAAACGTTATGCCAGAGTACTAAACGTCATGTTCTAGTACTAAACGTCATGTCCTAGTACTAAACGTCATGTTCTAGTACTAAACGTCATGTTCTAGTACTAAACGTCATGTTCTAGTACTAAACGTCATGTTCTAGTACTAAACGTCATGTTCTAGTACTAAACGTCATGTTCTAGTACTAAACGTCATGTTCTAGTACTAAACGTTATGCCAGAGTACTAAACGTCATGTCCTAGTACTAAACGTCATGTTCTAGTGCTAAACGTCATGTCCTAGTACTAAACGTCAATACCTAGAACTACACGTCATGTCCTAGTACTAAACGTCATGTCCTAGTACTAAACGTCAATACCTAGAACTACACGTCATGTCCTAGTACTAAACGTCATGTTCTAGTACTAAACGTCATGTCCTAGTATTAAACGTCAATACCTAGAACTACACGTCATGTTCTAGTACTAAACGTCATTTTCGTAATTATTAAAGGAAATGCTGGTGACCACGAGCATGTCCCTAGGTGTCTCACAAAAAATATCCGCTTTGTAAACAAGACGCTTGGAGAAAGATTCGAACATGCGACCTGTTGAGTGCAAAGCGACCAATTTAACTATTACGCCAAGGAAATGTAATTCCAGCCTGCATCTTGATAAAAAATATAGCGTGTTTTTTTTTAATTCAGACATGCGCATAGACTTCTAGATACATGAACCGAGCATGATCCGCAGAAAAGGGTGGGTGCTACTAAAATAGCCGAGATTTCCCGCTGTAAGTTTGCGCACTGACATTGATATTTATACTTTGCTATTCATAAGTTGCTATTTATAATTTTATATTCAAACTTTGCTATTTATACTTTGCTATTTATACTTTGCTATTTATACTTTGCAATTTATATTTTACTTTTTATATTTTACTATTTATACTTTCGCCAGTCAGTGAAAAGCACACAATAGTTGGTGGTCTCATGTAGTGACGTAACACACAGGTCTGTCTAAAGCAGGTCAAGGTGTAGCCACTAACTTAGCATTTTTTGGCTGTAGTGATGTAGAACAACAATATCAGTTGGCAAAAACAATAACAATATAAATACACAAACACTATAACAACAATATCACCTCACAAACATAATAACAACAATATAAATTGGCAAACACAAAAACAATATAAATTCACAAAAACAGCAATATAAATTACCAAAAACAATAATAATATAAATTCACAAACACTAAACAACAATATCACTTCACAAACACAATAACAATATAAATTGGCAAACACGAAAACAATATAAATTCACAAAAACAATAACAACAATATAAATTCACAAACACAATAAAAAACCATATCAACTCTTAAACACAACATCAACTCAAAGACAGAACACTGTTTTTTTTTTTCTAGCGACCTGACTAGGAGTCCTCTTTTGTGATGACTGTTTCCATCATCTGAATATTGTCTCTCCCGATTTATCTGAGCAAAATCCGTTTAATCTGTTAATGTGGATAATCCGAACTACACAGAAGCGCCAATTAGTTCGGATTATCTGGGTATTACTTGGAGAGAGAATTTCTAGCACACACACACACACACTCACAGACACACGTGCAGCCGTACAAAGGACTCAACCGATGTCCCAATATTCTTTGTGTCTCACAGAAGCTGGAAATGTGAAGGGTATTACCCGCGCACATACGTACCAGTCCATTGTATCGTTGTCCTTATAAGAAAGGTTTAATAACGTGTTATTGCTTCCAAAAAAAAAATGTGATTTGGACTAGACGACTCAAGGGAGACAAACTAAGAAGTATACTTTACTTTATCAACTATTTATTGCCCCTTGCATATACAGAGCATATACAGAGCATTATGTTTAGTTGGTGTACGCAGATGGTGATTGCGAACTATGGCTTCCAGCAAGTTGTGGTGGAGAAATGCAGATTCCGTCTTGTTGTTGTCATGGAAAAATATAGCTTCCGTCTTGTTGTTGTCATAGAAAAATATAGCTACCGTCTTGTTACTGTCATGGAAAAATATAGCTTCCGTCTTGTTGTTGTCATGGAAAAATATAGCTTCCGTCTTGTTGTTGTCATGGAAAAATATAGCTACCGTCATGTTGTTGTCACGGAAAACTAATAACATAGATGGGAGCATTCGGGAAAGAAGTAGTTCCTAAACTGATAAATATGACAAGCAGAAATGGAAAGTGCATAAAAACTGGAGAAATGCTCACATCCTTCCTATTCTGAAAAGTAACAAACTTCAAGATCAACACAAAAGCTACAGCCCATATCACTAACATCATGTCTTGGCAAATTGGCAGAAAGAATAGTTTTTATGCGACTTTACTGGTTCCTCGAGAACTCAAGCATCCTCTGCCATGAACAGTCAGACTTCAGAAAAGGCAATTGCATAGAAGACTAACTATTTAGACTGACACAGGAAATCCATGATGGATTCCAGGAAAACAAACACACTGTAGCCATCTTCATTGACTTAGAACAAGCTTATGACTTAGTATGGATAAAGGGTCTTTTGATGAAGATTATTGAGGTGGGAATTAGTGGAAAGCTATATAAAATAAAAAGCTGAATAAAATACTTCCTCATTGATAGAACAATCTAGACAAAGATAAATGATGCAATCTCATCTAAAGAAGTCCTAAAGAAAGGTTTACCACAGGGTTCTGCTTTGAGGTTCACCCTCTTTCTCATTTAAACTAATGACCTAGTCAAGCATGTCAACGCTGAAACGCACGCCATGCTGATGATCTAACAATATGGCAGAGCCATGAGAATGTTGATAGTGCAGCCAAAAGACTAAATGGAGATTTAAGAAGACTGCTGGAGTAATGACAAACATGGAAGCTGAAAGTAAACTGCTAGAAAACTATCTATACCAAAAGTCATAAAGTAGCCAAAGAAAGTCTATGGTTAGATACACAGAAATTGCCACGAGAAGAACACCAGACGTATCTTGGAGTCGCGCTTGCTACAAGAATCACGTAGAAAATGTCACAACTAAAGCACTGAAACGGATACAGCTATTGAAACAACTCACTGGCACATCCTGGAGATCAGACAATGATACCCTCAGAGGACTATAACTTGGATACATACATTCTTCTTTAATACAACAGTGCATAGCTCACAACATGTTTCAAAACAAATGTAGAACCCTTAGACAGAGTGCACAACAGTGTCCTACGCTTATTAGTGGAGCAATGAGATGTACACTAACGACTGAATGTGAAATACATGCAAATGTAGAACCCCTTGAGATACGAAGAGATATTGCTTCAACTGAGGCGTATGAAAGAAGCAAAAGAATTAACAAAGACCCCTCAAATAAACAACTTGTAGAAACCCGGAAACACTGAAAACTGATAGAATAAAACAAAGTCAGCCCTCAGCCATGTCAATAAAATAAAAGACAGTTATCACCTCCCAGACAAGAGAAAAGAACTGCAAAGAGTAGCAAAATTTGTATCACAACACATGTTTTACATTTCCAGAAATCAAGATACAATTAAGAGATAATTCTATAAAAAGTTCTGAAACAGTGAGTCTTACGAAAACAATAGAAACCTACTTCTTCTTCTTCTTCAGCGTTCATTCTCAAACTCCCACTGGATATCTCTTGTAGCAGGACTATGATCCTATTAGATTTCCAGAAGGATGTAGTCCAGAGAATGGAAATGCGTTGTGTCGCCGTTTTATTTGCGCCAATGGCCCGACACATCCGTCTTCGGCGGAAGAAACCTACTCAGAACAATGGATTCATGTATATACTGGCGGATCTGCTTTCAAAGCAGGTTATGGTGTCTATATAGAATATCCAGACAAAACATCTGATGAGTTGTTTTATGTCTGTGTGCAGATATGTTCTAACTATAAAGCTGAAATAACAGCACTAGAAGTTGCCTCGTACCATCTGAAGACTTTGGTTGATGCCGTTCCATCAAAAATCCAAAACATTGTGATTTTTACAAACTATGTCCGCTCTTAAAGCACTAGAATGTGATGGACATTAAAAGTCTCAGCTAATTGAAATATATCACAATGCCTTACATCTTATGAAGTCAGCATTGTTATGCGGTGGGCCACTCAAACAGAACTGGACATGACAAGTCACAAAAACTAGCAAAGACGGGAGCACGACAGGAACTGCCATATATACAAATGACCACGCACACAGTTAAAATAATATTGAAATATGTTAACAAAGAGAATTGGATGAACAGATGGGACATGGAAAACAATAGAAGGGAAATGTATAAATGTATGACCAGTCCAAATCCTAAAGACATCATCAACTTCCTGGAAAGGAAAGACTAGAGTATCATTTTTCGACTTCGCACACAATAATGTACAGCTTAACAATCATTATGCACAGAATACAACTACAACCCACTCCAGGGTGCCGCTGTGCACAAATCGCTATGAAACTATTGAACATAACCTATTTTAACTTCCATTTCTGGATGACGTCAGGAAAATGTTTCTGCCTCCAATGCGAGATAAATGTAGCACCTTATATGGAACAAAACAACAGCTCACAAACACATGCATATATCACACAATGGCATTGGGTCAAAGTGCATGAGCCCATGGTCCACTGAATCAGCAACCAACCAACTTAATGTGGGCGTCCTTTATTGCCAATGTGATACAAAGATTCTGAAGTGAGGAACAAATCTTTCAACCATGTACGCCCCATCATGTTGGTTGTATTAGGCGCAACCATCAACAGATAAGACCTGTGGGTTTCTTCGTCTGTGTTCGTTCTCAAACCCCTGCGGATGAACAACATTTAGTCCGGTGAACGAAATGCGTTGTTTCATGGTTTACCGCCTTGCTGTAACATCTGCGCCTTTCTGACTGACACATCAGGCTTACGCATAGCTTCTGAGTCACTTCGACCCTATATGGGATGGGACATCCAACTCCAATCAATAACCTCCTTAGTCGCCTCTTACGACACACGAGGAAGGTAAACAGTGTTGCTATTCATTGCTCCTCTGTTTGTACCGTTGAGCCGCGTAGCGCAGTGGTTAGTGCACTAGCTTCGAATATGAGTGGCCCTGGGTTCATTCCCCAGATGAGGCGGAAATATTTTTCAGATCGCAATGGCTCCCTGGTCAACCCAGCCTTATTTTGATACCGAATTAATACGGGAAATAAAGCCTGCGAAGGAGAGGAGATGGCTACCACCATCATATAGCAGAGCCACTTAGATGTGAAATCAATAATATCTCACACACCTAGGCATTAAGAATTACTATGTGTTAACATTACTTCCCTTCTTTTCTTTTTTTTTTTGGGGGGGGGGGGGTGGAGGGTTTACGGCACCATACTGCGGGCTAAATTAGTAGTCATCATTCTAATGCAACACTTTTGAACTTTTCCAGTGATTTTATTGGCTATCAACAACAAGTATACACATAGTCATAGAATAAAATCACAAGCAAAGTCAAATTCGTCATTTTAGAAGGAGAATTTCTTATGGGCCAACAAGACTAATTGGCGCCATACGGATATTAGGACTTGACATATTTAAAAATATAGCAGGTCAAAGTTCAGATTCTCCCATCACGAAGTACACGGCAAAATATAGAAAAGACGAGACAACTAACTTGTCAACATGTTCTCATAGGAGGCCTTTCTAGGCCTATCGACAACAACACTCCACAACACTGCCCTATTGCGTAACTATGAGAGGCTACTTCGTTTCTTTCATTGATTTGTGACACGAGAATAGCCTCTCGAAGTAATGTGCACTAGTATAGTGTAAACACATGTTTCTGTTAAGTTTTTTAAAAAAAAGGCCTCCGATGCGCGGATATTTACGTTTACTTGAAAGACACTCTAGTTCGCTGTACCCACCATAAGTTCCGGTTACTAATTAACGATCTTATAATCTTATGAAATTAAATATTTTTCTAGAAGTGAAGTACAAGTAATTTACTCTTGCAAAAATAAAATCAAACATTTAATTTGAACCATGAATTAAATGCGTCTTAAATTGTATGCAGCGTCCCGCGGCGTATTTCTAGTGTATTCTCATGAGGCGTAGTATTTTTACTGTACTCTCATAAGACGTAGTATTTCTAGTGTACTCTCATAAGGCGTAGTATTTTTACTGTACTCTCATAAGGCGTAGTATTTCTAGTGTACTCTCACAAGGCGTAGTATTTTTACTGTACTCTCATAAGGCGTATTATTTTTACTGTACTCTCATAAGGCGTAGTATTTTTAGTGTACTCTCATAAGGAGTAGTATTTTAGTGTACTCTCATGGGGCGTAGTATTTTAGTGTACTCTCATAAGGAGTAGTATTTTTAGTGTACTCTCACAAGGTGTAGTATTTTTAGTGTACTCTCACAATGCGTAGTATTTTAGTGTACTCTCATAAGGAGTAGTATTTTTAGTGTACTCACATAAGGAGTAGTATTTTAGTGTACTCTCATAAGGAGTAGTATTTTTAGTGTACTCTCATAAGGAGTAGTATTTTTAGTGTACTCACATAAGGAGTAGTATTTTTAGTGTACTCTCACAAGGTGTAGTATTTTTAGTGTACTCTCACAATGCGTAGTATTTTAGTGTACTCTCATAAGGAGTAGTATTTTTAGTGTACTCACATAAGGAGTAGTATTTTAGTGTACTCTCATAAGGAGTAATATTTTTAGTGTACTCTCATAAGGAGTAGTATTTTTAGTGTACTCACATAAGGAGTAGTATTTTTAGTGTACTCTCATAAGGAGTAGTATTTTTAGTGTACTCACATAAGGAGTAGTATTTTTAGTGTACTCACATAAGGAGTAGTATTTTAGTGTACTCTCATAAGGAGTAGTATTTTTAGTGTACTCTCATAAGGAGTAGTATTTTTAGTGTACTCACATAAGGAGTAGTATTTTTAGTGTACTCACATAAGGAGTAGTATTTTAGTGTACTCTCATAAGGAGTAGTATTTTTAGTGTACTCACATAAGGAGTAGTATAGAAGTTTGATGAAATGATATAAGTACAGCTGCCTTTTCGGCCAATAGAAGACTTACTTGCGCAATCAAAACAAGCCTTCGTAAGTGACGATTTTGATTATTTCTATTATTTTCGTTAATCGCTTTTTATAAACGTCGTGTCGCCTGCCAACACTAACCAACCTGTCTATAATCTGAAAATAATCCGGGCAAAAATAAACAAAAACTCTTAGGATATCCTATTCAGGATGTAGCCATCAATCCAGCATTTTTAGTTGCAGTGATTTTTTATGCAGTATAAATACATTCAGTAGTTTGCCATTAGTTTCTGAACTGTCCGAATACACAACTGCCTGGGGCAGGATTTGAACCCGTACCTTGGCCGGAACAGACGCGCCCTGTACTGCGCCACCACAGAGACGGACACCATCGAAAACGTGACGTAAACCAGACCCCCGTTTACACCGGATGTCTACAAAGAACCTGCACACTCATTTACATTGATTATGGAACCAAGATGTCCACAGTATGGAAGACCTAAGTGCAGAAATTAAACAAGCATTATTTCGCGAGGATTTTGATCATTGTCTTGATATATATGCTGGTCACTATTTATATAATTGAAATGCCCAGAAATATGCAAGGCTGACCAATTAAACGCACAGAAATAGTCAAAATACGGAGGGAAAAGCCGTCTGGGTCATCTGCGAACAGGCCTTCACTGGAGCACTGTAATGGTGGTACTATGTACTATGTCAGATGAATTGTATTTAGTGCGGATCTGTGCGGCGAAGTCAGTTCACAGAAATGACAGTCACCTAAACATTATATATAACTGTATATACTGTTCACAGAAATGACAGTCACCTAAACATTATATATAACTGTATTTAAATATATAAATGCGTTCACAGAAAAAAACGCAATTTTTGTGGGATGTGCTTTTATAAAAGATATTCGCTGATTGGACATCATTCAACCTATCGAATGTTTCCACATGGTCATTAACGTCTCGTGGATACCTGAATTGTACTCATCTCATTATTTGTGAGGTAATGAAAAAGGTCACGGTAAAAACAACATTTTTGCTTATAAACACTGTCACAGACACAAGACATCAGGTAGCACAGGTTAGGTCATACCTTAAGGTAACAGAATACAATCACCGCCCATTACACTAACGTCTAGATGAGTCAAAGGGAAAACGAATCACGCGTGGTAGATCATGAATAGCAGAGACTGAAAACACAATGCGAAGAGTACATGAATTAGAAGAAATAGGAAAGGATAGTTAATGGGTGAAGTTAGACATTGAGAGAAAAAACCCACTGATTAAAGTAATAATACAACTAGATAAAGCGTGTCGGCAATGGACAGGTATCAGGACCCAGGCTACAGTGCGTGAACTCACCCAGCTACACTCGAAACTACAAGACACAAGGCATTTTTAGTTGCAGTGATTTTCTAGGCAGTATAAATACCTTCAGTAGTTTGCTATTACTTTCTGAACTGTCCGAATGACAAATACACAGATGTCTCAGTTAGCAGAAATACACATAAAAGCGATTGGGGGTTTGTTGCCTACAGAAACAGCGTAAAGTTGGTTGAGAAATCTTCTGCATACTTCACTGTCACATCGAGCATGAGGAAGGAGATAGAGGAAGTAACAGCAGCAGTACTTAATTAGTTGATTAACTGATACATCAACACACTCGGTAATACTCACAGACTCTCAAAGCATGCAAGATAGAAATATGCATCGGTTTTCGAGCTATGGCATGTTTGGTCGCTTGATATTCAGTAATATTGTGACTATCAGAAAGTTGGTACCTCCTTCAATCCACTCTTCTTAGTCTACCTCCGAGTTTTGTTGTTTCAATTTCTCGTGTTCAAACTCATTCAATTTCCTAATAGCAGTATTATCCACCACCCTGTCCTCTTCCAAGATACGTAAAGATTGTGAATTCTTCTTCATACATACAGCCCGGTATTGGTCATATAACACAGTTTGTTTTAGGTTGTTGCGGATTTCCCCCAGAACATGTTTTAAGGAGAAGCCCCTGTTGGCCAAGTTATTGTTCTGTGAACAAAGATGGTGGAACAGTCCTGTAGTATGTGTACTATAGTCTATTTCGTTGTCGTGTACATAAATATTCACGCACATGGCTATTGTCATACGTCCAATTTATCATTCTAACACCAGAGATATATTGGACATATAAATAATCACAAATGATGGTAGATGTGAATCGGAGGTTAAATTAAGAATCAATCAAATGCCATTCCGAGTGGGGGTAGGCGATCGTGTGTCTCCACAGCTCTTTGCCTCTTGTGTTATTAATCTATCTATAAATCCGTAACCAGCGAGGGTCATGGGAGTACAACATTGGTTGCCTCAGCACACAGAGTCATCCAGAAATTTCTATCTTCGACGATACGGATCAGTGAGAAAATGTCATGTCTTATTCATTCCTTGATGTTGTCTGTCCATTATTTATTTGTCCTCCTCTGCTTCTTGCACCTTCAGCGGTTTCCTGCAGTATTATTTTGACAAGAAATCATGTCAGCATACATGTCCAAACCAAGCTTATTTTCGTTGTTGCACTATTGAAAGAAATGGTTCCTGTTGACCTGCAGATATCTCTATTTTATTTCTTACGTATACAATTGTTTTATGCTCTCTATAGGAAATTCGTAGAATTTCTCTGTAAAATTTGTATTCGATAGCCTGTAGTCGTCTCTCCATGTCCGCAGTGAGTGTCCAACTCTCATAACCATACAGCACAACAGGAAGCATTTGTGAGTTTTAATGTTTGATTTTCACTCTAACACTGAAGTTGATTTTTCAAATCATGTTTAGCCTTGACATAGAATCTAGAGCCATCCCCAGCCTTATTTTTAATAATTTTTCATTTTTCATTGCTTCATGTGCTATATCCGAGGTGTTCGAGAGTATTCACCTCCTCGAGCTGAGAATTGGTCTGTTCTTGGAAGGCCCTGAAGATCACGCAATCAATACCTGACCGAGACTCTTGATTCTACATACACTGGGGTGGATGTTGAAACAGAGGGCGGAGCACTTATGGGAATGCCCCACGTGCTGTGAAGCTAGCTTCTAATCAAGAATCAATAATTACACGAGAGGTTATGGCTACACTACGCAGGAGGCTCTCGCAACAGTACACTCACGGGGGGCTCTCCTTCATTACGCAGGATTCTCTCACAACAATACACGGGAGGCTCTCCTATATTACGCAGGAAGCTCACGCAACAGTACGCTGAAGGTTCTGGCTACGTTACGCGGGAGGCTCTGGCTACAAAACACGGGAGGCTCTGCAACTATACAAGAAAAAGCTCAAGTCTTTTTAACACATGGAAGACCTGACAACAATAAATAAGAATTCTTTAATCACTGTCAATATACGGGACATTCTCACAAAAATACACAAGAACACTTACTTGAACCAGATGTTGTGCAGGGCATCTTAGATGAGGATTCCGAGGTGATCTTTGCCGCTGTTGACTGTCTTAATATCTTGTCAACGTTGTGCGATTGTTGCTGCAGGCTTTGTGTTGGTATCACTACTGCTGCAGTTGTTATGAGTGGTAGAGGCGATAATCTACCGAATGACGAAACAGATTTTGTCATTTGTGGTATGGATAACTGCACCACAGTTGATTGTGATGCTTCTGAAATGTGAGTATCATCCCCTAACTCCATATTTAACACTAGATTACAGCCATCTTCGTCAGAATCGAGATTACTGTCTGAAACATCATCATTCATTTCTTCCACGTCATTATCAACCTTTGTATCACATTGGTTTCCGACGGCAGTAATGTTGTTGCAGTTCGTTATGGAGATATCGTATCCATTGGCTACCCGTGAATGATGAGTTTTAGCATCACTGGATTCGTTGCCATCAAAAATATCCTTGTCCTGACTGATGTTCTGAATTTCACCATTTTGATTAAGAGGAACAGTGTATTCAGTATTGCTCAATGGCTCATCAATCTGAAATAAGAATAGAATACAGTTAGGTAATGCTAAAATGTATAAGAAAATTTAAGGGATAAATTCTCAGTGCTTGGGACCACGATTTTTAGAGCATGTGAGGAGAAAATCAAAACTTCACAATTAGTAACCGCCGGAAAGGTCAAATAGAGACGAAAAAGAGAAAGACGAGAGAGAAATTTCTGGATGGGTTGTCACTGTGGCACAAAAAGATGTCACCAACTGAAATTATTAACAATACAAGAGACAGAGTTGTGAAGAAATATGTCCGCATACGTCACTCAGCATGGCACTTGATTAACTGTCTGGGAACAGTCCAACACACTAAAGATATGAGGGCTGATGCAACACAAGTCAGTAAGGGAAAATAATAAATGCGAAAAACACCCAAAAAAAACACAAAAACTAACAACATCAACAAAAACAGACGATGTTTCGACTAAAAGTCTTCCACAGTACACAAACATACAATAAAAATTGAAGATTACAAAAAGATCATAATAATGTTGGAGAGCTGCAAAAGCAAATAATAAAGGAAAGAAGATGGGGAAAAAATAAAACGGAAGACAAGTACAACAAAAAAATAAAGAGTAAAAGAAATAAATATAAGACAAATAAACTTCAATCTACAAAAAAGGACCAAAAAAGTAGAAAGTTTATAGAGAGCAATCTGCAACTAGAAAGATTACCTTCATATTCATACTCATGATTAAGTCAGATGTTTCACGCCAAAAGAGACACTAAATCGCATCTAAGCTGTAATCCATAGCATTACGCATTCCGTTCTCCGGACTACTTCCTGCAAATCTGCAGTAGTATGAGAATGAACGCAGAAGAAGATATTCGCGCTCGGACATGCGGCTGATCAAGGTAATGATCGAGCTGATACGCTGGCGAGCATGACCCCAGTATCAAAAGTCACATCAATTATAATTCTGGCAAAAGCAATGCACTAGGACACCATCTCCGCATAGAAAATTATCAGTAGTGTGGATTGTGTTCGCTCTCAAGATTGCGATAGAATAATATGAATAATGGAATGGCCCGGAAGAGACATATATTTATCAAGCCCGTGCCCGTCAGGGTCGCAGGAGTGCCACATTGGATGCATCAACATTCAGAGTCCCCCAGCGATTTCTGCCTTCAACGATGCGGACGAGTGCGGAAAAAATCGTGCCTTGTCCAGTCCTTGATGCTATCTGTCCATGTTTTTATTTGTTCTCCTCTCTGCTGCTTCCACCTTCAAAGAAACAAAATATATATTTTTTTAAAGACGGATATACCAACACCAAATTGGACCGTGATCCGCTACGATTGCCATCAATTTTTTGTTAGACGATGGCCCGAACAGCATATGTACTTTTCCGATGTGCCATATGTACTTTTCCGATGTGCCATATGTACTTTTCTGATGTGCAACGATGATAACCGGAACATACAACTTATTACTCCATGTTATTTAATTGCTTATTTACGAATTATCAGTAGTAGTAGTAGTTGTAGCAGTAGTAGTAGTAGTAGTAGTAGTAGTAGTAGCAGTAGTAGTAGTAGTTGTATCAGTAGTAGTAGTAGTAGTAGTAGTTGTATCAGTAGTAGTAGTAGTATCAGTAGTAGTAGTTGTTGTATCAGTAGTAGTAGTAGCAGTTGTATCAGTAGTAGTAGTAGTAGTAGTAGCAGTAGTAGCAGTAGTAGTAGCAGTTGTAGCAGTAGCAGTAGTAGTAGTAGTTGTAGCAGTAGTAGTAGTAGTAGTAGTAGTAGCAGTAGTAGTAGCAGTTGTAACAGTAGCAGTAGTAGTAGTAGTTGTAGCAGTAGTAGTAGTAGTAGTAGTAGTAGTAGCAGTAGCAGTTGTATCAGTAGTAGTAGTAGTAGTAGTAGTAGTAGCAGTAGTAGTAGTAGTAGTAGTAGTAGCAGTTGTATCAGTAGTAGTAGCAGTAGTAGTAGTAGTAGTAGTAGCAGTAGTAGTAGCAGTTGCAGCAGCAGTAGTAGTAGTAGTAGTAGTAGTAGTAGTAGTTGTAGCAGTAGTAGTAGCAGTAGTAGTAGTAGCAGTTGTAGCAGTAGTAGTAGTAGTAGTAGTAGCAGTAGTAGTAGTAGCAGTAGTAGCAGTAGTAGTAGCAGTTGTAGCAGTAGTAGTAGTAGTAGCAGTTGTAGCAGTAGTAGCAGTAGTAGTAGTAGTAGTAGTAGTAGCAGTAGTAGTAGCAGTAGTAGTAGCAGTAGTAGTAGTAGCAGTAGTAGTAGCAGTAGTAGTAGCAGTAGTAGTAGTAGTAGTAGTAGTAGTAGTAGTAGTAGCAGTAGCAGTAGTAGTAGTAGCAGTAGCAGTTGTAGCAGTAGTAGTAGTAGTAGTAGTAGTAGTAGTAGTAGCAGTTGTAGCAGTAGTAGTAGTAGCAGTTGTAGCAGTAGTAGTAGTAGTAGTAGCAGTTGTAGCAGTAGTAGTAGTAGTTGTAGCAGTAGAAGTTCTAGCAGTAGTAGTGGTAGTAGTAGCAGTAGTAGCAAGAAGGTTTCAACTCGCTGAGGGGTGTCATGGGAAGGTTTTAACACGCAGTGAGGTATAATGGGAAAGTTTCAACTCCCAGTGGAATGTAATGGGAAGGTTCCAAATTGTAGCGGGGTGTAATGGGAAGGTTCCAAATCGTAGTGTAGTGTAATAGTAATTTTCCAACTCGTAGTGTAGTGTAATAGGAAGGTTCCAACTCGTAGTAGGGTGTAATGGGAAGGTTTTAACTCGTAGTAGGGTGTAATGGAAAGGTTTCAACTCGTAGTAGGGTGTAATGGGAAGGTTTCAACTCGTAGTAGGGTGTAATGGAAAGGTTTCAACTCGTAGTAGGGTGTAATGGAAAGGTTTCAACTCGTAGTAGGGTGTAATGGAAAGGTTTTAACTCGTAGTAGGGTGTAATGGAAAGGTTTCAACTCGTAGTAGGGTGTAATGGGAAGGTTTTAACTCGTAGTAGGGTGTAATGGAAAGGTTTCAACTCGTAGTAGGGTGTAATAGGAAGGTTTCAACTCGTAGTATGGTGTAATGCTTACAGAGAAGTTTCCTACTCAGACATACGTAAATGAAAGGAAGTAGTGCATATATCGCAGCTAAGCTGTACACTTACATATCCGATATGTATCTATATATCTATCTACACGCTGTTGACCCTTTTGTGCCTCATGGCGTAAGGGGTACAAGAGTTCTCTAGGGATGGCCTCTTTGTGTGCTGCGTGTAGGCTTCCGTCCGTCTTTTATATGGTCTGAATTTGGCTTTATAGCCGTGGTATCTATGTAGCATGGCTATTTGTGGCATGCTATCTATTAGTAGTCTGGACGTGTGTTAAAACCAGTTAATTTGTTGTCTCTTGATGTATTCTACTGGTACTGTTTTACTTATCTGTCTGATGTTATCGTTTCTAGTTCTATCTTTCAATGGCGATTCAACCATTCTTTGAAGACACGTCATTTCTTTTGTCACTGATTTTCTCGTCGTGTGCTGTCGTTGTCCAGGTTTGGCAATGGTATCATGAATACCAAAGCTGCACTATATAAAACCATCATCATACTGTTACTATGCTACGAATGTAAAACTTGGACACTAACAACAAAATCCAAAAGAAAACTTGTTACAATAGAAATGACTTTCCTGCGTAGAATCCTGGGAGTAACATTATGAGGCAGAAACAGAAACGAAAACATCAGAAGAGTAACAAACACATTGCCAATCCTGGACTACATCAGAAGACAACAGATTAAGTGGTTTTTTTCATGCTTCCAGACAGTGTCCCTCAAAATGTATTACTATACAGACACGATGAATACAAAGCCATGGGCAGACCTTACAAACGATGGATTACAGAAATAAAAGAGTCGACGAAAACAAACATACATGAAGCACACAAAAAAGCCATCTCCAGAGAACTCTTCTGCCTTTGATGCGGCAAAGCATAAAGGGTTTTACAGCGAAAAGAAAAAGAAAGCACAGTGATGGGATAATAATAGTCTTGTATAATGCAACTTAAGTGTCTATGTTTACCATTTTGTTCTTAAAAATACGTGTCATCTGTCCTACGATCTGGTATGTTTTCTTGCATCTATTTTCCGTTTTTTCTCTTCCCTCAATATAATGCTTCCTAAGTAATTTTAGAGAAAAAAACTTTCATACTACTGCGTGTTTTTTCTTGTCACAATTATGAATTGAACTTGGATCCTGAGGGATCTGAGATCGACGTTCTAGCCATACGGCCGCGCGCTATGGAACTCCTTTAACTCTTTAAGGTGTTAATTAATTATCGATGAAGATAATACTGTACTTCTTTCTTTGCTATAGCCATTACTTCTGCCTTTTCTATATTAATCTTCATATTGAATTTTTGACATGTTGCGTGTAGTCTGTTCATATGTTCTTGTAGCTGTTCTTCTGTTGTCGCAATTAGTACTTGATCGCCTACAAAGCGTAGTTCGTTCAATTTGTCGTTCATGTTATCTTCTTCGTTGATACTTGTTAGTTTATAGGTTGTCGATATAGGACTATGTTATAAAAATGAGTGGGAACAGCAATGTCGAACTCCTGCTTTAGTATGAAATGTATTGGACACCCCTGTTTGTTCTTACTGCATATCAACTTTTTTTACACCTCCGCATTAGTGATGATGATAAAATTAACATTAATAATGAGGAATTATTATTAATACCAATACTTTTCTTTCAAGTGAATGAAAGAAAAAATAATATTTTTAGCAGTGTGAGTACAAAATAAGAACAGATGAAAAATGTACTAAGGGTTTAATTATTTTTTTTAATCATAAACCGTGCTGCTGTGTGTTAGTGTATTACGAGATAATTCTTTCAAATGGTCTCTTTAAAATATGCTCAAAATTTCAGGCAGCATAGTAAGACAGGGCTAGTATATAACTTATACCGTGCTACCAGCAGTATCCGAGTTAGGTAGAGATTTTCTAATTGCTGTCTGGATGTGTATTGAATAGAAGAATTGTAAAACTTGCGTATTATACCCAAACAAAGGTCAGAATTTCCAGTAAATTTTCCAAATCTGTAACTTGAACAAAATTAAGCAGCTTCTCAGACAAGATGGGCATTTGTGAAACGAATAGGCAGTAAGATTTGCAGCAGAATACATTAACTAGAGAATATTGCTATCATAAATCCAAGTCCTCATATGCAAAGAAATGCAACGTGACAGAAATCTGGCCAGATATTAAAAAAACTGACCGCACTGTCACAATGAAACTTTTGACGAAACGGAAAATGTTCATTTTTAATGGTTGAGACGCCGTTGCTATGCTGCAGTGGTTACTTACGACCCAATTTTTGAAATGAGCGCTGTAAGTTATTGTGGGCTATAACAATTTCTTATTAATATTGTCGCTATGTATTCATTCTGTGAGTATAATATGGTATTAAGAAATGAAAGTATCGCGTCTGAGCATCGAAGGTTTGTCTGCGAAATATTTGCAAAACCGCATGTGCACTCACCATCATGAAGAACTGTACGAACTAACGTTGTGCGTTAACAATTTCTGTTGCGCGTCTCTTGGATGGTTGCTTCAGTTTTCAGCATCTGTACTTGCTAAGACAGACTGGTGTCTTGCTTGATTATAGGAGGGCCTGCCAAGTCTTAGTTTTCAACTTCTTTTGGCTGAACCCCATCTCCGCGGAAAACATAAGTAATCAGTATAAAGCAGCTATTCAGTGGATGCCATCGCAATGTGGAATGGAAACTATAAAGCAGATCGTATGGCTAAGGAGGGTGCTTCTGGTAATCAAACAGTTGTGCCAATAACGTACCATCAAAAGTAACTATTAATCAAAGCAATTAGAAAGTCACCTCCAATACAAGATTAACAAATTGTGAAAAGATCAGACCAAGCTGTCATTTTGTGCCTCGGAACAGGATACAACCGACACCTCAGTCACATGTATACAAAGTTCAAGGTTAGCAACACGACCATGTGTACATGTCGACAGACACCTCAGCCACATGTATATAAAGTTCAAGGTTAACAACACGACCATGTGTACATGTCGACAGCCACCTCAGCCACATGTATACAAAGTTCAAGGTTAGCAACACGACCATGTGTACATGTCGAAAAATCATCATGCAGCAAACGGAATTTTAACCAGGTCCATTCAAATGGCACCTACTCGCCTCGCAACTTGAGTAAACATGTTTTCTATCTTCGACCACACCCCATCCCTAAAATAAGATGCGATTTTATTCAAGATTTCCAACGTGTGTATTCTCAAGCCATTATGAATATGGACTGATCGATCGACACATAGGCAACAACAGTACACACACACACACACACACACTGCACATATATGTAAATTCCTCGAGGATCACAAAGATTTAATCTTAATACATGCATCGACATGTCCATATTAATAGTAACTTCAGAATATACACGTTGGAAGACTACACAAGATGTATTCCAAAGAATGAAAATGCATTGTATAGCCATTGTATGTGCTGCATTGGCCCGACACATCGGATCAAATTTCACCAATATATTTTGACTGGAAACACATTTTCTATAGAGATGCGGATTGGTAGGTGAGAATAGCCAGTTGACTCAAGTTGCGAGACGAATGATATTTTGTTTCTATAACTCCTGGATGCATTCTTTTTTTGTTTGTGTAAAGACATGTTATCTAGTCGTGTTGCATGATACCATGGCAGTTGGGACGCATGTCGGCCTGGTATATTCAACTTCAGCACCAGTGATTGTTGGTGCGACTCTCGGCCTGGTATATTCAACTTCAGCACCAGTGATTGTTGGTGCGACTCTCGGTCTGGTATATTCAACTTCAGCACCAGTGATTTTTGGTGCGACTCTCGGCCTGGTATATTCAACATCAGCACCAGTGATTGTTGGTGCGACTCTCGGCCTGGTATATTCAACATCAGCACCAGTGATTGTTGGTGCGACTCTCGGCCTGGTATATTCAACTTCATCACCAGTGATTGTTGGTGCGACTCTCGGCCTGGTGTATTCAACTTCAGCACCAGTGCGTGTTTGATTCTCTTCTTGGCCTGGTATATTCAACTTCAGCACTAGTGATTCTTGGTGTGACTCTCGGCCTGGTATATTCAACTTCAGCACCAGTGATTCTTGGTGCGACTCTCGGTCTGATATATTCAACTTCAGCACCAGTGATTGTTGGTGCGACTCTCGGCCTGGTATATTCAACTTCAGCACCAGTGATTGTTGGTGCGACTCTCGGCCTGGTATATTCAACTTCAGCACCAGTGATTGTTGGTGCGCCTCGCGGCCTGGTATATTTAACTTCAGCACCAGTGATTGTTGGTGCGACTCTCGGACTTGTATATTCAACTTCAGCACCAGTTTATGTTTGGTTCTCTTCTTGGCCTGGTATATTCAACTTCAGCACTAGTGATTCTTGGTGCGACTCTCGGCCTGGTATATTCAACTTCAGCACCAGTGATTCTTGGTGCGACTCTCGGCCTGGTATATTCAACTTCAGCACCAGTGATTCTTGGTGCGACTCTCGGCCTGGTATATTCAACTTCAGCACCAGTGATTCTTGGTGCGACTCTCGGCCTGGTATATTCAACATCAGCACCAGTGATTGTTGGTGCGACTCTCGGCCTGGTATATTCAACTTCAGCACCAGTGATTCTTGGTGCGACTCTCGGCCTGGTATATTCAACATCAGCACCAGTGATTGTTGGTGCGACTCTCGGCCTGGTGTATTCAACTTCAGCACCAGTGCGTGTTTGGTTCTCTTCTTGGCCTGGTATATTCAACTTCAGCACCAGTGATTCTTGGTGCGACTCTCGGCCTGATATATTCAACTTCAGCACCAGTGATTGTTGGTGCGACTCTCGGCCTGGTATATTCAACTTCAGCACCAGTGATTGTTGGTGCGCCTCGCGGCCTGGTATATTTAACTTCAGCACCAGTGATTGTTGGTGCGACTCTCGGACTTGTATATTCAACTTCAGCACCAGTTTATGTTTGGTTCTCTTCTTGGACTGGTATATTCAACTTCAGCACTAGTGATTCTTGGTGCGACTCTCGGCCTGGTATATTCAACTTCAGCATCAGTGATTGTTGGTGCGACTCTCGGCCTGGTATATTCAACTTCAGCACCAGTGCGTGTTTGGTGCTCGTCTCGACCTGGTATATTCAACTTCAGCACCAGTGCGTGTTGGTGCGCCTCTTGGCCTAGAATATTCAACTTCAGCCCCAGTGGATCTGTGGTCCTGCTCAATGTCAGGGATGGCCGATCAATCTTATTTACCAGCCTCTGTTGACTGAAATAAGACCCCATCTCCACTAGAAGAAGTTGGCCTAGATGTGGGCGTTAAAATTATATAAGTCTTTATTGATATTTACTTTTCTCCGATTCATATCTTCTCCTCCCTTTCCCCCCCCCCACCCACCCCAATCCAATAACGTACATTTACTATGTTACAACCATTTAAACACCCTTCATAAAAATCTATGATCACGTTTTAGTTGGGGTTTTTTTTAAGATCGGAAACTGAAAATCTGTTTCTAGACCCAGCAAGAAATCCTCGTTTAAACTCAAAAACTCAAAAATGTAAAAACAAAACAAAACAACAACGACTTGATCAACGCTGAGAAACAGAAACGTCATTTTTCTATTGGATTTTTTTCGTGGTAGCAATTTAATGTTCTCTCAGAAAAAAATCTCGAATTCCGTTTTTATATCCCCATTCCTGTTTTGTCTTCTTCGAATCTGGCGAATCACAATTTGATAATTGGCAGGCGCGACAAGGTTAGGACATCACAAAAAACGTGGACTGGATTTACAAGTACAGAAGCGGTCTTAATATTTATTTTTAAACTGCATATTGTTTTGCTATTGTTTTTAACATAAAATTACAAATCGTTAATTTAAACGTCAGCAAAGAAGAAAATTTGTCGCCTCAAGCATCCAGAAGTTCATTTTCATGCCGACCTACTTGTTTCTATTTTTTTTTTATCTTATCTATTCATATTGACGAGTATATGGCAGAAGTTTTTTTCAAACGGTAGAATCATCGGGTACTACACATACTGCCATGAAATGTCGAGCAAATACTATCGAATATAACGAATCAGAAATCACATTTTTGATATGAAATTTAAATAATGAATTTGTCACCACCATCAACTATGAATACATTTCACATATAATAAACATAGATTACATATCGGTTACACATATAATACACAAGATTGTACATAGAATACGCATAGATTACACGCATGCTACACACATACATTACATACATATTGCACATTGACTAGGCATATATTACACTTAGATTATACATAGACTAGGCATACATTAAATATTGATTACACATAGACTATGAATACAATGCACATAGATTACACAGACTATGGAAACATTACACATAGATTACACATAGACTTTCCACACATTACACGTAGATTATGCATAGATTATACAGACTACACATAGATTATGCATAGATTACACATAGATTACTCGAAGACGTCCCATAAAATAAACATTGATTACACATAGACTACACATAGATTACACAGAGACTACACATACATTACACATATATTACACATAGTTTATACATGGGCTACACACAGATTACACATAGACTACGCCTATAGTGCAATATGCTACACATAGACTACACATAGACTACACATAGATTATACATGTGCCATGTTGTCTAGGTCCGAAAGTAAGGCAAAAGATAACGATACTGTCACCGGTCATGCCCGTCCTAAGAGGCGACTATGGAGGTTTTGGCTGTCCCATCCTACTGGGGGTCAAAGTGATCCAGAAACCCTGCTGACCTCAGATATGTCAGGCCGAAATGCGCAAATATCGAAGCAGCTGTAAAACGTGACGCAGCGGATTCCTTTCCCCGACATCTTGCTAATCTGCAAGAGTTTGAGAACATACGCAATAGAAGAAGATTACATATAAACTATACACAGCCCATATTCTGGGCTGAATATAAACCGATAATGGGGCTTTCTGCATCACTCTCAGGTGTTCCCTTTTTTTTTTTTTTTTAAACACCATTAAGAATGAGGTTGTGCTAAAAATAAGTTCATCCTCTTCCTTACTTGCTTCTTTGTATTTAATGTCGTATTCTATTGTCCTAGAGGGGGCAGGGGTTGGGATAAATAATACAGCCCTCCCCTGCCCGTACATACTGGCTTAAACATGGTTTGATTTGGTTGTTTGCCCATCACATGACGATGCTGATCATTTGTTACATCCACTTTTGAAATAAAGTTCCCGCCGAAGACGGATGTGTCGGGCCATAGGCGCAAATAAAACGGCGACACAACGCATTTCCATTCTCTAGACTACATTCTGCTGGAAATCTAGTAGGACATGTCCTGCTACAAGAGAATTCAGCAGGAGTTTGAGAATGTACGCTGAAGAAGAAGAAGAAGAAATAAAGATGTTATGTCCTTGATTATGAGTTCGTATATGGATAATTAGCCATATTCAGGACGCAAATGTTCTTGGAAAGTTCGGGCATGGGGCGACCACTATGGATAGTTTTTTTTTTTATTTGCGTGCGACTTTCTAGCTACTCTCCGCTGTTGAATTGCTGCATTTCTCCTCTTTTCTTGGTTTGTTCCTTTCGTGCCGCAAGCGACACATAGAGCAGAGGTTTTGGTTCTCCATATGATGCCGTCCGCTGCCTGCAGCTTTAGTTCCTGGATGGTCTTACAGCCTATTAATTACCCTTCTTTAAGAATGGTGTTTTTAAGGGTTGTTTTATGTCTTCCTCTTTTTCTTTCACCCTCAGGTGACCACATACGGGCTTGTTGGTTTATTCTGTTTACATCTAGTCATTTCTTGAGATGTTTTTTTTTTACTTTATAATGCCAATGAGCTCTATTGAGTGCAGCATCTTCCCATATATCTTGGTCTATTGCATAGGTTTTTAGTGAGGTCTTCAACGAGTCGTTACAGCGCTTCTTTTGACCACCTAAGGGGTGGTCTATTTTTGACCATTAAGTTTTGCTAATCACTGGTAACACACATAATAAATACACATAAATCGACGTTTCGATCAAAAGGTCTTATCATCAACAGATTCACAACATAACACTAGTAAGAAAGGCACTATTCACGTTCACGTTCACATGACAGTTTGATATAGCGATATTCTTACTCGTCGTTTTAAGTAAATGTATTCTTGATAACGGCCTTTTGGTCAAAATGTCGATTTTTGTGTGTATTATGTGTGTTACCAGTGATTCGCAAAACCATGTTCCAAGTTGTTCTTGTTGGACTACAGTTTCGTTGCAGTTGGTACATATCAATTTCGCACCACATTTTAAAGATTTTCCAAACTATCGGCAGAAACCCCTGGAAAAAAAAGGCGTTTTGATGTTTTCAGTAAGAACTACACACTCATCCCTTACTAAAGTTTTATCTTCGGCCCTGAGTCTATACATATTTTTTTATAATTTTTAAAACACGTGTATAATCTAGTTTACTTGTTCTGACTTTGCTATACTCTGCTTTTGTGTGCTGTTCTATGTGAATTATGTGTGATGTGAAATATGTGCTATGTGAATTATGTGTGGTGCGAATTATGTGTGATATTATTGAATCTTGTGTGATGTATGGTATAAATTTTGTGTTATATATGATGTGAATTTGTGTGATGTATGATGCGATTTATGTATAATATGTGATGTGAATTATGTGTGATGTATTATGTTAATTATGTGTGATGTATGATGTGAATTATGTGTGATGTACACAGTGAAATGTTTGACGTATTCTGTGAATTATGTGTGATGTAACATATGAATTATATGTGATATGTGGAGTGAATTATATGCCATATATGCTGTGAATTATGTGTGATGTATAATGTGCAGTTTGTATGATGTATGTCGTGAATTATTTGTATGCCATGTATATAATGAAATTTTGTGCGATGTACGATTTGAATTATGTGAGGATTATTTTCGTACGATTTAATGTTTCTTTTCAGAAAACTTGTAAAGTTTCGATTTTGCCAGTCATGACCTCGTGTAATCTAGAGACCAAAAACAAAACATGCTTAAAATTGTGTCATAAGGAGCGGATATTAGTATTATTATTATGATTTACAATAGATCATTGAAAAAATGAAGCCAGTATTGCAAGTAAATACACGGGGATCTGTGGTTGAGTATTGACAACAAACACGTAGCTGAGATTGTGTGGGGAAATGAAGATCAATGGAATTTTAAGACAGGTAAGTGTCACACAAAGATGTCACAGCAGGGAAGGACATATGTAGGTGTATTGATTAAGTGATCGAAACAGCAGGGGGATTGATGGATTGAATCATGGTCGGATAAATGATTTGATTGTAAGATTGATCATTTAAGTAACTACTTCCTTTTACGTATTATTTTTTTTGTTAGGGAATGTCCGTAAATTACGTCAAGATTTGGGAAGTGTTGGGTTCTGAAAACGGTTGACAGTTGTTGACAGAGGGTTGACAAAAGTTGACGTCAATAAAAGAAATTTAATATTCTAATTAAATTGTTTGAATTTGATATATTTTCAAAAAATTAACAAAAATAATATAGTTTTACCACAATTTTTCTGCACACAAAACGCATTTGGAGTATTTGGAGGGGGCGGTTGGGGGGGGAGGGGTAAAAGTTGACAACATTTACCAGGGCGGTGGTGTTTCTGAATTCTTGACAGTTTTTGTCACCAAGGGAAGAAAAGAGGGTCATAAATTGGCAAAACATTGGTGTAATTTATGTACAGCCCCTTAGTTCCGCATTTTATGAAGCCATTTTAACCGAAACTTCATGTCTGTTACCGTAAATAACATATGAACTAACGTTTTCATAACATTTTCTCCTTGGTCGCTTACGTTCGGCATTACTGCATTATTTTTTCCCCGATTAATTAATTGATAAATAAATTGATTGATTGACAGACACAAAAGATCGAATGTTTGCGTTTATAGAAATATTACAGATGATTGGATGGACAGAACTATTGGCCAGACAGCAAATGACAGAAGAAATGACCATACAGACAAACAGGGATAGACATGTATGCTAGTAGACAGCTCAGAAAGACTTATCACGGGCTGGCACAGACACACATTCACGGACTTTAGATTAAATTAAATATGTGTATTAACCCGTAACCTTTTGAGCTACAATACGGCCTGCTCGCTAAATTAATTAGACCCCAATTTGTTCGTTTAAAAAAAAAAATATTGTGGCGCTTCCAGTTGTCAGTATTTCTACACTTGGAATCACATGCCAAAAATAGCCAAGGCGATGCCAAGTATATAAATACTGACCAACCGACATTCCAACAATAATCAAAAACGCAACGAATGGGGTCCTCATTAGTTCAGCGAACAGGTCTTCTATAATTTCCGCCGTCCCGTTTAACCCATGACCGAGTCACTGTTTTTGGATGATCAGACTTATTCTGGGTTTTCTATATTGGTTGGCTATCAAAAGATACCAATGGAAAAGACGGATCAATCGAACCAGCCAAAAGCTATGATGCGCTCACGGGTAAGCCTACAAGTCTTATATATAAAGTCGGTGAAGATCAAACAAATCGGCGAAATAATTAGAAATTGAGAGTTTTGGGTGATCTGATAGGCATACGGACTAACAGGCATACAGTAAATCAGGCAGATAGACTGACTTACAGAAAGACAGTCAAGCAGGCAGTAGACATACTTACTAACAGGCACACAGTAAAGCAGGCAGATAGACAGACTGACTAACAGACAAACACTAAAATTGGAAGATAGATAAACTGATTGACAGACAGCCAAGCAAGCAGATAGACAGACTGACTGACAGCCAAGCAAGCAGATAGACTGACAGACAGCCAAGCAAGCAGATAGACAGACTGACTGACAGCCAAGCAAGCAGATTGACAGACCCGCTAACAGACAGACAGTAAAGCAAGCAGATATAAAGACTGATAAAACACACAGTCAAGCAGACAAATAGACACACTGACTAAAAGATAGAAATCAAGCAGATAGGCGGGCTGACTAACAGACTATATAGAGCAAAAGAAAAATACATTTGTCCGGCAGAAAATAAACAAACTTGCAGGATATCCTGAACTACTTTTGGCAGTTGTAAAACGGCCTAAACTTGTTTGGTTGGGAGATGTAACCAGACACGACTCATATTCTAAAATTATTTTGCAAGGAGCAGTAGAGGGTGAAAGGAGGAGAGGGGTGAAAGAGAAAACGGCGCTTCGCAGTCAGCGAGCTGTTCCTCGTGTAGGAAGACCACTCCATTTCCACCCTTTGTGTCCCTAGATCCCAGACCTAATATATTCTGTATGAGCCGTGTTGGGTACCGGCGACGATCGAATTAGACTCATGGTTGATACACCTTCCTAGACGAAGTAATGCTTTGCCAGAAACGTCGGGGGGCCTGGGATTTGACCTGTGCATTTCTCACGCACTTGCCCCGTCCGCTTGAGATGTCCTTCCAATCCATCGTCAGGATCGGTCTGTATATCTTGACTCTTCGCCATTGCGATATTATCCAAATAAGTAGGTAAAATACGAGTCTCGGATGAGGAGCTTCGCAGTGGACCCTTGGGTACTGAACCCAATTCTCTCTGTATGAGCCGTTTTGAGCAACGGCCGACAGTCGAGTTGGGTCGTTAGAGACTTGTGCCCCCCTCTACGTTGCCCGTAGTGTCCAGAGATCGAGTCTCAACACGGCTTCGGTCAGACATTTGATCAATGCACTCCCCGACATTTGTTCATTGCTTGTCCGGTGTTCAATGCGGAACTGTATTCAAAGCTTTTTTTTCCATACCCAGGAGTGCATGTTCAATTTGGCGTATCCAATACTTGAGTCATGACTCCTACTATGAATGGGATCAATTGTTGTTGGGCTTGTGGGTTTCTGTGTGTTCTGGAGCTTAAACAGTACTCCGGTCAGTCGGTCTCGTGTAGGACTATTGTAGCTTCGTTTCCACTGAATTGATTCACATACTACGCTACCCTCTAGCATGTTACCTTTTCAAGATTTGGTGTGTAATCGTAAGATCGCCGTATATTAGGGACATTGACATTGATTGCCCCTCCAATATTTCTGCTTTTTAAGCCGGCCGAGTCGGAATTCACATATGTATTGCATCACTCTGTGCCAACAGTAATGGCGTAAAGGTTTCGGAGATATTTCCTGTCTCTCTGCAGGTAGTTCTCATTCTATCTACAGCACCCACATTCACGGACACGAGTCTAAAGGAGTTATCCAGGAATATAGCAAGAACAGCAAGTACCCCAATTGTATGTATGAATATAGCAAGAACAGCAAGAACAGCAAGTACCCCAGTTGTATGTATGAATATAGCAAGAACAGCAAGTACCCCAGTTGTATGTATGAATATAGCAAGAACAGCAAGTACCCCAGTTGTATGTATGAATATAGCAAGAACAGCAAGTACCCCAGTTGTATGTATGAATATAGCAAGAACAGCAAGAACAGCAAGTACCCCAGTTGTATGTATGAATATAGCAAGAACAGCAAGAACAGCAAGTACCCCAGTTGTATGTATGAATATAGCAAGAACAGCAAGAATAGCAAGTACTCCAGTTGTATGTATGAATATAGCAAAAACAGCAAGAATAGCAAGTACCCCAGTTGTATGTATGAATATAGCAAGAACAGCAAGAACAGTAAGTACCCCAGTTGTATGTATGAATATAGCAAGAACAGCAAGAACAGCAAGTACCCCAGTTGTATGTATGAATATAGCAAGAACAGCAAGTACCCCAGTTGTATGTATGAATATAGCAAGAACAGCATGTACCACAATTGTATGTATGAATATAGCAAGAACAGCAAGTACCCCAGTTTCCAGGATACACCACTAGGAGGTTCTTTTTGGATCGCTGTTATCTGCTAACCCTGGGTCCGAACGAGAGCAATGTGTGACCCTTTTTGCACCCCATCGATTATGGGTCTTATTATTATTATCCATTGAATCCTTCAGGTTTGGAAGTGGCGCCGTTCAGTAGACCATATTCTCTCGCTCTCTTCTTACATGAATGAGGAACTTCAATAGAAATGAAGACAGATCAAAGATCTACAAACTACATATCTAGTTACCCCAAATGTAACCCTCTGTCTCAAAGAAGCAGTATGCTGCCTGCCGAGAGTACCACTCATAGCACGTAACCCCGTAGCTTCAAGCGCTTATCTCCAGGGAAAAGTCCACTTTATAATCAAGACATCTCCGCCGATAACGGATGTATCGGGCCATAGTCAGAAATAAACCGGTGACAGGACGTATTTCTAGTCTCTCCTGGAAATCTAGTAGGACATTGTCCTGCTACAAGAGGGATCCAGTAGGAGTTTAAGAATGAACGCTGAAGAAGAAGAACAAGACGTTACGAACGGTTAAGAGATTATAAAACCAACAAAATGGCGTTATTATAAAACCAACAAAAGAGCGTTATTATAAAACCAACAAAAGAGAGTTATTATAAAAACAACCGCAACAAAACACCATTTTTCTTTGTGAACTTTGTTAAACACTTCTTTGACGTCCTACAGCAACATCTTCAACCATCCATTTCTCGCAATTCCCAGCCGCAGAGAAAGACAAAAACACGTCTTCCCCAATTTGTGCCACCAAACATTATCCCACCCAAAAAAAATAATTTGAAACTTAAAAAAGATTTAAACTGCAGCCGTGAACAAGTTGATATTTCGTTAAATTTTTAATATTTTTTTTTCTTTCTAAAAACATGTTTAATTTAAATGGCCTCGCTTTGGAACTGCCAGCATAATAGTCTGCTGAGATATATCTGCATCCTGGGGATATTTGGTAAATCCAGTGCCAATCGAAACTTCACACGCTCCCAGTAAAAGCAGGATTTAATCCTTCGCTTGAAGATCAATGCGGCAGCGGGGACAAGGCAGAGTGGGTCGAGACATGTGCAGACGATTTTATGACAGGTGAGGATTCCAGGTCAGGGCAGTGAATTTCTTCCACCTCCGATTCTTCTTATTTGTATTTGTTTTTCCTTCATTGTTTACTGAGTTTGTTGATGTCGGTGTCTTTTTGTGAATGATGTTGTTGGTTAGTTGTTTTGAGTTTTGGTTCAAGACAGACGGTTAAACAGATTGTGTATGTGGTTATGATATGTATAAATGTGGTTAGAGTGCTAATAAAAGATAGATGTTTAGGGTGTTGTACACAGAGCTATCTTCATTCCCAAGGTCTGGTTGCTGGTACATAAGATCTACCTTTACCTTACTATGAATATGGACAGGTAGATCGATATACAGACAACAGCACACATACTACACACACACACACACATATATATATATATATATATACATCGAGGACCAACTAGTACTATTTAACAACTAGTACGTACGTCATGTCTCAGTGCTACAAATACGTACGTCATGTCTCAGTATTACAAATACGTACGTCATGTCTCAGTATTACAAATACGTACGTCATGTCTCAGTACTACAAATGCCGATTATGCCTACTTGTAAAGATACAACTTTTATTACTGCATGTTTTCCTGTGAAGGAGTGCAGGGATGTTTTCTTGTAAATATAAATTACACAAAACAGAAATAAAATTGCGTCAGGTGTAACATGATTAAATGAATTGGAAAAATTGAAAGCATCGAAGAGTTATATAAAAATAATCGGCAGTAGACATGATTTGAACCAGGTCTGTTGGGTTGGTTGGTTGCTGATCCAACGTTCCATGGGCTCATGCCCTTTGACCCAATCCAGGTCTGTTCAGCTGGCACATATTCGCCTCGCAACTTGTATAAACAGGTTTTCCGAATTCGATCATAATCCAATCTATAGCTAGCAAAAAAATGGTAAATGGTGAGGCACCACTGTCGTATCCCGTTTCTGTATCTCAATTTGGTGCTTCATTAAGAAGTCAATATTTCATTCCTACGTACATTTTCTTTTCTATTATGTTTCTTCTTCTTCTCCGTCTGTGTTCGCTCTCTAATAACCAATACAACAGTTCGCTCTCTGATAACAAATACAACAGTTCGCTCTCTGATAACCAATACAACAGTTCGCTCTCTGATAACCAATACAACAGTTCGCTCTCTGATAACCAACACAAAAGTTCGCTCTCTGATAACCAATACAACAGTTCGCTCTCTGATAACCAACACAAAAGTTCGCTCTCTGATAACCAATACAACAGTTCGCTCTCTGATAACCAATACAACAGTTCGCTCTCTAATAACCAACACAAAAGTTCGCTCTCTGATAACCAATACAACAGTTCGCTCTCTGATAACCAACACAAAAGTTCGCTCTCTGATAACCAATACAACAGTTCGCTCTCTGATAACCAACACAAAATTTCGCTCTCTGATAACCAACACAAAAGTTCGCTCTCTGATAACCAATACAACAGTTCGCTCTCTGATAACCAATACAACAGTTCGCTCTCTGATAACCAATACAACAGTTCGCTCTCTGATAACCAATACAACAGTTCGCTCTCTGATAACCAATACAACAGTTCGCTCTCTGATAACCAACACAAAAGTTCGCTCTCTGATAACCAATACAACAGTTCGCTCTCTGATAACCAATACAACAGTTCGCTCTCTGATAACCAATACAACAGTTCGCTCTCTGATAACCAACACAAAAGTTCGCTCTCTGATAACCAATACAACAGTTCGCTCTCTGATAACCAATACAACAGTTCGCTCTCTGATAACCAACACAAAAGTTCGATCTCTGATAACCAACACTTAAGTTCGCTCTCTGATAACCAATACAAACGTTCGCTCTCTGATAACAAATACAAAAGTTCGCTCTCTGATAACCAATACAACAGTTAGCTCTCTGATAACCAACACAAAAGTTCGCTCTTTGATAACCAACACAAAAGTTCGCTCTTTGATAACCAACACAAAAGTTCGCTCTCTGATAACCAATACAAAAGTTCACTCTCTGATAACCAATACAAAAGTTCGCTCTCTGCCGACCAACACAAATGTTCGCTCTCTGCTAACCAACACAAAAGTTTGCTCTCTGATAACCAACACAAAAGTTCGTATGATTTTCGTCAGTGAGCGTGAAGTATGTTGTGCAACTGGTTTTTGCTACGGCGATGCGTAATTTTGCGCATTCCGGCCCACCACATCCACTTCGGCATGCATTAGGTATGTAAATTTGCTTGGAACTCTATAATGGTTTAATGGTGATGACGTTGTTCCTCCTTTGCAAGCGAAGATGAGCATAGCATGAAAAACAATAAATGTGATAACAAGTAGGAAAAAACACATTTTTGACTGTCTAATTTACTTTGTGAGTTCGTAGATACTTGATAAGTCCGATTCATGCCAAAAAAGTTCTATTGCAGTGCTTGTAGGAGTGCAGAGAGTTCCAACTATGAGAGTATTCGGATTTGTTCTTCCGCTTCCGTCGCTTGTAAATTGCCTGCAGTGTTCTCTCTTTTTGAAATTTAGTGATGCCAGCAGTGATCTGGGTGTGCCAAGATTCGCAATCAAGTGTTGTAGTCTCCCAGGAGTTATGATCGATGCTGCAGTGCTTGGGAGTTTTTTAGGTGATCATTGAAGCTCTTTTTCTGCCCTCAGCTTGAACTTTTTACCATCGCACAGCTCCCCATAAATTAAGCTCTTTGGAAGACGCTTGTCTAGTATACGGACGATGTGGCCAGTCCTGCGGAGTTGAGACCTAGTCAGCAGGACATGGATACTTTGCATATGGGACTTTTGAAGAATTTATGTGTCTCTTACGCGGTCCTGCAAATGTACTCCCATGAGATTTCTTAGGCACCGAAGGTGGAAAGAGTTAAGCTGTCGAGCATGCCTCGCTTAGACAGTCCAGAATGAGGCAACATAAAGCAGTGTTGGTAGATACCACTGCGCGGTACACGTCTTAGTTGCCAAACTGAGACCATGCCTGATCCAGACGTTGGTACGAAGACTCCCGAATGCCGCACCGGCGCGAACAAAACGCGGGAAACATCCCCGTCAATTGTCGCAGTTTGCGATAGGGTGTTGCCGAAATATACAAACTTATTGGCAGTATTGAGTTTCTTTCCCTTTACTGTGATTACTGGTTCTGTATAGGGGACACCAACGCTAGTTGATGCATTACTAATGTCTTCGCGGTGCTGATGGTGAGACAGAACACAACACAGCCCAAAGAAAAGACATGCTGTCCTGCATGTCTTTCACACTGGTAGTGTTTAGTGCACAATCGTCGGCGAACAAGAAGTCGCGAACAATGTCCATCTTTGGTCTTGGCCTTTAATCTAAATGGTTAATGGTTTAGTAATAGCTTATATCGCGACTCCTTATCCGTGACCAAACCTAAATATAAGACCTACTAACAGAATTCAAAACAAGCCTTGATGTCATGTTTTCTATTATTGCCGTGTATTTCGTTGAACCGTGTTGGCAGGTGACACAAAGTATATAAATAGTGACCAACCAAGAACACGGCAATAATCAAAATATTACGTCAAAAGGCTTGCTTCACTATGATGGTAGATCTGCTGCGTTATCTAAGCCTCTAAGCCACCCAATACATTTTTGCAGTCCACTATATATATATATAGAGAGAGAGAGAGAGATAAGGAGGGAGATAGAGAGGTGAATTTCATTCTAAGCTACGTTTCACTATTACAACTATCCCATAATATTCACCATATTTTGACATCAGTGTTTCGCACTTCGTACTGAATCAACAGTCCAAGTCCGTCCCCTAAATGAGTCCGACCAACTGTTCCGCATGCACATAGACACACACACACACGCACATATATATATATATATATATATATATATATATATATATATATATATATATATATATATATATATATATATATATATATATATATATATATATATATATATATATATATATATATATATATATATATATATATATATGTCTTTCGCCAATACAAGAACTACAAACAGAATTCAACAAACCTGTTTGGTACTGTTTTCGATTATTCCCGTGCATTTCGAATCAAAGTATATAAATAGTGATCAATGAAATATATCTATCGATCTATTGTCTTTTCTCGGCCTGTGAAGTGTCGCAGAATTAAATGACGATCGGTTTTCGGGTTCGTGCACGTTTGGTCGCTTGATATGTAGTAGTACTGTGCCGTGTCAGAATGTTGGTAACTCCTTCAATCCATCTTTTTTTGGTCTTCCTCTGCATCTTGCTGTTTCAATTGTCATGTTGTATGCTCTTGCCGCTGGCCAATATGAGTTCGTTTTCATTAGGTGGCCGCACCATTTCATTCTCTGTTTTTCAATATATTTGACCACTGATTTTGTTCAATCATTTCTTGTGTAATCTCCTCATTTCTCACATGATCTCTTCTTGTTCTGTTTGCTGCTTTTCTTAGACATTCCATTTAACACGTAGTATGCTTTCTATCTTCTTCAGTGGCCATGTCTGACATTGAAAACATAATGTTGCCATGAATATTGAATTTATGATTTGCCTTTCGGTTTCCATCAGGATACCAATGTAGTATGGTTATGTATCGGAATACCCATGGGATACGATTACGTATCGGAATACTCATGGGATACGATTACGTATCGAAATACCGATGGGATACGATTACTTATCGGAATACCTTTGGGATACGATAAATCAAATTACTTATGACTTAGCCACTTAGTCACATTGATGACCAGGGGTTATGGAAGAAAGTGTGCCCTCTCTGGAAAGTTACGACGATCACATAATCAACATCTGACTGGGACTTAAGAGAGTACATACTCTTAGATGGCTGCTGGAGCGAAGAGTGAAGCAATTAGAGAAATGCCCCATGTGCCTTGATGCTGGTTTCTAATCAAGAATATTATCGCCCGTGTGTTGCCGGGCCCTGAAAGGGGAGCAAAGAATAGCAACACTGTTTACCTTCCATGCATGTCGTAAAAGACGACTAAGGAGGTTATGTAATGGGGTTAGATGTCCATCCCATATAGTGTCAGTGACCCATTACCATGCTGAAGTCGGATGTGTCCGCCTGAAAGGCGCAGATATCGCAGCAATGCTGTAAACCATGACACAACGCATTCTGTTCTCCGGACTACATCCTGCTAATCTGCAGGAGTTTGAGAACGAACGCAGAAGAAGAAGAAGAATATTATTGTTCATGCTATATCGTCAAGCACCAAACAGCAATATGTTTCTACAAAAATAAGAAGAAAACGATGGACTTATACCGGACATGTACTTAGAATGGACAAAAACAGACTGCCACTATAGGAATTAAAATGGGTAACAGATGGCAAAATAAAAAGAGGAAGACAAAGAGAGACTCTACACAGGACAACCATCAAAGAAGGTATGACATTGGGTCTCAACATCATGCAAAAATTACACACAGTAGCATCACATCGTTCGAACTGGAGAGCTCTGGTTTCTTCCATATGCACCGTATTCGGCGGTAAAGGAACATAGATAGATAGATATGTCGTCAACCAATTAAATCTCCGATCAGCCGAGTGATTCAGCAAGCAAGACTTATAACCCAGAGAGGGGTTTAGATCAATCTCTTTCATTTTGCAATATTATAAACTGCAATTACTCGACTTGTTAAGCGGCATCAAATAACAGACGTTCGGTTTAAGAGTTACTGCAAAAATCCTCATTATTATGCGATCGTGCGAAATTCTAATTAGACGAAACCAACTTAATTAATGTGTATGGTTTAGCATCCGTACTGTAAGACTTGGTATGCTTAATATATGTTACATTTAAATGTGTTAATGTGGTGACATTTATTATTGGAAGATTATGCATAATAAGGGAGAATGAAATTTGGCAGACAAAAATGAAAAAGGATGTTAGTTTTATGATGGTTAGGTAAACAAATTGTGCGTTTAGGAGTTGTATATAAATCACCTAATAAAAAATCCAGCGATCAACATGGCGACTAAACAACATATAATAAACACCATCTTTATTCCTACGTTATGTTACCAGTGCCAGACATGGCCCCTGACAAAACCATTCATGAGAAAGATTACAACACGTGAGATTAAATGCCTGAGATATGCTATAAACGTCACCAGTAGAGTTCGAAGAGAAATGAAGACATCAAAAAGGTAGCAAGGAACATAGAAAGATGGCAGATCAACTGATTTGGACACCTTATGAGAATGGAACCATCGCAACCAGCCATCTAGGTGTACAACAGTAGAAAGAACTGCTACAAAGCCAGAGGAAGACCAAGAATAAGATGTGAAGATTCACTCAGAGAGAGTGTTTTTTTTTTTTAAACACTGCCTAACCATGGCAAGCACAACAAAGATGGCCAAAGACAGAAAACTTCAACTCCTACGACGCCTAACAGCACTTGTGGATAAGACAATAGATGAAGACATAAATGTCGTCAACATTGAGAGGAGATGGGTGTCTGAAAAAAATTGACAATTCTTGATTAAGGTGGGAGAGAAAGGGGGTTAGCAAATGCAGACGTCAGCAATAATGCTTTTATATACACTAATTCACGTGTTTGAATTTGAAAAGAAATTCTAATAATGCGGAACAAAACAAGTAAATTTAAGTAGGAAGCCAGAGAACAATTAAAAAAATTCTTGAGACTAACGGGAATTGAACCAGTCCGCTCCACGGCACCAAATCGCCTAGCAACAATTGCACACGTAAAAACGCGTGTGCAATTGTTGCTAGGCGATTTGGTGCCGTGGAGCGGACTGGTTCAATTCCCGTTAGTCTCAGGAACAAAACAAGTAATTCTTGTCATACTTTTTCTGCTTTAACCAAAAAATGTATTGGCAGAGGATTTTGACATAATTAAGAAGATGGGGACAATGGATTCTTGACAGTTGCTGACATGGACGGAAGATGAGGTCAAATATTGGCAAACAATTGTTGACGTAATTTATGGACAGGTCTTTAGGTAAAAAGAAACATGAAATGTAAAAAATATTTATATAAACAGAAAGTTTGATAATGCTAACGCCAACACTACCATAACGAGGAAACGTTTGTACAATGTTTACGTCAAAAAACAGCTTTTAGAATGTTTAGACAATTAAAGATTGTGTAGATAAATAAACTAAAACATTGTGTAAAATGTTTACATTAAAAAACAACTGTTTTAGAATGTTTAGATAAATAAACTGAGAACAGTGTGTAAAAATGTTTCCAATAAAAAATAACTGATTTTAGAATGTTTAGATAAATAAATTGAGAACATTGTGTACAATATTTACATTAAAAACAACTCCTTTTAGAATGTTTAGATAAATAAACTAAAGACATTTTGTAAAATACTTGGATTAAAAAAATGAGTAGTCGTTTTTAAAATGGTGAGCAAAGTGCGAAAATAGAAAACATACGGCGTCAGACAAATAAAGTATGAACAACATACGGCGTCAGACAAATAAAGTATGAACAACATACGGCGTCAGACAAATAAAGTATGAACAACATACGGCGTCAGACAAATAAAGTATGAACAACATACGGCGTCAGACAAATAAAGTATGAACAACATACGGCGTCAGACAAATAAAGTATGAACAACATACGGCGTCAGACAAATAAAGTATGAACAACATACGGCGTCAGACAAATAAAGTATGAACAACATACGGCGTCAGACAAATAAAGTATGAACAACATACGGCGTCAGACAAATAAAGTATGAACAATAGTTGTGCCTAATCTAAATGTCCAGAAATTGCACAGACTACACGTAGATTACAGACAGTGGTCAACGTCGGTTGTGTCGGGCCATTGTTGCAAATAAGAACGAAAATACAACTGATTCCCATTATCTAGACTACATCATGTTGTGAATCTGGCAGGACCATCGTCCTGCTACTAGTGAGATCCGCCGGGCGTTTGAGAATGAATGCTAATAAACAACACAAACTACACACATACTACACATATATTACACATATACTATACACAAACTACATAGACTATACACAGACTACACACATACTACACATATATTACACATATACTATACACAAACTACATAGACTATATATAGAGTATACACAGACTGCACATAGACTATACACAGACTACACACATACTGCACATAGACTATACACAGACTACATACAGACTACACACAGACTACATACAGACTACACACAGACACACACAGATTATACACAGATTACACATAGATTATACACAGACTGCACATATACTACAAATAGAATACATACAGACTACTCATAGACTAGACTACACAACAACGACTACACATATACTACACACATACTACACACAGACTACAGACTAAACACACACTACATACAAACCACAGTACAGACACATGGATGAAATAAAACATGAACGTTCTAACATAACAAGCCAAAATAGTCTTCAATTAACACAGAGAAAATACCTAGATTTGGAGAACAAAGGCAATCAATTAAAACTAGATTACGCTAAGTGAGAAACCTCTACAATGGAGGAGTGAGGCATAATCATGTACATTGGCGGCAGCATAGGTGAAGGAACAAACATGAACGACAGGGTAAAGAATAACCCAGGTGAAGGAACAGACATGAACGACAGGGTAAAGAATACCCCAGGTGAAGGAAAACTTTATTGTTGTAGGACATGTTGACATTAGGGGCAATCAAATAGTCAGGGATTCTGCGTTCATTCTCAAACTCCTTCAGATTAACAGGCTGTAGTCCTGGAACGGAATGAGTTGTGTCATTGTTGACAGCTGAGTTGCATTATCTGCGCCTTACGGCCTGATACATCCGACATCCGCATGGCTTCTGTATCACTTTGACCATACACCCGTGTGTTGCCGGGGCCCCGAAAGTGGAACAAAGTATAGCAAAACTGTTTACCTTCAATACGTGTCGTAGGAGGACATTAAGGAGGTTATGGGTTGGCGTTGGCTACCGCATACCATATATATGGTCAAAGTGACTCAGCAGCCATGCTGAAGTCGCATGTGTCAGCCGAAAGGCGCTGATTGTTTGAAGCAAAGTTATAGATCATGCCACAACGTATTCAGTTCTCCGGACTACCAATTTACGTTTGAGAACGTATCCCCAGACTACATCCTGCTAATTTACAGGTGTGTGAGGTGGTATCTCCAGACTACATCCTGCTAATTTACAGGTGTTTGACAACGTATCTCCAGACTACATCCTGCTAATTTACAGGTGTTTGAGAACGAGCGCAGAAGAAATATGGCCACATATGGGATGGAACAGCCAACTACCACCACAAGACCCCATTACTCGCCTCTTACAACATACTTGGCAGGTAACAATGTCGCTATTCTTTACTCCCCCTCCACTTTTCGGGCTTCACAACACACGGGGGCAGATATTTACTATATTTACTCACGAAATTCTTCAATTCTTGGAGAATGGTGAGAAATAACATGATTTTGTTATTACAGGCATATTCTAACGCAGTGGTTCTCATCCCTTCTGTTATAACAGACATATCCCAACATAGTGATTTTAATCCCTTTTGTTATAACAGACATATTCCAACGCAGTGGTTCTCATTCCTTTTGTTATAACAGACATATTCCAATGCAGTGGTTCTCACATCTTTGGTTATTACATACATATCCTAACGCAGTAGTTCCCATCCGTTTTTTAGCAAGTGGTCAACGTTTGGGGTACCCTCTCTTCCGCGCCCTTTGTTGTGCCTAAAAAGAGATTTACCATCTCTACAAGTCATCAAGGCTGTTTGTTTATAGCTATTAGTACTCTTGTTGTTTATAGTTGAAGTGGTCACCTCCTTGTGCGCCGCGGGACGGTTCTATGCCCCTCCCTTCCCAATTTCAAAAAATCTTCACCGTAATCCATCTCGACTCCTTCAATTTTCCGTAGCCCCTAGTAGTGCCATATAGCCCACGTGAGAACATGTATCCCATCATATAAATATTATCGTTACTTCGCGGTATTGTGTACACTAAACACCACCATATATGGGCTAATACGAAGAATGAAACATAATAAGCTATCTAATTACTCAAGTGATTGCTTCATTGAAAAACAAACCCGGCAAACACCTAACGTATGAAAAATATACCCAAAAATAGTTCTAAAAACATTTCAGATTGAGGATGAAAGACAAAACAGAACCAAAAGAGTCACAGAAAATAACTAATGATGTTTCTGTTGAGAGATGAATCGTCATTGAAGAGCTACTGTGTGTAATGGATGGAAGTAAGCAAGTTCGCCTACAGAGACTATGTAACTACGGTGAACCCCTGAGTACAAGAGATATTGTTTCTAAACTAGAGTTGTATTAATCAACAGACGTAGTAGGACATGGCGGTTGCAATTTTTAGGTGCCCGCGATAATCGTTAAACGTGGTGGTAGTGGTTGTCGTCGTTAAGGTGGTAATATTTGTGGTTATTGTCGTCGTTTTAGTGGTAGTAGTGGTGGTGGTTGTTGTATGGATGTTCATTGTTGCCGTAGTACTGGTGGTGGTCGTAATGATGATGGTTGTTGTTATGCTGAGGTCATGTTGGTTGTCGTCGTAGTTGTGTTCGTGGCGGTGTTGGTGATGATGGTGATGGTAATGATGATTGCGGTGATAATGGTGGTAGTGGTGATAATCGTAGTGATGATGGTGACGATGATGCTAATGATAGTTGTGGTGGTGACCATGGCGGTGGCGATGATGAAGTATATTACATAAGAGAGAACTTTGCCATGACTTTCTTGCAATCACAATCCATGCTTCCGATAAAATGTTTGATTCTCTCAAGCAGCCCAGCATGGGCCTCATCAAATTACATCATTGTGGAGGTCATGGGGTGAGATAGTCAACACCACGCCTAACCTTCTTATTCGCTTCTTACCAAACGTATGACAGACGAAAGTGTTACTATTCATTTTGGCTCATATTTCCGGCCCCGGCAACACGCAGTCGAATATAATATTTTTAAATGTTAGTGTAATAGTATATTCCGACGAAGTCGGTTGTGTCTGGTCATTTTCGTAAAAAATACGGCGACACAACGAATTTCTATTATCTAGACTACATCCTGCTGGAAATATAACGAGACTCACGTTACATAAGAGATCCAGCGGCATCAACCACCAAATGAGACATAAAAGTTGAATAAAAAACAAACAGAATCAGCATTCTTACGTGATATTTTTTATTATTGCTGTGCTTTTCGTTGATCACTCTTTATATACTCTGTGTCGGCTGCCAAAGCCGATCAACTAAAACACGGGAATAATCGAAAATATGACCTAAAAGTTGATTGAATACTGTTGGTAGATCTTCTATTGACTAAAGTCACTGATTTGATGGGAGTTTGAGAACGACGGAAAGAAGAGTATATCATTGTATTATTTGTGAAGACGGGGGCACCGGTATTTCGATCGCGTAAGAATTTCTTTTCTTCTAATTTTTTTCTCATTCTCAAACTCATTCTTGTTTTGCGGGATTTCGTAGAGAGTACCCAATGGATTTTGTCATGATTTATATTTATTTATATGCCTTCTTGACATATCCGATTTCAAACATGTACTATGAGACTCCCTGAGTTTGAATCTTACACTGCTTTTAACCCGTTCAAGCTATTTTTTGAACGTCTATAGTGCCGTTCTTACGTGTCGTTCTTTGTTGTTAGCATATTCTTAATAAAGGCATTTTGCTCAAAACGTCAATTTCGGTGTGTTATTATGTGTGTTTACATTATCAAAACTTCATTACCCTGTTCAAAATTTCGCCTATTGGATTTCAGTTTTGCTGCAGTACATTTTATCGATCTAGCTATTTTTTTTAGTGGATTTTTTTTAATAAGAAAGAGAAAACTATTTAGTCGAATCCAAAATAGTCGGGGTTTTACAGTAATCCATTAACGCTAGTCTGAACATCCTGCTCTTAGCCCCACAAGGAGAGACTAGGTCGTCGCATGCTTAGATACCAGAGTACAGAAATGGGGGCGGTAACGTTACAATGGAACAGTCTCCTGGATTAAGTCGGTCTCGGTCAATACCAGGATACTAATGTATGTGAAAGTGTCTTTAATCGTCTTCTGTGTTCGTTCTCACATTCCTGCTAGTTTTCAGGATGTTGTTTGGAGAACGGAATGCATCGTGTTATGATTTTTAGGAGATGTGGGCAACCTTTTAAGATCGGCGAGACGTATGGAATTGTTTTCAGTTAGACGAGACAGCAAGTTTGTTTTTTTTTTGGTCCTTGGAGTTCCATGTAGTGTTGTCTGAGTTTCAGTACCTGTGTGCACGAGGTGCATTAAATTCTTCATTGTTAATTTTCAAACTTCAGCTAGATCCTTCTTGCAGCAGGACAATCATTCTACTAGATTTCCAGCAGGATGTAGTCCGGTGAATGGAAATGTGCTGTGTCGTCTTTTTTGCTAGATACATTGTCCGATACATCCGGTTTCGGCGGGAAATTCTACTTAACCTGGTGGCTCCTGGGACGTATTTTATCCACTCCATGGTTAACTGAGATATATGCACCATTCGGACTCACACATCCGACTTCAGCACGTTTTGGATCACTTTGGGATATGTGATAGGACAGTAAACCTCTTTAGTCGCCTACTAAGATATACATGGCAGATGGCAATGGTTCTAATTGAGATAGTGATAGCGATATCGATCAATGAAATGGCAAGTTAACAAATATAAATATCGTCAAATGATAAACAGGTGAACAGACAACAAGCAAAGAGGTCGGTGTTGGTAGTGGTGATGTTTACGAAGGTGGTGCTGATGTTGATGATGATGGGGAGTGGTAGCGGTGATGATGATAGTAATGATGTTGATGAGTGATGGTGATGATGATTGAGATGGTGGTGGTGACTGTAATTATAATTGTGATAGTGACGATGCTAATGGTGATGGCAATGATTATGTTGGTGGTGGTATTTATGATGATGAAGGTGAACTGCTGGTAATGATGATGGTGGTGTGATGATGATGATGATGATGATGGTGTGATGATGATGACGATGGTGATGATGGTGGTGATGGTGATAATAATTGTAATAGTGGCGATGCTAATGGTGTTGGTAATGATTATTCTGGTGTTGGTGTTGATGATGACGAAGGTGAAGTGGTAGTGGTGATGGCGATGATGGTTGTGGTGATGACGATGATGGTTGTGGTGGTTATAATAGTGATGATGGTAGTGGTGATGCTACTGGTGATGGTGGGGGTGGTGGTGGGGGTGGTGGTGGTGGAGGAGGTGGTTATTCTTCTGCAATCAACTGTTAAACAACCAACCCGATATTGGTCATGTATAGAGCGGTTTGTTTTATGTCATATTTCGTTCCCCACAACTTTTTCTGTAGAGATGGTGTGGTGATGCTGACGGTGACGACGATGATTAAAAAACCCGAGGGAGTAGAAATGTGTCAATGATCTTTCCGACATGCAGTGTTTTACTTTCGGCTCCATATTGGTGCTCCCCTGGCATTCTTTTGTAATATGTACATTTTTATGAAATGCTACAAGATGTCAGTATTTCTGAAGTGTGTTGTTGACTGCGCTTAGATTTGCGTAAGAAAAGTACGCTGCTCACTAGTCCTTAATATCATCATCATCAAGTGACATATTCTTTCCAGAACGTAGTCTTTTCTACGAATCTCTTGAATTATCCGCGGTCTTGAGCAAGTTGCCCTGGATCTTTCAGTGACATTCGCAGTAATTCTTGAATGTCTTTTGTCCAACTGCGTCTTGGTCGGCCTTTGCCCCTGTAGCCTTCTATCATCTCCTCCAGTAACACTCTTTCCATGCCCTCGTGTCTCTTAATATGACCGAAAAAACTAGCTTTTTCTTTAATATAGTGTTCAGAAGCCAGCCTTCCTGGACGTTAATTGTTCGTAACACCTCCTGATTTGTTTTTTTTTTGAGCAATCAAAGTTGAATGTAGCTTTGCCTCTGACATTTTTAGTCCTTAATATGCTTAGCTGAAAATGAGTCCCCTGATCTTATTTTAGTTCGATATGAATTTGTAGTCACCTTGGCCATTATGTAAGGGATACATCACTAACACATCCAACTGGCAGAAAGGGGCGGAGCACTTATGGAAGCGCTCTACGGACATAAAATCGTCCTCAGAATTTAGTCTCAAACTCCTGAAAATTAATGATATGTTGTCGTTCGAAAAATAGAATACATTATGTCATGGCTTACAACTTAGCTACGATATATGCTCTTTTCTGCCCAACATCTCCGTATTTAGCATGGTCTTTTTAGTCATATGACCTTCCACCCGATTGACTAGCTAGCTAATCTCACCCCCAATTTTCCTTTCCCGCCTCTTACAACATACACTTACATAAATATCGTCACTTTTCTTCTCTTCCCTTTCAAAGCACGTCAACACACGGGCGTGTGCCGAAACGTCTATTCTATCCAGCATATCAGTTGTTTTTATTATGTTTAAACCACCTTCCTGTTATAATCTTGCTTTTCTGGTACAGTATATTTTGATTCTGAACCCCCCTGAGTCATATTTAATACATGTTTTCAGAGGATAAGAAAACAAGTCACTTAAAATAAAACTGACTTGTGTCCTAACATAGCTCTTTTAATGAACTTTAATAACTTCTGGTGTGTGAGACGGGACGCTAACTCAATTATTTTAGATATGATTACGTATCAGGCCTGTATCGAAAGTTGGTTAAAAGTTGGATCATTATCCATCATCATCAAGTGCGTCGCCGCAACGAAGGCTGGCTGCTAAGAACCTCCAACATTTCATGTCTCGTGCTTTGTGCACTCTGCTAGACTTTAACATGTCCATCATGCGATGTTTCTTTCCAACATGTATCTGCTTCGTCTTTCTCTCCTTCCGTCGACTATACCCTCAAGTAAGGTCTTCAACAAAGTATTTTAATACGTTCAAAATAATGTATTTGTGTGTCTTTATTTCCTTTAATGGTTATTTTTCCATACGAAGTGCTGTTAGAATCTCCGCTTTCTTCTCTTCATATGAAGTTCTCCCTAATCTTCTATATATCCACATCTCAACGGCTTCAATTATATCTTCTAGTTGTTTTGTTCATGTTTCTAAGCCATATATCAATATAGAATGGATGTAGCCTTTTATAATTCTCATTTTTATTTTGTAATTTGTTTAGATCTCAATATTTTCCTCATGTCATTGAAAGTACTTTTAGCCATTCCTATTCTCCTTTTAACTTCTGTTTCACATCTACCATCATTTGTGATTATGTGTCAGAGATACCCAGTGGCGTAGTGTGGGTCAATGGCGCCCGGGGCGGAATCATAATTTTCCGCCCTTCTGACATGAAAAAAATATGTCAGTGATTGTGAAAGACTGGACGAAAATAAATTTGCCGCCCTCCCGATGATGCCGCCCGAGGCGGTCCGCACCTCCGCCCCCCGTCTCGTTACGCCACTGGAGATACCGGTAAATATCTACTTGTTATAGTTTCTTCCCATGCATTTTTATAATTAGAAACAGTTTTTCTGTGATTTTGATGATTATTATGCTTTCTTTTATTTATTTATTTTTTAATATTTTTTTAATGTCTATATCTAGTCTATATTCTTTACTTGATTTATCGACTTGATCTATTAGTCTTTGTAGCTTCTGCTCACTTCCTGTTAAAAGGACAGCTTCCCGTGCATATCACATGTTGTTTATTCAACAACCATTATCCAAGAGAGATAAATGGGACGTATTATATGCAAGGAAGCAACTTATAAATACACGCATATATCACTGGATATTCCGCCACAAACGGATGCACGGGCCATTAGCGCAAATAAAACAGCGACACAGCATAATTCCATTCTCTGCACTACATCCAGCTGGAAATCTAGTTGGACCATTGTCCTGCTATAACAGAGATCCAGCGGGAGTTTGAGAATGAACGCTGTAGAAGAAGAAGAATTATTTGATACTGGGAATATCAAGGATGGCGAAATGAAGACGAATCAATACATGGTACGAATATTAAAAGTGAAAAAGAGATGGCACCTAAAAGAGTGGTTCTCATTTTAGGACAAATTGTCTTTGAAAGATCCACTAGTGTTTAAATGAAAGCAATTCCTTCTTCTTCTTTATTCGATCGTTCTCATAGTCCTGCAGATCATCTCTGGATGTAGTCCGAAGAAAAGTTTTGCTACGATATTTGTGCCTTTCGGTCTGACACATACGACTTCAGCATGGCTTAAACACGGATTGAACACATCCAGTTCTCCCAAAGCCGACTGACTCACCTGCGGCTGATTGGACACACCCGATCTACCCTTGAGTATGACACACAACACAAATCATTAAATACAAACCGAATTTAGAAACAATCAATAATAAAAAGAGGACGATGTCGAAAACAATACATCACAAGTAAGCAAATAATAGGTTATAAATCAATTTTACGTTGACAAAATATACCGATTCGACGTTTCGACCAACAGCTTTTTAGCAAGATATAGACAAATATACATATTCCTACTGTGTTGGACTACTATGCTGCTATATGTAGGGAATGGCCTAACCGATCTTACTTTCCAGACTCTGTTGGCTGGACTAAGACTATCTCCATTTCAAGGAGTTGGTCTCAATGGGTCCTCCTAGTACTCAATGTCATGAGTTTACTTTCTAAAGTGGGGGGGGGGTTGTTCGAAACCCTGAACCCCCCCCCCCCACTAACTGTCTGCGTATAATCAATCGCATAACAAGATGGCGCATTAACGTTATGGTACTCGCACCTAATGCAGTCGATTACAGTAAACTCGTCTACAAATCCATATTGCAAGCAGCTAATATTTCTCCTTTGTTGTTCGTCCGTTTAGTCACAGTCAACTACGATTACTATTGAGCTCAACTGGGGGGTGACGATGAATATTATGATGGTTGCGCTGTGTCCGACCGTGACTAATGACTCCTATGCGTGCCTAGAATTGTCTACCTAACTCTGAGCATGTATGGGAGGAGTCTGTGTGACACTGAGCAGCTCTTGCCTTTCTTCTAGCTCGTCTTTGTTGTGCAAGAAGATGCCTGGGGTTCTCTATCTTTGCTGCATTCCTCTCGATTCTGCGAAGTCAGATATGCACCACTCTCCCATGATTCTTGATTCTTAATTAGGAACAAGCGTCACAGCACTGGGGACATTCCCATATATGCTCTGCTTGCCGTTCGGTCAGTCATCTAAAATTCGGTCAGTGTATAAGTTCAGTGTCCCAGTCAGTTGCTGATTACGAGTTCTTCTGATCTGTCGGGAGAGGGAGCACTTTCTCCCATCACCTCTAGTCACTCCCATTTCTACCATTCTCTGAATATGTACATTGTCACGTTCGACTTCCTCCTCGTCTTCTCGTAGGGTATCCATGACTGCTCAAATCAATTCAATCCTGTCTCTTTTATCTCGGTGCCGTTCACCAAAACCCTACCAGCCAACAGATCGGCTCTTTCGTTTCCCTTGACCCCAGCATGACCAGGACAGTAAATCCATGTAATGCTCTGCGCATTGTCGAGAAGAGTGACCCATTCAGTTCTGATCATACACTTTTCTATCTTGCGCAGTATACTTTAAGAGTCCGATAGAATCACAGAGTCTGTTGGTGGTTGCGTCGCCAGCCAAGTGAGAGCTACTGTCACCGCTTCTATTTCCTACCCCAATACAATATGTTGTATTGGGGTAGGCAGCTGACTTCTCATCTAATTTCTTGCTATTTTGGTAGGCCACGAAACCCCAACCACACATGTTTGTTTCTTGTGTTACTGAGCCGTCTGTGTAAAAAATGTGTATCGTGTGGCTTCGAGTGCTGCAGTATAATATAACTCTCCCATGAATTTACGTTTATGTTGAAGTGAGTCAGTGATGTCTTAAGAGAATCTTTAAAACACTTCTTATGTCCTCCTGCTGGAGTTCTCCATATAACAACTTTTTTGATCGACGATGATCTTTCATGCAGACCATGTGCCCATCCCAGCGTGTATGTTCCTTCATCAACATTATATGTTTGCTTACAGAGTTAGATCTCATCAGTACTCCCCTGTCTGATATTTTATGGCATCAATGGATCAGTTATAACAAGGATAATAGGTATGACTAGCGCTGTATTGTATTTAAAGTGTGAATTTCTACTTTAGGCTGTGACAATCTTCTTATATCGATACCGTACAACAATTCAGTAGCAGTTCTAAGTCCCTCCTACCATCCAATACGATTTAATTAATCTGCCAGATTGGCTTTCGAATATATATATATATACATACACACACACACACACATAATTATTGTTATTCGTTGATAATGACACAATATGCAACTGTCACATTTGGGACTCAAAATTCAGTAGTTACCTGTAGAGGTGCAATCTGGCAACAGCCATGTCCACATAGTCCGGTCTAGTGGATCTGAAATGGCTTAATAGTTTCAAGATACGGCCCAGAAGGGAACTTACAGGTTTTCGTCCGTTTAATGTCCCACTGCGTGAAGTACTATACTCAGTACTTCAATCAAGTTGTAAATTTTATGCTCTTGTGAATATCAGATAAGCAGTGGCGGAGACTTAACTGGTTGTTTACTAATGGGGGATATTTTGCTTGTAGCTTAGCAAACACTTTTTGTAACAGCATGTTACAATTCTGAACTGAGAGCAAATAATAGCGGCGCTATTACCTACCAAAGTATGTGGCACGAGAATGATTTTTCTGCGTTCATTCTCATACTCCTGTATAAGGGTGTATTCCGAAGAACGGAAAGCATTGTGACGTGGTTTACAGCTGCTATATCTGCTGCTTTCGGTCTGACACATCCAAATTCAGCATGACTTCTGGGTCACCTTGGCCCTAGATGGGATGGTAAGCTAACTCCACCCATAACCTGCTTAGCCGCTTCTTACGACATGCATGGAAGGTAAACAGTGTTGCTGTTCTTTGTTCCCCTTTTTTGTCAAGGCAACACACAGGTGGTAAGAAGATGCAAAGGAAGACTGTAGGTGATGTAGGCTGTTAAATCTCACAGACGATTAGTGGTCCAGAAGCCATTCTGAAGTCGGGTGTATCCAGCTGAAAGGCGCAGATATCGCAAAAAAGCTGCAAACTATGACATAACGCATTCCGTTCTCAGGAATACATCCTGCTAATCTTCAGGAGATTGAGAACGAACATAGAAAAAAAAAGATAAAACTAGGTAAGATTACATATCCAGTGCCTACTTAGACGAATTATGATACGAAATATGAGCAATATTTTTTCCCACAAATTATTACACTTGTCTAATCTGTCTATAAATACCGATCAGTGGTTCGGGGGTCGAGATATTTATTTTAGGTGAGTTGTACGGGTGGGTCGCTTAGTGAATGACGATTAGTTGGGCTCTCAGTGTATTACACGAAGATCGCCGAATCCGGCAGCCGTCGTCGAGACTTCAACAAAATTGTACATCTCGAACAAACTTACGATTACGGTAGCCATTTTGTATCTAGGGCTAGAAATGCAGTAAAGGCGTCATTTTTAACTAAAAATGTAGGACCGTGCCAGGGTAGTGGTCAGCAACATCAGTACCAGTCTGGTTTTTATTGCTTTACTGATGCTCAGAGAATCGGTTTGCTAGCCTTCTTCCAGTTTCACCTACGTACGTCATGGTGCAACGCTTGCACATGATGGCATATATAACGTTGCGAGAAACACAAGTACATCTCTCTTCAATCGTGAAGTTGACTTTAGGGAATGTGACTGACCAAGAAGAAGAAGAAGACAGAGAGGGTCAGTCTATAGATGTGTCATGTGTACAATGATGATATCTGACAGCTAACTAAATATGGTTGCTGGTAACAGGAGTGAGTGCCGTCAAAGACGACGATGGACAAATGACAATTTATAGTGCTTAAACATCTCATTGATTGCAGCCAGCTCACTCGCCAAGTGTCACGTGTTTTTCACGGCATCTATAACAAACAAAATACAGATAATATGTACTCACAGCAACAAAACTTAAATCCAACAGGCGAAACTTGGAACAGGGTAATGCAGTTTTGATAGTCGCTGGTAATACACATACTAATCGACGTTTCGACCAAAAGGCTTTCATCAAGAACACATTCACAAGATAATACGATGAGTGAAAAAGGCATTATTAACGTTCACATTCCAGAGCTAAATATGGCTCTTAATTATCTCTGCAATGGGAACGTTCATAGTTTCGTTCTTACTTGTCGTATTATGTTGTGAATGTATTTTTGGTCAAAATGTCCATTACTGCGTGTTATTATGTGTACAACAAGTGAATATTATTTTTGTAAAGACTACATTGTGGGAAAAAAATATCACCCTAACATATACAATTTCATCTATATATATATATATCATGTAACCGCTTTTTTACAAATGAGAGGCTTACATAATGGCAGTGAGAACAGCGTTCTGTAAGGGACACGTCACACAGATATATTAGACATGCAGACAGGCAGGCACGCAGTTAGATAGATGAATAGATAGATAGACAATTAGGAGATGTTACAATAAGCTGATATACATCGTAAAACTCGCCGTATAGTTTTTCTAGATAATTTAGGGATATCAATATAAGATAACATCCATACAAACACGCTTACTTTCTGTTAAACATTCTCGATGTCTCACGACAGATTTTACTCAACGTTACATCACAGTGTAAGTACCCCCATTAATAAAACACGAACCACGCCTCTGAACACAGCTGTCCTACTGTCGCACCACTAAGACAAAGCCAGTAAGATCACGATAAGACGAGATTAGGCTCCGTTTTAAAAGTTTCCAACGATTAAATTATAAAGATTAGCCCCTTGAATTACACAGCCTATTCTGTGTTCTTAATTATCTGGGTCATATACTTGTAAGATGTACAGAGTATCCGATATAAAGCAAGTGCTTGTTTCTTTGTATCGATCCCGGGAATTACAAGCTATACGGCTCATATATTCTTTTTCTGAAATTTGTGGAAGAACAAGGTTTGTTCAGAGTTTATAATTTGATGAAGTAATCCCTTTAGTTGGAGCAGACAGCTCTTGACACATGATGATGATTATGAAGCAATCCATTTCACTTTGAGTAAGTAGCTCTTGGCACATGATGATGATGAAGTAATCAATTTATCTGTGGTCAGGAATCTCTTGGCACATGATGTTGATTAAGCAACCCTTTGAGCATTTAGCTCTTCACTGCCCAAAATTTTCTAACAAAAGCAGAAGTCTCCTGTTGAGTAACCGAGACGACACCCAGACTCGTGTAAGGTCGTCTCAGAGGTATGGTTATTAGGGATCTTTATGGATGCATGTTTAGTCCAGAAAGGTAGGCATTTCAATACGGCAGTATCCCGAGGTTATCACGTTCTGCTGAGAGTATAGCATATACTTCTGGGTGAACTAGTTCATCATTTTGTTGTCAGATATATTGACTCATCCGCAGTGAGCATCTGCAATATCTAACATTTCATGCCACCTATGAGGCTGCCCCAAAACAAACAAAAACAAATGTTCAATGTCCGCTTCTTCTTCTTCTCCTTCTTCTGTGTACGTTCTCAATCTCCTGCTGATTAGCAGGATGTAGTCCGGAGAACGGAATGCGTTGTGTCATGGTTTACAGCATTGCTGCGATATCTGCGTCTTTCTGCCTGATACATCCGACTTCTTCAGCATGGCTTTGGGTCATTGACCCTATATGGGATGGGATAGCCAACTCCATCCCATAACCTCCTTAGTCGCCTTCTACGACATGCGTGGAAGGTAAACAGTGTTGCTATTCTTTGCTCCCCTTTCGGGCCCTGGCAACACACGGGCGCCAGATATGTTGACTCATCCACAGTGAGCATCTGTAATATCAAACATTCCATGCCACCTATGAGGCTGCCCCAAAACAAAAAAGGACAAATGTTCAATGTCCGCTGACCTGCATCTCTTTGTCATCAATTCGGACCATTTGACAGAAGACAAAAATCGAGACAAGATGTGACAATGATGATTTTTTCCACATGTGACAATCTTGTACTTTCTTAGCAGCCTAAAATGTCCCTACTAAGTACTACAATCTTGTACTTTCTTAGCAGCCTAAAATGCCCCTACTAAGTACTACAATCTTGTACTTTCTTAGCAGCCTAAAATATCCCTACTAAGTACTACAATCTTGTACTTTCTTAGCAGCCTAAAATGCCCCTACTAAGTACTACAATCTTGTACTTTCTTAGCAGACTAAAATGTCCCTACTAAGTACTACAATCTTGTACTTTCTTAGCAGCCTAAAATGCCCCTTCTAAGTACTACAATCTTGTACTTTCTTAGCAGCCTAAAATGTCCCTACTAAGTACTACAATCTTGTACTTTCTTAGCAGCCTAAAATTCCCCTACTAAGTACTACAATTTTGTACTTTCTTAGCAGCCTAAAATGTCCCTACTAAGTACTACAATCTTGTACTTTCTTAGCAGCCTAAAATGTCCTTACTAAGTACTACAATCTTGAACTTTCTTAGCAGCCTAAAATGCCCCTTCTAAGTACTACAATCCTGTACTTTCTTCGCAGCCTAAAATACCTCCACTAAGTACAACGTCATGTGCTCACTGATAAGCCCGTAGATGGGTGAGGGGTTGTATTTAAGTCCTACCCCCTCAGGAAATTAGAACACTGCTATTAGTATTAGGAACGTAGCCAACAGGTGGGTAAACCTCTGCCCCCTCCCGAATGTAACTCTTTTTTCATAAATCGATCATTAAAAATCTAATGAAAACAAGGAACTTCACATTAACATGGGTGAATGTCTTTTTTTTAAATTAGTTAACCCCCCCTCCCCCTTTTAATGAAGACGTAAACACGACCGTGCTCACTGAGTACTCTACCATACCACCATCATACGACTACCATACATTAAAGTCTAGTATTGCCGGTAGTTTTCAAACGCCTTACCTTAAAATGTCTAAGTACTCAAATCATTTCACAAAACTACAGCGTTACAAACTACAGGATTACGTTAAACCTTCAACGTGCAATCGAAAATGATTAAATCTGCACAGTAAACAACAAAAATGGTTGCCGATGTGATTCAATAACATTTGTGTTTGCTTTTTAAATGTATTTTTTTAAATATTTCTACTGTTCCTTTTTTTCACAAAATTATTAACTCTCACTGCATCGATGTCACCTTCTATTCTCACCGTACATAACGACCTGGGTTTGTCCTTTGATAGGGTGTCGATTATCGATCCAAGTCTTGCAAAGTAGATGTAGTCTCACAACCCTTCCCTGTAGTAAGCTAGTGTTATCATCGAGTCAGCCACAAAGTGCGTCTTGCGACCTGGTATTATAGCTTAAATAACTCCTGGTTATATAAAGGGTAGATTATCGGATAAAATCCAATACTGTCTTCACGTCGAAGGTTGACAACAATGGATTACCAACCCAGAATGTCTATTACTCTGGTGGTACAGTATTGACAAGCTGCTACGTGTTATTCGTGATGTTGGCTGTATGTTTTACACTGTCATCCTTGATGTTGGCCATGTATTAGATGTTGTCATCCTTGATGTTGATCATCTATTAGAAGATGTCATCCTTGATGTTGATCATCTATTAGATGTTGTCATCCTTGATGTTGATCATCTATTAGAAGATGTCATCCTTGATGTTAACCATGTATTAGAAGCTATCATTTGGATACTGACCATGTATTAGAAGTTGTCATCATTGATGTTGACCATGAATTAGAAGTGTTCTTGGTGTAGACCATATACTAGAAGTAGTCATCCTTGATGCTCACCGTGTATTAGAATCTGTAACCCTTGATGTTGATCATGTATTAGAATATGTCATCCTTGATGTTGTTCATGTATTGGAAGCTGTCATCATTGATGTTGACCATGTATTAGAAGCTGTCATCATTGATGTTGACCATGTATTAGAAGCTATCATCATTGATGTTGACCATGTATTAGAAGCTATCATCATTGATGTTGACCATGTATTAGAAGCTGTCATCATTGATGGTGACTATGTATTAGAAGATGTCATCATTGATGTTGACCATGTATTAGAAGCTATCATCATTGATGTTGACGATGTATTAGAAGCTATCATCATTGATGTTGACCATGTATTAGAAGCTATCATCATTGATGTTGACCATGTATTAGAAGCTGTCATCATTGATGGTGACTATGTATTAGAAGAGGTCATCCTTAATGTCAACCTTGGATAATGGCGTACTGGAATTCCTCCTTTCGGGAACTAATTAAGGATCCATAAACCCCCCCTTACACACTCACTCCTTTAAGACAATCTTATATGACTGGGCGTCGCCTTAGTTACCCTACTCAGAAGAACATGTGCTTGTGTCAGAAAGGCAATGGGATGTCAAAAGTTACCTACTCACAGCTAAAGGGATTATTTCATCATTATCATTACCATATTTATTCTAATAGCAAGAAACTTTAATTGGAGGCTACTGAGGTATGGGTTTGTTGTTTTTTGGGTGTTTTGTTTTTGTTTAATGACATTGCAATGGACAGAGAAGAGAATTAGAGGTCTGAGAGTTGTTGTGGTACAGAGGCACTTTATAGTAAAAAATTAGGAGCAGACAAGTAAAGATGAATAAGGCATGTTATGAGAACAAGCTTCAACATTTTGTTAACTAGAAGAGCGATAGGGGAGGGAAGCGAATAAACAAAGGCAGACGAAGAGATGTCGCTGGCTGTACTGTCATCATGGCATGGAAAAATGTCACCAACTGAGCTAATTAACAATTCAAGAGACAAGGAGTTGTGGAGTAACGTGGTCGTCTACGTCACTCATCATGACACTTTTGACCCATGTTCCTTAGCAAAGTCGGTCGAAGATCCGGATATAGTCTTTAAGAAATGTTCGCCTCGACTTGGGACTCAAACTCTGACCACACAACACTGTATGTCTCAGTAATCAATGGCTGGTTTACGTCACAGCGGTTCATCATATTCATTACATGTAATCTTTGATGTGAACTTGGTACTTCAACTGAGCTGATAAACAGGTCATCTTAGAGCACAGTCTGTTATCAATGTCCTTTCTACTGTTTAACTCTAGCTGATGTCTTAGTTTTCAGTGGAGGAAATAATAGCTTATTTAGGTTGGAGCATGTAATAATTATAAGATATGTAATATCCGTATTATATATATATATATATATACATACATACATATACATATACATATATATATACATATATATATATATACACAGGGACTATATTTTCTCTCTGCTTTTGCTGTAAGGCAGGATTGAATGATGATCGATTTTGTGACTACGCACATTTCGTCACTTGATATGCGATAATATTGTGACGTCTCAGAACGTTGGTAACTACTTCACCTTCTTCTTGGTCTTCCTCTATCTTTTGCTGTTTCTGTCGACCATCAGACACAACACCGCAATGATAGACCAAAATCAAAATCACAAGAATGAGACATCAACAACTATACCATTAGAGAAGTTCAAGGAATCAACTGAACCGAACAGGAAAAAAACCACGAGAGTCCATAAACTGCAGGCACAATAATACAGTAGTAAACAAATAGACCAAGACAACAGCAATACTAAAGACAGAACAAAGACAATAGATAAAAGAAAATGTCAGCAAACAATACAACTGAAAACATAGATACATCACACGAATATAGAGAAATACATAAACATACACTACAAATATATGTCACGATACAAAAAAAGCACGCACTCACAGACTCACACACACCGACACACATACATGCATATATGAATGTATTCTTGCTAAAGGCATTTTGGTCGAAATGACGATTTGTGCGTGTTATTATGTGTGTTCAGTGATTAGCGAAACTTTATTACACCGTTTCAAATTTCGCCTATTGGATCTATATTTTGCTGCAGTGCGTATATATTATGGATCTTATGTAAATAAAAAATTTACTGGAAAATTAACTCGCGAAGGACAGAATGTAAGAGATAAAACATCATTCTCTCAACCTTGACCCAAAAAAAATTTAAACAATAGAACTTTATAAATAATTACCAAATAACCATAAAACATCCATTAATCAGGTATGGACTGCAGTAACACATGTAACAACAGTCGAGGATCTCATAATCGAAACGTCAACTGTTTTCATCCTTGTTAATTTTATTTTTCGTTCCATTTTACCATTTCATCCCTTATTAAATCATTCTCCTCATCATCACTCGCTTGCCCTCTCGTCATTCTATTTCTCGCCACTTATTTTGCTGGACCCTTCCAACTTTGATCCTTCTCTTTCCAATGATGGAACTTGTTTCATACCACGCCTTAATTTCTACCTCCTACAACCATCACACCATATGTGCTTTCCTAGGTTTAGTACAATATTTATCTGTAATCTTCCGTCCTGATGAATGTTTTTTAGTCTAAACGTCTTCCATCACTCTCTCGCTGTTAGTATGTTTTGTTTAAAGCATTCATAACACTTATACCTATTTCCTTTCAGTTTTACATTTGTCATGTGTTACCTCAGCCCTTGAATTTCCAGTATGATGTTTTATTATAGTTGTTCTCTTCATCTTTTTTGTTCGAAGTGCTAGGTATTTGTTAACACGTATTTACTTGTTTATTATAATTACTTTATAACTAGAGAATCACGGGGCTCATCAACCTCAAGTGTTATCTCCGCAAGGAAGATTGACCTCCAGCATCCCCTGTCACTTGTCTTAGTGATGCTCTCTACTAGACTGTAACTTGTCCATCTCGTAATGTTTCTCTCCAACTTGTATCATTGCCTACCTCTTTGTAGCCTCCCTTCGGTTATACCCACAAGTAAGATCTTCAACAAGGTATCCTGTCCAAAATACTTATTTATTTGATCATTATTTCTGTTAATAACACTTTTTTATACAAGAAGTCAATAGGGGATGTCTCTAAATTGTGTCAACAATTAGGAGGGTGTCTGAATGACAAGAGGAAAAGTTTGAGAAAAGTTGACGTCAACAATACTGTTTTTATACACCAATTAAATTGTTTGAATTATTATTTTTAATTCACACCTGAAAAAAACATTTAGCTTTTCGTATTTTTTTCTGTAAAAAAAAGTGTGTGCTGGTGGGTACAAATATTTTGACATAATTAAACCCTGAATTCTTGACAGTTGTTGACAATGTGGGGCGGGGGTTTCAAAAATTGGCTAAAACTTTTTTTAATCATTTATGGACAAACCAGCCCCATGTGAGTAGATGAGAGCCTTTATAATACAAGTTACAAATCCATTAATAAAGTAATATATAATTCTTTGTCTGCCGCCTGTTTAAGCTATCTACACACATATATCAATCACGCATGAGTCTGTTAGTCTCACCAATAGTCCACTAGACAAACCTCTTGTGCAACAGAAAACTTTAGTAGATGACATGCCGTTATAATGAAGCTCCCTTATAGAAACTTTGTATCATGTCATCTATATAATTATATGGGGAAAAAACTCAGAAAAACCTCCCCTCTGCACATAGGAAGTAAGAACGAATCGCTTGCAATTCCTAGAGTTCTCAAACAAACAAACAAACAAACACATATCAATGTTTTTCCTCTTTTAACCAATTCCCACATAACACTAATATCTCCTATCTTCTTCTTCTGTTAATGCCCCACAAATTTAATTTGTTCGTTTCCTGATAGCTTTGATCAATTATCTATCAACTCCTACCTAGTAATACTCAGAATCTATTTTCATATTTTCTCAACTCATGATTTCTCATAATCCTTCTCGGAAATTACATTAACTCTGTCTCTAGTTTTGTCACCATATGATTACTCTTTGGCTTGTGTGTTCTGTCTATCTATCTATAAACCGTAACATGTCAGGGTCGTAGGGGTATCACATTGGATACACCAACACAGCGTCCTCCAGCGATTTCTATCTTCAACGATGTGGAAGAGTGAGGGAAAAATCTTCTCATGTCCAGTCCTTGATGGTGCTTGTTCTTGTTTTTATTTGTCCTTCTCTACTTCTTTCGCTTTCGACGGTTCCCTGTAATACTGTTTTTGACAAGGAATCATGTCGGCATACATGTCCAAACTATGCAAGCTTTCGTCGTCTCATTATTGAAAGCAATGGTTCTTGTGAACATATACACATCTCTATTGTATTTCTTAAGTACACTTTTGTATTATGCTCTCTATAGGATATTACACCCCATGTGCTGTCGGGACCCGAAAATAGAGCAAAGAACAGCAACACTGTTTACTTTCTATATATGTCGTGAGAGACGGCTACGGAGACTAAGGGCGGTCCAAAAATGACGTCAACAAATTTATGCAAATTTGTGTACCACCCTGACCTTGTCAACAAACTTTCAAGAATTCAGTGAGCAGCCTGTCAAGAATTCACGGACAACCTGCCAAGAATTCAGTGACCAACCTGCCAAGAATTCAGTGACCAACCTGCCAAGAATTCAGGGATTTATCTGCTTAAATATGTCTCTCAAAATTATTCCTGCACTAAAACAAATTTTAGGAAGAAAATACGAAAATATAATTTTCTAAATTCTGTTCTGCAAATCTTTCAAGGTCAAACACTTGAATTGGTTTATAAAAAAAAAGTTGTAATGCCGTCAAGTTTTGTCCCCCCCCCCTCCCCCCCCCCCATAAAAAAACAACCATTGTCACATTTTATCACACTTCCATCAACTCAAAATTGACTAATTTACGGACAGCCCATTGTGAGTTAAGTTAGCTGCCCCATCCCATATAGGGTCAATTTACACTGAAGTCGTATGTGTCATGCCAAAAAGCGCAAATATCGCAGTACGACACAACAAATTCCGTTCTCCAAACTACATTCTGCTAATCTGCAGGATTGTAAGAACGAACATATTAGAGGGACAAATTGACTATAACCGAGTAAATCAGTCAAAATAAAAGATGCAAGAAAAAACACCCAGTAATCCTACAACTAGCCAAGTCGTGTGTCATTGATCATCACCGGTCTCCCTCTTCTATATATCAACATCTCAATTGCATCAACTCTATATTCGACACGTTTGTTTATTGTCCATGTTTCTGAGACATACTTTAATATAGAATAGATATAGAATTTTATAATTATCATTTTTAGTTTGTAATTTGTTAGATGTCAATATTTTACTGATAAACAGCACATGTCTAGTAGAAACAGCACATATCTAGTATAAACAGCACATGTCTAGTATAAACAGCACATATCTAGTATAAACAGCACATGTCTAGTATAAACAGCACATGTCTAGTATAAACAGCACATATCTAGTATAAACAGTACATGTCTAGTATAAACAGTACATGTATAGTATAAACAGCACATGTCTAGTATAAACAGTAGATGTCTAGTATAAACAGCACATATCTAGTATAAACAGCACATATCTAGTATAAACAGCACATGTCTAGTATAAACAGCACATATCTAGTATAAACAGCACATGTCTAGTATAAACAGTACATGTCTAGTATAAACAGCACATGTCTAGTATAAACAGCACATGTCTAGTATAAACAGTAGATGTCTAGTATAAACAGTACATGTCTAGTATAAACAGCACATGTCTAGTATAAACAGTAGATGTCTAGTATAAACAGTACATGTCTAGTATAAACAGCACATGTCTAGTATAAACAGTAGATGTCTAGTATAAACAGTACATGTCTAGTATAAACAGCACATGTCTAGTATAAACAGTACATTTCTAGTATAAACAGCACATGTCTAGTATAAACAGCACATGTCTAGTATAAACAGTACATGTCTAGTATAAACAGCACATGTCTAGTATAAACAGTAGATGTCTAGTATAAACAGTACATGTCTAGTATAAACAGTACATGTCTAGTATAAACAGTACATGTCTAGTATAAACAGCACATGTCTAGTATAAACAGCACATGCCTAGTATAAACAGCACATGTCTAGTATAAACAGCACATGTCTAGTATAAATAGCACATGTCTAGTATAAATAGCACATGTCTAGTATAAACAGCACATGTCTAGTATAAACAGCACATGTCTAGTATAAACAGCACATGTCTAGTATAAACAGCACATGTCTAGTATAAACAGCACATGTCTAGTATAAACAGCACATGTCTAGTATAAACAGCACATGTCTAGTATAAATAGCACATGTCTAGTATAAATAGCACATGTCTAGTATAAACAGTAGATGTCTAGTATAAATAGCACATGTCTAGTATAAACAGCACATGTCTAGTATAAACAGCACATGTCTAGTATAAACAGCACATGTCTAGTATAAACAGCACATGTCTAGTATAAACATCACATGTCTAGTATAAACAGCACATGTCTAGTATAAACAGTAGATGTCTAGTATAAACAGAACACGTATAGTATAAATAGTACCTGTCTTGTATAATCATAACAGTATAACCCTAGTGTCTTAATCCTAACCCTAATATCATATTAAATTATACAGAATATTGTATATGACACGTCACATAGATAGAAAGATACGATGGACAGCTCTACACGTGTAGAGGATTGACTTCATTGTACTCGAGATGCTCTTTATGTACTCTTCCCCTTCTCAAGGGAGCTACACGCAACCGACTATGGAGAACCTATGGAGAGCCTGACACCGAAGCTTCACGACATAATCCTCAGGAATATACAGAAAGTAATACACGTAGACAACACGTCACGACTCACAATCTGAACTCTCTAAATATTTAAACATATAACAAATGGCTTTGCCATGATGGCAGGTAGGTCCCTATGACAGACAGCTATAAAGATAATGTATTGGTTTTATTCTTTATTGATTCTTGATTGATATAATGTTGATATAGTAGGTATAATATCATGTTAGGGAGATCACCATGACAGACAGCTATACAGTTAATGTACTGGTTTAATTCTTGATTGATATAATGTTGATATAGTAGGTATAATATCATGTATTGGGCATATCGAAAGACATCAAGTTAGATGGTTCGGACACCTTATGAGAATGAAGCCAAATAAATACCAATAAGAATATCCGGATATAATGACAAAATTATATCAAGAAAACGGTGGATAGAACACATTGATAACCATGATCAAACATAGACTCAAAGAGAGCCAAGCCGACACATCGGGCCTTGGAACGACAACTGAGTCTTACCACTACGCTTAACTGCAAGTTTGGGTACTATAAACGAACACTAACCTTGGAAAATACAAAATACAATAGATAACTGATTCTTGATTAAAGACCAGCATTACATCGCAGGGGGTAATTCCATCAATGCTCAACTATCCGATCAATCAACCATCTAAGGGTGTATAAGCTCAGAGCACCAATCAGTTCTAGGTTGTGTGTTCATTGGACCTTTCCAGAGAGGAGGCACATTATTCCCTCTTCCTTGATCATTCTCTGAACATTGTCACTTCCAGCCTCCTCTTCAACACTTTGTAGTGCATCCATAACAACACTGATTAACTGTCTCTTAACACTGACCCATCCATTGTAGTATTGACAGCCAGTGCAACAGCTCTATCGTTGTCTCTGACTCCTGCATTACCTGGACAGTACATCAGCTCTATAGTTGTCTCTGACTCCTGCATGACCTGGACAGTACATCAGCTCTATCGTTGTCTCTGACCCCTGCATGACCTGGACAGTACATCAGCTCTATCGTTGTCTCTGACTCCTGCATGACCTAGAAAGTACATCATCTCTATTGTTGTCTCTGACTCCTGCATGACCTGGACAGTACATCATCTCTATCGTTGTCTCTGACTCATGCATGACCTGGACACTGCATCAGCTCTATCGTTGTCTCTGACTCCTGCATGACCTGGGCAGTACATCAGCTTTATCGTTGTATCTGACTCCTGCATGACCTGGGCCGTACATCAGCTCTATCTTTGTCTCTGACTCCTGTATGACCTAGAAAGTACATCATCTCTATTGTTGTCTCTGACTCCTGCATGACCTGGACAGTACATCAGCTTTATCATTGTCTCTGACTCCTGCATGACCTAGAAAGTACATCATCTCTATTGTTGTCTCTGACTCCTTCATGACCTGGGCCGTACATCAGCTCTATCGTTTGACTACTGCATGACCTGGACAGTACATCTTTGTGATACTTTGAGTATTGACGAAAAAAGTAACACATTCCTTTAACTTGAGCCTCTCTATTGAAAATGTTGAAATGATGAATGATGTCAACTAACAAACAAATCATGCACATCATAAATAAGAAATGTTCACCTGTATAACATCAGAAAAGAAAACACTGCCTACTCTGAGCACAGTGGAAATAAACAATGTGACGTAATTTTTGGAAAAGTCAAAAAAATGTACGTCATAGAACATAATGTAAAAGTGGGTTTACTTTAGTATACTAACATATATTTGTTTATTGATGTGTCGTTTGGTGTGTTGAATTAATTCGTTTTTTTAAGTAGAGGTTGATGGTTGATACTAGTAATATTTAGTAGAAATACTAAATAGTATAAATACTAAATAAGAAGAAATACTAAATAAGAAGAAATAATATATAGCATTTATTTAGGTTTGTGGACTATTGAAGTGTGGGGGTTTTTTTTATTTTTTTTTTCAGATGGATGTTTTATGGTTTGGGTTAGGATTAGGCTGTATTAGTTGTAGAATTCACAATGAGGATTATGATTAGAGAATAAGCTATTATGATTAGGCTGCGTTATTTTTGGTATGAACTATTAGAACGGAGAACAAATTGTAGAAAATTAGATGTAGCAGACATATTTCTATCACATGGACATCTTTTTTTTTTAAAGTGCACACACGTGGCATCATATTTTTGGCAAATGATATTACCAGTAAACTATATTTAGATTGTGTGTACACGCAATCGTGCCATTTTTAGAATAGAGGAGACCTGCGGTAGTCACAGTAGGCAGTGTCGAAAAGGATGTTTGAAACATATCTTCATAAATCATAAAATACATGTTATCAGATAACACGAAAGAGAAAATTAATTACAACTTACTTTCATGGCAAGAAAAAAATTATCGCCTTCAGAAATTATAGAAGAACATATGACAATGATGGAGATAGGAATGTGGACACAAGATGAGGTACAATAAAAGTGATTTCTACCAGAATTGATTGGGCGTCCAATGCATTCAACGATCTAATAAATATATGAAAATCAAAAACAAAAAGTAAATATACCACACTACGAATGTTTAACACTAATGTAATACATGTATTAACATATGGTTGCGAAAGGTGGACAATAACAAAAGCACTAGAGACGACATTGAATTCATTTTAAAATAAATGCTTTAGAACAGTCTTAAATATTGGTTGGGACGACTTCAAGTCAGGCCAGCACGGCAAGTAAGAGAAGACACAAAGCAGCAGTATGTTTCTACGGCAATAAGAAAACGATGAGCTTATTTCGTACATGTGCTTAGAATTAATTAACGAAAACAGACGACCTCCACAAACATTAAAATAGGTACCAGATGGCAAATGAAAAAGAGGAAAATCAAAAGAAACTCTTCGCATCAAGAGAAATCATCAAAGTGGGTAAGACTATGAGTTTCAAAACAAGCAAGAACTACAAAACTGCAACATCACATCAAACTGGAGAGCACTGATTCCATAAATTGTGTCAACAATAATTTTGTGTCCACTTTTGATTGTCAACGACTGTCAAGAATTCTGGTTTCTTGGACACCATGTTTAATTATGCAATTTTAGCAAGCCCCCCCCCCCCAACCCCCAAAATTTTTAAAAATAAATACATGTTTTGATTCGCATATTTAGAAAAATGTTTCTAACTGAAACAATTTAATTGTATAATAAAACATGTAGGCCCTATGTTTTATTGACATTCATTTTTTGTAATTGTCAACAACTGTCAAAATGTGTTTACCACCTCCCCATCCTACTTGATGACGCAATTTATGGACAGCCACTATGCGAGACCTTCGGCAGTCGAAGACCTTTCTACATAATTAATTAGGACTGCATTCGTTCAGTTTTTATTATTATTATTGTGATTTTCGTTGGTTATTATTTAGATACTTGGGGTCGCATCCCAAAAATAGATTGGGCGACTCTAAGTATATAAATAGCGACCAGCAAAACCACAACAATAATCACAAACGTAAAACAATATTTATAATATCGTAGATATGAGGAGGCAAACGTAAACAATGTCTATAATGCAGTAGATACAAGGAGCACAAAAGTAAAACAATGTATATAGTGCTGTAGATACACACAAGGTAAAAAAGTAAAACGATATCTATAAAGCCGTAGATACGAGTGGACACAAGTAAAACAATGTCTATAATGCTGTAGATACGAGAATAAGAAAATATATCGTTAAAGTTTCGTGGTAATCTTCCTATCTATCTTCCTATCTATCTATATATATATATATATATATATATATATATATATTTATCTGTATATCTATCTATCTGTATATCTATCTATCTGTATATCTATCTATCTATCTATGTTCCTTCAATCGCCAACACGGTGCATGTGACATAAATCAGATCTCTCCGGTTCGAGTGAAGTGATGATACTGTGTGTAATAATATCTGACTATGTAAGGGAGGAATTAAATTCTACAACTTCCCCCTATGGAAGCGAGGAATTAAATTCTACAACTCCCTCCCTATGGAAGGGAGGAATTACACTCTACAACTTCCCCCTATGGAAGGGAGGAATTAAACTCTACAAATCCCTCCCTATGGAAGGGAGGAATTAAATTCTATAACTTCCCCCTATGGAAGAAAGAAATTAAATTCTACAACTTCCCCCTATGGAAGAGAGGAATTAAATTCTACAACTTCCCCCTATGGAAGAGAGGAATTAAATTCTACAACTTCTCCCTATGGAAGAGAGGAATTACATTCTACAACTTCCCCCTATGGAAGAGAGGAATTAAACTCTACAACTTCCCCCTATGGAATGGAGGAATTAAATTCTACAACTTCTCCCTATGGAAGGGAGGAATTAAATTCTACAACTTCCCCCTATGGAAGGGGGGAATTAAACTCTACAACTCCCTCCCTATGGAAGGTGGGAATTAAACTCTACAACTCCCTCCCTATGGAAGGGGGGAATTAAACTCTACAACTCCCTCCCTATGGAAGGGGGGAATTAAACTCTACATCTCCCTCCCTATCTATGGACCTGAAAGTTTATCCTGTCAACATTGATGTTCTTTGATGGTTATTTTAGGTAGAAACTGCGTAGAGGATTGACACCACTGCACTCGAGTTATTCCATATGTATTTCATTCCCCTCAACAAAGCGGCACGACGCCTGCTAAGAGTACCACTCACAGCACGTAACTCTGTAGCTTCACGCAATAATTCCCATGATTATTGTAAACTATACGTTGCTAGTGGGATTGTAACCCACGAGCGCTTAACCATAACGCGAACGGCTTAACAACTACACCAGGGAGATTAGAGTGCCGTTAGTTAGCGACTTATGCCGAAAACGGATTTGCTAAGCCTGTATGATGCAATCTAAACTATAGAACAACGTTCTTCAGGCTTACTGGCTTAAGGCACACGAACATTCGTGCTGGTTGCTTGAGCGCGAACGCAAACAGACGACACTGAAGAATATTAAACCTTGTACAAGTTCCCTAGGCAACATAAATCTAGGGACTGTACCTTTCACAGTTAGTAGCGCGTTTTTTTTTAAATATTGAAAACACTTTAATTTACCTATTTCTGTTCATCACTATAAATCATGTGCTATGCAGCTTATGTTCTCACAAATCATAATACCAAACATGCATGTTAAAATATATTGATTCGTTATCGTGTTGCCCTAATCAAGACCAATCGATAAAAATAAGACCAAACAGCTGACTTAAAACAAAGTAGAATCAGCCTTCGTATAAGATGTTTTCTATTATTGTCGTGTTTTTGTTGGTCACTACTTATATACTTTGTGTCACCTGCCAGCACAACCAACGAAATGTACGGAAATAATCGGGGGGAAACGACGTAAAAGACTAATTCTGCTTTGTTTTGATTCTATGTTAGGTCTTATTTAGCGAATGATCGTGCTCTAACAGTCGTAGGGCCTGTGTCCCTACTCGGCCTATTTGATAAATCCGGTTATGAAAAGATATAAACCAAGGAGACTAGAACATTGTCGGAGTATACGTCTCGGAATAAGAAATTTAGTACAGTATCTCGACCAGTCTAGTATCTGTATCTTTAGTACAGTATCTCGACCAGTCTAGTATATGTATCTTTAGTACAGTATCTCGACCAGTCTAGTATCTGTATCTTTAGTACAGTATCTCAAGAACGTCGTCCTCCATCCTACCATAATAGCAAAACACAAGGTTGGTCAGCTGTACATGAACACACAGACTATACAACTATAGGGTATGAGTATAAAAAAAATACAAATATCAATATATAAGACAGTTTCAACCTTAACGTCTTTTTCAAGAAAATACAAGATAAACATTAAACAAACAGTGAAATCAGTACAAATAATGGCATTATCACAAAAGTATTATACGGCAGACGTTTAACAGTGGAGACATCCAAGGTAAGTTTTCCGCTGTTAAATGTCTGTTGTCTAATGATTTTGTTATAGTGCAATTATTTTTACTGTTTTCACTTGAAAAAATCTTCAGGTTGAAACTGTCTTGTATACTATTATCTGTATTTTTAATACCCATACCCTATAGACTGATCGTTTAAATTTAAGATCATCATCAGGTGCCATACCAGCTGACGTAGAAGATCATGGCTCTTCACACTCTATATCTTCAGTATTATGTATCAGGATCGTTGTTTTTTCCTTGTCGTAATAGGTTGTTAAATTGTTTAATATTTTCTCACGTTGTCGCCCTCTGTCTCTGTTGCCTTCAGCCTTGCCTGTTGTGACTATGATATCCAAACCTCTTTGTCTCATAACGTGGCCAAAAAAATGAAGATTGCATATTTTTTTATTGATTACTTTCCGTCTCCATTTGACTCATTCAACACCCCCACATTAGTTTTCATGGCAGTCCATGGTATCTTAGCATTCTTCTGTAGAACCACATCTATACTGTCTCTAATTTCCCACTTTCCTATTAGTCTATTGTCCAAGACTCGCATCCATATGTTAGTATAGGAGTTATATAGCACACAAGTACCACATCTCTACTGCCTCTAATTTCCCACTTTCCTGTTTGTTTATTGTCCAAAACTCGCATTCATATATTAGTATATAAGTTATACAGTCACTGCAGGTCTACAACTTCCAGTTAAACTTTAACTTTGACAGATAAAGCAGTACAATAACATTTATTTTATCTCAGTCTGTGTAACGCTATTAATTATTCATCAAGTGCCGTCTCCCGCATCGCATGTTGACTGGGACGGATCTAAAACACCCTCTATCTCTTGACTCGGGGGGGGGGGGATGTCCATAAATTACGTCAACAATTTGGGGAGAGGGGGAGTTGCGATATTTGATAGCCTTTGATAAGGAAGAAGGGACCGTTCGACAAAAACTAACTTCAATAATACTGTTTCTATACAGGAATTAAATTATTTATTTTTAATTTACTAAAAGTGTGGAACAAATCATGTAATTTTTTTTTTCGTAAAAATTAGCTACAACAATTAGGGGGAGGGGAGTAAATTGTTGACACAATTAAACAGCGGGAGGGGGGTTGAATTTGTGTAGACAGAAAGGATCAAAATTTACAAAAAATTGTTGACGTAAATTAATATACAGCACCTTGGTAGTGAACTCTACTAACTAAACTTTATCCTATTCTTCCTTTTCTTTTCTATTTCTACCTCTTGCTCGCCTCGCGAAAAACTCTACCTTCAAATAAGGTCTTCAACAAGATGTCATAACTTCTAATGTCCAAAATATTTCATTTATTAGATTTTTATTTCCTTTAACATTTCTTTTTTTTCATACATAGTGTTGTCAGGACCTATGTTGGGTTTTTTCCCCCTCTTTCCATGAAGCTCTATCTATTATTTTATACATCCACTTCTCAAAGGCACCAATTCTGTCTTCTAGCTGTTTGTTTATTATATACGTAGAGTCCTGAGTAAAACATTAATGTAGCATTTTATAATTCTCATTTTTAGTTTGTTATTTGCTTGGATATTTCACATCTACCACCATCGTATTCACATTGTGATTATGTAATTCAAGCTACAGATACTGGTCTATATTGACTGTTCGGTCAAACACATAGGTCTACTCGGAAAAGTAAAATAATTCTTTGAAAACGCACATAAAATATTCAAATTAAATAACTTGAAAACTATACAGAACATATTAAAATAACATATGTATATTTTTATATGAAATATTTTTTTCCTAGATCGGGCTGAATTTACATTTATGTATAGATAGATCTATATATTAAAATGAAATGATGGATGATTCTAAAAGCTATAATAACGCAGATTGGATTTATTTACATCTGAAGATGTTAATATTACGAGAAGAAAGGGGGGGGGGGGTGTGTTCTAACATATGTAGCAAAGTTTGCCATTAATTATGCAACTAATACCAGATAAGGCAACCCAATAATAAGTTAATAAATAAGTCATTGATAAACACAAATGACACACGTGAGAAAATAATCCCATTCTGTCAAATTCAACTAACCATTCAGCAAACTTAATGATTTTTATAATTTAGGCCTATAATACAGACATATATACAGTATAATAATAATAGCATAAATAATATATCCAATTTTTAAAATATCTAATTGAACACTTTTATAGATTAGAGCGGATGAAATGACATGCTCACTCGGCCTAGATAATTTACACACATAAAAAAAGTGTTAGCTCACCACATCAATATAAACGTTTCCATCATCTTCGCTGTGTACATTTTCAGAGGCAGCAAACAAGCCGGTAAGATCTCTCTTTCTACAACTGACACTGTCACTCCGAGCAGCTTCTGAAAACGTTTCCATGTTTCTTGTTTCTGCTATTACCGTTGTGAGTGCGTCTCGACTGCCATGAGCTGCAACATCTACACCAACAGTGTTGTTAAAAGTCTTAAGTTACCGCTCGCCAACTCGCCTGCACTGACGGATCAGACAGTCGCGACCAACGAGCGACATCAATACAAAGACACAATATGTTGCTTAGGATTATCTCGTGAATTGATCAATTGCGGTTGTGCAGGACGGTAATATATGAACAGAAAGGCATCATTCTGACTTGAATTAACATACTTTCCTTCCATGATGGCGTATTTCCACTGGTAGTGCCCGCTGAAGATACTGTCGCCAGCGCCTATCCTAACCTAAGATAAAGCCAATCCTAAGAGGATTAGCTCAGCCCTAGAGTTCATGTAAATAACCGTACACGTCCGCTATCCAAAATAAATCCTCTCACTCAAAAATAAATTTATAATAAATCAACTACAATATAAATTAATGGTAGAAGTCGAAAATAACGTTATTATTGATATTAGTATGTGAATTTGTACCCATATTTTAAAATAAATTTAGGAGTTTTTAATGAAAAGCGGAGAAATATATATACTCGCTGATCCATGGTAAAAAGTGCCGTGAGATTAGCATTCAGCCTTTGGCCCTAACCTCGGACGAGTTTATTTTTTGTTCGTTTGATCTTCGGAGTGGAGAGTCCATATTATAGGGGTGGTCTGAGGACAGTAGCGTTGTATACACAGAGTGAGGAAGATTATGAGGAGTGTGTGCTAGAAATGTGTTGTTTTTGGTGTGTGAGCATATGCGTACGCGTGGACTCACGTGTGTATATATGTATGTGTGTACCGAAAAGAAAGCAGTAGATATTCATTATTCTTTTATATATGTAAGACTTTCATAAAACTTTATAATTAAAGAAAATGAATATTTAGTCGTTGGATCATTGTCACTCCACTCCGGACACGTAAAAAAAAAAAGAAAGAAAATGAATGGATTCAGCTAATCGGGGCCGTAGATATGATCACCTTAAGGGGTGGATTTTCCTTTAAAAATAATTTCTAATGAGTTTTTGGTTCGATTTCGTGTGAAAATGTCATTATTTGACGGGACATTTGAAGACCATTAGCAAAAATAATAGATAAATGGGAGGCGTTTTTTAGCGACTTTTGGTTGTTCCTATTACTAACAGTCATGATTGTATTTGATGGGAGCTTGATACCCCCTTATCTACGGGCCTGCAGCTAATCCATTTGCGTGCCAGAATAATGTGTTACGTTTTCATAATACGATAGGTTTTGGTGGATTGGGCTAGGCCGTAGAAACACAACTTTGTTAAAGAAAATATCGGGGATTATTTTTTTATTTTTTTAAAACGCCTTTTGCTCCATTTTGAAGCGTCTTCTTTTGGGGATCCATCATATTCTTTAGGCGTGGGAAGCTGTGTTAAAAAAATAAAATTGGGTGGTTGGTACATCCTCATGTTTTTGTATTGCTACTAATATTCGCTCTTGTTCTTTATTTATTGAAAGTTGGAGAGGTTGAGCCTAAACGCTACCCTCTCCGTATCTACGGCCCCTGGGTAGAGGTGTGGTTGTCATATTTACTCAGGTTCTATCTCGTCAGAGAACTTTCCATGCATGTTTTAGGAAAATTGGCTGACAATCTTGGTAAATGTTCGGTAATTCCTAGCACACAACAAAGAATATGCATGCTGGTTGTTCCCTGGTTATATACATCCAGTGTAACTTGGAATAAGTAATGATGTTTTGCTACTCACTGGTAACACACAAATAACACACACCCATGCATACATACCTGTGAAAAAGTCATTGTCACTGCATGTCTTGAAACACGTTCTTATTTTTTGTGATTATTAACTTCTTTTCAACGACGGAAGCGAGTCCAATTCGGTTATATCATGACGTATAATCGTGAAAAATGAAAATTGATGTTCGAGTAATCTTGCCACAACCACTACTCTCGTTAACCTGCACTACCATGCGCTAGCGCACACATTTCTATCCATTTTTCGCACAGTTTTGATTTGGTGCACAATATGTATGTATATAAATTTGCGTAAAAGTTCCTATAATAAAAAGCAGAACTGGTTTAAATAGAACATGCTGACGAAAATTAGTTTCTTATGTAGAAAGTTTACCCAGAAACGGTAGTGTTTGAAATTTATCAGATCACGGAAATATATTTTTGCTTAAGTGCAGTATATTCTTAGAGGGAAAATTGGCAACAACTATATCTTATGTTTATTTTTTTACGTTACGTTATTCACACTCCGCGTATTTTCTATCTCCTGTCTAGCTCACGTATGGCTCCACGTATTTTCCATCTCCTGTCTATTTCACGTATGGCTCCACATATTTTCTATCTCCTGTCTAGTTCACATATTTTTAACTATCACTCCTCCCCCTTTCAGCCTCTCTCTGTCAATAATTGTCAAGAATACAGCGAAGTATCAGTGCACCACCCTCCCCCTCCCTTTTTTTGTTTGTTTAAGCAAGGTACTAAATCTTTTTAAAACAATCAAATCATTTAAAATTGGTGTATAAAAACAGTATTGTTGACGTCAATTTTTGTCAAATTTCCCCTTCCTTTTTCCTCACCTTGTCAATAATTGTAAAAAAATTTCAGACCTTCTTCTCTTATTGTTGCCATAATTTATGAACAGTCCCTTTTGATTGGAACATCTATTTGTTTTGTTATAAGCTTTGTGAAACCTCTTTAACCTACTTTATTGTTAAAATTCATGTATCTGCTTCTATCTAACAAATAAGTAAAGACTAAATTGGAAATAGAATTGTCTGTAATGCCCAGATTGAATACCATATGGAAGAGCTTAATAAGTACAGCAGTAAAGATAAACCTATATACATCTCTAATAACATATATGCTTTTATACGGATGTTAGAGTTGGAGCAATTACAACGGAAATGGAGATTATAATACAGACTTTTGAAAACGAATTTTACAGACAAATGTTGCGCACCCATTATACAGAACACAACGAGACACGACTCACTTTCTAAAATTATTTTGTAAGGAACAGTCGAGTAGGGAGGGGAGAAGATGCCGAAAAGAAAATCATGAATTCATAACATTAAGGAGTGGTCTGGACATGACTTTTCTACACATATCCGTATGGCTGATGACAGCGGTGTCTGAAGGGCTTTGTGTGCTGGTGTCTCTAGTTTAACATCACTGGAGGGTTATGGATCTTATTATACAGAACATAAAACCAACATATGCTTGAGAAACATAATACATGTTCTTGCAGGTCAACAAAAACATCTGGCAGTGGTGAGACGAAGAACACTTTTGTTGTTTGGCCACGTGATGAGGCATGATTATTTTTCCAAAGTTATCCTATAGAGAACGGTTACGGGTGGAAGGAGAAGAGCAGGTAAGAACGTATGAATTTATAATAGTAAAGACTTCACATTATCATGATTTTGAAAGTACAAGATTGTAGCTCTTGGTGGTGGTATTTTAGGCTGCTTAGAAATTACTAGATTTTAGCTCTTGGTGGTGGTATTTTAGGCTGCTTAGAAATTACTAGATTTTAGCTCTTGGTGGTGGTATTTTAGGCTGCTTAGAAATTACTAGATTTTAGCTCTTGGTGGTGGTATTTTAGGTTGCTTAGAAATTACTATATTGTAAGCTCTTGGTGGTGATATTTTAGGCTGCTTAGAAAGTACAGATTATAGTACTTGGCGGAGGTATACTACTAACAGGTGACATGCCTATATAAATGATGAGGCTTTATTTTGTTCATTTAAGCAAGTGTCTTCCCTCTCCCGAGTAGGAAGCATCATTTCAATGCATTGCACACCAAAACTATCTTGCATGAGACAATTGAGGGAGAAAGAGGAAAATGAGGTAAGAAGAAAGTATGTGTTGATAATATTAAAGGCTAAACATGATTATGATTATTCACACTCATATAATCAACGAAGAACAAAGAGACACGGTAGAACTTTTGTTTTTATTGTTTCCAGAGTGGCAGCCCTGCAAGCACTATGGGTTATAGGTTTGATGTTCTGCTTAGGTAAGTTTCGGAAAGGAGATGAGCACCACCGAATAAAATTATGCCCATTAAAATGTTAATATTATAGTATCTGCATAATATGAAAAGTGTCTTTTTATGCTGATGTCTCCAAATGTGGAACCCTGACATGTTATTGTCTTTATTATACTATCGATAATAGGTCAAAATTACAATTTGAAACAGGGTAATTAAATTGTTCTAATCATTGATAACACACAAATCGACATGTGTCCCGTTCAGTCATTATTATATCAACTTGGACAATGCCGAGCCTTGCTCGTTATGTGTTATGTTGTGTTCTTGATAAAGGTCTTAAGGTAAAATCATCTATTTGTTATTATTATATGTGATACCATACCAATGATTAGAAAAGACATAATATTATTCGTTGCATCAGAGCGACAAATGCTCTAGATTACTCTGGGCGCCATCAATTATGTCTCTTCTGTTTCTACCGTGCTTGTACAGTAAGAGGTCGTCCGCATATGTTAGTATCCTGCCGGGTCCAGCCTCCTGATGCTGTACTATTTTATATATTAGTTAGTCGTTGGATATCATCATTGTAAACTGGTCACGTCCATAGTTGCTCCGATCTCTCCTTGAGTGTATCCGCAATTACACTTCTGTTGACAGTATCGGTCATCTACTGGTTGACCATCATTCTTCTGCGCCCTCTAAAATTTTCACTTTTAGCAACACCGCTTTTCAAACCCAGATTATTATCCACACTAGTCTCACTCTCGGGTACTATATCTCTTATAAAGTTGAAACGTCATCTCGATCCATTGCCCCATCGCTCTGTGTCACAATCGCGCATGACGCCAGTTGATCTGCTCTTTCATTCCACTGTTACCTTATGTGTGCCTACCCACTCAAATGTCCTGGTCACCGCCATAATCTCCATGGTCATGCTACTTGTAGTCACAGCAAAGGCCCCATTCTCCTCCCGGATAGTTTTACCGACACACTGAGCTGTGAAGGCCCAGGCACTGCGAATATGTCTAACACAGATTCTTGATTAGAAACTGGCCTCACGGCACGTGGGGCTTTCCCATAAGTGCTCCGCCCTCTGTTCCAGCAGCCATTCGACTCGATGGTGTTTCGAGTCTAATGTTGCCTAAACAGATGTCGACATCAGGGCACAACTGGCCCTTGCGACAGGTTTATTTGGTGTTCCGCCCACCCACGCCGTGCCCGTAACTAGCACAACGTCGGCCTGTCGGAACAACATGGTAACTGTTATCGAAGGTTACGACTACGGGTCACAGATCCATCAGTGTATATAATCACACCCCCCTCTGCGTTCATATTTTATATGCGTAGACGTTAAACAGTACAGGTGATAGTGACGATCCCTGTGGCAATCCTGGTGCTATAGTTCTGATGTCCAGGATCCCAATCTCAGAGCAACAGATCTTGACATTAGTACCATTGCTATCCATCGAATTATCCACGAGTCGATGCTGAGTTCACTTAGCAAATGTATCAGCTGGCCGAAGCTGACTGTTGTAAGCATCTCCTATGTTGATCGTGGCGACCATTTTTTCACCCTTTGCCTGAAAGCTCTCATAGATGTCATTGGCGATAATTGCCGCATTTGTGGTCGTGTCTCTCCCCGGTCTGTATGTACATAGAGTGTCAGGAAATAAGCCTGTATTTTCCAAATCGAAGGCTAGTCTTCTAGTGATTATCCTCTCCAGCACTATGCCGTAAACATTTTATAAGGCGGTGATAGATAACTCCTGATATCAGAGGTGTCTTTGTCAGGGGGAGAAGGTAGCTGCGTAACCACTCTTCTTGTACGTGTCCTATTTTCAGACTTGTGTGTTGAAATCATCAACAATTGTTTTAAGCCGGTCGTCTGCAATGTCTTTCAGAAGGCTGTAGAGTGTTTCGTCGGGTCCTGCTGCACCATCTGATGTTTTATTTTTTATGGTCTCTTTTACATTCTCCAACGAGACCAGTTCCTCATCAGCGACATTGCTTGTTACCAGCGATGGTGTTAATGTGACCACAATAACCTTACGTTCATCAATATTGTTCTGAACTGATTGTTGGATGTATCTGCTGAAAAAAACTATGCCATTCTGCTCACCTGTGGTTAGTATAAGCCCCAATTCGTCCTTCAAGCACATATTTAATTTTGTGTTCGTATTTCGATTCATTCCTTATGTAATTTCCAAAACTTGTTTAGGGCACCGTCGAATGCAAACTCTTGTGCAAAATTATCCCAGCGTTCTTTCTTGGCCTACATTATATTTTGTTTATAGGATTCAGTGGTCTTCTTCATAGTAACTCATTACTCTTTTTTGCTTTCCATGGTGACTTAAGTCTGTCGTAAGAATATATAAAATATATTACAAAGATATATTACATAGGATGTTATTCATATTGTAAAAAAAAGAAAAGAATATGGACTATAATAATGTACACATGATTCTATACGGGGCTGATCATTGTGGTCTTGGCGCAGTCAACCATTCTTACATCGAACAAAACTAGTACAGCAAACATATAACTCTGCCACGTTGTAAGCGACACAGTTAGCAGGAGCACGATTGGTGATTTACCATATTTTATTTGTTAAAATATTCAATATTGCAAGCTGAGCTGGCCGTGAAAAAACCCAATACTTTATACATCTACCATCATATGTAATTTCATTAAAAACAAACTATCAGATCAGATAATCGTGTGTACGAGAAACACGTACTTTCACGCACAGAACGTGATTCTATAAGTGTTGTTTTCAAGATGGCGACGGTTTGGAAGTTGGTTGTGTTGGCACTGGTCATTGATATCGCTTCGGTTTCATCTTCATCTTACAAGGAAGGAGACAAGGTTTGAAATTATATTTTTCGAGAGAGTTAGGCAAAATAATATTCTGAGTAATTTATACAGTTTTGTTTAAGTGTTCACTGAAATAGCACCTACACTGCTGCTAAAATATGCAGCTACTGCTGCACTAAACGATTTTGATTTGGGATCAATCAATTTATTGCCTAGTCTTATTTACTATTTGCCATTTTTGCCTTTGTAGCATTACATCTCCATGTCAAGTATAACATAGCATTTAACAACTCTGTCCACTCCAAAATCCGTGCGCGTTTATTAATCAATGTGTGCCTTTAACGTTGCTTTTAATTTTATGTCCTAGTATTGTTGCGCCGCAACTTGCGGCACTGTCTCACAAGTGGTCACGTCTAGTGTGTTACTGTTAGTCTAGTTGTTAGGGCAACTTCAAGTGTAATGTTATAATAATTGTAGAAGAGGCTCCCTGCTAATATTTTTTTCTGCCTTATCCTTAATCAAGTGCCATGTTGAATGGCGTAGGTGATCATGTTTCTCCACGACTGTCTCTTGTGTTGTCAATAAGCTTAGTTGGTGAGCTTCTACGGTAAAAGTACAGATTAGTTCTTCACTGTGCTATAAATAGCACACTGTTGACAATTTTAACTATCTAACGTCATGGATTCCCGTGTAACACCAATCAAAATAATGGCTTCCGTGATGTCACATCCAACAATCACACAGTTCAACTCTAGACATAGACGAACTTATGCATAATCTGTTTGTTTTCCAATTTACACATTTTTTACAATTTCCTATTATTTGTGGTAAGCGATAAGTATTTCTGCCCGCTACACATGGAGCGAGGTGCACACCTCATGGAGCACACATTAGAAATATTATTTCTAATCCTAACCGTCCTCTAAGTACTTAACCTTAAGCTTGCCAAATAACACAACAAAGGTTAGGTTATACCTTAAAACTAGAACAACGGTCACAGTGAAGAACTATACTTTACTTGCGCCTTTGATACGATAAGACCATTTTACGCCAGCATCAATGAGAACCTCCTTTAGCTAGCTAGATTATAATTAAGCATTCTTGCCCCTGACACCAAATTATTTTTTTGGAAAATTTGTGTCCTTGTTTGTGCCTGTTTTGAAAGCGTGATAAATTTGTGTTTGTTGGAGATTTGTAAATAATATTTGTACATGTAAATATTAGTAAATAAAGAATTGAATACTGCATATATAGGTGTAAGTTTTGTTTGTGTGTGTGTGTGGTACCAGACGTGTGAGAACGTGGTAAAGACTTTTTAAACAAAGTTAAACAAATTATAACCCAAAAAAATAGCAAGCTTTTTACATTCCTAACTAGCAAACGTCATGGAATTCTGAAACTTTCCAATCAAATCAATTGGTGCTGTGATATCATACCTCCTTATGCCAACGAGAATATTGAGAAAACTTAGCATAGTAGGTGAAATATCACAACTGCTGCACAAGCTAATATTACCCTAGTTCTAAATACTATTTCTAACCCTAATTCAATTACATGTTGCACATGCCCAATCACACTGCAAATGTTAGGTAGTACCTCTCAATAGAATGAAACTAGAACAAAGGTCACAGTGAAGACCCAGAAGAACAATACTCCTAAAACAATTACTTAGGTCTTAACTGATGTGTCTGAAGTGGGAACACTGATAACACACAATTCTACAGTATTTATGTTGTTTCATTTCCAAATTATCATAATATGGCTGGGGAAAATGAATAAAATGTGTAGATTTGCCATAAAATCACTATCTTCAGATAGTTGTACTTATGTAAAACACAGGTTTATATAATCACTTCACTCAGACACGACAGACTGTAACAAAAAACTAGCCCAAGTTACATATGATCACGTCAATGACATTACGGGACTCACATGTAAAGGCCTCATCGATGGAGAAAGTGGCCATGGGAAATGAAATGGAGCGCATCTGAACCACAGTATATGTATAGCAATGTACATATGAAGGACATGTATAGCAACGACCACGTGAGCATTACCACGTGTCAAAATGGTAGGGAACAGAAGACTTAAGGTGTCTATGGACCAAAATGTCCTTCAGATTTCTGTCTCACCTATAAGCCACCAGAGGTAAGTTGTGCAAAGCATCACGGGTGTCAGGATCAGACTGGAGAAGATAATAATGTTTAAGCATGATGCGTCGAACAGAAGAGTTATGGGGATGAAAGGTAAGAACAAGTTTAACCCTATCAGAGGAGAAGGAAGAACCCTGAGAGTTATTCAAGGTATCGAGGCGAGACAACTGGCGCACACGGAGCCAAGCAGATGAAAGAAAGCTGTCAGGGAACGATCGTCTATGGAAAAACTCAATCAACTCAGAGGACTTGTCGAGAAAATCGTCGTAATCGCTACATTAGCGACGCAGGCGAAGAAGCTGGGAGTACGGTAGAGAGTTGCGACAAGCAGGAGGGTGAGAAGTGTAGAGCAGAAAGCCATGTGCATCAGTAGGTTTATTGTAAACGGGTGTGCTAAGGTAAGGAGGATGAATGGTGACAATGTCAAGGAAGCTGACAGAGATATTGATGTTATATGTAAATTGAATAGCAGGGTAGAAACTGCTGATGAAGTTGATGAAGCAAGACAATTCCACTTCAGACATGTCAGTGATACCTATCCCATCGTCAATGTATCTGTGGAAAAGAGATGAGAACGGGCCATCATAGGTAGACCAAACTAGATGTCCCATGAACAGACACGTATAGCTAGGTCCCATTTTGGTTTCCATGGCAATGCCACTGATCTGATCAAAAAAGTACCCATCAAATTCAAAAGAGTTGAGTGTAAGCACAAGTTCAGCAAGGTGGATAAGTGTAGAAGTGGATACAGAAGGATGGGAACTCTTGTCCAGTAAGAACTGCAGAGCCCTGAGACCATCTGCATGGGGTATAGAAGTGTATCAAGAACAGATGATAGGTACAGTCAGAAGACAACTGGATGGAAGAAAAAAATAGTCAGGGCATGCTTAGTGTCTTTCAAGAATGAAGGCAGTTGTTCGACTAAGGGCTGGAAAATGCTGTCAAGGAAGTCGGAGATGCGCTCAGTGGGACAAGAGCAAGAAGAGACAATAGATCTACCCGGATTCGATGCCTTATGGATTTTAGGCAGCATATAGATTACACTGCCTAAGGTATACTGCCTAAAATCCATAAGGCATCACTTCAAAACATTACTTGTATACTTAGAAAACATACTAATTCCCAATAATGCATCATCACAATTACAATTCATAATGATTTTACTGAAAAGCACAGTCTAGAAAACCTGATTCACTTTCACCCTGCTGCTCCTGTTTGCAAATGTGGACAATGTTGTGGATTTTGATATTGCAACAACATAGACATCTTTTTATGTTCATTTAACTGGTAGAAAAGGAAGTCTAATCGAATTGCTAGTTAGGATTCGTCTAATCTGGTCATGTGAACATTAAACATTATGATGTTTCCATCGCCGAAAGAGTGCATAACAACAGGCTTGTGGACTCGACAACGGTGCTCCGAAACTGTAAGCCGTTGTCAATTCTACTAGACAAAAGCATAGTTAAGGTTTTAAAGATACAGACTTGACTTTCCCTCTGTTATTAGATTTGCATAGGTATTTTCTATATTATTGACATATCAGTGTATGGTGATTCATGGTGTGTTATTTAGTCTCCTATTACCTATATATTTACCTCCCGTACATTACAGACTTAACTTACCCTATTTGCTCTCTGTATTTAGGCTTGCATACATCCTTAGTCTTTTGGTAGAACTATTGGTTGGCAGAGAATTTGTGTATTTCTTATGCTTCAGTCTTCTGGAGTCATAAACTTTACTTCTAGCTTCACTGTGCTGTGTACTGAACTCAGAATAGTACTGTGGTCACCAAACCAGAGACAGGCCCATAGAGTTTGGTCATGCCCTTTCAATACATGGCCTCACTAATTTCACACAGCATCACTTATCTTGATTGATCTGACTATGTATATACTTTTCATTGGCCGATGATTCAAAGTATACACAAATTGACCAATGATCATTAGCGTTAAGAATAAGTGACATCAGCATACAGAACCTATATTCTGAGATGGGGGTTGGTTTGTCCCTCAGAAATGTTTCTGATGTTTAGGCATAGAAGAAAACAATGTGGCTAATGCAGGACTCCTTAAATTAGTTGAAAACTCCACCTTAGGGGGCAGTGATAGGAGGCTATTGCAGGGTCAAGGGAGTGACTGGCTGTGAAACAAAATAAATATTAAGTGGGGGGGGGGGGGGTCAGTAGAGGCGAAATAGTTGTAATGCTGTAATGAACACTAAACACATAAATTGCACAAGAAATATTGAAAGTACTTACTACATTGTATACACAATATTGAATATTGAAATTACTTATTTTATTGTAATTACAATATTGAATATTGAGAGTACTTATTACATTGTATGTACAATATTGAAAGTACTTATTACTGCATTGTATGTACAATACTGAAAGTACTTACTACATTGTATGTACAATATTGAATATTGAAAGTACTTATTACTACATTGTATGTACAATATACAATATTGAAATTACTTATTTTATTGTAATTACAATATTGAATATTGAAAGTACTTACTACATTGTATGTACAATATTGAAAGTACTTATTACTGCATTGTATGTACAATACTGAAAGTACTTACTACATTGTATGTACAATATTGAATATTGAAAGTACTTATTACTACATTGTATGTACAATATTCAATATTGAAATTACTTATTTTATTGTAATTACAATATTGAATATTGAAAGTACTTACTACATTGTATGTACAATATTGAAAGTACTTATTACTACATTGTATATATAATAAGACAAGAGGTGCAATTCTGTTAGTATTAATTGACCCATACTGAAATCTGGTCCAACTTAGGTCAAATCTAGCCCAAGTTAGGTGAAATCGATGACAAATTTTTGTTATAAATGGGAAACTTTTTTAACCTGTAGCACTCTGTTGGTGGTGGCCACCACCGATGGATGTCTTTCCGTAAACAGCTGTCAATGATGACCATCACCAGTTGCTATGCCCCCATCAAGGCCAGCACCGTGCAGTGGTGATGGGGCTTAGTTCAGTCATCAGGGGCTGGAAACTAAGACTGGTCGAGCAGGACCATAGTCCTGCCCAAGTAAGCAGAGTGCTGAAGACGGAGGCATCCAGCCAAAAGGCGCACAGATAATCAGGATGCCACGCACAAAACACAATGGAAACATGTCTGTATCTATAAAAAGTTATGGTGCCTGCCCTGTGGCGGACGTTAAGGCAGGGACGGTGCCGAGCCCTATACCTCGAAAGGGCCCAACCTCAGTTACTGAAAGTCCTTCTCAATTGCCTCGAGGAGCCAGGAGGCAAGGGAATAGAGCTACTGGCCAAACAAACTTTAAACGACCAATAAAAATAATGCACTGAAATACCGAGGGTGTCAACAGTAAAAGAGATGGATACAGCAAAAAATTGGAACTTGAAAATGTCCTCAGTGAAGAACAAGTTAATATATGCTGTATCTAAGAAACACACCTCAGCAGCGACATAGCCTTCAAAATCAGAGGCTGCCAGTGCTACCGATCTGACCGAAAGGACAGGCGAAAGGGTGGAATTCTGACACTTGTTAAAAACAATATCAGCGCATGTCAGCTGGAAGTATATATGGAAGGGGCAGAATACCAGATGCTCCACCTAAAAACAGACAGTGCAGAATTCCATCTCCTGAACTACTACTGCCCAAATGATAAACCATTGGCACTAGACACAATTCCAGATAAAGAGAGACTTATGGTGTGTGGTGACTTCAACAGCCACTCTCAGAGCTGGGGCTATGATCATATCGACAAGAGAGGTGAGGAACTTGAGAGCTGGCAGGATGAAAATAATCTCATCCTTATTAACCAGCCAGCAGACTCACCAACCTTCTACTCGAGAGCATGGCACACCACCTCTACACCAGATCTGGCATTCCACTCACCAGGCATGGAATGGAACATCACACGTGTCGTTGGAAAGCAGCTTTGGGGTAGTGACCACAGACCAGTATTTCTGGAAATCCACAATGAATTTACCAAGGACAGCAGCACGCTCACTATGTGGAACTATAAGAGGGCAGACTGGAAAATGTACCAGCATTTAATCAGTGTTTTAGCTAAGGACATGAACTTGGACAAAGACATCAATAGAGCAGTGAGTGAATTTAATAGATGTATACTACATGCTGCTAGTAAAACCATACCCAGGGGGGCACGCAAAAACTACAAACCCTACTGGAAAGATGAACTGGAAAAGCTGCAAAATGAGATGGAAACATCTAGACAGCAGGCAGAGAACAGACCTAGCCAAGAACATCACAACAAATATCAGCAAACAAAGGCTAAATTTCAAAGAGCCAAGTTACAAGCCAGACGGAGTAGCTGGAAAGAAAAAACAGAGTCGCTGAACTTAGAAAGAGATACTAGGAAATTATGGAAACTTGTAAAACAACTAAATGATGAAGGTACAGGGAGAAATACCAGGATCACACTTTATAAAGATAGAAACATTTTAACAGGTAAACATGCAGCTGATTACTTTGCAGAAGACAATAACATCAAAGTCAGCCCAGACAAACAACAGGAGGTTCGAGAGAACCAGCAAAACATTGGACAAGGTGAACCTATACCTGAAGTCATGGAGACACCAATCACAATGAGAGAAATGGAGCATGCAATATCCAAATTGAAAATGAAAAAGTCCCCTGGAGCTGATGGAGTGTCCAATGAAATGATTAGAAACCTGGGAATTGCAGCAAGAGCAAAGCTACTGCAGATCTTTAACACAAGATGGTCCACGGGTAATGTACCACAGGCGTGGAGAGAAGCAATAATGATACCACTCCTCAAATCAGGAAAAGATGGAAACATAGTCTCCAACTACAGGCCCATCAGCCTCACAAGCTGTCTATGCAAAACAATGGAACGCATTATCAGTCTTAGGATGCAGTGGTACCTTGAAAGTGAAAACCTTCTGGTATCACAGCAAGCAGGTTTCAGACAGTGCTACTCTACTGAAGATCAGTCAACCTACCTCTCCCAAGAGATTGAGGATGCCTTCCAAGATAAGAAACTGGTACTAGTAGCATGGATAGACCTCAGAAAAGCATTTGATAAAGTCTGGAAAGAAGGGCTCCTAAAGAAATTGCGAAATTACAGGGTTAGCTCAAGAATGTACAAATGGGTAAAAGCATACCTGCATAATAGAAGAGCCAGGGTACAATTAGATGGTCGCAAGAGCAAGAAAGTTCTACTGCGTCATGGAGTCCCCCAGGGAGGAGTCCTGTCACCCACACTTTTCTTGGTTTACATCAATGACCTAGTTGCTGAACTACCACATGTAAATCATGTGGCAATGTATGCTGGTGATCTGGTGCACGGAAGAACATGCGACAGTGGCCACTAAACAAATACAAAGAGCTATCGATGCCCTAACCTTATGGGCTAATAGATGGTGCATCAGCATTAACACAGATATATGCAGCACTACACTCTTTACCCTCTCACCAAAACAAAAAGCAGGTAATATCAAGATAGATGGAGAGCTCTTGAAAGAAGACAAACAACCAACATACCTCGGAGTTACTTTTGATGAAAACTGACATGGAAGCAGTACATAAACAAAGCAACAACAAAAGCCAGGAGGAAGTTAGCTATCCTGAGAAAACTAAGTGGAACCACATGGGGAGCCAGTGGGAATATACTCAGTAAAGTTTACCAGCAAGGCATAAGACCACACCTGGAATATGGTTCAGCTGCATGGTGTCCTGCATCAAACACCACATTACAAGATCTAGATAAAGTGCAAAACCAGGCACTTAGAATAATGTTGGGAGCAATGAAATCAACACCCATAGCAGAGATGCAGAAAATTGGAAGAATGCAAACACTTGGCGAACGCAGAGACACAAAAGTACTAATTCAGGCAGAAAAGTTTCAGTGTATGCCAAGTCATCCAATGAAGGAAAGATTCCAAAATCTAGCAATGGGACGACTGAAAAGAAGCAGCTTTATCCATCACGCTAAACGACTCCGTAGACAACTTACAGACCTACCTGAAGTTGACAGCCCCTTAAGGCCTGTACCAGAACACACCCCGTGGAGTGAAAGACATGGAATGCCAATATACATTCAGACCCATGTGAAAGGAATACTAAGCGAGAACGAACAGAACAGTGTGCAGCGAAGGACAGTCACCCTCAGTTTCCTGGATGAGGAATATCCACAAGATATATGGGTCAGCGTATGCACAGAATGCTGTGAGGAATGGAGGTGTAGGTGTATATATAGAATATCCACACAAGCCTAGAGATACAATCAGAACACCGACAGGAAAATTCTGCAATAATTATGATGCAGAAATCCAGGCAATTAGTGTGGCAGCTAAAAAAAACTGCTGAACTCCAACTCTGACCTACAGCATGTGGTATTCCTGACAGATGCAAGGTCAGTGCTTCAAGCTCTCCAGTCTGGAAAACTAACAGACTTGAAAAAAACTACTTAGCGAATTGTCTTACCAGTATAGGGTAACCATGCAGTGGATACCCTCTCACTGTGGAATACCAGGAAATGAAAAAGCAGACCAACTGGCTAAGGAAGGTGCTGCCGAAGACCAACCAGATATGCCAATCACCTACCATCAGAAAAAACAGATGATCAAGTCAATAAGAAAGCCACAAACACCAACACAAGATTTTTCTTCTTCTTTCGTTCACTTGAAACATGTCTATATCTGTAATTCTGTCTCCTTAATAAAACTCACTGTCTTTTGTAGTTCATACAGTGTCCCATAGAGTTTTGATTCCAGTGTTGTTTCCTCTGGCCAATATGTCTGCCTCAGCGTTTCATGCTCAGAACACTCTTGAAGTATATGTTTGGCACTCTGTGCTGCCTGTCCACATGTACACATGGCCGTGTTGCCAATTTTGAACTTTGTATACATGTGACTGCGGAGTCGGTTGTGTCCTGTTCTGAGACGTAGAATTATAACTTGTTCTGATCTGTTCATATTGTGATAGTCATCTTGTGTTGGTGTTTGTGGCTTTCTTATTGACTTTATCATCTGTTTTTTCTGATGGTAGGTGATTGGTATATCTGGTTGGTCTTCGGCAGCACCTTCCTTAGCCAGTTGGTCTGCTTTTTCATTTCCTGGTATTCCACAGTGAGAGGGTATCCACTGCATGGTTACCCTATACTGGTAAGACAATTCGCTAAGTAGTTTTTTTAAGTCTGTTAGTTTTCCAGACTGGAGAGCTTGAAGCACTGACCTTGCATCTGTCAGGAATACCACAGGCTGTAGGTCAGAGTTGGAGTTCAGCAGTTTTTTAGCTGCCACACTAATTGCCTGGATTTCTGCATCATAATTATTGCAGAATTTTCCTGTCGGTGTTCTGATTGTATCTCTAGGCTTGTGTGGATATTCTATATATACACCTGCACCTCCATTCCTCACAGCATTCTGTGCTGACCCATCTGTGTACACTCTGACCCATATATCTTGTGGATATTCCTCATCCAGGAAACTGAGAGTGATTGTCATTCGCTGCACACTGTTCTGTTCGTCCTCGCTTAGTATTCCTTTCACATGGGTCTGAATGTATATTGGCATTCCATGGCTTTCACTCCACGGGGTTTGCTCTGGTACAGACCTTAAGGGGCTGCCAACTTCAGGTAGGTCTGTAAGTTCTCTACGGAGTCGTTTAGCTTGATGGATAAAGCTGCTCCTTTTCAGTCGTCCCATTGCTAGATTTTGGAATCTTTCCTTCATTGGATGACTTGGCATACACTGAAACTTTTCTGCTTGAATTAGTACTTTTGTGTCTCTGCGTTCGCCAAGTGTTTGCATTCTTCCCATTTTCTGCATCTCTGCTATGGGTGTTGATTTCATTGCTCCCAACATTATTCTAAGTGCCTGGTTTTGCACTTTATCTAGATCTTGTAATGTGGTGTTTGATGCAGGACACCACGCAGCTGAACCGTATTCCAGGTGTGGTCTTATGCCTTGCTGGTAAACTTTACTGAGTATATTTCCACTGGCTCCCCATGTGGTTCCACTTAGTTTTCTCAGGATAGCTAGCTTCCTCCTGGCTTTTGTTGTTGCTTTGTTTATGTGCTGCTTCCATGTCAGCTTATCATCAAAAGTAACTCCGAGGTATGTGGGTTGTTTGTCTTCTTTCAAGAGCTCTCCATCTATCTTGATATGACCAGCTTTTTGTTTTGGTGAGAGGGTAAAGAGTGTAGTGCTGCACTTATCTGTGTTAATGCTGACGCACCATCTATTAGCCCATAAGGTTAGGGCATCGATAGCTCTTTGTATTTGTTTAGTGGCCACTGTTGCATGTTCTTCCGTGCACCAGATCACCAGGTCGTCAGCATACATTGCCACTTTGATCCCGTGAGGTAGTTCAGCAACTAGGTCATTGATGTAAACCAAGAAAAGTGTGGGTGACAGGACTCCTCCCTGGGGGACTCCATGACGCAGTAGAACTTTCTTGCTCTTGCGACCATCTAATTGTACCCTGGCTCTTCTATTATGCAGGTATGCTTTTACCCATTTGTACATTCTTGAGCTAACCCTGCAATTTCGCAATTTCTTTAGGAGCCCTTCTTTCCAGACCTTATCAAATGCTTTCCTGAGGTCTATCCATGCTGCTAGTACCAGTTTCTTTTCTTGGAAGGCATCCTCAATCTCTTGGGAGAGGTAGGTTGCCTGATCTTCAGTAGAGTAGCACTGTCTGAAACCTGCTTGCTGTGATACCAGAAGGTTTTCACTTTCAAGGTACCACTGCATCCTAAGATTGATAATGCGTTCCATTGTTTTACATAGACAGCTTGTGAGGCTGATGGGCCTGTAGTTGGAGACTGTGTTGCCATCTTTTCCTGATTTGAGGAGTGGTATCATTATTGCTTCTCTCCACGCCTGTGGTACATTACCTGTGGACCAGCTTGTGTTAAAGATCTGCAGTAGCTTTGCTCTTGCTGCACTTCCCAGGTTTCTAATCATTTCATTGGACACTCCATCAGCTCCAGGGGACTTTTTCATTTTCAATTTGGATATTGCATGCTCCAGTTCTCTCATTGTGATTGGTGCCTCCATGACTTCAGGTATAGGTTCACCTTGTCCAATGTTTTGCTGGTTCTCTCGAACCTCCTGTTGTTTGTCTGGGCTGACTTTGACGTTATTGTCTTCTGCAAAGGAATCTGCAAAGTAATCAGCTGCATGTTTACCTGTTAAAATGTTTCTATCTTTATAAAGTGTGATCTTGGTATTTCTCCCTGTACCTTCATCATTTAGTTGTTTTACAAGTTTCCATAATTTCCTAGTATCTCTTTCTAGGTTCAGCGACTCTGTTTTTTCTTTCCAGCTGCTCCGTCTGGCTTGTAACTTGGCTCTTTGAAATTTAGCCTTTGTTTGCTGATATTTGTTGTGATGTTCTTGGCTAGGTCTGTTCTCGGCCTGCTTTCTAGATGTTTCCATCTCATTTTGCAGCTTTTCCAGTTCATCATTCCAGTAGGGTTTGTAGTTTTTGCGTGCCCCCCTGGGTATGGTTTTACTAGCAGCATGTAGTATACATCTATTAAATTCACTCACTGCTCTATTGATGTCTTTGTCCAAGTTCATGTCCTTAGCTAGAACACTGGTTAAATGCTGGTACATTTTCCAGTCTGCCCTCTTATAGTTCCACCTAGTGAGCGTGCTGCTGTCCTTGGTATATTCATTGTGAATTTCCAGAAATACTGGTCTGTGGTCACTACCCCCAAGCTGCTTTCCAACGACACGTGTGATGTTCCATTCCAGGCCTGGTGAGTAGAATGCCAGGTCTGGTGTAGAGGTGGTGTGCCATGCTCTCGAGTAGAAGGTTGGTGAGTCTGCTGGCTGGTTAATAAGAATGAGATTATTTTCATCCTGCCAGCTCTCAAGTTCCTCACCTCTCTTGTCGATATGATCGTAGCCCCAGCTCTGAGAGTGGCTGTTGAAGTCACCACACACCATAAGCCTTTCTTTGTCTGGAATTGTGTCTAGTGCCAATGGTTTATCATTTGGGCAGTAGTAGTTCAGGAGATGGAATTCTGCACTGTCTGTTTTTAGGTGGAGCATCTGGTATTCTGCCCCGTCCATGTATACTTCCATGACATGCGCTGATATTGTTTTTAACTAGTGTCAGAATTCCACCCTTTCGCCTGTCTTTTCGGTCAGATCGGTAGCACTGGTAGCCTCTGATTTTGAAGGCTATGTCGCTGCTGAGGTGTGTTTCTTGGATACAGCATATATTTACTTGTTCTTCACTGAGGACATTTTCAAGTTCCAATTTTTTGCTGTATCCATCTCTTTTACTGTTAACACCCTCAGCATTCCAGTGCATTATTTTTATTGGTCGTTTGTTTGTTTGGCCAGTAGCTCTATTCCCTTGCCTCCTGGCTCCTCGGGGCAATTGAGAAGGACTTCCAGTAACTGAGGTTGGGCCCTTTCGAGGTATAGGGCCCGGCACCGTCCCTGCCTGAACGTCCGCCACAGGGCAGGCACCATAACGTTTATTAGATGCAGACATGTTTCCATTGTGTTTTATGCGTGGCAACCTGATTATCTGTGCGCCTTTTGGCTGGTTGCCTCCGTCTTCAGCACTCTGCTTACTTGGGCCGGACTATGGTCCTGCTCGAGTGGGAGTGCCCGACCAGTCTTAGTTTCCAGCCTCTGATGGCTGAACTAAGCCCCATCACCACTTCAAGGTTCTGGCCTCGATGGGGACCAACACAAGATGACTATCATATTATGAACAGACCAGAACAAGTTATAATTCTACGTCTCAGAACAGGACACAACCGACTCCGCAGTCACATGTATACAAAGTTCAAGACTGGCAACACGGCCATGTGTACATGTGGACAGGCAGCACAGAGTGCCAAACATATACTTCAAGTGTGTTCTGAGCATGAAACGCTGAGGCAGACATATTGGCCAGAGGAAACAACACTGGAATCAAAACTCTATGGGACACTGTATGAACTACAAAAGACAGTGAGTTTTATTAAGGAGACAGAATTACAGATATAGACATGTTTCAAGTGAACGAAAGAAGAAGAAGAAGTTGCTATGCACTAATTTATCAAGATGTTTAGGCTCATATGATCGAAATCATAGCTAGTATAATATTCAAATTCCTTTTCCTGCATTTGGTTTGGGGGAGAGAATATCTGATTAGTAGCTTTAATTTATAAAAATCTGTTCTGTTTGAAGCGATCAGTGTGCATCCAGTTGGAATGGAAGTCATTGTCAGTAAAATCATTATGGATTGTGATCTCAAGATGAGGAATTCTTGGGAACATTTGTTTTCAAAGAAGATACCCGGTATGTGTGATTCGTTAGTTTTGTTATGAAATGACACCAGACAATTATTGGCAGAATATAGTGACATCGTGGACGTCACTATACCTGAGAATAGAGAAAATGGATCAGACAAGCTAAGTGACATCTACGTTTTATCTGTTTTAACAGGCAATATTATGTTAGTTTGGTTATGAAACAGCATAATACAATAGGTCTAGATATGCAGAATCATTCTACACATTGCACAAATATCTCCACATTGTGTATTCCTAGACCTAGTGTACAATGGACTGATTATATTGGAGACATCTACAAGTTTTATGTGTTTTCACAGATGATATTATGTTAGTTTCATTATGAAAAAATATAAATAAAATAGGCCTAGATATGTAGAATAATTGTATCAGGGATGCCACACATCGGACAAGTCACTATATTTTTCCAATTTTTATCATTACCACATATTACATATCATCATCATAAGGTGCTATTTTGACTGGCGTAGGCGATCTCTCCACATCTCTCTATCTTCAGTATTATGTATCAGGATAGTTGTTTCCCTGCCTTGCCAAGTTGTTAAACTAATATTTTCTCATGTTGTCACCCTCTGTCTCTGTTGCCTTCAATCCTGCGATAACAGACTATATAAAATTAATAATGTTACTGTAATACTAACTATCAAAATAAACAAAACCATGTAGAAACTAAATAACAATAAACACAATAACAGGTACAAGGTATGTAAATGTAAGATAAGCTGCATTATGAACTAATGCCATAGCAGAAGATACGGGTAAAAGGTAAGTAAATGTAAGCTTGAGTTAAAAACAAGCGTCATAGCACATGGTTTGCCCCATAATGTTCACGTTGCCTAATCAGTCAGTGACCTGACTAGTGCCACCAGCCGTACTTGTTCAGTTGTGATGCTGCCATTTCTCAAACTTCTCAAAGCATAAACCATGGTACTCTACTTCCTGGTAGCTGGGTGAACCACATGAGTAATTTTTATTTCAAACCTCGAATAATGAGTCATCTTGGTCTGTGGGGAGTGACTTATCAATAGACTACTGCTGTTCCTGTAGACCAGATTTCCATGCTTCGACTTCTAAAGTCGGAGTGGTTTTGTAAAAGGTACTGTGGTGCTAAATATTGATGAAATTGGGTCAAATCTTTTCACACTACCAGCAATTAATGTTATTGTCTGTAAAATTATTCCTACTGTAACAGCTGTCAATACACAACAATGAAACGGTGTAACATACTATCCATGATGTACGCCCTTGTGGGGTCTGGATTTCTAGTTTAAGGTGCAAAGAATAGGGCCAATATTTTCTTTTCAGGCATGTCATAGGAGGTGATTAAGGAAAGCTGGGGGGATAGGCTGACAATCTGTCACCTGTGAAAAAAAAATATCTGCATGTTTTGTGCCCATTTCTTACTTTTGTCTTCTGTCAAATGGTCCTGATGGATGACAAAGAGATGCAGACCAGCGGACATTGTGTCTTTTTTGTGGCAGATTCCTAGGTGGCTGGGAATGCTAGCTGTGTCATCACAGTGGATGGATCAATAGATCTGACAGGAGAATGATGACCCAGTTGGTCCAGAAGTGTGTGCTGTCTCCTGGCAGGATGTGATGGTCCAGGGATACTGCTGCCCTTGAATGTTTATACAAGTAAATTTAAGTAGGAAGCCAGAGGACAATTAAAAAATTCTTGAGACTAATGGGAATTGAACCAGTCCGTTCAACTGCACCAAATCGCCTAGCAACTACTGCACACGCGTTCTTCCGTACTTGACTAACATCTCCCAAAAAAATGTGATTTTTGTCATGACATTCAAACCGTGCACTCAGTCACCAGAACGGACCAATCGAGACAAGGACTATTACAACAACAAACATCCTGTACAGGTATTGAAATATCCTCAGTAACAACAAACATATAACATATAATATCCATATTAGTCTCCCTTCAGAGATTATAAATGCATCCATAACCTAACACAACCTACCTTTGAAAAAACCTTATACAACTCAGTTACTCAAGTCCAGGTATCACTTCAGTTACTCAACTGTGGGGGACCTGTACTTTTGTCAAAGTCTATGGGCTGTCAAGATAAACCTGCTCACCAAGGGATTATTTCATCAACATCATCCTAGATGCAGTTATTAGAAATGTAACTTGCAGTTCTTCTGCTAATTTGTTCTCAAACTCCTGTAGATTAGCAGAATATAGTCTTTAAAATAGAATGTGTTGTGGCAAAGTTTACAGCTTAGCTGAGATATCAGCACCTTTCAACCAGACACATCAAACTTCAGCATAGCTTCTTGGTTACTTTGACGCTATATGGGATGGGATAGACAACTTCACCCCAAAACTTTCTTAGTCGCCTCATATGACATGCATGGAATGTAAATAGTGTTGTTATTCTTTACTCCTCTTTCAGGTCCTGAAAACATACTGCATAAAAATGTTAGTTATCTGTCAACCAGTCTTTCCATGAGTTTTCCTGCATGTCTGCAGGGTTAATAGACCTGTAATTTTCTTAGTTTCTGCATGGGGGTGATGATGTAGATGAAGTAATCCCTTTAGCTGTGAACAGGTAGCTTGTGGCAGCCCATAGCCTTTCTAGCTAAAACATAGGTTCCCCTTGAGTAACCAAAATGAAACACTCTAAACGTATGTGAGATTTGTTGTCTCAGCACGGTTGTATGGGAAGGGGGGATATGGATACACATTTAATCAGCAATCAAATGAGTTACCACATCCTTCCAGGTGCACAACACACACATCCCGACCAACTATCTCATCATTCTTCTGAGATTGATGACACATCAAGCAGCCCCCCCCCCCCCCATCATCTAGGAGTCTGCAATAAAAGGATACAGGTGCAATGTTCACTGGCCTGCATCTCTTCGTCATCCAAGGGGATTATTTGATATAAAAGTAAGAAATTAAGAGAAGATATTGTTCTTCTGCGTTCGTTCTCACACTCCTGCAGATTAGCAGGATGTAGTCCGGAGAACGGAATGCATTGTGTCATAGTTTACAACATTGCTGCGATATCTGCGCCTTTCAGCCTAACACATCCGATTTCAGCATGACTTTGGGTCACTGACTCTATATGGGATGGGACAGCCAACTCCATCCCATAACCTCCTTAGTCACCTTTTATGACATGCGTGGAAGGTAAACAGTGTTACTATTCTTTGCTCCCCTTTCGGGCACTGGCAACACACTGGTGAAGACAAGATATGATAATTATGATTTGTTCACAGGTGACATATTGTCAGCCTATCCCACAACTTTCCTTAGTCGCCTCCTATGACATATGGAAAATAAGTGGTCCTGTTCTCTGCACATTGATCTAGAATTTCAAGCCCCACTTGCCATAGGGGTGTTCTATGTAGGTGAATAGGTCTGTAATTTTCCAGATGTTTGTTCCTAGTTTCACTTTGAGCATGTGAGTGCTATTTTCCAGATTGTTTTCCTTAGTTTCAGTATTGGGTATTTAAAAAAGAAAAAAATTGGTAGCATATCCTATTCAAGATCTATAACATCAATCTAAAAATTTTTTGGCTGTAGTGATTTTCTGGGCAATGTAAATACTTTCAGTAGTTTGCCATTGTATTCTGAAGTATGGGATATATAAGTGCTATTTTCCAGATTTTGTTTCCTAGTTTCAGTATGGGATATAGGGTAACCATAGGACAAGACAGCATGTTTTTCACATTTTAGCATATTCTGACAACTAGACTTAACTATGAGAGACCAAACTACCATCAGCGAATAGCTTATCCATCCATCTTACATTAGTAAGGATATTGAAAACATAGTTACATGTAGACAGTAGAATGATATTTTTTTGAACATATGTTTAAAAAGACACATCTTGCCCCATTTTATGAGGCAAGATGGTGCAGGCAAAAAAGGTGATATAAACCATTATAAAATTGAGGGAGATCACTGCAACATGTCTAGCAAACCAACTTTGTGTAAATGTGTGTTAAGAATAGATAGAATAAATAGATAGATAGACCTAGTTTTGTAACTTGAAAAAAAAAACTTGTAATCTGAAGAAAAAAAGTTGTAATGAAAAAATAGTTTGTAAGTTCCATTTTAAAAACTATAGTTTTTGTAATGTTGGATGATTATAGAACCATATATATATATATCGGTCTCTCTCAGCTTTAGATTGGCATCAGCAACTTCCTCAGGACATCTGTATTTTTCCAGTATTTTAATGCGCCATCTTACCCCCAAATCTCATTTTTAGCAACTATAAATTCTGATGACAAAAACAAAAGTAACTTGACAAGATAATGTGCTTAAAAACTTAACACAACATATATTTCAGTTTAACATTTTTTTAAATCAAGATATTCATGATGACAGCAGGCAGAGTGCCAGAAGTTGAAATAAACAGATCAAGCATAGTGGAAAAAAAATATTTATCATTGTTGAAAATTTACTCGTCCTTGACCTATCACACTTCGTTGTGTGTTGATTGGAATGTTGCCGCCTGACATAGTCACATTTGCTATTGGAAAAACCCATACGCTAAAAAACCCACTGCGGCGGCTTGCCACTTGCTACCCTATGAGTGCTATTTTCTAGGTCCCCCCCCCCCCCCCCAAATTTCAGTATGGGATATATGGATGCTATTTTCCAGATTGGTTTCTCTAGTTTCAGTATGGGGTATATGAGTGCTATTTTATTTCCTAGTTTCAGTATGGGGTATGCAAAAGACATTTCTAGATTTTTGTCCTGGTTTCAGTATGGGGTATATGAATGACATTTTCCAGACTTTAATTCCTAGTTTCATTATGGGGTATATGTGATATTTTCCAAATTTAAGGGACACAGCAATTGACCAACACAGACAGAACATGTTGAGATAATTTTTTTTCCTTAAAGGGCCACAGTGTTTTAGGATTTTCTTTATGATACCATCAATCTCATGCAATCCTTCTTAATTGAGTGTTTTGATTCGATCTTCCAGTCCTATTAGGATTTGTTTATTTTGTTTTTCAATATACCCAGAAATTAAAAACAACTAGCTCTTACTTTCTATGCCAGAGCTTTCTTTCATACCAAAAGGCTTCAGCTTAATGCAATACCTTTTTTTTTGCGGGGTGAATTTTTTTTAACATTCACTTTTGTTGAATTATTTTGTTTAGATTGTAACTTATAATTATTATATAGTTTTAATGTTTTAAAATTTTCTTCAAATATTATTATTTCTTTTTATTATAGGTCCTTGTTTATGTGAACAAAGTGGGTCCATACTTTAATCCACATGAGACATACCATTACTACCAGCTTCCAGTATGCAGACCAGACAAGGTGAACTTGATTTACAACTTTGTGTACATTTGTAGTTCTGGAATATACATTTCTGTATTTCATTTGTGTGTTGTTCACCAATTACTTGCAAGCGATGATGATGACCATTTGTTACATACACTTTTTGTAGCTTTGCAAGACATAAGTTTCTGTATTTCATTTTGTGAAATGAGAAGATTCTTAATCTCATCTAAACAAGAGATTAAAGATGTTGATAATCTGTTACGCCAACATTCAGTGAGAAGATTCTTAATCTGATCTAGACAAGAGAATGAAATGTTAATAATCTACATCAACCTTCATTCAATGCAGAGAAATCAAATCTGAAATATCTGAATGCATGAAGGATCATCTGTTCACCAAATGACATCCAATGTTTATTAGAATATCAATAACTATGATAGCTACCTAAATGGTACACATGTGTTCTTTATGGTCGGTCTTGATAGTACAAGCTACCAGTATGATCATGTTGGTGATACGTTTTGTCGTTGTGGTAAAAGCTTTGATATTGATTTGTAGTTAAATACTTGCTCTTTCTAGTATAGTTTATATATGGTGGATTATAGCTACCATACTTCTATCTACCTGAAACAAAGTATGAAATATTACTTCTGGCTAGCTGAAACAAGTATGAAATATTACTTCTGGGTACATGAAACAAAGCATGAAATATTACTTCTGGCTATCTGAAACAAGTATGAAATATTACTTCTTGCTATCTGAAGCAAAGAATGAAATGTTACTTCTGGCTATCTGAAACACATGAAATAATTAGGTTTATGTATATTGTCTTTCAACACCAGACATGCCAACAGTGACAGGTAAAAAGTGGCTACACAGACTGTTCAATGTGATAGGGAAGACACAAAAGACACCACGGGAGTGGAATATAGCTGTGATTGTACCCATCTGGAAGAAAAAAAGCAGTAAGAGGGATTGCACTAAGTATAGAGGCATATCACTCTTAAGCCACATAGAAAAAATCTTTAGCAAGATACTATAGAGAATGATGCGCATATATATAGAACCATAGCTCAACAGCACAAGATTGGGCTTTCTGAAAAATAAAAGCTGTACAGATACAATCTTTGCCCTCGAACAACTTCAGAAAGAGCGACAGAACATAACCAAGATGACATAATTGGCTTTTGTGGACCAAGAGAAAGCTTTTGACAGAGTGGATAGAGCACAACTATGGATAACACTACAGACATATAAAGTTCTCCAACATCTGATAAGTCTATGTCAGAGCATATACGCCAATAGTCAATGCGCAGTAAGAACGAGCACACAGTTCTTTCCAGGTCACACCAATCCTGATTTCCATTTCATGCATTGTTTATACTAACTGATGCTTGTGAACCTCAAAACCCTCAAATTCTGCAGTTTCACAAAGATAGTTTAGTATGTCTGCTCAGTCCACCATTTATTATGGTGGCAAAGCCAGCCAGCTTATCGGCTCGATAGTTTAATTTCATACCCATATGTCCATAGATAATAGTGATTTTTATGCAGTGAGGCCCACATTTTAGTCCTCTCCATGTGTGTGTGATGAAGGGGGGTGAAAGTGAAGCAAAGTATAGCAACACTTTTATCTGCTATGCATATTGTAAGAGGTGACTAAGAAGGATGGAGTTGACTGTCCATACCATAGAGGGTAAAAATTTACCAGTAGATCATGCTGAAGTCTGATTGTCAGACCTAAAGGCGCAGATATCCCAGCCAAGCTGTAAACCATGATACAACACATGTTCTCTGGACTACATCCTGCAGATATGCAGGAGTTTGATATTGAACGCAGGGAAAAATTCCCTCTTCAAATACACCACACATCACCAGTACCTATCACCTGTTTTAACGTTCTGAATCATACTCATTGTCACTTGGTCTGCATGTATGGTAAAAGCTTGATATTCCAGCCAGTTTAAAGGCTTGTGTTACAGCAAACACCTCCATTGTTAGACTACTTGTTGTTGCAGTGATGGCAGCACTGGCTTCATATACTATTTTTCCACATGATCTCACAGTAAAGACTCTAGCTCACTATTGGTTGTGGATGACAGACTCATCCATGTAAATAACCACATTTGTGTCATCAGCATGTTTGCAGTTTAGTGCCTTGACCTCAGCATCAAACTCACAGGTATCAAATGCAGAAATTCAACAGCGGAGAGTAGTTAGAAAGTCACGGGTAGACTATTCTTCTTCTTTCATTAACTTGAAACTTGTCTATATCTGTAATTCTGTCTCCTGAATAAAACTCACTGTCTTTTGTAGTTCATACATTGACCAATAGAGCTTTGATTCCAGTGTTATTTCCTCTGGCCAATGTGTCTGCCTCAGCGTTTCATACTCAGAACACTCTTGAAGTATATGTTTGGCACTCTGTGCTGCCTATCCAGATGTACACATCGCTGTGTTGCCAATCTTAAATTTTGTGTACATGTGACTCCGGAGTCGGTTGTGTCCCATTCTGAAGCAAAGAATTACAACTTGTTCTGATCTGTTTATAATATGATAGTCATCTTGTGGTGGTGTTACGGGTAGACCATAAACCATCTTAGTGGTAATCTCATGCCCGAATTGTCCACAGACATTTGCAGCCAGAATAATGCTTACTAGCTATCATGAGCTCATAGTCAGGGATATAACGCTAACTGAACTTCAAAATGGATGTAACAAATGCTCATAATTACTTGTGATGGATGAGCGACAACACACTCACAGGACTACACTCCCTTCAAAGTATACAATATAACTTCTGGCTATCTGAAACAAAGCACCTATGTGGCAACAGGGACCTGAACTTGTACTTTAGGCTGCAAAGAATAGTATCACCGTCTTCTTTCCGGTCATGTCATAGGAGGTGACTAAAGAAAATTGACTGACAACCTGTGAAAAAAATCATCACTGCATGTCTTGTCTCAATTTCTTACTTTTGTCTTCTATCAAATGTTCCCCATGGATGAGGAAGAGATTGTCAGTAGCAGAACAAGTTATATTGTCCATTGTACAGGACTGTATGAATGTAACTGAGATATCCATGACACTACTTTGCCTAAGATTGTAAAAATAGGTGGCCACTTGGGTCATGTTATCATGACATATTTTACGAGTGTCTGCAAATTATATCACCAAGTTTCAGACTGGTTTTACCTACCGATATGTATGTTAGTTGGTCTTGTCTTGTCTCAGCTACTTGTGCCATGAAGCTTCGTGGATGCCGAAGTCTTTTGCAAAATGCGTTGCTGTTGTTGTAATCCCTTAGGGTTGTAGAATGTCTCTTATATTGTCAATCCATTTATGTCTTAGTCATCCTCTTGCCTTCATCTGGGATATTCTGCTGTTATACGCTCTTGGGGGGAGGTAATCATGTTCCATTCTCATTAAATGTCCAAACCATTTGATTGGTTCTCTCTTGGTGTAGTCATTGACTGGTGTAGTTCTTAAGATTTCACTGATGTTATAGTTTCACATTCTGTCCATTCTTGTGATGCAATCTTTCTCAAATGTTGTAAGCGACCATGATTCACATTTTGAAAGTCATCTGAGTGAACGAAATCTTTTAGCGCATGAGCTGTGTCAGATTGATCCATTGATGTACCTATTGACAATGTGGTCATGCTCTCTAGTGTACCGGCTCGCTCATTGCCCTCAACCCCAGCATGTCCTGGCACAATTATAAAAGTAATCTTTCTGTTCATAGATTGTGTCAATAACTCCATGGTTCCCACTTTTGCGGATCTCTGCCATAAAACTTATGATACAAAAAAAAAAAGCAAATACTTTCAATATTTTTTGCAGTTTAATGTGTTCATCTTCTGCATTCATTCTCAAACTCCCAGTGGATTATTTTGTAGCAAGACAATGTTCCTACTAGATCTCCAGCAGGATGTAGCCCAGAGAATGGAAATGCGTTCTGTCACCGTTTTATTTGCGCCAATGGTCCGACACATCCGTCTTCAGTTTATAATGTGTTAAATAATCCCTAAATCTCTTTCTTCCTCCCTGATCCTTCATTGCAGCACTACTGTTCTCTTGACCCTGCATGACCCTCTGAAGGCTATCATTGCCCTCCCCAAGGGTTAATTTTCAACAACTTTGAGAAACCTTGGTTTAGACAAATCACTTGTTAATTCAACATTGAAGGTTCATACAATTCCTGGTGTTACTCAGAATAATGATTTTTTTCTTAACAGCAATACTTTGTCATAATCTTCATCGTTTTAATTTTTCTGCATCAACCTATTGATTATTTTGTTTCCAACCTCGTATACAACATGCATCCACTTGGATAGTTAATATTTTTCAAAGTGCAGCCTGAAGATAAAAAGAGGCGAATATAATCATACCGTATACACCTCAAGGCTAAAAACACCTAAATCCTGCTGTATTGCATATGATTTTTAGTTATTGATCGGATTATTGATGAGCGCAGGTGGTAGCACAAAGTTACCTGTCGGTGAGGGTTTGTGCTGATGTTAAAAGTTTGGTTGGTTGCAGATGACAGGAAAATAATTGTCTTTTGTGGTGATGTATATTTTATACATTTTTATTGTGTGGATTGTTGGTTTGTGTGCTGAGTTCTGTGTGCAGAGGATTGTGTATTGTGTGGATGGATGATTGTGTGTTCAGTGGATGGATGGATATGTTGGTGGAGGATTATGTGTTGAGTTCTGTAATGGATGATTGTGTGTTGGGTTGTAAGGATGGATGATTGTGTGTTGAGCTCTGTGGATGGATGATTCTGTGTGTGTTGGGTAGGTGGTGGTTGGTTGTGTGTTGAGTTGTATGGATAGATGTGTAGTATGTTGAGTTGTATGGATTGTGGTGTGGTGTGGTGTTGAGTTGTATGGATGGATAATTTTATGTTGAGTTCTGTGGATGGATAGTTTTGTGTGTGTTGAGTGGATGGATGGATGGCTGTGGTGTATATTGAGTGGTTGTGTGTTGAATGGTAGGGGAGAGAAGTAGGAGGAATCTTGTTCACAGAAGATGATAATGATTTATTGAAGGGTAGGATAAAATTTACAGAATAGATGATGTAATGGTTTGATGAGTGGAAAGGAAAGGAGTATGGGGAAACATTGTACAGATTAGGTGAAATGGTTTATTTGTGTTGAGTGCTAATGGGAATATTTATGGATATTATATGAGTTATAACTGCAGGTTATCATCAGCACACTCTTGACAAGTCCATAGGTGCTCCGGTTCCTGTCTCAATATATCCATCAGAGTGTAGCCTCCGACAGTTCCTGTCTCAATATATCTATCAGAGTGTAGCCTCCAACAGTTTCAGTTTGATGTAGATCTATCACTTTATGTGCAACAATTCAGTGACATCAACCATGACAGTGCTTCAGTTACAGCTTTATCTTCATCGTAAGACTGTTAATGGTTATAATAAAGACACAGCAGGATTGTTTGATGGTTTTTCCACTGGACCATGCAGAAAAATCAAAAGCATAACATTGATGATGAATGACTGATCCTTCAGTGTAGATTATGACATCATGCTATCATCCAGTGCCTTCACATTTGCATCCGCTGCCACTGGATTCTTGTCCCTGCAACTTCTGTCGATACTTCTTCAGCGTTCATTCTCAAACTCTCACTGGGTCTCTCTTGTAGCAGAACAACGTCCTACTATATTTCCAGCTGGTGTAGTCTATAGAGTGGAAATGCATTGTGTTTTATTTGCACCTATGGCCCGACACATCCGTCTTCTGCGGTTTTTTCGGTACAATATAATACAAAAACCAACTGAATATTTCTTTTATAGGTCAAGAGAAAGCTGTCAATCAAATAAATATAGAACTACTGTGGAGTATTCTTGAAAATTAGGAAACAAAAGGACTATTACTAGATTTGTGTAATATACTTGAGCAATATACAAAGTGAAAGTGCAGTTCGAATAAGTGCAGGACTTTACAGACTGGTTTTCAGTAACATCAGGAATGTGTCTTATCACCTTATTGTGTATTATTTATATGGATAATTATTTACAAAACATTTTAAAAAATACCACCATACGATTACCATCCAAATGACCTAACTGAAGTACTCATTGCTGACTATCAGTGCCTACTCCACAGTTCAGATAAAGAGCTGCAAGATCACATAAACCTACTCAACGAAAGCTGCCTCAATCAAAACATGAAGATCAGCACAGAAAATAACAGAATTAATGTCTATATGCAGAACCCAGTACAATCAATATAAAGATAAATGATCCCTGAATGGTTACAGAAACAATTGAATGAATTTAAATATCTTTGGAGCATTTTTACAGATGGAAGAATTAGCAGAGAGCTTGAGACAAGAATTAAAAAAACCAACTGCACAAATTATGAACGTACACCAATTTTGAAACACAAATCAATCCCAATGGAAACCAAAAGACAAATCATAAATTCAATCTTCATACTACCAACATTGTGTTCTCAATGTCAGACATGGACATTAACTAAAAAAACAAGAGAAAGCTTACTACATGTGAAATGAAATGTCTAAGAAAAGCAGCAAACAGAACAAGAAGATATGTGAGGAATGAAGAAATTACAAGAACATCTGTGGTGAAATATATTGAAAATCATATTAATGAGAATGAACCCTTATTCACCAGTGGCAAGAGCATACAACATAAAAATGGATACAGCAAGATACAGAGGAAGACCATGAAGAAGATGGATCAATATTCTGAGATGTTACAATATTACTGCATATCAAGCGACTAATCATGTCATAGTCTGAAGACCGACCATCATTCAATCTTGCGATGTCTTAAAGCAGAAGCAGAGAAAAGACAATAGAAATTGATAGATAGAACTGCTCTCGAGTTTGCACTTTTTAAAATATCTGGTATCCACTCCTCCCAAGGATCAATGCAAGTAGGGTTACACACTTGTCGTGTGATATCCTCTGCCTTTCCAACCATGATCTGCCCCTTTTGAGCCTTTCACCTTATTCTTCTTCTTCTGTGTTCATTCTCAAACTCCTGCAAATTAGCAGGATGTAGTCCGGAGAACGGAATGCGTTGTCATGGTTTACAGCATTGCTGCGATATCTACACTTTTTGGCCTGACACATCTGACTTCAACATGGCTTTGGACCACTGACCCTGTATGGGATGGGACAGCTAACTCCATTTCATAACCTCCTTAGTCGCCTTTTACGACATGCATGGAAGGTAAACAGTGTTGCTATTCTTTGCTCCCCTTTCGGGCCTCGGCAACACACGGGCGTTCACCTTATTGAGATCTGATGTAGTGAGTGAAGTGTATCAACACTGATTGTAAGACATGCCTGAGCTCACCACATTTTGATTCTATCAGCTACAGGTGGGAAATCAAGGAGAAATCTCATCGCCGCACTTGGTACATCCCACCCAATATGATATGCCTCATTCTGAATCTTATCCAGTCTGGTGATCTGTGTATGACTAACCGTGAATATTGCACACACATATACTAGAAACAAGACCCTGATATAGTAGTATGAGTAGATGTTGTGGAATGGTGCACAAGCTGCTATTACTCTCAACTGATAGATATTTGTGGGATTTAGTTATAGCATGGTCAACATGTTCTTTGAAGCAAAGAATGCATTTGCTGTTTCATTATCATTACTGTGTAGACATTGAATAGAACTTTGGAAAGAGGCGAACCTTCTGCAAAATAAAATAAATTGTAGTGGGCTCAAAACACCCATACCACGCCGAGAAATCACCTTCCTTACATACAGAGCTGATGATATCCATCAAACTATAACGGGATCCACCCGTAGAAGCATGATTTTGTTTGTAGGCCTTATTTGCCAATATTGTTTGTAGATCTTATTTCCCAATATTGTTTTTGGATCTTATCTGCCAGTAGATCTTATTTGTCAATATTGTTTGTAGATCTTATTTGTCAATATTGTTTGTAGATCTTATTTGTCAATATTGTTTGTAGATCTTATTTGTCAATATTAGTGTGGATCTTATTTGCTAATTTTGTTTGTAAATTTTACTTGCCAATATTGTTTATAGATCTTAGTTATTTATTTCACTTTATGTCAACAGATTGAACACAAAAGTTTGACTCTGGGGGAGGTGCTCGATGGAGACAGGATGGCTATGTCATTATACGATATTACATTCAGAAGTGAGTTGCTACACGTTTGTCTGACATGTGACTTACATGTGACTTTTGTGGTTTATTCTGTATTAAAGACGTTCAGTCATGTGGACAGTGTGGCTTAAAAAAGACAAGCATAGATTCCAACAGGTGAAACTTAGAACAGAGTAATGAAGTTTTGCGAATCACAGAAACATGCATAATAACACATGCAAATCTTTTTGACCAAAAGGCCTCTATCAAGAACATTCACAACAAAAAACAAGTAAGAACGCGACATTAAGCATTACGTTCACATGACAGAGATAAATATAGATATAACCCGGAAGAGTTAAAACTAGGTCAGAAGTGAAAAAACACAAACAAAAAAAGGAAATACACACCCAAATATCAATGAAACAACACAGAAGTATCTATTTTCTTCCAACACAGATTTCTCCAATTTGTTGTCAGCTTTATTTTGGGCAAATATCTTCATTCGCACTTATGGAGTACCTTCTACATATACATATATGACCTGTAGGAAGGAGGCTTTTTTTCACCCGCAATTCCTGGGGTTCTCAATCAATCAATTATATTTTATTTAAATAGGCACACAAATAGATAAAACACACAGTAAAATGTAGTTTGAAGTCTTACTTAAAAAATGTATTTCTCAATGTAGTCTCCGTTATTTGTTAAAGTTTTTATCCATCTTTGCACATGGGCATGTATCCCCACACAATAAAAATTTTATCTTTTTTCCAAAACCAATTTCATACAGTGCGTTTAAGGTTGTTGGTGTCCTTAAAGTGATATCGACATAGATCTTCTTTTAGTGGTCCAAATAGATGAAAGTCTGAAGGTGCAAGATCGGGACTGTAAGGGGGGATGTGGTAATACTGTCCAGCCAAATTCTCCAGTCGTATCAGTGGTGTGTGGTATGGTATTATCGTGCAACAGTAGTGCAGGTCTCTGATCTTTTAATGGGTAAGTCACTGAAGACGACCACTAAGCTTCTTCAAAGTTTCAATATAACGGTCTCCTTAAACGATTGAGGATCTCGTACACAGATGAATGTCCATGTGGATCCGGAACCCAGACTCCGGAACACATACTTCAGGACTGCTCAACATACAAAGAGCAGAGACAGCAGACCTGACCAGAGGATACAGACTTGAGGCAGAAGCTATGGGGCAGCCGCTCTGACCTGGAGAAGACAGTGGAATTCATCTTGGTGACGGGTCTGACAATATAGCATGACCACAGTTGCTGAACGCAGAAGAATATAACGGTCTTCTTCTTTTGTTCACGTTAAACATGTCTATATCTGTAATTCTGTCTCCTGAATAAAACTCTCACTGTCTTTTGTAGTTCATACAGTGTCCCATAGAGATTTGATTCCAGCGTTGTTTCCTCTGGCCAATATGTCTGCCTCAGCGTTTCATGCTCAGAACACACTTGAAGTATATGTTTGGCACTCTGTGCTGCCTACCCAGATGTACACATCGCTGTGTTGCCAATCTTAAATATTGTGTACATGTGACTCCGGAGTCGGTTGTGTCCTGTTCTGAGACTTAGAATTATAATTTGTTCTGATCTGTTTATAATGTGATAGTCATCTTGTGTTGGTGTTTGTGGCTTTCTTATTGTCTTGATCATCTGTTTTTTCTGATGGTATGTGATTGTATATCTGGTTGGTCTTCGGCAGCACCTTCCTTAGCCAGTTGGTCTGCTTTTTCATTTCCTAGTATTCCACAGTGAGAGGGTATCCACTGCATGGTTACCCTATACTGGTAAGACAATTCGCTAAGTAGTTTTTTCAAGTCTGTTAGTTTTCCAGACTGGAGAGCTTGAAGCACTGACATTGCATCTGTCAGGAATACCACAGGCTGTAGGTTAGAGTTGGAGTTCAGCAGTTTTTTAGTTGCCACACTAATTGCCTGGATTTCTGCATCATAATTATTGCAGAATTTCCCAGTCGGTGTTCTGATTGTATCTCTAGGCTTGTATGGATATTCTATATATACACCTGCACCTCCATTCCTCACAGCATTCTGTGCTGACCCATCTGTGTATACTCTGACCCATATATCTTGTTGATATTCCTCATCCAGGAAACTGAGGGTGACTGTCCTTTGCTGCACACTGTTCTGTTCGTCCTCGCTTAGTATTCCTTTCACATGGGTCTGAATGTATATTGGCATTCCATGCCTTTCACTCCACAGGGTTTGTTCTGGTACAGACCTTAAGGGGCTGTCAACTTCAGGTAGGTCTTTAAGTTGTCTATGGAGTCGTTTAGCTTGATGGATAAAGCTGCTTTTTTTCAGTCACCCCATTGCTAGATTTTGAAATCTTTCCCATGACTTTCCCTACAGATGGTGAAGGTATGATGAAATTCTTTCTTGTCACAGATGTTGTGTGATGCCTTTCCATTGACTGCCTCTTGGATTCTGGTTCATAAGAATAAACCCAAGTCTCATCACCTATCAGAACATTCGATAAACACTCATTTCCTTCATAACGGTGCAAAAGGTTAATGACTATAGTTTTCCTTGTTTCTTTATGTCTGTCAACATTCTCAGCAGACAACGTGCACAAACCTATGGATAACCCAGATCTTTATCGATATTCTGGACACTACCTTTACTAATGAACAACATGGCATGCAGTTAATTCAGTGTTACTCGATGATCACCATGCGTGATGTCATCAACTTGATGAATGTTGTGTCGTGTCACTGCTTTAGATGGGCAACCAGTCCGTTCACATTATTCATTGAGAATTGACCTACTTCAGCTTTGTCACAATGATGTACCCAACATCAGACAGTGCAAACATCCACTGTTGAATCTCCATAACCCGCCGAAGACGGATGTGTTGGGCCATTGGCGCAAATAAAACGGCAACACAACGCATTTCCATTCTCTGGACTACATCCAACTGGAAATCTTGTAGGACCATTGTCCTGTTACAAGAGAAATCCAGGGGGAATTTGAGAATGAACGCTGAAGAAGAAGAAGAAGAATCTCCATAAACATTCTTCAAATGTTTGTGGATATGATTTGTGCCTTCAGCATTGAGAAATTCTATGACATATCGTTGTTTTAACTGTACTTCTTTGGCAGCCATTTTTAAACAGCTACTATGTTGCCATCTAATGAAACAGGTTGGTTATACAGTGCAGAAGAGTATTTGGAGATTCTCACAAAATTAACAATTTACAACCGATACAATATTTATTTAGATAAACGTTAGGAGACATTACTTTTTTTTACATCCATCATAAATGGAGAATTTCATACTGTAAATATGTGTGTATAGTTTTTAATTTTTTTTTATGTGTGATATGAGATGTTTGAAAGTGGTAAAAACCTTTTTTTTAAACAAAAAACACAAACATGGGTGTTAGTGTTTGGAAAGTGCAATAACTCTTTTTGTTCTTAGAAATTTTAAAATACATTTTTCACATGTAAATACAAAATTGAATGCTGAATGTAATGATGTGCATTTGGTGTATGTATAGTACATGATATATGAGACCCTCGTAAAGATTGCAGATCTCATGAAGATATGTGAGATCTAAAGTCATATGTGTGCCATGTATACATGCCAGGTATATGAGATCTAAAGTCATATGTGCCATGTATACATGCCAGGTGTATGAGATCTAAAGTCATATGTGCTATGAATACATGCCAGGTGTATGAGATCTAAAGTCATATGTGCTATGTATACATGCCAGGTGTATGAGATCTAAAGTCATATGTGTGCCATGTATACAAGCCAGGTGTATGAGATCTAAAGTCATATGTGCTATGTATACATGCCAGGTGTATGAGATCTAAAGTCATATGTGCTATGTATACATGCCAGGTGTATGAGATCTAAAGTCATATGTGTGCCATGTATACATGCCAGGTATATGAGATCTAAAGTCATATGTGCCATGTATACATGCCAGGTGTATGAGATCTAAAGTCATATGTGCTATGTATACATGCCAGGTGTATGAGATCTAAAGTCATATGTGTGCCATGTATACATGCCAGGTATATGAGATCTAAAGTCATATGTGCCATGTATACATGCCAGGTGTATGAGATCTAAAGTCACGTGTGCTATGTATACATGCCAAGTGTATGAGATCTAAAGTCATATGTGCTATGTATACATGCCAGGTGTATGAGATCTAAAGTCATGTGTGCCATGCATGCATGCCAAGTGTATGAGATCTAAAGTCATGTGTGCTATGTATACATGCCAAGTGTATGAGATCTAAAGTCATGTGTGCTATGTATACATGCCAGGTGTATGAGATCTAAAGTCATGTGTGCCATGTATACATGCCAGGTGTATGAGATCTTAAGAAATACATGTCATATATATATATATATATTTATTAGACCTGACTTTGAAAAGGCTGTACACTGGTTTACTTAGAACAGGTTGTGGTTCATATGAGTACTCGTAATATGTATATATCATTATTACATGTATCAGTTCTGCTACAAATTGTAAACTTCTTCTTCAGCATTGATTCTCAAACTCCCACCGAATCTCTCTTTTAGCAGGACAATGGTCTCACTAGATTTCCAGCGGGATGTAGTCCAGATATTGGAAATTCTCAGTGAGGCTTTTTTTTTTTTTTTTGTACCAATGACCTTACACATCCGTCTTCGATGAAAATTATAAACATATCTACTAATCCATTATCATGAATTATAACTTAACTAATGCAAACTGTTAAAACAAGGGGAAAATACTAACGTAATTTTATTTATTTTTGTAAATTTATTAAATCCATTTCTTCATTTTGATAGCCTGGTGTTCCTTGAATAATTTACTCTCTACACAAAACAAAAACAGTTATAGTCAGTTGTGCTTTACCAACAATTTGTTCTACGCAAATCCATGTACACACGTTTCAAACATTGATATTATTTTATAAACACACACACCATTTATTGTAATTTTATTTCTTCTTCTAGCTGACATGACAACCAAGAAAGAACTATGTAAAGTCAACTTTAGTGAAAGTGACCTGGTGCTCCTGCGTAATGCAATCGAAGATCTCTATTACTTTGAGTTTGTCATAGGTTTGTCTTTCTTTAATTGTCTTTTTTTTTATAAGACATGAGAAAGAGATTAGCAATGGCCACACTAACAAAATAAAGTAAAGGTAGGTCCCATGACAGCAACCTGCCATCTGGGATGAAGATAACTCTTTGCGTACTAAGCTGCAACAACTATTAGGTGGAGTGGCCAGTTTCTTCCTTGCTGTGAAAATAGTACATTTTTCATAGTGTTAATATTTTTTTGTTTGTTACTGCAATACTCTCAACTTTGTCAAATACCCTCTTTACACTTTTGTTATTATTTTACTTGTATTTTAGCTGATACCTAATAATGTTTCAGTTGTCTTCTTTGTACCGTCTCTCATTTTTGCTTAGTATAGGATATATCAAATTTCATTTCCTGATGACCTCTAGATCACTATGTCATCTTAACTTTATAAATCTTAAGAATTGATGGCTTGAGGAAGTTTTGACGTTTACTTATCTGGGAGCCCAGATTAGTGGTAATGGTGAATCAACAGCTGAAGCTAAGAATAACTGACAATGGCCATGGCCACTATGGCAAGATTAACCACCATTTGGAAAAGCAGGATCATCACCCGTGTTAAGATTAACTTATATAAATCGTTGGTTTTGTCAATCTTTCTATATGGCTGTAAGACCTGGACTCTAACTGCGGACTTAGAGAGAAGAATCCAGACATTTGAAATCAATCCAATAGCAGTGCGTTTGTGCATGATATAATTTATGTGTTGACTAGTCAACAAGAACTACAGTTAACAATAGTAAAACTTATAAATTCTGGTGGTACAGGAGACATTCATCAATAGTAAGAGATGTTCAACATTCAGTGGAAGGTGGAAGAAGACAGGGTGACCATAGAAAGACACGGCTGGATAATGACAAGAATTGGACAGGGTGTGAAGTTTCCAAACTCATTAAAATAGTAGAGGATAGAGATGCATGGAGATCTTTCTGCATCAAATGTCTCAATGTAACACGCATATGACACTAACGGATTATGGATTTTACTATAATTATTATACCATCTGCAAAGCGTTTGCTTCGATTAAACATGACCACGGTTGCATTTTTTCACATTTCCATTTTCAAATACTCTGGTAAATGTGCTCCTAGTGTATTTATTGTTTTAATTCTTGTCCGTTTTTTTGTTTTCTGTATAAATGTATTTGTTTCTTTTGTTTATTATTTTTCATTTACAATATTTCATATTTAGTATTTTTTTTAGAAATAATTAGTTTATTCATAACAGTAACAACTAGTATATTGTCCTTATTGATTCTACAAACAAAACAAATAGGTGAAAAATATATTGCAAGGGGTAAACATAAAAAAGGAAAAACAGTTACAACTATTAAAAAGGTATGATTTTTCCAGTGGCTACATATGGTTGTGAGACTTGGGCAATAACATCAGCAATAGAAAATAAAATATCAACATTTGAAATTATGTGTTATAGAAAGGTCCGAAGAATAACATGGACAGAAAGACGAACCAATTCAGACGTCCATACAGACCAGAACATAGAAGAAGCGAGAACATTAAGCAGACCAAGATTACAATAGACACGTAATCTTTTCAATTACATTGAAAACCTAAATTGACACAGAAAGAAGCTGGACAGCTTTCCCTGAACCGAGGCTTACACAGTGGCAGTGAGGACAACATTCTGCAAAGGACACATCACATAAATAGTCCTTGTTTGGATGAGTGTTTTTATGAAAGTATGGAAATATCTTTCAGAATTTTCAGTATTTCTTCACACCAAAGTACAGCTATTTTCATCTGGTAAAAATGATTTCCAACTATATGGCAACCTTGATCTATGCAGTGATTTCATTGTTGTTGACTGCATGTTTTTCCCTTTCAGATGACATTCCAGTTCGAGGCTTCATTGGGCACCTAGAGGAAGGCAGCTTTCTACCACACAATCACAAAATATTTCTTTGGTCGCATTTGCACTTTAACATTGAGTACAATAAAGATAATGTAAGTATATGTGGGTGGCTTGTGTGGGTCTTCGTGTGTGTGTGGGCATCCTGTGTGGTTCTCTTGGATATGTAATTGTCTTTTGTGTGTTGGTGTCTTGTGTGAGTTTCATGTGTATGGGTCTTGTGTGTGTGGGTACTTAGGGTGTGTGAATGGCTTGTGAGTGATCTCTTGGGTGTATGTTGTGTGTGATTGTATTGGGTGTGAGAATGTTGTGTGTGGATATCTTGGGTGTGGATTATGTGTATCTTCAAAGCATATTGTGAGATGTGTGTCTCTAGGATGAATTGTAGTGTGTGTGTCCAGGGCGAGTTGTTGTCTCCAGGGTGATTTATTGTTGTGCATATCCAGGGTAAGTTGTTGTGTAAACGATATAGAATAATAACATTGCCACTTGCCATGAAAGTCATAGGAGGCAACTAAGGAGGTTATTTGTAGGGTCGACTATCACATGTTCTCCAGAGTTATAAAGCCTGCCAAAGACCCATTCCTAGTCTGCTGGGAGAAAATCGTCCTCTTTTCTCTTGGGGGAAAATCAACACCAACACTGAAGATTTCCCCCAGTATAGAAAACTATCCAGCTCATGATATTGTACTCTACATCCACATTGTACTTTACATCCACATTGTACTTTACATCCACATTGAATGAAAGAGTCATCTAGAACTTGCTAAACATCTGGAAAAATTACAAATTCAGATAAGAATTCAGAGAAACAACAGATCAGGAGCTTAAAGCAGTCTTCACTGCCTGGCATTGGGAACAAGAGTGAGTGGCCAGTTTGTACTCCCTCATGGTTCTAGCATCATTAAAATTGCATTAGGTCTTTGCTTGTACTTTTTTTTATGTTTCACATTAGGGAGTTGCAGAGAGGTTTACTTGTGGTTTGTGTGATCTTCTCATTCGCAGTTTACCATCTACATAGCAAGTCCTGTTTTCTTAATAAATGCTGCTGTATTTGAAAGATCCTCACCGATCCCATACAGCTTTCTGTGAATATCTGTCTATGGGCCAGTGCTCCTCCCATAACTGGTTTAGTGTATTGCAATCTTGCAGGATATATTCTGATGTCTGTACTACCTGCCCACATGGGCATGGAGGTGATGGAACGAGTCTTTGTCTATTTAAGTGGCTGTTTAGTCTATTGTGTCCTGTTTTTATTCGAAAGATAATAACTTGTGCAGATCTGTCAAGATGGTGATAGTTGTCTTTTGGGTTGTCGACTTTCCTAATAGCTTTGATGAGGGTCTTCTTTTCCTGTAGGTGATTTCTTGGTCTTTTTGTTCCTGTGCTGCTTTGCTTATTTGATAAAAGCTACATGCCCTTGCTGTTATGCCAAGTCATGTAAAAGTTGAATTATTTAAACATAATCCTCTGATAGAAAAATCCCAGTCCAACCCTGGACCTTGCGGTTGCAAGACCAACATTCTAACTTCTCAGCAATATGCCATACAATTTATAACTTAGATGCTGTAGTATTTGTTTATTCAAAGAATACAGCTCTTTTTCTAATTTTCATCAACTAGCTTTTTTACCCCTCTAAGTAAGGGAATAAAATCTCAAAACATTGAGCATATCCTAGAGTTGATGCCTTCTGAGTATGAAATAAAACTTTGGGAAAACTTTCCCATTGTACAAAAGAACACATGTGCTCTATTGGTCATAATTTCTGGAGATCGAATCAATCCACAAGCTTCGTTGCAGATGCTGTAATTCTCACAAGAAATCTATTAAATCATCAGCACACACCGGACAAGTCCTTAGGTACTCCTAATCCCATCTCAATAAACCTGTCAGAGTGTAGCGGCTGACAGTTCTATTCTGATGCTGATTTATCGTGTCTTCGTATATCTATTATGTCTCTCTTTATGTGCTATTCTGATTTTTACACCAATCTCATGCCAGTCTTGGGCGACCATGATTCACCCTTTTGAAAATCTGAGCTGACAAGATCCCTCAAAGCATTAACTATGTCAGATCGATCCATATGATGTACCTATTGATACTGTGGTCATGCTCGCCAGTGTATCGGCTTGTTCATTGCCTTCAAGCCCCTCATGTCCTGGCAAAAAATATAACGGTACTCTCTAATCTTTTTGATCATAGATTGTCAATAACTCCACCCATTGTCTGCAAACAGCTCTCACTTCAAATTTGTGGATCATGTTCATTGAGTCACTAATTATGCATGCATGAGAATAGTCATGTGACATCAGCCATGATAGTTCTTCCATCACAGCTTTTATCTCCATTGTAGGATTACTCATGGTTGTAGTGAAGGCACCACTGGATTTTTTGACAGTTTTACCACTGGACTGTATGGAAATTACCCAAGCACATCATTGATGACAAATGACTGACCCATATTCTAACATCTATTATTATATCTTGCCTTAATGTTTCAGATAATTTATGCTAACGTAACAACAAAGGACCAACAGCCAATCTCTTTAGATGAAACATCAGCTCCACTGGAAGTTCCATTTACTTACACAGTCTCATGGATTCCAACCGAGTGAGTATATTAAATCACTTCTCTATTTCAGTGAGCTGCAGCAGCGTGGTGTTAAGTCGCTCACCCATCGACCAGCAGCCAATCTCTTTAAATGAAACATCAGTTCCACTGAAAACTTCATTTACTTATCTATAATCTCGTAACCCGTCAGGGTCGTATGGGTACCACATTGGATGCTTCAGCACATAGTCATCCAGCGATTTCTATCTTCAATGTTGCAGATGAGTAAGGAAAAATCTTGTCCTATCCAGTTCTTGATGTCTGTCCATGCTTTCATTTGTCCTCTGCTTCTTTCACCTTTGACATTTCCCTGCAGTATTGTTTGTGATAAGGAATTTTTGCATACATGTCCAAACCATACAAGTTTTCATCATTTCACTATTGGTTCTTTTGGACCTGTATACATCTCTATTTTATTTCTTACGTACATATTTGTCTTATACTCTCTAAAGGAGACTCGTAGAATTCTTCTGTAGCATTTGTTTTCAAAGTCCTGTAGTCGTCCCTCCATGTCCACAGTGAGTGTCCAACTCTCACAACCATACAGCAGAATAGAAAGCACTAGTTAGCTATAAAGTTTGATTTTCATTCTTTAAAAATCTGATTTCACTCTTTAAAAAACAACACTAATGTTGCTTTTCCAAAATAAATTTATCCTTGACAGAGAAGCTTAAGCCATCTTCTGCTTTACATTTTCCATCACTGCATAAGCTAGATCAGAGGTATTTCTTCTTCATCAGCGTACATTCTCAAACTTCTGCTTAATTTCTCCTGTAGCAGGACCATGGTCCTATTAGATTTCCAGCAGGATGTAGTCCAGAGAATGGAAATGTGCTGTGTCGCCATTTTATTTTATTTGTGCCGATGGTTCGGCACATCCGTCTTTGGCAGGATCCGAGGTATTTGAAAGTATTCGCCTTCTCACATTTATATCCATTCATCATGATGTTGGTCTGTACTTCTGTGTCTCTGCTGTTAACCAAGATCTTGCTTTATTCTGTGTTGATTTCCATTCCATACTTGCTGGTAACTTTTTCTAAATTTGCTGTTAACTCATGTAGTACTTGTTCTGACCCAGCTATGAGATCAATATTGTCAGCAAAGCACAGTTTACAAATAGGATGACCACAGATTGATACAGACGTGTTGTAATCATGTAGTGTTTCCTGCATGGTGTGCTCTAGATATATGTTGAAAAGTACTGGAGACAGTATGCATCCTTGCCGAACTCCCACATTTGTTTTAAAGAACTCTCCAATTGTATTATTTGATAAGACAGCACTACTTGCAATTTTGTACAGTGAAATTTACTTTATAGTCTCATGGGTTCCTACCGAGTGAGTCTCATGGGTTCCTACCGAGTGAGTCTCATGGGTTCCTACCGAGTGAGTCTCATGGGTTCCTACCGAGTGAGTCTCATGGGTTCCTACCGAGTGAGTCTCATGGGTTCCTACCGAGTGAGTCTCATGGGTTACAACCACTATGTAATAATTTCTCTAGATCAGTGATGCAGTACATTGCTTGCCCGTCAACAAGCAGACCCTTCTACTAGAAATTTAGTAGGACCATTGTCCTGGAGAAAACCAATGGGAGTTTGAGAATGAATGATAAAAACAACTTCACTCCAATCACTGCTTAGAAAGGTCATGTCTGTTTTAAAAAATCTTTTTTCAGATTGCTTTGTATAAAATGCTTGTCTTTCTTTTTACCTATTATCATCATGTGCCATGCTGGTGGCATAGACAACCGTGGATCTGCAACACATTAAATCTGCAGTTTTGTGTGTATTATCAATAATATGTACCCACTGCAACAAAACTGAAATCTAACATGCAAGACTTGGAATAGGGTTATGAAGTTTTACTAGTCACTTGAAACACACGTAAAAACACAACAAATTGAGGTTTTTATCAAGAACATTAACAACAACAACAAAAACCTAGTGCAAGAATGGCACTTTTGACACTGACACTCACATGGCAGAGCGAAACTTAGATACAAACTAGAAGAGCCAAAACCAGAAAGGTCAGAGGTGAAACAACACAGAGATGATGAACAGCAGGATATCCATACTACCAACAGGCACTCATCCCAAAGTGTTTGATCATGCCAAATTGATATATATAGCAGTTCTCAAGCGTGTGACGGGTCTGGTCATCTGAGAAGCACGAATTAATGACCGTCAGATGAATCTATCTATTGTCTTTTCTCTGTTTTTGCTGTAAGAAGTCAGAGGATTGAATGAGGATCAATTTTCTGTCTATGTTGCATTATACCACTTTATATGCAGTAATAATGTGTCTCAGAATATCTGTAACTCCTTCAATCCACCTTCTTCTTGGTCTTCCATGTATAGTGCTGTTTCCATTTTCATGTTGTATGCTCTTGCCACTGGCCAATACAAATTTATTCTCATTAAGCGAATGAACCATTTCATTCTCTGTTTTTAAATATATTTGACCACAGACATTGCTCCAACAGTTCTTGTGATCTCTTCTTTCCTCACATGATCTCTTCTTGTTCTGTTTGCTGCTTTTCTTAGGCATTAAATTTCACACATCGTAGTAAGTTTTCTCTCTTGTTCTTTAGTTAGTGTCATGAAGGGAACTGGCCAGTTTAGTTTCTGCGGCTTAGTACACGAAGAGTTATCTACATCCCCAAAGGCAGGTTGCTGCCATGGAACCTACCTTTACCTTTATGTCTGACATTGATAACACAATGATGGTATAAAGATTGAATTTATTATTTTTTTCTTTCAAAATTGGTACACGTTCGAAATGGAGACATTTTTTCAATTTTTGAATTCTCATGCTTCATTCTATACCAAATCATTCTATACCAACTCAAAATGCTGTGTTAGAACAGAAAAAGGCAATTCAGAATGGTTCCCTGTGATTACTGGTGTTAAACAAGGCTGCCCTATGTCACCATTACTATTCAATATCGCAATTGACTGGGCTATGAGAAAAAGCACATCCAACACAAATTTAGGAATCAAATGGATAAATAAAACATTAGAAGACCTGGATTTTGCAGATGATCTTGTGTGAAAACCATCAAGATGCACAAACAAAAATTGATAGATTAAAACTCATTGCAAGACAAATAGGTCTCCAAATCAATTCAGCAAAAACACAAATTATGGACTTCACCAATTCACCTAACGAAATTACTTTAAATGGACAACTTGAAAAAGTACAGAAATTCTCCTATCTAGGAAGAAAATTAACACTCGACAGTGATGTCATGCCAGAAATTACAACTCGCATTGCCCTAGCATCAAGTGCATTTAACAGACTGTCTAATATCTGGAAGTCAAAGTCAATCAGCACATGCACAAAAATGTGCTTATTTAATTCCTGCGTTATTCCGGTGCTATCATATGGATGTGAGAGCTGGAAAAGCTATTTATCATCAGAAAAGAAATTACTGAGTTTCGAGAACAAATGTCTTCGTAGGATAACTAACACCCATTGGAGTGAATTCAAATCGAATGATAAAATCAGAGAAGAGACACATCAAAATTTCATCACAGATATCAGAAAACGCTGTTGGTCCTACATTGGGCATGTCCTACGCGCAGACACCAACAGAATACACCACACCAATCTCTTGAATGGATACCTACAGGCAAAAGAGCAAGGGGTAGACCAAAAGAAACACTCAGAAGAACAATACTTAGAGAAAGTAAAACAACCAATATTCATACTATTCAAGAACTGCACAGAATAGCTTTGAACAGACAGAATTGGAGAGATCTGCCCTATGCGCTAACTTCAGCGCAAAAGGAAAATGAATGAATGCTTCATTCTTCCATTGTCTGTAAAAATGCTTCCAAGATAGTCATATGAAAGCTGTATATTATCTCTACTGCTAACTTCCTATCATGGTGTCCAATTACCCATCTTCTCTTTCCTGCCCTCTGTCTCTTTCTTTTTCTCTCAATAGTTCAATCCTTCCTGTTATGATATTGTATTCCAAATCTCCTTGTCTCATAATTAGACCAATAAATGTGAACTGCTTCTTTCTGATGTTGATAAGTAACTTCCCTTTTGGTGTCAATCTCCCACAGTACAACATATTTGGTTTTCTAGCTTTCCATGGGATTCTTAGCATTTTTTATTCTATGTTCATTCTCAAACTAATGCAGATTAGCAGAATGTAATCCGTAGAATGGAATGTGTTGTATCATGGTTTATAAATTTACTGCAATATCTGCACCTTTTTGCCTGATACAAACTTCAACAAGGTTTCTAGATTACTTTGGCTCTATATGGAATGGCAAGAACAGCTCGACCTCAAAACCTCCTTAGTCACCTCTTATGACACACATGGAAGGTAAAATGTGTTGCTATTCTTTGCACCAATTTTGGGCCCTGGCAACACATAAGTGAGCATTCTTCTAAAGAACCACAACTTCTGTGTCCTCTAGTTTCCCCACTTGTTTGTTTATTATCCGTGATTCGCTTCCATATGATAGAAGTGGATCTGGCATCATTGAAGAATTCTTTTCCTTACTTCTATTCTTACCTGCTGCATATGATGCTTTTCATATCTGCTTTTGCCTGCTTTTTTTTTCTGGTGTACCTTTTCCATTTGATGTTATGAGTTTTCCAAGGTATTTAATTTGTGTTTACCTCATTTGTTTGTTTTCTTTAATCTTCCATAGGCTGAGTTTTGAGCAACGAGCTACCAGAATCAGAGATGATTCCTTTTTCCCCAAAAATTTGGAGGTAGTTTTGAATTAAAGTATCATTGTTAAATTGTAATATAAATTGGATGTATCCCATACCGAAAATGGATGTGCTGAACCAGAAGGTGCTAAATAACGCAACTCAGCTGTGAAACCAGCAGTCAAACGTACTTCACACTCCATGGCAGAAATCACACAAACTCTTGTGTTGGTTATCAGAGCGAATGCAGAAGAAGGATGTATCTTGAGTTGAAATGATACATTCCTGAACTGCCTTCTTTATGGACTCAACTAGTCCATCTGTAGAAATTGCAGTCACCGATATGAAAGGGTGCAGCATGTCCAATTTAAATGTGTATGACTACAAGAGTTCCTCACATCATGTCTTGTTCTTCCTCGTTCTCCAGTCGCAGTCAGACGCAGACATGGATTTCATTACTGTGCTGTGGTCACCAGCCCTGAGACAGGGTTGCAGAGCTTGTCCATGAGAGCTGTTTTGGTTATTAATATTTTAGTATTAATATTTTGTTCTTGTGGTAGCGTACAGTGGGCAGTTCTGTAAAATATGTTCTGTGTTTTCTGGAGAATGTTCATAAGCACATTTTGGTGTCGCCAACTTCAAACTGACTTGAAAAATTGAGTTTTTAACCTTAGGCATGCTGTGTTTATAATTACGCAATTTCTCTCCTGCCGCAGAATTGGTTTTTGGAAATGTTAGCAATTTCGGTAGCAGTTTTGAAATCACAATAACTTTTTTGTTGTTACAGATATTTAAATAAATTTTGCACATATAAATAAAGAATTAAATTCTGCATATATTGGTGTAAGTTTTGTTTGTGTGTGTGTGATACGAGACGTGTGAGAAAGTGATAAAGACAGATTTAGACCTATCTAGATCTAGGCGTACAGTATTTTTGATCTATCAACAGCTGTGAAATCTTTTGACCATTATATATTCTACCTAATGGAAACCTCATGGCATATTTTAAATAAATAATATGAAGAATTTATCTCTCAAGTTTTTCACTTTTCCAGTTGAAAAAATGATGATTTCACTGAATATACAATGATAGAAAAGTATAATAACTCAATTCATTGGCATGTCGTTTCTCCGCGATGCAGATGACTACAAATTGCTTGGATTTCCATTTCAAAATCACTTGTTTCTTCTCAATTTTGCCAAAACATTCTGTCAAAAAGTTACAGAATCGATTGTTTCGGGTTTAGCTAACCGGGCGATTTCGCCTTCTGAAATCAAGAAATGACATAATTCTGGCGAAATGCACCGCCCGAATTGTAAACACAGCATGCTAAAGGTTAAGTTGCCACTAATATGGTCAAATAAAATGTCACCTATGTGGGAAGCAACTGCGGCAAATCATGCCAAAAACAGTTGTACTGAGCCGGAAGATGCAAAATAATGCAGCTCTGCTGTGAAACTGGCAGCACAACATACTTCCCGACATAAATCACAAAAACTCTAGTGTTGGTTATCAGAGAATGAAAGCAGAAGAAGATGAACATCATTAAAAGAGGAGCAATAGATCAAGATGTTGACAGCAGAAGTAATAAATCTAGGTTTGGTTTCAAATTCTTCTTCAGTGTTCATTCTCAAACTCCCACTGGATCTTTCTTGAAGCAGGACAATGGTCCTCCTAGATTTCCAGCAAGATGTAGTCCAGAGAATGGAAATACACTGTGTCGCTCTTTTATTCACACCAATGGCCTGATTCATCTTCAGCAGTGTTTTCAATACTCTTCACCCAGTATAGAATTCTCGGCATTGTGCCAGAGGAACAAGGTTTGGTTGTTTAATACAAATGTAAAGTTAGTGTTCCTTTATCGCTCAGAAACATAGTATGCAACACTGAAAATCACATCAAAGCTGCATATATTTATCAATAAATCTAAAAAGTATTATTTCCATCAATTAAAAAAAACTTTTGAAGTTATTACAATTCAGGAAACTTTCAAATTTTACAGACAGAGCATATGGCATTCTAGAGTCAGACATTTAAGCGATATCAGACCCAAGCATCTATCTATTTGTAGACACTACTCTCATTCTAATGGGACATTATATGCCTCCTTATTTACTGCTCTTCACTCTCAACTGCCAGGAAAAAGCTTTTACGGACACCTTGAAAAGTCTCTGTCGTTTACTTCACATGATATTAAATGATGTGTTGTGGAAGTGGACACACCCTCAGAAAGAAAATGGATAACATAACCAAATAGTCTCGGGACACGCTCACAGGAAAAGAGGAGAGTTGGAAAACCAAGGAACAGTCCGGAAAAAAACACAAAAGAGCAACAGTTGTATACCTATATTCCACAAGAGAAACTAGGAAACTTGTGATGAATTTTTAAACAGAACAGCTTTACATGTTCTATGTTTCAACCAAAAGGCCTTTATCAAGAACACATTCACAACATAAAAAACAAGTAATAATAACACTTCATGTTCATATGAGTTCTTGTTCATATAAAGAACACTGCATGCAGTGAGATTTAAAAACTGTGCACGGTTTGGACATGTATGCCGACATGATTCCTTGTTAAAAAAATATCTTGTAGGGTACAGTTGAAGGTGGAAGAAGCAGAGTGTATGCCGACATGATTCCTTGTTAAAAAAAATATCTTGCAGGGTACAGTTGAAGGTGGAAGAAGCAGAGTGGAAAATTGGTAGACAATAACAAAACAACTGAACAGGTCATTTATCCACAGTCATCCGAATTGCTCATGATATAAATCACTGGAGGACTCTGTGTTAACGCATCCAATGTCATACTTCTACGATCCTGACATTGTATGAGCTTCTGTGTGGATGAACATCATCTAAAGAAACCTTATGTTAGTCATCTATATAAATCCATGTGGGATAATAGCAATGACATCTTTTTCCCCTTTAAGGAGCCATTCTACCTAAGTATCCTAGCTTTTATTATGTTAACATTTGATGTTGATACCGAGTGAATTTTCTCTCACAGATTCATTGGTTGTCAATTATTAACTCCCTGGTTCTGGTGTTTCTTCTCATAGGATTTGTAGTCATCATCATGGTATGTATAACACATAGTCGTTATCATAGAGTGTGTGTGTGTGTTTAGTCATGTCTATATATATATATCATAGAACATTTAGTCATTTTTGTATGTGTATCATATGACATTTAGTCATGTTAGTATGTGTATCATATGGCATTTATTCATGTTTGTATGTGTATCGTATGACATTGTCATTTTGTATGTGTATCATGTGACATTTAGTCATGTTAGTATGCATATCATAGTACATTTACTCCATCGAGACCAGCACCGTGCAGAGGTGATGGGGCTTAGTTCAGCCATCAGGGGCTGGAAACTAAGACTGGTCGGGCAGTCCCACTCGAGCAGAACCATAGTCCTGCCCTAGTAAGCAGAGTGCTGAAGACGGAGGCATCCAGCCAAAAGGCGCACAGATAATCAGGATGCCACGCACAAAACACAATGGAAACATGTCTACATCTATAAATAGTTATGGTGCCTGCCCTGTGGCGGACGTTCAGGCAGGGACGGTGCCGGGCCCTATACCTCGAAAGGGCCCAACCTCAGTTACTGGAAGTCCTTCTCAATTGCCCCGAGGAGCCAGGAGGCAAGGGAATAGAGCTACTGGCCAAACAAACAAACGACCAATAAAAATAATGCACTGGAATGCTGAGGGTGTCAACAGTAAAAGAGATGGATACAGCAAAAAATTGGAACTTGAAAATGTCCTCAGTGAAGAACAAGTTAACATATGCTGTATCCAAGAAACACACCTCAGCAGCGACATAGCCTTCAAAATCAGAGGCTACCAGTTCTACCGATCTGACCGAAAGGACAGGCGAAAGGGTGGAATTCTGACACTTGTTAAAAACAATATCAGCGCATGTCAGCTTGAAGTATATATGGAAGGGGCAGAATACCAGATGCTCCACCTAAAAACAGACAGTGCAGAATTCCATCTCCTGAACTACTACTGCCCAAATGATAAACCATTGGCACTAGACACAATTCCAGACAAAGAGAGACTTATGGTGTGTGGTGACTTCAACAGCCACTCTCAGAGCTGGGGCTACGATCATATCGACAAGAGAGGTGAGGAACTTGAGAGCTGGCAGGATGAAAATAATCTCATCCTTATTAACCAGCCAGCAGACTCGCCAACCTTCTACTCGAGAGCATGGCACACCACCTCTACACCAGACCTAGCATTCCACTCACCAGGCTTGGAATGGAACATCACACGTGTTGTTGGAAAGCAGCTTGGAGGTAGTGACCACAGACCAGTATTTCTGGAAATCCACAATGAATTTACCACGGACAGCAGCACGCTCACTAGGTGGAACTATAAAAGGGCAGACTGGAAAATGTACCAGCATTTAACCAGTGTTCTAGCTAAGGACATGAACTTGGACAAAGACATCAATAGAGCAGTGAGTGAATTTAATAGATGTATACTACATGCTGCTAGTAAAACCATACCCAGGGGGGCACGCAAAAACTACAAACCCTACTGGAATGATGAACTGGAAAAGCTGCAAAATGAGATGGAAACATCTAGACAGCAGGCTGAGAACAGACCTAGCCAAGAACATCACAACAAATATCAGCAAACAAAGGCTAAATTTCAAAGAGCCAAGTTACAAGCCAGACGGAGCAGCTGGAAAGAAAAAACAGAGTCGCTGAACCTAGAAAGAGATACTAGGAAATTATGGAAACTTGTAAAACAACTAAATGATGAAGGTACAGGGAGAAATACCAGGATCACACTTTATAAAGATAGAAACATTTTAACAGGTAAACATGCAGCTGATTACTTTGCAGATTCCTTTGCAGAAGACAATAACGTCAAAGTCAGCCCAGACAAACAACAGGAGGTTCGAGAGAACCAGCATAACATTGGACAAGGTGAACCTATACCTGAAGTCATGGAGGCACCAATCACAATGAGAGAACTGGAGCATGCAATATCCAAATTGAAAATGAAAAAGTCCCCTGGAGCTGATGGAGTGTCCAATGAAATGATTAGAAATCTGGGAAGTGCAGCAAGAGCAAAGCTACTGCAGATCTTTAACACAAGCTGGTCCACAGGTAATGTACCACAGGCGTGGAGAGAAGCAATAATGATACCACTCCTCAAATCAGGAAAAGATGGCAACACAGTCTCCAACTACAGGCCCATCAGCCTCACAAGCTGTCTATGTAAAACAATGGAACGCATTATCAATCTTAGGATGCAGTGGTACCTTGAAAGTGAAAACCTTCTGGTATCACAGCAAGCAGGTTTCAGACAGTGCTACTCTACTGAAGATCAGGCAACCTACCTCTCCCAAGAGATTGAGGATGCCTTCCAAGAAAAGAAACTGGTACTAGCAGCATGGATAGACCTCAGGAAAGCATTTGATAAGGTCTGGAAAGAAGGGCTCCTAAAGAAATTGCGAAATTGCAGGGTTAGCTCAAAAATGTACAAATGGGTAAAAGCATACCTGCATAATAGAAGAGCCAGGGTACAATTAGATGGTCGCAAGAGCAAAAAAGTTCTACTGCGTCATGGAGTCCCCCAGGGAGGAGTCCTGTCACCCACACTTTTCTTGGTTTACATCAATGACCTAGTTGCTGAACTACCACACGGGATCAAAGTGGCAATGTATGCTGACGACCTGGTGATCTGGTGCACGGAAGAACATGCAACAGTGGCCACTAAACAAATACAAAGAGCTATCGATGCCCTAACCTTATGGGCTAATAGATGGTGCGTCAGCATTAACACAGATAAGTGCAGCACTACACTCTTTACCCTCTCACCAAAACAAAAAGCTGGTCATATCAAGATAGATGGAGAGCTCTTGAAAGAAGACAAACAACCCACATACCTTGGAGTTACTTTTGATGATAAGCTGACATGGAAGCAGCACATAAACAAAGCAACAACAAAAGCCAGGAGGAAGCTAGCTATCCTGAGAAAACTAAGTGGAACCACATGGGGAGCCAGTGGAAATATACTTAGTAAAGTTTACCAGCAAGGCATAAGACCACACCTGGAATACGGTTCAGCTGCGTGGTGTCCTGCATCAAACACCACATTACAAGATCTAGATAAAGTGCAAAACCAGGCACTTAGAATAATGTTGGGAGCAATGAAATCAACACCCATAGCAGAGATGCAGAAAATGGGAAGAATGCAAACACTTGGCGAACGCAGAGACACAAAAGTACTAATTCAAGCAGAAAAGTTTCAGTGTATGCCAAGTCATCCAATGAAGGAAAGATTCCAAAATCTAGCAATGGGACGACTGAAAAGGAGCAGCTTTATCCATCAAGCTAAACGACTCCGTAGACAACTTACAGACCTACCTGAAGTTGACAGCCCCTTAAGGTCTGTACCAGAGCAAACCCCGTGGAGTGAAAGCCATGGAATGCCAATATACATTCAGACCCATGTGAAAGGAATACTAAGCGAGGACGAACATAACAGTGTGCAGCGAATGACAGTCACCCTCAGTTTCCTGGATGAGGAATATCCGCAAGATATATGGGTCAGAGTGTACACAGATGGGTCAGCACAGAATGCTGTGAGGAATGGAGGTGCAGGTGTATATATAGAATATCCACACAAGCCTAGAGATACAATCAGAACACCGACAGGAAAATTCTGCAATAATTATGATGCAGAAATCCAGGCAATTAGTGTGGCAGCTAAAAAACTGCTGAACTCCAACTCTGACCTACAGCCTGTGGTATTCCTGACAGATGCAAGGTCAATGCTTCAAGCTCTCCAGTCTGGAAAACTAACAGACTTACAAAAACTACTTAGCGAATTGTCTTACCAGTATAGGGTAACCATGCAGTGGATACCCTCTCACTGTGGAATACCAGGAAATGAAAAAGCAGACCAACTGGCTAAGGAAGGTGCTGCCGAAGACCAACCAGATATACCAATCACCTACCATCAGAAAAAACAGATGATAAAGTCAATAAGAAAGCCACAAACACCAACACAAGATGACTATCACAATATGAACAGATCAGAACAAGTTATAATTCTACGTCTCAGAACAGGACACAACCGACTCCGCAGTCACATGTATACAAAGTTCAAGATTGGCAACACGGCCATGTGTACATGTGGACAGGCAGCTCAGAGTGCCAAACATATACTTCAAGAGTGTTCTGAGCATGAAATGCTGAGGCAGACATATTGGCCAGAGGAAACAACACTGGAATCAAAGCTCTATGGGACACTGTATGAACTACAAAAGACAGTGAGTTTTATTAAGGAGACAGAATTACAGATATAGACATGTTTCAAGTGAACGAAAGAAGAAGAAGAAGAATAGTACATTTAGTCATGTTGGTATATATATATTACATGACATTTAGTAGTGTTGGTATGTATATTATATGACATTTAGTAGTGTTGGTATGTATATTACATGACATTTAGTCATGTTAGTGCGTATATATTTTATGACATTTAGTTATGTGAGTATGTACATATCTCATACACACTCCTGCTAATTACATAATTACATGTACTCTAAATTTGTCACCAGACACGAGTTCTCCGAAGTGACTTTGCTCGTTACAATATTGAGGATGATGATGACACGGATGACCTGGACTCTGATGATAATGGATGGAAAATTATTCGTACAGATGTCTTCAGATTTCCACCCTGCAGGAGCCTCTTCTGCGCAATTTTGGGTATGTATACACATATATATTACATGTTTTTCTGCATGTAATTTCTATCATTTGTCAATCCCTGCGAAGCATAGGTCCACAATAAACTTCTTCCATTGTGTCCTATCCTTAGCTATTTGGGGATCTTACTACCATAGTGGTTAAGTTGTTTGCAACATGTTCAAGAGGTCACTGGTTCGAATCTCATTCACAACATCTTGTTTATTAAGTGGATTTTTGTATATCCTTGGAGATTATGGATTGAAGTTACAGAGTTACGTGCTATGAGAGGTACTCTCGACACACGACATGCCACTTAATTGGGAGGGACACATGGGATAACTAAGTTCAGTGAAGCCAATCCTCTACGCTTTTTGAGCCCTCTGCTATTACTTAGTTCTTTCCATGTCCTACCCAATTTTTTTAGAGCCACTGTATATTAAGGGGTATAATTATACAATCAGTGGGCTACAGGAGCTATCAACAAACATATCACGATGGATGTGTATTGACTCTACACCATGACGGTTTTCCACCACTGTGCCATGTTTACAGGCCAAAACATGTCCCTGGGTGACAGTCTCTGGTGAGAACATAGTCAGGGATATAGGCTTGGGTCTACTACATCATTCTTGCATGAGATGTTCCACTGCCAATGAACTTGTCTCATATAGTTAGACATATTGCGCCTGTGCCCATCAGGTACTGAACCTTTTCTCTTCACAAGCTTGACCTTGGTATAGGAAAGCATCTACACTAGAGTTGGGCCCAGGTTCATTCGCCCTCTTAGCCGAGATGTCATTCACCGACATCGTGAACTCCAAGTCTGAGTCTCTACACATATTTTAGGAGCACTGGGGACTAGAAGCTTGTTCTCGAGCTGATAAAAACTTTAGTTCGGATTTCCTTTTAACGTTTTCCCATTCCATTTGCATGTAGCACTGTCCTCTAGTGCTGTGCTGCCCTCTCATTGTACTCAATATGTTATCTTTTTGACTCATTATTCGTCTTGACATATACCCATTTCATGACAGTTGCATTGGCTGGCCTGGACTGTTTTGCGTCGCTGTTTTTCGACAGTAACACTGTATGTGTTGGCACAGAAGTGTCTGAGATATTGTTTGTGGGCAATTCTCATTCCATCTGCTGCATCAACATTAACGGACTCGATCCCAAAAGTGTAGGCAAGAAGCAGCACGAGCCGTTGTACTGTTTTCAGGGTGCACCACAAGGAGGTACCTTTGAGATCTTTGTTAACCCTGGGTCAGCTGAAAACAATACTGTACCTTTAGCACCCCAGTTTTCTCTTTTGATTGTTTTATGTTTCTTTTGGGCAACCTACTTTTATTTTGCTCTTTACCTTCCATATGAAGGTTTCTTTAGGAAGTCTGTATTCATCCATTCTAATTACATTTTTAAAAACTTTTTAATGCTGCCTTTTTTTACCATTAGGGAGTTGCAAGGAGGTTTCAAGTGGCTTGTGTAATAAAGATTGCATGCCTTTGCTGCCACCACATCATTTTCAGATTCTTTTTTTTTTAAATTTACACTCTGACTAAAAAAAATTGTCGTTATCGGGGATCAAACCCTGGAACCCACAAGTGTAAGACCAAAGCTCTAACACCTCAACCATGCTCCAGGAATACAGTCAACCATTCTAAGTACAAGGCTGATGTAATTTCATCATCTTCTTATAAAACTTTAGACAAATGTGTTCCTTCCCTCGTTGATCGCATGTTTTAATATTTAATGCCCCATATATTACCTAAATATGTCAAATCATTGTCAGAAGTATAAATATATGGTCATTGTAGTTATTTCAAACAAAAGGGTAGACTATCTCATAATGTGAGACCTTCCCAGTAGATCACAAAAGCGTCCATTTTGCCGGCCTATGACCTAGTGAGTGTGAGAATCATCTGCCAATGTCTGTAACAATCAGGCAGTTTAACGGACATTCCTAAAACAGGTTGACAAACATTCCTATGTTATTCAGATGTTTAGATATCATATGTCTGGTCATATTCTGGTTTTGTCCATACCCTGTTGTATTGTGTCATTTTTCTGTTTGTTTTGTTTCATCTCTATCATTCTAGTTTTTAAATCATTTATACTCTTCTGGACTTCAGAATTTGTCCCATCTAATCACCTGTTTTTTACCATGGTCTGAACAGGAGGAAGTAATAGAAACACTGTTTACCCTACCTGTCATGTGCGTTGTTAGAGCCTTTCTTCTTCTTCTTTCGTTCGCTAATAATGTCTATATCTGCAGTGTTGTTTCTTGTATAAATTGGACATTGTTTTCCATTTCTTGTTTTGTACCATAAAGTTTAACATTCATTGGTGTATCAGAAGGCCAGTATGTGTATCTTAATGTGTCATAGTTTGCACATTCTTGAAGGATATATTCTGAAGTCTGGTTGACTTGTCCACAATTACACTTTGCTGTTGTACCAATTTTAAATTTTGTATACATATGGCTGTTTAGTCTATTGTGTCCAGTTCTCAGTCGAAATATGATGACCTGTTCTTGTTGTGAGAGCCAACTAGGTAGGTTATGTGGTGGATGTGGTTGTCCCATGCCATACAGGATCAAAGTGACCCAGAAGCCATGTGAAAGTCGAATGTGTCTGGACAAAAGGTGCAAATATCACAACAAAGCTGTAAACCATGACAACGCATTCCATTCTCCTAGCTAGATCTTGCTAATTGCTGTAGTTTAAAAACGAACACATAAGATGAAGAAGACCCCCATCTAGTCGTTATGGTGTGAATATGGACAGCAATGTTCCTTACTCGTCGTGTGATATGTTGTATTCTTGATAAAGTCCTTTTGGTCGAAATGTTTATTTTTTTATGTGACTGTGGACAATGACATCCACAATGGAAAATAAAATATCGGCATTGGAAATGAAATGTAGAAAAGTCCTAAGAATATCATGGACAGAAAAACAACAAAGCTGACGTCTGCAAAGATCTGAACATAGAAGACGACTGGTTCCTATAAACTATCAAAGCTAACATTTTGGACATATAAAAGGACACAATGGTTAACACAAGTAAATTAAAGTAGGAAGCCATAGGACAATTTTTAAAAATTCTTGAGACTAACGGGAATTGAACCAGTCCGTTCAATGGCACCAAATCGCCTAGCAACTATTGAACACGCATTCTTCAGTACTTGACTAACCGCATCTCCAAAAAAAGATGTGATTTCATCAAGCCATTCAAACCGTGCACACAAAGTCACCAGAACGGACTGATCGAGACAAGGACTATTACAACAACAACAAACATCCCGTACAGGTATTGAAATGTATTGAGTTTAAAAATTGTATTGTCTATGTTATCCATGTTTACAAGAAGACCTATCGGCCCTTGTATAACTAAATACGGATATTATGTTATATGTTTGTTGTTACTGAGGATATTTCAATATTTTAAAACGTTGAAAGATTAAACATGGAGGGAAAAGTTCCAGGAAAGAGAACAAGGGGCAGACCAAGACTACAATGGACACAGAATATCGAAGACCTTTTGAACATCATTGAAAGAGGCAGGGCAGCTTGCACAGAACCAGACGCTTACAGAGTGGCAGTGATGGCAAAGTACTGTAAAGAATATGTCACGTAGAGAGATTATGTGTGTCACCGTTGGTAGGCAAAACTCCATCACCATATTCTAATTTTTGCCTTTAATTACTTATAAATGTAATTTGACATAAGAGAAATAGTTACAGCATGAAAGCTTGGTATGTTACGCAGGTGTCGGCAGTCAGTTCTTGGCATTGGCGACTGGAATTCTCCTAATGGCTTTGGCTGGCATGTTTAACATTCATCGTCATGGCTCCATCAATGCTGCAGCTGTTGTTCTCTATGCTTTTACTTCAAGTAAGTTTTACAATAATGACATTTATTGTGTTATGAGATATTAACTGTTGATTACCTGGGAGTGGCAACCAAGTCCTGGACTTCTATTTCATTGTGCACAGAATAGGACCACTGTCTTCTTTCTAGACATGTTGTCTAGAAAAGTTGGGGGATCCTGTCATCTGTGTAAACAAAAATTATCATCAACACTGTTTTCAGCCAGTAACATGAAAGGTTAATGTAATAATTTCCTCCTTACCACTGTTTAGCATCATGTTTTACAGCTTGGCTGAGATTGCTTGTGATTTTATATTTTCTGAGCTCAGGGCAACTGCATTTAGTCATTTTAAATCAGCCTGGCATGACAAAAAAAAGGGATTGGTGGACTGGATAGTATTTGGCCCCTGCTTTCTTCTTATGGTCTATGCCGTGTGGCATGTCTTTCCACTGCCTTCTGTTTTGTTTGCTGTCAGTCATTTCTGATACTGATGTTCTCCCATGCGGCAATGCCAGGTTGTCGAGTATTTTTTCTTGGTCTTCCCCTACCACTCTTGCTCTTCAACTTGTCTGTAGTTAGTGAATTCTATCTTTCCTCTTCTTATGATGTATCCAAAAAATATGGACAGTCTCTTTCTGATGCTGGTAAACAGCTCTCTTCTTGAATGTTCTTCTTTCAAGATATCTTCATTATGCTATTTTTATGTCCATGGTATTCTTAACCATTTGAAACCTGGCCAATGTTCCCTTAAACCCCTTCCCCTGGGCTCCTGATCAGAAACTGCATGAACAGGACACCCTAACAAATCTGAGTTATTTTTTAAAAAAAAGTAAGACATAAAATTATGTTCTGTTATATAATATTGGCTGCCCTTATGCTGTCCAGTGTTATTGCTTTATGTACCAGTCCTCCCAGCATGCAGATGTTTCCTTTAGTCACAGATAAGTGGTGTGATAATTGCTTCAGAATTTGGTCTTTAGATTTTTTGAAAGGTTTGTCCTTGTATGCCATGTTTGGAAGGTCATTGACATATTTATTACATTTAAAATTACACACAGAACAAATGTTATTGGCTGTAGAGTGTGGAGGAAAATGTGGATGATTCATGATGAACCAACATTACTACATTTGTCGTAATTTATAGGCCTACTACACGCATGCAGTTGCATCTGTGGGTCTCACCAATGGCCCACTAGACAAACCACCCATACAACTGAAAACCTTAGCAGATGACATACCATTATATTGAGGTTATCTTCTTATAAAAGCTTCATGGCACGTCATCTATACAATTATGCTCCTCGTGCTTTTATTTTGTTGTTAAAATGTTTTTTATGCTTCGTTATTTGTATATATATGCATGCACTCGCTGTAGTTGGGAGGGAACCAGAGATATACTGCACAGCACTAGAGAGGATGAAACTGACTGCACTGTTTTTTCCTATGGCTGAGGTCCATCATAGAGGCCCAGTGACTCAGGACAAGACAATCCTTGTGACTTGAACATTTGGTTGCATGCCTGGAGCAGTAGAGAAGTTCAGCATAACCAGTAGTCAATTGGTGGCGCGGAATGAGCACAGTGAACCCTTTCTTGGCTGCAGTGGCTTGGAGCTGTGCATATGTTGAAACCTACCTTCCTGGAGGTGTGATAGTTATTCTCTTGCCCGGGGTGGGCCAAAAATCCACAGACTTCCCAGCAATATAATGCCATTTTAATGACATAAGATCAAAGGGCATGAGCCCATGGGCCGATGGATCACCAACCATAGGCCTACTATGAACAATTATATTTGCTCAGCTCTACCAATTTATCTATTTTTATATCATTTTCAGAGTATAACTATCTAAATCTAATTCATTGTCTTCTGAAAAATGAACCATCATCAAGCACAGATTCAACAACTTGTTCAACTATTTTTTTAACACAAAAAAAATCCTGATTTTAAACACTTCATTTTTGTTTTCCACTACTAACAACATTGTCAACACATGTATGCCATTTTGTGAAGTGACTATCCCACAATACAATGCATACATCATGATATAAGTAAAATTATGTCACTGTCAGATGATTTGTTGTCATTTCAGGTATCAGTGGTTATGTGGCAGCCAATATGTACAAAAAGATGGGCGGAGATAGTTGGGTATGGAACATCAACTTTACCTCTGCACTGTTCGCACGTATGTCCATGGTTAATTTATATTATGACTCATTATGCTTTGTTCTGTATGATGTTTTATTGTGTATGATGTTTCATTATGTTTTGTTTATAATGTGTTGTTTTGCTATGTATATGTTATGTTTTGTTGTGTATGATGTTTTATGTTGTGTATGTTTTGTTGTATATGATATTTTATGTTTGTTGTGGTGTATGATGTTTTATTGTGTAGACTTTTAGTTCAGGGTGCAAAGAATACAACCACTATCACCCATGTGGTAACCAGGACTGGACTTCTAGTTCAGGGTGCAAAGAATAGAACCACTGTCACCTGTGTTTTATTGGTGCCCAAAAACTGTCAACAACAAAAAATGCTGTCAATACTGCATTTTTTCCTTTAAGAAGTTGCAGGGAGGAGATTGAATAGCTGTGTGATAGAGGCTGCATGCTCTTGCTGTCACCACATCATGTACAGGGTGAGTTTTTTAATTTGCCCTCAGACAGAAAAATAATTAACTTAATAACTTAATAATGAAATCAATGAACTATTATTTGCTGATGATCAAAGTTTAATATACAAAGATGAGGAAACGTTGCAAAAGCACATCAATGCATTGTTGTTAGCATGTCAGAAGTACAACATGAAAATTAATGTACAAAAAAACAGAAGTTATGAAAATTAGCAAGTCTTCAACACCAATGAATATAACAATAGATAACATCAAAGTGAAACAAGCCAAAGAATTTAAATATCTAGGCAGCATTTTTTCCGAAGATGGAAGACTAGACAGAAAAATAGAAACAAGGTGCCAGAAAGCAAACACAGTGACTTACCAACTTTCACCATTACTTCTTCATCCAAAGATCAAGATGGAAATTAAAAAACAAATAATATCTACAATTTTTATACCAACACTGTGCTACCAATGTCAAACATGGTCTTTAACAGCTTCGCAGCAAAGAAAAATCGTCACATGTGAAATGAACTGTCTGAGGAAAGCTGCAATGGTTACCAAACTAGATAAAATAAGAAATGAAGAAATTAGGAAAAGAGGTGGTATAATATCATGTATCGAACATATTGAGAGACAGCAAATAAAATGGTTCGGTAACCTTATGAGAATCAAGCCAAACCAAATACCAATAAGAGCATATAATACAAGAATATCCGGGCGTAAATCCAAAGGTAAACCAATAAAACATGGATAGAAAACATTAAGATAACCTTGAACAAACATGGACTAAATGCAACCTCGGCGACACATCTGGCCTTGAAACGACAGCTTAAGATACCACCCCTACGCTTAACGGCAAGTGTGAATGCGATCAACAATCATTCACCTGTGGATAGACAATAGACAGAAAAAACCCAGTCCTTACCAGTGATCGAACTGTAGACCTCACTAGTGTGAGACAAACATTCTAACCTCTCGGCCAGGTGCCCAAAGGAGGGAGCAAACAGTTGTGATACTGTTACTTGCCAGGCATGTCATAAAAAACAATTACGGAGGTTTGAGGGATGGAGTTGGCTGTCCCATTCCATAGATGGTCAAAGTGACTCACGCTCAGCTGAAATTGAATGTGTCAGGTCGAAAGAGCAGATAATGCAGTTAAGCTGTAAATCATGACAATGCATTCCATTTTCTTCTGGAGAACAATGTGTTGTCATAGTTTACAGCTTTGCTGTAATATCTGCGCCTTTCAGCTTGGCGTATCCGAGTTCAGGATGGTTTCTGGGTCACTTTGATCCTATATTCTTCTTCCACATTTACTCTCAAACTCCAGCTGGATTTCTCTTGTAACAAGACAATGGTTCTACTAGATTTCCAGCAGGATATAGTCCAGAGAATGCAAATGCATTGTCTCGCCATTTTATTTGCACCATTGGCCCAACACATCTGTCTTATGAGGTTGATCCGTATGGGATAGTCAACTCCACCCCCATAAGCTCTTTAGTTGCCTCTTACAACAAGATAAACAGTGTTCTATCTTTGCTGCTCTTATAGGCCCGGCAACACACTTGCAACTGAAATGACAATATTGTGATGTAGACATATAGATAACATCAGTATGCCGGCAGCTTTTTTACACAAATTTTCCAAGTTTATATTAGTAAATGTATGCAGATGATGTCAACATGATTGTAATCATTTTTCAGTTCCATTTTTCTTGGTGTGGGCTGTCATCAACTCTGTTGCATGGGCATACGGGACTACTAGAGCACTGCCTGCTAGCACTGTAATACTGCTGATTGCCTTGTGGCTCTTCGGTGAGTTGTGTGTGTCCTGTAATAATGTTTGTGAGGGATTTCTTGTAAATAAGTTAGTTATTGTAAATGAGAGGGGAATTACAAATGGGAGGTTTTGTAAATGAGAATGTTGTAAATCAGAGTGTTGTTGCAAGTAGGAGGGAGTATTGTTGTACATAAGAGTATTGTTGTGAGTGTTGATGTTGAGTATTGTAAATGGAAGTGCTGTTGTAAATGATAGTGTTGTATTGCTTGTGTCAGTGCTAATAAAGATGAGTTAAAAATTAATACTCATTAAAATGAATATTAATCATATGATTACATCAGAGTTTTCGAAGGTGAGATTATATGATATTTAGAAAGTAATGTAAATCTGGTAAATCTAGACAGCATTAAAATAAGTAAGATTTTGCACTTGAAATAACTCTGGGGCTTTCTGAAATTCATTCAGAAAATACAAATATTCATGTTTTAAAAACATTACAAAAAAGTTGCAATGTTCTTTGAAAATTCGATATTATATGGATTTTTAAAGATGACGATGTCTGTCTAAATAAATGTGCACTCACCCTCGATAAATGCGGATAACTACGCTCTGGAATGCTGTTCAACAAAGTGTCCAGTGGTCGAAATATTAAATCTATTTGTCACATTTGTAAAACTAATATTTAACCATCTTTGCAACATGCATACTGTTTTCTTCATATCCTCAGTTGGCTACCCGCTGACTGTCTTGGGTGGCATCTTTGGCAAAAATTATGCTGGAAGCTTTGACGCACCTTGCAGAACTAAAAATATTTCCAGGGAAATTCCTAGTGTACCCTGGTACCGTTCCGTCTTTGTACACTGTGCCATTGGAGGATTTTTACCTTTCAGGTGAGTGACCTTGTTTTCTGCTTAAACACTGTATTTTTAAAAAATTGGTAGCGTATCATAAGTAGGATGTAGCCATCCACCTAGCATTTTTTTACTTTAGTGATTTTCTTTTTTCATTACTTAAGTCCAGTAGTTTGTCATTGCTTTCTGAAAGGTCCAGATGCACAATTGCCTGGGGCGGGTTTGAACTCAGTACCTTTGCTGTTACAGATGTTCTTAGTACCACGCTGCCACAGATCCAGACAAACACTGCATACTATTTATAATTCTTAATCTTACATAGCGTTATCACAGACAGTACTTTCAAAGAAATTTGGAGGAAAATTAGAGGGGCAAAGATAGCAACAGTGTAACCTGCCAGCATGATAAAGGCCACAGAGTAGGGCTACGTGATGTAGAGTTTGTTACTCCATCTGATAGAAATTCGAAGTACCCAAAAATACTATTACGAAGTCGGATGTGTCAGGTTAAATGTTTCAGTCAGGATGTACATCATGTCAACATCATACAACACATGCTAATCTTTGGACTACATCCTGCGATTTTTAGAAATCTGAGAACGAACACAGAAGAAGAAGACGAGTGGTACCGCTAAAATGCTTTAAAATTTGAAAGAAAGCTCTGTAAACGTGCCCCTATAAAGTTGTCAGGGGATACACCATAGTAAGAAAAGGGTGCAAGAGATTGCTCACAAAGTTTCAAACAATATTTTTGGAGAGGTATGGAAAAGTAAGAACAATAAATACAATATTCATACCAACATTGTGAGACACTAACTATAGAACAAGAGAGAAAACTTATTACATGTGAAATGAGTTAGCATGCCACAAATGGCCATAACACATAGACATAACGGTTATAAAGCCAGATGCAGACCATGTAATGTATGGATCACCAAAATCAAAGAAGCCATAGGAACAAGCTTGCCATAGGAACAAGCTTACAAACAGCACACAAGAAGGCCATCTCCAGAGAACTCTGACACAGCAAGACAGACAAGGGCCACAAGACGTATAAATAGACAGAATGAGATGTCTAGAAAAAGCAGCAAATAGAACAAAAAGAGATCATGTGAGGAATGAAGAGAACTTTTGGAACAATGTTTGTGGTCAAATATATTGAAAAAAAGAGACCGAAATGGCTCTGTAACTTAATGAGAATGAACCCTTATTGGTCAGTGGCAAGAGCATACAACATGAAAATGGAAACAGCAAGAGGAAAACCAAGAAGGTGAATTGAAGGAGTTGCCAACATTCTGAGATGCCACAATATTACTGCATATCAAGCGACCAAACGTGCCATAATCCGAAAACCAATCGTCATTCAATCCAGCGACGCCTTACAGCAAAATTAGAGAAAAGACAATAGATAGAAAGCAGACATGGTAACTTTGATGGCTCAGCAGGTTTGATATTACTTCTTTCCAATAAATTTGATTTGCTTATATTTCAGTGCCATCTCAGTGGAGCTGTACTACATCTTTGCCACCCTGTGGGGACGTGAACAGTACACGCTGTTTGGGATTCTCTTTGTTGTGTACGGAATTTTGCTGAGTGTTACAGCCTGTATCTCCATTGCTCTGACCTACTTTCAGCTATCAGCAGAGGACTATCGTTGGTGGTGGCGTTCCATATTTAGTGCAGGGTTAGTATCTTTATTAATTGATTTTCACATTTTGTGGATTGTGATGCCTTTAACTCCTTGCTGGCTAAATTTGACAATTGTTGAATTTCCATTATATACCTTTTGTGACTAATTTCAACAATTGTCGAAACCGTTCTTCAGAAACACTGCAACCGTAGCAATAGTATTACTAAGAATATCTCTTCTTTTGGTAGTATATCACTCCAATATGGTGGCACCCATGAAATACAGCCTCTCAATGTTGCTTATAAATTTTATTCTTGATAAATCCAATATTCTGGAAGCTAAGATTTTATTATATATAGAAAGTAATGTAAATCCTCGTCCAGCATTATAATAAGTAGGATTTTGTTCTTGAAATAACTCTGGTGCTTTCAAGTTTAGAAAACGCAAACATTCATTGTGACAGAGAAAATTTCAAAGCTCCATGTTGTGAGTTCGATTTTATGCAAATTTTTTAATATGATTCTGTCGATGTTTCAAAAATATTTTTGTTAATGGGAGATAAATATGCTCTGGATTGCTGGTCAGCAATGTGTGAAATCTCATGCATATATAGATATTCATAAATAGTAGAAAGCTACAGAAGGCGGATGTATCAGGACATTGGATAAAAAAAAAATCTGACAATTTGTTTCGATAAGAGATCTAGTGAAAGTTTGAAAATGAATGCTGAAGAAGAATGATAGAACAAAAGCAATCAATACAACTTGTAAAATGTTGCAGGATATAGTCTTGGGAACAGAATGTGTTGTGTTCATGGTTTATAGCTTCACTGTGATATGTGCCTTTCGACTGACACATCCGACTTCACCGTGACTTTTGACTATTAGATGGACCATCCAAACCCACTCCAAAACCTCTTGGTTGCTTCTTACATCATTCATGTAAAGTAAGCAGTGTTGCTATTCTTTACTTTCCATTCAGGCCCAGACAACACTGAGATCACTGAACCTTGTCACTTGAAACTACAGAATTACGTGCTACAAGTGGTACTCTTGGCAAGCATCGTGCCGCTTCATTGAGTGGGGCAGAGAATATTGGAAAACCTGTATACAATGAAATCAATCTTGTACTCCTTTTGACCCCTTTGTGTGTGTAGTTGGGATCCCTTGAGTTTGTGTCACAGTTGGGATCCTTTGAGTTTGTGTCACAGTTGGGATGCATTGAGTGTGTGTCAACAATTGGGATCTCATAAATGGATGCATTATTGCAGTTTAGATTACTTGAGTGTTTGTCCCTGCCTTTTTGTTCCTTGTGTGTGCACTCCAGCAATTGAGGTCCCTTAATCTTCTCCACACCAACGACAAATATAAACCCACTTCTAGTTTTACTCCTCTAAGCGCCGTGGTAGCAGAATTGTGAGTCAATAGGCAATTTTGTAACAACGATACAAATTTTACATTTGGTTTTTTTCTTCTGGGAAAAAAAGAGTGATAATACTGCAAGCATATCTAGTTGTCTTTTTCACAAGCTCATATGCAAAAAGAGACTGGAAAATGAATAAAATTAGAAAGTTGAACAATCAACTCGCATGTTGAAATGAAGCCATTTTTAGTGAAATTCTTGTGGATTGTTTTTCTAATAATTAGGAATTATTTAATTTTCAAATAAGATATTATGGAACATGTTAGTTTTGTTATTAAATGACAACAGAACTTTAGGTATGGACATCGTGCATTGAATTTACATGAAGTTTGTTAGTCCAGAAATATTGTTAGATCTACTCAAGATTGAATCGAAGGTTAGTGACATCTAAGTGTTTTATTTTGGTTAGTTCAGTTATAAAATAACTATAAATTTAATTAAAAATAAGGTAGGTATAGGAATTTATTGAAAGAATAAATTGGTCAGACAGGAACATGTTAGTCAGTCATTTTAAACCCCATTGAGGCGAGATCCTTGCCGCTGAGAAGGTGCTTAGTTCAGCCAACAGAAGCTGAAGACTGGCTATGCCTTCCTAAAATCAAGCAAGACCACAGTCTGTCTTAGCAAATACAGGTGCTGAAAATGGAGAAAATCATCCAAGAAGCACACCAACCCACGCAATGGGAATATATTTATATCTGATGTATGTCATGGCGCCTGCTCTGTGATGGGCATCAGGCAAGGATATTGCTGAGCCCTACACCTCAAAAAGGTCCAACCTTGGCTACTGGAAGTTCTCATTTGCCCAGAGGATCTAGGAGGCTGAGAATAGAGCAATTGGCCAAAGAACAAGATCATTAAAAATAATGCACTGAAATGCTGAAGTGGCAGTGAGAGCAAAAAAGTGGAACTTTGAAACATCTCCGCCGAAGACGGATGTGTCGGGCCATTGATTCAAATAAAATGGCGACAGCGCATTTCCATTCTCTGGACTACATCCTGCTGGAAATATATAATGGATCATGGTCCTGCTACAACAGAGATCCAGCCGGAGTTTGAGAATGAACGCTGAAGAAGAAGAAACATCTTAAATGAAGAGCAAGTAAATGTATGCTGCTTGCAATAAATCACTCTCAATTAGACACAAAAGCGCTAATTCATTCAGAAATGTTTCACTGTATGCAGAGTCATCCAATGAAAGAAAGATTTCAAAACGTAGCAATTGGACTGAAAAAAGGTAGCTTTATCCTTCAGGTCAAATGACTCCGTAGAAAAATCTCAGACTTGTCTGAAGTTAACAGACCCGTAAAGTCTGTAACAGAAAAAACCCCTTGTACAGAATATAGTGGATTACCTACTCATGTCCAAACTGAAGTGAAAGGAATCAAAATAGTATACAAATAAGACAGTTACTCTCAGTCTACTGGATGATGAATATTCACAAGACGTATCGATCAGAGTATATACAAATGAGTTAGCAGATAATGCAGTGAAAAATGGAGTAGGAAAATATATAAAGTACCCAAACAATGTTAATAATATAATTAAAGTACCAATGGGAAAACTCTGTCATAATTATGAAGCAGAAATCCAGGCAATCAAGGTGGAAACTGAATAACTACTGAGCACCAATTTTGGTTCACAGTCTGTAGTATTCCTGACAGATTAGTGATGACAGCAGTACTTCAAGCAATCCAGATCTGCAGATACTACGGACTGAACTAGGTGATCAGTGTAGGGTAGCTATGCAGTGGATACATCACATTGTGGAATATCTGGAAATGAGAAAGCAAATCATCTGGCTACAGTGGGAGCTGCTGATGATCAACCAGATTTGCCAATAATAACGTACCATTAAAACAAACAGATGATTAAGACAATTCGAAAGCCAACTCCAATACAAGATGACTACCAAATTATGACCAGACCAAGTTGTCATTCTGCATCTCAGAACAGGACACAGTCATATATATATATATATATATATATATATATATATATATATATATATATATATATACAACGTTCAAGATTGGCAACGTGGCCTTGTGTACATGTGGATAGACACCTCAGAAAGCAGAGCATATTCTTAAAGAATTCCCGGAAATTCCTCATGAAATTCTGAGCCAAATACACTGGCCCAGAGAAATAACAGTGGAAGAAAAACTATGGACCCTGTACGAGTTACAAAACAAAGTCATGTTTATAGAAGAAACAAAACTTCAGATATAGGCATGTTACAGGCCTATAAAAGAAGAAGTCTATGAAAGAAGTCGTTTAAAAATATGTTTCATCATTGCGCAATTTTTAAATAAAATATGATGTGCAGGAGACCAGTTAGGAAATTTGTATTGAGCGTAATAAAGGTTAAATGTCTCATCAGAGGACCACTATAAATATGTTTATTGACTGCATTAATTAAATACTTCACTATCTTAGGATGCCGTAGTGCCTGTATAAACAAAACTACAATCTCCACTATTTTCTGATGGTTGTAAAGCTCGGATATAACCAAATTGGGCTAATGTCAGCGGTTAAAAAGAGCGTACTGACCATAATAGGTGCATTTTACTTCACCAAACATTAACTTTCTCAACTGTAGAAAGGGGAGCAATATAATTTTTAACACGCAACCCGTACACTTTGGAAGTAATCAAGTTAGTTGTCAACCTGTACACTTTAGAAGTAGTAAAGTCAGTTGTCAACCTGTACACTTTAGAAGTAGTAAAGTCAGTTGTCAACCCGTACACTTTGGAAGTAATCAAGTCAGTTGTCAACCTGTACACTTTGGAAGTAATCAAGTCAGTTGTCAACCTGTACACTTTAGAAGTAGTAAAGTCAGTTGTCAACCCGTACACTTTGGAAGTAATCAAGTCAGTTGTCAACCTGTACACTTTGGAAGTAATCAAGTCAGTTGTCAACCTGTACACTTTGGATGTAATCAAGTCAGTTGTCAACCTGTACACTTTAGAAGTAATCAAGTCAGTTTTCAACCTGCACATTTTGGAAGTAATCAAATTAGATGGCAACCACAAAATAAGGGATTATTTCTTCATACATTTCCAGCACCGTTTCCTTAGTTCATCCTCCTCTAGTTTTAGTTGATTGCAAGAGTTTCTCATTTGTGGTCTTGTCATGTGATCTCAAACCTACTCTATGCAGGTGTGTGGACACAATTCTAGTATTAATTATGACATAATGAACGAGAGAACTTTGTTGAATTCAATGCAATCAATCTAATATTATTTATTTTGTCTGCAGGTCTACTGGTGTATTTGTCTTCTTGTATGCCCTGTTCTACTACTGCAAACGTTCCAATATGTCCGGCCTGTTGCAGACGCTAGAGTTCCTTGGATACACTGCATTGACATGCTACGTATTTTTCCTTATGCTAGCCACCGTCTCATTCTTCGCATCGCTCAAATTTGTCCGTTACATTTATGTTAACATTAAGATGGACTAAACCTTGACCTAGTGTATACGGATCTTTTATTTGGCTTCAGTGCCGACCATTGGATGCAGGAGAATATGAGCCGTGTATCTTCAAACATTTGCTTTTTTCTATAGGCTCATATTCACGAGAGGACTACATAGATTATATATATATATATATAAAATATATGATATTTTTACCAAGTTGGGCAGATTTTTGGGGCTATGTTGTTGTTGAAAGTGTGATCCCACTTAGCTGGTAATTGTTTACAAGACAATGCTAGGTGTACATGTCTTTGTGTAAATTTAAAATAGTTTTAATTTTTGTGAGTGAATTTTCTGACATTCCATGAAGTCTGATGTAAAGCTAAAGCATCAGACATCTTCCAGGTTTTTCATGATGGCGCAATGTATGCGCAAAGATATTGATGAATATTGTGCATTCATTATGCAGAATATAAAACCAACATAAACTTGAGAAATATAATAAATGCTCTTGCAGACAAGAACATCTCATGGCGGGTGGTGAAACATTGCAAACTTGTGTGGTTTGTTCATGTTTCAGGCATGATTCCCTTTCTAAAACTATCCTGCAAGAAATAGTTGTGTTGGAAGAAAAAGAGGACATGAGAAAGTATGGATTAGTAATATTAAAGACTGGACAGGATTAAGATTCTCCACACTGAAACAAGGAACAGAGAGGCATTGGAGTGGCACCTTTACGACCCTGAAGGGTTATGTGTCATGTGACATATTATCTCCAGAACGGTGTCTTCCCAATGAACTCCCTGAACCCTTCGTCTTGGGCCATGCAACTTGCATTTTCCAATGATGTATCCATGTTATCTTTAATTTTGTCAATCCATCGTCGTCTTGATCTGTCCTTTATCCTCCACCCTTGTGCTCAGCCCTCTATTATTTGTCTTTCTAAAGTTGTGTCTCTTTATCTGAAGGGTTTTTAATGAATTTTAATGAAATGCGGAGATCCACAAGTGCAAATTATAAAATGCTACATCTATTCTGTATTAATGTATGGCTCAGAAAAATGGACAATAAACAATTAGAAGACAAAATTGATGCCTTTGATATTTGGATATATCATAAGTGTCAATTATTGCGGGTTATCCATATTGATACTGATTTCGGGCCGAACAATTTTTTTAATAAATACAAAGGTCATTTGGTGTTACCTTTCATTAATCGTTACTAATGCTGGCATTGTTATCCAACATGCACATAATGAACCCACACACAAAATATGGACGTTTTTATTAAAATACGGAATATAATTTATAAAAAAATACAGATTTATGAAAAAATAAGTTCACAGCTATGGGATATACAGAAAAATAGGGAGAACATCATGGAAAGAGAAGAAAACAAAAAAGAGGTTCTAACACTTCATATGAAGAAAGAATTATTTAAAAAAATAAAAATAAAACAAATAAAATATTTTGAACATATTAAGAAAAACACGACACTTTAAGACCTTACTTGAGGGTAAAGTCGAGCAAGAGGTAAAGTGGTAGGTAGAGATACAAGTGGGAGAGGTTACAGTCTAGCAGAGTGCACCACCAAGAAAAGAGATGGCATGTTGGAGGTCTGTTGCCGCCAACCTTCGTTGCGGACACGGCACTTGATGATTATGATGCGAGACCCACCAGGGCACAGAAAAAAATGTTGTACAGCGATTTCTCCCATGAAGTTCTGTGACACTAAATAATTTTGTATTTGTCAAAACGAGCTTCTTGTACATTAATATTCAGCAGACTTTAAGAAACCGCCATTATGTTGTGTGACCAAAATTTGAGTGCTGTATGTTGCCATAACCTGAATGGGAAGCAAGTTGCAGCTGCCGAGCTACCTGCCACGCATGTCATTGGAGGCGACTAAAGAGGTTTTGTCATGGAGTTGGCTATCCAATTGTCATGTGACGTATTCCTTCCGGAATGTTGTCTTCCCAATGAACTCTCTGAACCTCTCTCTGTCTTGCATTTTCTAACGATGTATTCATGTTATCTTTAATGTCATCAGTCCATCGTCTTCTTGGTCTGCCCTTTCTCCTTTTCCCAGGTACTCTTCCCTCCATTATTTGTCTTTTTAAACAGTTATGTCTCTTTATATGACCAAACAGGCGTAGTTTTCTTTTTGTTATTGTGTTTAGTAACCAATACTCTGGAATCTTCAATGTGTTTATAATATCTGAGATTCTGATTTTTTCCTTCCATGATATTCTAAGTATCTTTCTGTAGTATTTCATCTCAAAGGCATTGATCTTCTTTGCCGATGTTTTACTTAGGGTCCATGTTTTACAGCTGTATGTTGCAACCGTAAAAATAAAAGTTTGTAGCATTAGCACTTTCATTGTGCTCTAAAGTGACCCAGAAGCCATGTCAAAGTCAAATATGTCAGGTCAAAAGACACAGATATCACAGCCAAGCTGTAAACTTCATATGCAAGAACTGCTACTTGTGTGACTGTGTCTCTTCTTGGTCTGTATGAATATCCCTCTGTAACAAGCTATTTTAAAAAATGATTGAGGTAAGAAAGTACAGAATCTGAACCTACACACATTTTTAAAAAGCTACCTGTTTGAAAGATGCATCAGGGACCATGAACCATAAACACCCAGCCTGTCATGTCTCCATTTCACTTCTTGCAGTCACTCCATCTTCCTAGCTATATTCTAAGGTGGGATAATATAAGAGGGAGAAAGATATAGTAATAAATCACCAGTCAAAGACAGACCAAAGCAATGAAAATAGTGGGAAGGACTGGGTGTGTATTTTAGTCAGTGACCTTGTTTTTTATTGCATGTCATTAGACTAAGCAATACATTCAGTCCAATCACTCGACAATACATTCAGTCCAATCACTCGACAATACATTCAGTCCAATCACTCGACAATACAGTTCTGTGGACTCATTGGGAATAGTTTTCTAAAGTGACACAATTTAACTGTTCCTGTGATTTTCCTTGGCTGTATATACAAACTGACCAATGAATATCACAAAGTCAAATTGTACAGTATCATTTTAGAAGGCTAATTGCTAATTTAGAAGGCAAAATTGGCATGATTGTATTGTCGAGATCCCGTGCATTATAAGAGAATGCTTGTCTGTCAAGAGGGTGGGGGGCGAAACCTTTACCTGATACCCATGATCGTCAGGATTTAAGACATGCTACCTCGAAGGGAATCATCCTTCTAAAGTGTCGCATTTGACTTTCCACATTTTTTTGATGGTTGCTTTGCTTGGACCATCAATGACAATCACAGGAAAGTCAAAGGTGCTATTTTTTTTAAATTGATTCTCAGATGAATCAGCAGGTCTTATATTTGTCAATGGTCATTGAGTAACTCATTAAAGCCAAATATCTATAACAAAACAATCCCCTGTTCCTAAAATAATATGTCAACACCTCCCTCTCCCATCACTAAAATAAGCCACAAGAGAAAGTCAGACAACAAAGCAATACATACCTCTCCCTTCCTATCACTAAAATGAAAAATGTTAACCCTATATTTCACTAAAAGCAACGAGGATGGTCAAAGAGCCTATACAGTACCTTCCTGTGCCACAAAGAACTGATACATGTACCAAAACAAGACTTCCCATCCTTAAAAATAACAACTGTAGACCATTCTCCTTGGCTGACACCAAGTGGTTACATCATACACACACAAAAATTACACAAGAGAAATCACAAGAGCCATGACTTATGTTAATAATTAACTTTCGTTACTGCATGTTTTCCTGTGGAGTGCAGGGAGGCTTTTTATGGGCTGTGGAAATGAAAGTATTTTGACTACCTCCAAAAGAAAAAATCCTGTCACAACCATGGATTGAGCCCAAGACCAAGGGTCTGAGAACCGCGTTCTTAGTACACAGTCATGCGCTCCACTAATAATTGTCATCCGTATATAACAAAATTTGATTATAACGTACATATTCTGCCAGCCCGACTAATTCATTATAACAGAATTCCACTGTAGTAGTTTTCTTTTGTAATACACCCATACTTTTGTTTGCAATATCTATTCTTGTTCTTCTGCGTTTGTTCTCAAACTCCTGCAGATTAGCAGGATGTAGTACATAGAACGGAATGCGTTGTGTCATGGTTTACAGCATTTCTGTAATATCTGCGCCTTGCAGCCTGACACATCCGACTTCAGCATGGCTGTTGGTCACATCCCATAACCTCCTTAGTCGCCTTTTACGACATGCCTGGAAGGTAAACAGTGTTGATATTCTTTGCTCCCCTTTTGGGCCCTGGCAACACACGGGCGGCAATATCTATTATTTGCTTCCTTTTCAGACCTCACCAATGTAAACATATTTTTTCCCCATTCATTTTCAAACTCCCACCCCAAATTTCTCTTGTAGCAGGGCAATGGTCCTACTAAATTTCCAGCAGGATGAGGTCCAGAGAACAGAAATGTATTGTATCACCATTTTATTTTGCGCCAAATAGCCTGACACATCCGACTTCTGTGATCATCAGACTTCTAATAGTAGATATTTTTATTCTGCCATATGCCATACACATGTGCATTATATACATATCCCTGACATACCTAACGTTATTGCGGCTTCCTAATGATTATATACAAGTAATAAGAGATTTATGGCCTGATTTAGTGGAATTTTTTATTTTTCAACTTTGTTTTTTTCCACAATTCATAAAAACTCATTTTTCGCTAGCCATGCTATTTTAATAATTTTGACAAACATTTTTCGCTATCTGTTTATCTTCCCTCAACGCTGAATATGGTGCATAGGGCCGAAACCAGAGCTCTCCAGTTTGAGAAATGTGATACTGCAATGTGTAATTCTTGCATGTTGTTAAAACCCAGTCATACCCACTTTGATGGTTGTCCTGCGAAGTGTCTCTCTTGGTCTTCCTCTTTTTTCTTTTTCCATCAGGGTACCCATTTTAATGCTTTTAGTGGCAGTCTGCTTTAATTCAAGTGCATGTATGATTAAGTCCATCGTTTTTTTCTTATTGTTATAGAAACATATTGCTGTTTATGCATCTTTTCCATCTTTTTGGAATCATATGTTGATACAGATATTACGTTTAAGTTGTAGTTTGGTATATTTACTGTGTTTTATTTCCAGATGTTTGTTGGGTATTTTCACTAGCCATGTTATGTTAATCATGTTAACAATTTTGGGTCCTACTAACTCTTGAGTTTAATGGAGGATATTTTTGGAAAGGTCATATAATAAAATTTAAAGGGGGTTTTCTGTATAGCAAAAGCTCTAAATATATCTGTTCATTGGTGTTATTTGGTGCGTGGATTTCATTCATTTCTAAGTAGGTGTGCATGATTGTTGGTGTTAATTCAGGAACGTCAATTCTAGCAGGTATTTAGGGGTATGGTTGTTTTTTTAAGGTGTGTTTTCAGATGTATTTATTCAGGTTTTGAGTTAGAATTGGACTTATATTAGTTGTAGAATGTAGATTGTGTAATTGTAGAATGAATTAGGACAGTAAGTTGTAGAAAATTGTTGTAGCCTGCAGACATGTCTCTTTAACAATTATCCTTTTTTTTAAGTGCACAAACTACATCATATTGTTGGCATGTGAAATCAAACTATATTTAGGGCTATCAAAGCTATAGATAGTGTGTACACAATCATGCTATAGTGTACATACAGGGCTATCAAAGCTATAGATAGTGTGTACGCTCAATCATACTATAGTGTACATACAGGGCTATCAAAGCTATAGTGTGTACGCTCAATCATGCTACAGTGCACATACAGGGCTATCAAAGCTATAGTGTGTACGCTCAATCATGCTATAGTGTACATACAGGGCTATCAAAGCTATAGTGTGTACGCTCAATCACACTATAGTGTACATACAGGGCTATCAAAGCTATAGTGTGTACGCTCAATCATACTATAGTGTACAGACAGGGCTATCAAAGCTATAGATAGTGTACACATGCAATAATGCTTAGTTAGAGATGGAGAAATCTGTAGTCATCAGAACTAGTAGCACCCAATTTTGAAAAAAAAACTTTGTTTAACTATGGTTTCTCCATGTCATATGATGCTGTAAATGTGGTTTATTATTTATGATGCTGAGCTATCTAAAATGTTTTATTTTATGCACTTCAGTTTAAGAGTGCATGTGCTGAAAGCTCATTCATCCATTGTTGAGTTCTCCATTGATTGGTTTGGTGGTCTGCTTTTTTAACCCAACTACCAGGAAGTATAATGCCATGGCTCATGCTCTGGGAGGATTGAGGAATGGTACTCACTACTGAACAAGTACAATGCCAGTCATATGGCTTTATCACTGACTATGCAGATGAGCGCTGAAAAAAAATCCTTGACCTTTGCAATGCCATTTCTATTTAATGTAACACAAAAAGAGTGGAATTTTTTGGGTGAGATTGTAAAGATTGATTGAGATAATTATACACTCAACAGGCTATGGGAACTCCCTGCATACATATTCTTCACCTTCTACCAAAACTCCTTATCTGTGCACTCACTGAAACCAACACAGAATTTTGTGCATTTTCCACTGGGAAGAGTGAAATATGTTGTGTTTCTGGTTTCATAGTGGAGATACATTATATTATGCTTTCTGGCCCAGCAAATCTTGTGTTCAACATGAGAAAATCAGATTGCTGCTTAAATGTAAGTTTATTCATCCCCATGTGTATATCTTCCATCTGTTGTATATTGAACTGAGCTGCTGTCATTGTGTGTGTGTGTATATGCTAGTACATTTCATGAGAGTTGCGTTATCACCTAATGATTTCTAATTTGTATGTGAAATTTGTTGTGCCATTAAATTAAGCAACTATCTTTCTTCCAGCTTTTGCATATCTTTAAACTGAACACTGGTCCAAAATAAGATGGTTGTTATTAATTCTTATATGTCATCTCACAATTGTGTGATATTGGACAGCGAAGTACATAAATATAAGAACAAATATGTTCAATAGCAGTTTCACGTTAATACCAGAAATAATTTGGTTGGTTGTTGATCCTACGGTTCATGCCCTTTGATTCAATGACATTTATGATATATGCACGTGTTTGTGATCTGTTGTTTGTTCCAATTATGGTGCTTCATTTATCTGGCCTTGGAGGGAGAAGCATTTTTCTGACTGTCATCCAGCGTTGGACATTTAAAAAGGTAGTGGTTGAAAGTTTCTTAACCTTTAGCAAGCCAGATTCAAAAATACGAAATGTCTCCCTGCCACCGGATTCTTTTCTGAAAATTTGCGTTATTGATGGTGATTGTTTTGAAAATGTGATAATTTTTTGGTTGTTAGAGATATTTAAATAATATTTGCACATATAAATAAAGAATTGAATTATGCATATATTGGTGTAATTTATGTACGTGTGTGTGTGTGTGTGTGATACCAGACGTATGAGAAAGTGGTAAAGACGTTTTTCACAAAAAACATATATTTTATAACAAATAAAGGGAGAAAAAATAAGTAAAAAAAATAACTTACCTTACATATCGAATTCCTTGGCAACACTGTAAACTAAATCACGCAAATCTGTTGTATTTATGTTCTTTCACTGCAAAATTATCAAAATATAGCCGGGGGAACTGTATAAAACATGTAGATTTGCAGTAAAATAGTTCTTTGAGCTTAGGCCTAGAGTTATTTTTTCTGCCACTTCAACATAATCGATATCAAACGTACACGTCCCCAAACCAACACGGCATTCTGTATATTCACTACTGTGAAACTAAATAACCTAATGATTCAAGCCACGATTCAATGTTATTTTATTCGAAATACGATGAAATAAAGGTCTATAAAACCGATCCACCATCATGGCATCGTACCGGTGTGCTTATGTGGTCAGATTAATTGCTCTTAAGCGTTTACGAATAGCTAGCCATCCTCAACAACAATCATTTCGGAAGTGGGGGATGTACCGGCTTCGATTGCGCATGTCCCCAGCTATATGCACAGACTGTAGTACGTGTAAATCTCACGATATTCTCATTGGGTGGGACGGGCCACCAACAGCGCACGCCGCCATTTTGTTTTTCGGCGGCTGGGGTTGATATAGGCTTGGTGACGGTTAAGGATTAGTGCACAGCCGACACCCTGGAGTGTGTTGTGGTTGTATTCTATTCTGTGATAAATTGACATTTCAACCAAATAGGTCTCAATCAAGACAGGCACTGTATGTTTCCTGTTAGGAAGTTGCAGGAAGGCTTCACATGGCTTGTGTGATAAAGGACTGTTGCCAAGTCATGTATGGCTGGCTGTTTTTTTTTGTTTTTTTTTTACATTTTCCCGCCAACAGAAAAAAACTCCAGTACTTGCTGTGATTCCCAGACAACATGGTTGTAAAACCAACTTCTCAGCCATGAGTCACACCAAGATAGGCATAAACAACAAAATGATCTTTCAAATCATTATTTCCATGAATTTGCTCCATGTAAAATGACTATTTAACTCATTTATATATTCATTTATCATATGGTGCACAATTACTGCAGAATTTCTGTTCATTCAAATTTTGATATCCCCTGCAGACATTTGGGCAGCCACACCGTCCAGAAAGCAATTGTAACCTACTGAATGTAATTATTGCCTATTGAACCACTACAGCCAACCGCCGAAGACGGATGTGTCGGGCCATTGGCGCAAATAAAACGGTGACACAACGCATTTCCATTCTCTGGACTATATCCTGCTGGAAATCTAAAAGGGCCATTGTCCTACTGCAATAGAGATCCAGCAGGAGTTTGAGAATGAACGCTGAAGAAGAACCACTACAGCCAAAAACTGCTGGTTTGGTTGCTAACTTTTTTAATTCTTTGCATAAATCTGCCTATTTGCAATAATTTTTCTTTAATGCATACTGTAGCATCAGATGACATGGTTATTTATACTGTGGGAACCTTTTTTTTTTCTTTGTTTTGTCTATCAATTGATGTATGTGCAAAGTGGGACTTCATGAATTATAAATTGATTATTAATATTATTTGTAAATATCTCTGATCTACATTCTTCTTTTTTTTTTGTACAGTGAAAATAAATTCATATTAATTTACATATTTGGCATTTATTTCGTAATTTTTGGTGTTGAACTTTTGTGTTGTGATGATTATAAACACAATCTACAGAAAATTTCTGGATTCATGTCAAGATTATTTTTGTATGCAAATTCAGGAAACATCCTGGTGCATTAGAAATTAACTGCACCCACGGTTAGTTGCCCATCCAGCAAGCGGGCTCATGCTCTTTGACCCAATGCAATTGTGTCATATATGCGTCTGTGAACTGTTGTTTTGTTCCATATAGGTGTTCCATTTATCTGGCCTCGAAGGAAGAATTTTCCTGACATCCAAAAATGTGGTGGTCGACAGTTTCATAGGGAAACCGCAACATAAATTATGAGAATTATAACAAGAATGAGCTTCATAAATGTGAAAAACCCTGATATAGATACATATATATATATATATTTTAAAAAAGTAAGTGGCTGATATAACAAGCTGAAGAATGTGTCTGGCTTGCCAAGATGATTTCTTCATGAACATTCACGAAACATATCCTATTATTTCATTCATCTACTGTTGCATTTGATCTCAAAACTTATGCAGATTTGCAGGATGTAGCCCAGAGATCAGAATGCGTTATCATGGTTTACATCTTTGCTGTGATATCTGTACTTTTAGGCAAAACACATCCAGCTTCAGCATAACTTGAATGGAATGTCACATGGCAAATATGGAATATGACAGCCGACTCCATCCCATAACTTCCTTAGTAACATCTTATAATATGTGTGGAAGGTAAGCAGTTTTGCTATTCTTTGCTCCCTGTTAGGCCACAGCTGCACGCGAGCATATTCCTTCATGAACATTAAGGAAACATATGATGTTTTCTAAGAGGAGTGGTTAAAAAAAAGTAATGCATCCTAATTTATATAAGTAAACACTGTATTGGTGTGAAATTTGTTAATTTTGTGAGAATCCCCAAACATACTTCAGCACTGTATAGCATAAGCAACCTGTTTCATTGTACTACAGATTGCAACACAGTAACCATTTAAAAATGGCTGCCAAAGAAGTATGGTTAAAACAACATGTCATAGAATTTCTCAATGCTGAAGGCAAGACCACAAATCGCATCCACAAAAATTTGAAGAATGTTTATGGAGATTCAACAGTCGACTTCTCGATTTACTGGAACAAAGGAACACAGTGAATGCAGACCACTTGAAATTTTGAAGACATTTAGAGGTCGTCTTCTGCAAATTTACCCATTAGAAGATCAGACAACTGCACTTTGTTAGATGATGTCACACCTCACATCGCTAAACACACCATTGATGCGATTGGAGAATTTTTGGTCAGACAGTATTACCACATCCCCTTACCAGTCCCAATCTTGCACTTTCAGCCTTCCATCTGTTTGGACCACTAAAAGATCTACGTGGACATCAACAACCTTAAACACACTGTATGCAATTGGTTTAGAAAAAAAGACATTTTTGCTGTGCGGGGATAGATGCCCTTGTGCGAAAATGGACAAATAACGGAAACTACATTGAGCAATACATTTATGAAGTACAGGCTTCATTTTAATGTTTTGTCTATTTTTGTGTCTATTTAACTAAATTATAAACTAGGAGGCATTACTTTTTTTAACCATCCCTGGTATTTACAGATTTTATTTCTTCATGAACATTTAGCTCATTGTCCTCCGCCTGTGTATTGTGCTACAATTACCGGTATGTTTGTTATCTACCAAATTATAGCACCAGTACTCATGGCAACTCAAGGTAGATCTATAACTTCCATCGATGTTTCTCATACAAAATGGTCTTCTAATCAACCATATGGGATAAGTTTAAATCTTCAATATGAGTTAGATATATTGCCAGTTTGGATGGAAATAATGTGGACACACTAAATAAAATAGTTATACTCGCACGAAACATACAAGCACTCGAAAGTATAGAGAAAACTGTCAATACTACACATCCAAATATTATCAAAAACTTACAAAAGTGACATTGTAACACATAAAATTATGCTAGATGTAATGTTAGCATATTTTACACTTTCAGTTGGAACCATCCTTGTGTTGATATAAATACTGAATATAATAAAACACAAAAAGCATTGATTTAAAGACGATCTAAAAAGATAGTGCCCTTGCATTGATTTAAAATTGATACACAGTAATAATCAAATTTATAATGTGTGGTGCATGGCCTAGAGGTTAGAACATTGGTGTCATACCCGTAAGGTCCAGGGTTCGATCCCTAGTAAGGGCTGAGTTTTTTTTTCTGTCCAAGGGAAAATTAAAAAATTCAACCTATACATGACGTTGCGGCATTTATCACACAGCTACAAAAATCTCTCCCTGCAACTCCCTAACGGGAAACATGCAGTTTTTGACAATGAATGAATTAAGGATACCATTAGGGAAGCTGTCACTCCCTTTTTTTGTATAGATTGTATTGTCAATGCACCAACTTTTCTTAGTTCCCTCCTACAGTATACCTGGAAAGAAGATTATTAACATATTCTTTGCCCCCTGAACTATAAGTCGAATCACTGGTGCCACATTGTCAATACAAAGGTAGATGAGCTCTTCATGAAAAAAAAAAATATTCAACTCAATTTTTATACACAAACTTTATTTATCATAATAAGCATTAGTGTCATCTTTCTTTCATTCTCTACTTTCTCATTCTTTTCAATCTTCGGCACAACTACGGTATAACTCTTCACTGTGACCTTTGTTATAGTTTCAAGGTATTACCTAACCTTTGCAGCATGATTAGTAGACTTTGTATTTAAAATTAAGGTATATTAATTGAAAAGGCATATTAATTTCATAGTATTTTCATTAGGGATGGGGGTACGGGTTAGGATCAGTTATAAAAATGAAAAAATAAATTAGTTATAAAAATTATAAGTGTGCTTGATGTCATTTGTGTCAGGAGATGTGATGTCACTGCATCTATAAATTTCAATAATTTCATTGGTGTTACACGGAAATCTGTGATATCTGCTACTTAAAAATGTAAATGTGTGCTATTTATAGCACAGTGAGGACTTAAACCGTAGTTTTACCCACTCTTCTTCTGGCAATAGCTCTGTAATAACCAATACAAACATTTTTGTGATTGCCGCCACGGAACATGAAGTACGTTTTGCTGCTGGTTTACAGCAGAGCAGCACTATTTGTGCCTTCTGGTCCAGTACATCAGATTCCGACGTGTAAAGCTTCTTTAACAATTTATCTCACAATCAAAGACTAGATCTCAATTATAACCAGACACTAACATTTCTCAAACAACTCATTTCCTCTACAATTACTATTAACAATGTAAATCTGTAATAATTCACATCACACAATCAGACTAGTTCTCAAATATCACCAGGCACTCACATTTCTTACACACCTCATTTCCTCCAGTTACTGTTTACAGTGTAAATCTGTAACAATTCACATCACACAATCAAAGACTAGTTCTCAAATATCACCAGGCACTCACATTTCTTACACATTTTATTTCTTCCATTTTTCTTGGTGCTGGTATGAGGTCATAGGTTTGCCACCAGAACCACAAGTACCAACTCCAACTTTTCCTGAGACACTGTCTGGGGTGGCAAAGATACTTTTCTTCACTTTTCCTTTACTTGTCTTGGAAAATGCCTAATTTAACAACAAAAATATTTCTATAAATAAATGTCCCTTTAGAGTGTGTGTGTGTGTATATCTCCTATAGAGAACATAAGACAAATGTTTACGTAATAAATAAAATAGAGATGTATACAGGTAGACATGTATGCTAACATGATTTCCTGTAACAAACAAAACTGCAGGGAACGGCAAAGGAGAAGACAAACAAAAACAAGACACACAATATCAATAACTAGAAAGTACAAGATTTTTCTTTTTTTTGTCCACATCACTGCAGATAGAAATTACTGGAGGACTCTGTGTGGTATTGATGCATCCAATGTGGTACCCTTATGATCCTTACAGGTTTATAAATTAAAATAAAATTGGTAGCATATCCTATTCAGGACATAACTATCAACCCAGCATTTTTGGCTGTGGTGATTTTCTAAGCAATATAATTATGTTCAGTAGTTTGCCATTGCTTTCTGAATGGTCCGAATGCACAATTGTCTGTGCCAGGGATCGAACTCAGTACCTTGGTCGTCATAGACACGCCCTGTACCACTTCGCCACAAAGCCGGACTACAGGTTTATAGAAAAGAAAAAAATGAAAATAATTACCTTATGATTAAAATCCAACCATTTATTCTTGTCCGTCTCATGCTCCTCATCAAGCTGTTTCATCCTCTGGGCTTTCTTTAATGCTTTCTTTTTCTTGTACTCTCTCTGTTCTGCTATGAGATCTTTCCTGTTAATATAAATAAACAAGTATGAACTACTTTTGCTTCCCGTATCTATTTCATATCTTCAATCTTGATATCTCCATTGGTGATTCAAGATGTTTCCCCGACCATCACATGCCCTAAGCAAGACCTATGTTCATATCCTCTTCTTAAACTCCTCCAGATAATTATTTGTTTACTATCCCAAAGAATAGCGAGCAACTTTCACTTCCTATGTGCGGTGGTGTGGTTCCACTGAGCTTTCTTTCATACCCAGATTTCAGTTTTCTGCAATGTCTTTTAAAGAAGCCTTCCACTCGGAGGGGTATACTCCTGCAAATTAGAAGGATGCAGTCCAATGAAAGGGATGCATTATGTCATGGTTTACAGCTTAGCTGGGATATCAGTGCTTGTTAACTAGTTGTGTCTGCAAGACGATGATCAACAGAAAACTGAAATGGTACCTAGAATCAGAAAATCCACTGGTGTCAGAACAAGCTGGATTTTGAGAGTGTAATAGCACAGAAGACCAAATAACATTCTTGCTCATATCAATGAAGATGCATTTCAAGAAAAGAAGAAAGTTCTCAGCCTATAGAGAGATATCCAAAAAGCTTTTGAGAAGGTCTGGAAAGATGGACCGATAGTAAAGCTGCAACAAAATGAAATTAGAGGTAACATGAGTAAGTGGATATGCTCCTTCCTACACAATCGGAAAGCAAGAGTCACTATGGAAGGTCACAACAGCAAAAAAGTTCTAAAATATGGAGCTGCTTAGTACAGTCTCTAACTCTGTTTCTTGTGTTCATAAATTTGCGAACTGCAACAAGGTGTAAGAGCTGCAATGTATGCTGATGGCTTGGTGGTGTGGTGCGTAGAAGAACATCTAACGACCACCAACAAGAAATACAAAAGGCAGCATACAACATAGCAGCGACATGGATGGTAAAGATCTATGCTGAAAAGTCTTCAACAACATCCTTCACGCTCTCAAATAAAGATAAAGCAGGAGAAATAAAACTTGGAAATGTAAGTATCCAAATAGAAGAGGGCCCGGTGTACTTGGGCACCACACTAGATAAGAGACTAACATGGAGGCTTCACATTGAGAAAATAGAGGCTAAAGATAGAAACTTGCGACCCTGAGGAAATTGGCAGGAACAAGCTTAGGAGAGGAGGGTAGGGGGTTCGCGCAATGAGGGAACCTTAAAAAGGTATATACAGGTGCAAATAGACTAGTACTAAAATACGGATCAACAGCATGGGCTTCAGAAGCCAATCCCCAGCTACAAGCTCTGGACAAGGAATAAAATCAAGCACTTTGCCTTATAACAGGTGCCATAAAGACTTTTTATATATAAATGAAATGGAAAAAATTACAGGCATCACCCCCTTACCATACAGGCAAGACTCTAAAACCATGATCCATGCAGAAAAGTACAGAGCATGCCAACACATGCAATGAAGATCAGATTAAGTAACCTAGCCAGTGGAAGGCTGATGAGAAGCAGTTTTATTCACTGATCCAAAAAACTAAACAGAAAATATAAGGACGAACTACCAGACATAGCAAAAGAAATAACAGCAACACTTTTCCCAGTTCCATGGAAGGAATATCAAAACATCACTATTAGAACTACCATAAACAACGATTACATTATGAGATAACTGAATAATCTTCAAAAGAAAACAATAGTATGCAACATGATTGAAGATATTTACCCCCAGAGTGATACCGGTAGATCAGCAATCAGAGCAGTGAAGAATGGAGGGGATAGAGTTTACATAAAATATCCAGAATAATTTTTTTAATCCACATGTTCACCAACTGGAATCTTCTGCTTCAACTACTCTGCAGGAGTATAGGCCCTAAACAGTGCTACAGAAATAATTTAAAATACAAGACAATGTCAACATGTGGTGATCCTGATTACTCATGCAATGTCTGTCCTAGATAGCAAGAAATTGCCAGACCTGAAGGAAGTCATAATCGAAGTGAGCATCTAAAGAAGGGTAGTACTACAGAGGATACCATCCCACTGTGGCATACCCAGGAAATGAGGAGGCAGATATGCTGGCAAAGAATGGAGAAACAACAAAAGAGAACCCTCATCAAAGCTATCAGGAAAGTTGACAACACAAAAGACAACAATCAATATATTGACAGAGCTGTGCTGGTGTATTATCTTCCACATCAGAACTGTACACAACAGACTAAACAGCCACTTAAATAGGCTAAGACTTGTTCCATCACCTCTATGTCCATGTGGCAGGCAGCACAGACAGAAGAACATATCCTGCAGGAAGAACTGCATTACACTAAATTATTTAAGAGAGGAATACTGGCCCAAAGAGACGGATAGCCACAGAAAGCTGTATGGGAGCACTGAGGAGCTCTCAAATACAGTAACATACATTAAGGAAACCGGACTTGCTGTGTAGACTTGTTAAACGGCGAACAAGAAGAAGGTTTTGTCTGACACATCAGAAATTATAATGCCCCTTAGCCACTTTGACCATCTACAGAACGGGATGGTCAAAGTGTGCCCCCAAAATATCTTTAGTCACCTCTGTTATGTCATAGTGTTGCTATTCTTTGCTAAAATAACAGGCCCAGTCTTACATGTATACAAATCTTTTTGTAAATTCTAGAACAAAGTCTCTCTTACAATGATTATTGATGGTTTTCTGCGTGTATTTCCTACCTATCCCAGTGCCATTTCTTTGAGTTCTATCTCTATTGGTGTCTATTATATGTTCATTCCATGAGTTCCTCTTTGCTGGTCTTATTAACCTTTAGCACGCTGTGTTTACAATTACGTAAATTTCTCTGCTGCCGCGGAATTCGTTTTTGGGAATGTAACGCAATTGTTGGTGGTTGAAATCGCGATAACTTTTTTGTTGTTACAGATATTTAAATAATATTTACACATATAAATAAAGAATTAAATTCTGCATATACTGGTGTAAGTTTCGTTTGTGTGTGTGTGATACGAGACATGTGAGAAAGTGATAAAGACAGATTTAGACCTATCTAGGGCTAGGCCTACCATATTTTTGATCGATCGAAAGCTATTGACTATTATATATTTTACATAATGGAAACCTCTTGGTATATTTTAAATAATGTATTTGAAGAACTTACCTCTCAAGATTTCCACTTTCCCATCTGAATAAATAATGATTTCACTGAATATACAATGAACGAAAAGTATAATAAATTTGATTCACTGTCATATCGCTTCACCGCAAAGCGCATGCCTACAGATTGCTCGGATTTCAATATCATAATCACACAACATCATCTATCTCCATTTTAACAATAGAAACAGGAAGTTAGATTAATAGTCTACTTTATGTTGCCAAAACATTCTGTCAAAAATGACCACTGGATTTTTTCTTTTGGTTTCGGGTTTAGCGCACTAGGTTGCGGATTTCGCCGTCCGCAATCAAGATATGACACAATTTAGGCAAAATGTAAACACAGCGTGCTAAAGGTTATATCGCTTTTCCTTCTTTCAATTTCAAATTAGCAGAATGTAGTCCAGAGAATGGAATGTGTTGTGTCTCAAACTAATGTAAATTAGTCAAATGTAGTCCAGAGAATGGAATGTGTTGTGTCTCAAACTAATGTAAATTAGTCAAATGTAGTCCAGAGAATGGAATGTGTTGTGTCTCAAACTAATGTAAATTAGTAAAATGTAGTCCAAAGAATGGAATGTGTTGCATCTCAAACTAATGTAAATTAGTAAAATGCAGTCGAGAGAATGGAATGTGTTGCATCATGGTTTACAGCTTGAGTGTGACATTTTCACCTTTTGTCCTGAGGCATCCAACTTCAACATGGTCCATTGGCCACTGGCTCTCTATGGGATGGGATAACCAACTCCACCCTATAAACCTCCTTAGTCACCTCTTGCCTGGCAGGTAACAGTATTGCTATTCTTTGCTCCCTTCTCGGGCCTAGCAACACATGGACATTCTTATCATATCTACATTTTCTGGTGTTCACTCAAAATAACAAAACGAAATCTCGTGTGATGTACATTGTATTGCTGTTTTACAGCAGAGCTGTGTTATTTGCACCTTCTGGTCCATCAAATCAATTTCAGCATGGATCTTATCATATAATTTCAAACCTTTTATTCTATACACATGCATCCATTGATGAATGTTTGTAGTTTTCTCTAGTTGTTCTTTTGTCATCCTTTATGTTTCTAAGCCACTTTTAGCTTTGTATTTCATTTCTTCTTCTGTGTTCTGCTTCTGAAGTAAGATTGTCAGGCCCTTTAAAGTCCACTTTCTTCTCCAGGTCAGAGTGGCCGCCCCATTGTATTTGACGCAATCTTCTTTTGATTTCCATATATTTCCCAACAAAATATCCAATAATAAAATCCCAAATAAAAAATTGTCTATGCTTAGACTACTTTAGTGACTCAAAATAAGTTAACCAACTCCACCTTAAAACATATCCACCATCCATAGAAGGTAAATAGAGTCGCTATTCTTTGCTCCCCTTTAGGGTCCCTAGCAACACACAGGTATAAACAAATAGGATTGACAGCAAAATAAGAGTGATGGCTGCTTTTTATCATTTTTTTCATGTTACTTTACCAAGGACTTGTCCTGTCAGCAGCAGAGGTCACTAAAGAAGTCAATCATCATTTTGACCATCAACCAATGCAGATTGATAGACTAGATCATGTCTACAAAAAAGCTATGTGTATGATTCTTGTATGCCCCAAGGGTCACAATGAAGGTGCTCTTTTTGCAGGGCTACTCTACTAGATTGCAAAGCACCGAAACATGCAGTGCTAATTTTGTATAGGCACATGTCAGAAGCATCAAATTTATAATTTTATTTTATTTCTTGGCATCAACAATTCAACAGTAACAACTTACTTTGATTTCTTGGCATCAGCTACTTTGTCTCCCTTGATGCCTCTTTTTAACATTGGATCAACAGTTTTTAGCTGCCAGATCTGAAAATAATGAGTCATTCTATGAAATAATGACATTATTGTGTAGCAGATCTAGGACAGTAGCTGAGATAACAGATCTAGGACAGTAGCTGAGATAATGTGTCTAGGACAGAAGCTGAGATAACAGATCTAGGACAGTAGTTGAGATAATGTGTCTAGGACAGAAGCTGAGATAACAGATCTAGGACAGTGGTTGAGATAATGTGTCTAGGACAGAAGCTGAGATAACAGATATAGGACAGTTGCTGAGATAATGTGTCTAGGACAGAAGCTGAGATAACAGATCTAGGACAGTAGCTGAGATAACATGTCTAAGACAGTAGTTGAGATAACAGATCTAGGACAGTGGTTGAGATAACAGATATAGGACAGTTGCTGAGATAATGTGCCTAGGACAGTAGCTGAGATAACAGATCTAGGACTGTGGCTGAGATAACTGGTCTAAGACAGTGCTGAGATAACTGGTCTAAGACGGTGCTGAGATAACTGGTCTAAGACAGTGCTGAGATAACTGGTCTAAGACAGTGCTGAGATAACTGGTCTAAGATGGTGCTGAGATAACTGGTCTAAGACGGTGCTGAGATAACTGGTCTAAGACAGTGCTGAGATAACAGATCTAGGACTGTGGATGAGATAACTGGTCTAAGACTGCTGAGATAACTGGTCTAAGACAGTGCTGAGATAACTGGTCTAAGACGGTGCTGAGATAACTGGTCTAAGACAGTGCTGAGATAACTGGTCTAAGACGGTGCTGAGATAACTGGTCTAAGACGGTGCTGAGATAACTGGTCTAAGACTGTGCTGAGATAACTGGTCTAAGACGGTGCTGAGATAACTGGTCTAAGACAGTGCTGAGATAACTGGTCTAAGACGGTGCTGAGATAACTGGTCTAAGACGGTGCTGAGATAACTGGTCTAAGACGGTGCTGAGATAACTGGTCTAAGACGGTGCTGAGATAACTGGTCTAAGACGGTGCTGAGATAACTGGTCTAAGACGGTGCTGAGATAACTGGTCTAAGACAGTGCTGAGATAACTGGTCTAAGACAGTGCTGAGATAACTGGTCTAAGACGGTGCTGAGATAACTGGTCTAAGACGGTGCTGAGATAACTGGTCTAAGACGGTGCTGAGATAACTGGTCTAAGACGGTGCTGAGATAACTGGTCTAAGATGGTGCTGAGATAACTGGTCTAAGACAGTGCTGAGATAACTGGTCTAAGACAGTGCTGAGATAACTGGTCTAAGACAGTGCTGAGATAACTGGTCTAAGACGGTGCTGAGATAACTGGTCTAAGACGGTGCTGAGATAACTGGTCTAAGACGGTGCTGAGATAACTGGTCTAAGACAGTGCTGATATAACTGGTCTAAGACAATGCTGAGATAACTGGTCTAAGACAGTGCTGAGATAACAGGTCTAAGACAATGCTGAGATAACTGGTCTAAGACAGTGCTGAGATAACTGGTCTAAGACAGTGCTGAGATAACTGGTCTAAGACAGTGCTGAGATAACTGGTCTAAGACAGTGCTGAGATAACTGGTCTAAGACGGTGCTGAGATAACTGGTCTAAGACGGTGCTGAGATAACTGGTCTAAGACGGTGCTGAGATAACTGGTCTAAGACAGTGCTGAGATAACTGGTCTAAGACGATGCTGAGATAACTGGTCTAAGACAGTGCTGAGATAACTGGTCTAAGACAGTGCTGAGATAACTGGTCTAAGACAGTGCTGAGATAACTGGTCTAAGACAATGCTGAGATAACTGGTCTAAGACAGTGCTTGAATAACTGGTCTAAGACAGTGCTGAGATAACTGGTCTAAGACGGTGCTGAGATAACTGGTCTAAGACAGTGCTGAGATAACTGGTCTAAGACGGTGCTGAGATAACTGGTCTAAGACAGTGCTGAGATAACTGGTCTAAGACGGTGCTGAGATAACTGGTCTAAGACGGTGCTGAGATAACTGGTCTAAGACAGTGCTGAGATAACTGGTCTAAGACGGTGCTGAGATAACTGGTCTAAGACAGTGCTGAGATAACTGGTCTAAGACAGTGCTGAGATAACTGGTCTAAGACAGTGCTGAGATAACTGGTCTAAGACAATGCTGAGATAACTGGTCTAAGACGGTGCTGAGATAACTGGTCTAAGACAGTGCTGAGATAACTGGTCTAAGACAGGCTGAGATAACTGGTCTAAGACGGTGCTGAGATAACTGGTCTAAGACGGTGCTGAGATAACTGGTCTAAGACGGTGCTGAGATAACTGGTCTAAGACGGTGCTGAGATAACTGGTCTAAGACGGTGCTGAGATAACTGGTCTAAGACGATGCTGAGATAACTGGTCTAAGACAGTGAAATTTTTTTAATGTCACCAGAAACAAAACAATTGTCACTAGTTATAATACAAATGCCTACCTGGGGTGCAAAGGTAACGCATTGCTCTAGGCGGACCCAGGGTTAGCAGATAACCAAGATCCCAAATGTACCTCCACACGAACAGCGCTAGAGGGCAGCGCGAACTGCAAATAGAAAGTGAAAAGTCCCTAGGAAAGGGGAACTACAAGCTCCGTCAGCTCGAGACAGGCTTCTAGTTACCTGAGTTCCTTACAGGCAGAGACCCAGACCCATCCATTGGCGTTTGGTAAAGCAAGAAGACCTAACCCAACTCTAATGTCGAGCCTTCCTAAACCGCAAATATGCTCGCGAAGAGAAAGGGTTCTGTACCCGATGGGCTTAGGCAAGAAAGGGACAACGATGGTAGTCCTGGCCCAACTCTACTGTCAAGGTTTCCTATACCGGAAGTACACTTGCAGAGAGAAAGGGTTCCGTACTCGATGCGCTCAGGCACAAAAGGGACAACGATTTAGCCCTGGCCCAACTCTACTGTCAAGGTTTCCTATACCGGAAATACACTTGAAGAGAGAAAGGATTCAGTACCTGATGGGCTCAGGCGCTATTGGGACAAGGATCGAGATCAGCTCGAGAACGCCTTGCTCTCAAACGCGTGGTGTGAGACTCGAACTTGGACAAGGGGTACACGATGTCGGTGAATGACACCTCGGTTAAGACGGTGAAAGAGCCAGGGTCCAACTCCTCTGTTGAGTTCTTCCCCTTAAGGAACCAGGCTCACGGATGAGAAACGGTTCAGTACCCAATGGGCACAGGCACAGCACGTCCAATTACACGAGGCAAGTTCATAGACAGTGGAACACCTCGTTCGAGTCAGACGAGAGCTAAAAATCGCCTGGGCGAAGAGTCGCCACTACGCGTGCCTGGAGACAGATATAGAGGCTGTCACAGGCTAAGGGTAGCCCACCCGAATTGTCAAGGCATGCCGAAATCGGATGTGCTAGGCCTACAAGGCGCATAACGGTGGTACAACGTAATCACGCTCCCGGCGGAAATCGCACGGATATCCGTGATGGTTACAATGGAGCGAACGAAAAACAAACAAATGCCTACCTGACAAACTGTACTATTGTTCCATCCCGTGTATGTGACAGTGCAGGTACCATCTTCCATTATTTCTTCCACCAGTGCTTCATAGTATCTAGAGAGAAAAAAGCATTCAACTGGTGCCAGCTGTCAGTCAGTTTTAACTACACAGATCAACTAATATAAAATATATTTTATAATAGGAATTCATTATAGTACTATCAAGGGCACAGTGGTTAATAAGTCATCACGACATAGAGCAGACACTCATTTATCCAGCATTGGATAGAAAGGCTGTCACAGAATACGGAAGCTCACCTGAATTCAGATGTACTAGGTCTAAATGGTGCAAATTGAATCACAGCACCCCGCCAAAGACGGATGTGTCAGGCGATTGGTGCAAATAAAACGGCAACACAACGCATTTCCATTCTCTGGACTACATCCTGCTGGAAATCTAGTAGGACCATGGTCATGCTACAAGGGAGATCCAGCAGGAGTTTAAGAATGAAAACTGAAGAAGAAGAACGAAGAAGAATCGTTTCAGACTCCCTGAAAGAAATCACATGCAATTTGTGAAGCGAATACAACAACATTTGTTAATTTGTTCTAACTCCTCAGTTGGATTATTTTGTTCTCAAACTTCCACCACAACAATGGCCCTATGAGAAGTTCAAGAGGATATAGTCAAGAGAATAGAGATATATTGTGTCACTGCTTTATTTGAGTCTGACACATCAGTTGCTATCCGTTGCTTATCAACTTGACCACACCTGCCTAAACCAATTGAAGTGTTACTCTCCTTTGTCCGTCACTAGCAATGTGTTTATACTTGTAATTTTGGATAAACTTCACTGTCATTTATATAAGTCATTGGTGCATACAGTGTTATTTCTCTGGTCCCTTATGTTTACTGGTCACATTCAGAACATTCTTGAAGTATTTAAAATGTATACAGGTGCACATTGAACTTGTATAAATCTAAGATTGGAATACTGATCTTGTTTAAGATAGATCACTAGCTACAACCAACAAGTACTTAACATGGGATACCAATATAAAATCTAATATAATTAGAAAGTACTGCTCATGAAATGCAAAATATGATGCACTAACAAAACAAGCAAATTCCTCTTTTTGTCTATCTATTGTCTTATCTTTGTTTCATCTGTTACTCAACTGAGGGGAGACCTGTTCTTTTGTCAAAAGTTGTACTTACGTAAAACATGTTAATATAATCGCTTCACTCAGACACGACGGACTATAACTAAAACTAGTGGGTAATGATGAGCCCTTTTGTCAAAAGGGCTATTAGCTGAGCCACCTGTACACAGCTAACAGGATTACCTCGTCATCATCAGTAGTTGTGTCACATTTGAGCATTTATGTAATACAGGCCACATTTATACTTACAATTTGATAATAACCAGTTCCAGCTTTCTGTCACACCATATCATAGTTTGGTCGATGTTGGCAACCCTGGTACACCATATCATAGAGTTTGTTACACAGCCACTTGCAATATTGGGCAAATGCTCTAATCACTTCATTAAATCAGATCTAAATAAACAAAATCTTACTGGCCATCCTCCTCCCAGAGTGCCATGCATTTGTCACCAATTTTCCAGTTTGGCGGACTCACGTTCTGAGCATCCCCTGAAGCTTTCTGTCCTATCCCTCGAGATGAAGATGATGTGGAAACTATACCAGAGCCTTTGACTTGAGCATTTGGCACTGATATTAGTTCAGTGGTCAGAATGATAACCTCCTGTGGGCAACACAAGTATAACAGAAATGAGTACATAAAACTCAGTCTAAAAGATCAAGTATCACTTGAAGTTAATATAAAAATTGATAAGTATTTGTATACAAAACAAGATTTCCTGCTACTTCTTTCTCAGTTACCATGACAATAGCAATAACTTCAACAAACTGTGATTCTTTTCAAATCATCTACATATAGAAGCCCTTATATTCAAAACTAATACCGCCTCTTATTAAAACATACTATTTTCCCACAACTTATATGTAGAACCAAATTGTATGATGATGTACTCTTTAGATTCTGGGATCGATCCACAGTTTTTCTTCTTGGGTTCTTTCGATTGGAATGTTATTATATCTGAAATTTTGTCTCTCCTATGAACTTGACTCTATTTTGTAACTTGTACAGAGGTCCATAATTTTTCTTCAACTGTTGTTTCTATAGGCCAGTGTGTTTGTCTCAGCATTTCATATTCTAGGCATTCTTGAAGAATATGCTCTGCTTCTGAGGTACCTGTTCAAATGAACATGTTGTCAATCTTTAAATGTGTATTCATGTGGCAGCAGAATTGGTTATGTGGTCCACAAATGAACCTCTTCACACAAAATGTAAACTTCCTGTAAATTTGAACTATTCTGTTTGTCATATTTGGAGTCTGAAAATAAATTTGTTCCTTGTATGCTATTTCATCATTGGTGTTTAGGTGATGCTTGTTGCTGTTAAACACATCTATTTCCACAGTTTCTACAATTCTGTTTCTATCGCAACTTTATATTTGTGTGTCCTGTGACAAGCTAGAGGTCATAGTTGATTAAAAAAAAATAAAACGACACTGCCGTTAAAGAGCTACCTCTTCTTCTTCTGCATGTGCACTAGTCATCTGTGTTACCAAGAGCCAAAAGGGATGCAAAAAATTTGAAACACTGAACTACCATGCATGCCTTAAGATACAACTAAGGAGGTATTTACTGTCCAAACGAAGACTGGAAGTCGGATGTGGCAAACCAAAAAAGCACAGATATTGTAGCCCAGTTGTACACTTATTTTGTTCTCTAAACTACATCCTGCTGGCCAGTAGGTTAATTTGAAAATTAACGCAGGAGAATTTGCACTACCAACGCCATGTAGATTTAAACACTAAAATAACGCTATTCAAAATGATTATTATGCCAACGCTATGCTATTAATGTCAAACATGGACAACGACAGCACAAGCCAAACGTAAACTTGTGACAGCTGAAATAGTATGTTTACACAGAATCCTAGGAATATCGCTAAGAGACAAAGTGAGAAATGAGGATATTAGACAAAGAACCGGCACCGCCCCAATCTTGAAATATATTAAAAGCCAACAGGTGAAATGGTTTACACACATAAGTGAACTACCATCAGACAGCATACCTAGTGGCAGACCTCGAAAACGATGGACCATAGAAATAAAAGAGGCAACAAATTCCACAATATACTCAGCACATACAAGGGCCATCTCCAGAGAACTCTTATACCCCTGACACTGAAAGGAAATAAAGGGTTTAGGGAATAGATAGATAGAGAGCCATTTAGATTTCTAGGTTTTTATTCAATAAAAAACAAATACATTATCAGGTTAATTTACAGTGAACATGTCATACATTTAAACCACACGATCACGACACAGGGCAATGGACCGAGATGACGTTTTGAACTCCTTAAGAGATATAGCACGTGGAAGTAGGACAAGTGTGAATGATGATTCCTTTTCAATGGCCAGGATTAAAGATCAGGGTTTGAAATGCGGTAGTGCTAGATGTGAACATTTTGGAGGGCGTAGAAGAATGATGATCAACCAGCATAGGACCGGTACTGTCAGTAGAAGTGTAATGGTGGATACACTCAGGTAGAGATCGGAGAAACTCTGGATGTGTCCATTTTGCAGTGATGATGATCTGACGACTAACTAACTAATATTTAAATCCAACACATACATTTTCAACTTTTTGCTTCAATTATCTATAGAGACAAACACATGCTCAATTTTCCTTAGGTTGATATTCAAGACAGACCACAGTGTCACTGTCTTTTCCCAGTTGGTTTGTTATCCACTCTTGCCGTTAAGTATAGGGGGTGATTGGAGCTCGAACTTATGTTTCAAGGCTAGATGTGTCGCCTCGGCTGTGCTGTGACGTATGTTTTGTTCAAGTTGTCCCTGACATTTTCTATCAATCTTTTCCGTGGCCTTCCTCTGGCTTTGTACCCTGATCTCATTTGGTTATATGCCTTCACAGGTAACTTATGATGCATTCCGTAATGTGGCCAAACCACTTGATCTGCTGCTTCTCTATGTATTATGTGCAAGGTGTTATACCTATTCTTTCCTCAATGTCTTCATTTCGTTATCTGTCAAGCCTAGTGACTCCTGAGGCCTTCCTCAAGCACTTCATCTCACATGTCACTATCTTTCTATAGTGTGAAGATGAGAGAGACCAGGTCTGGCACTGGTAACACAGTGTTTGTAGGAATATACTGTATAACATTTGTCTTTTTAACTCCATCTCGATCTTGGGATGAAGAACTAGTGGTGATTGTTGGTATGTTACTGCATTTGCCTTTTTAACATGGGGAACACATTTTCATGTATAAGGTCTAAAGATCTCACCAGTGGTCCAACAGCAACCACCATACATCAGCCACCCCATAATAGACAATATGCCTATATTTTGAGGCTTTCCTCTTGTCACTCCATCAATACAATTATGTTTGATCCCCTCTAGTAGGAAGTTTCTTGTCAAAAGTATTCCACAAAGCTGAGAGTTGGAGGCTTCTCAAAGCAGTACACAAAACTGAGAGTTGGATAAAGTTCTGGAGAAACCCCCTCCTCCGTTTTGTTTAGAAACTAATAAATAAGAGCTCTATTGCTTGTAATTCCTGGATACAGAATCAGATAAATAAAATTTCTATTGGAATTAAAAGATAAAAATGGTGATCTAATGAAACAATTTTGTATAAGTTAAATATTCATTAACATTAACATTTTCTGTACAAACTATGATATTGCTCACAACGAGGCATCAAACATGGCTATCATACATCCATTATACCCAGTGCTGGTTGGATGATATAAATAACTGGGAGCAATGGATGCCCATACTTACACTTGCCGATGTGTACAGACTAGAACAACAAGAATCCTGCCTCGGCTTCTTTTATCATGCTCGCAGATGAAGATGCATGATCTAGAATATAAAAGTCTAGCAGAAATTAAATTCAGATTGCTCAACTAATCACATTTATCTATAGTACTTTAGGTGACTGGAGCAATTTTTCATCTATTCACAATAATCTATAGAACTTTAGGTGACTGAGTGCATTGTTCAACTAATCACAATAATTTATAGAACTTTAGGTGACTGTGTGTATTGATCAACTAATCATACTTATCTATAGAATTTTAGGTGACTGGGTGCATTGTTCAACTAATCACATTTATCTATAGAACTTTAGGCAACTGGAGCACCTTTCCGGCTAGTCACAATAATCTTTGAAACTTTACATGACTGAATGCATTGTTCAAGTAATCACATTTATCTATTGAACTTTAGGTGACTGAATGCATTGCTCAACTGATCACATGTATCTATAGAACTTTAGGTGATTGGATGAATTGCTCAACTAATCACATTTTTCTATAGAACTTTAGGTGATTGCATGCATTGTTCAACTAATCAAATTTATCTATAGAACTTTAGGTGACTGGGTGAAATGCTCAACTAATAACAATTTATCTATAGAACATTGACGGGGGGGGGAATTTTTCATCTCATCACAATAATCTATGGAACTTAACTGCATGCACTGTTCAAAAGATCCCATATTTATATGTAAAATTGTATGTGACTGCACGCATTATTCACATGATCACATAAAGCTACGGAACATTAGGTTACTGGATGTATTGTTCAACTAATCACATTTATCTATAGAACTTTAGGTTACCAGAGGAACGTTATGTATTTTATATATATTTATATATTATATATATTAAAAATAACACAATAATATAATTTACTAATTGTATGAGATTGTGGGAAGAAAATCTGAAGTTTATTACGAGAATGCAATATTTCACTCGCAAATGGACTCTGCTACAAGAATCATTGAAAAATATGTGCGGTTTTTTTAATAGAAACCTCACAATACATAATGCATTGTGGTTTATTATGTATATGTTTGCGAGTTGTTTCTTCACAAAATCACTGCACTTAATTTAAGGCATTGCTTCTTGTGCTATATGTCAATATTCTTTATGTTGGTTATATTACAATTTCAGGTTTGCTGCCATGATGAAATCCATTTTATTTTCAGGTTCAGGAGACTGAGTTTTTTTTGGTCTCAAATATGACCATCAAGTCAAATCACATTTTTTTGGCACAGTTTACAGTGATATATCCACCTTTCTGTCTTATTCTTCTTCAGCGATCGTATTGTGATAACCAACATGAAATTGCATTTGATTTCTGCCCACAAGCACAAGGTACATTGTGCTGCCAGTTTGCAGTGGAGTTGCATTATTTGCACCTATCTGTCTTCAGCACAACATTTCAGCCAATATTTGTTTTTCGCACTTCTTTTTGGAACAGTGTTTATCTTCTCTCTTGGATCCATACTCACTTTACCACAATGCAATAATGCAGCCTGTTTCCAGGACCATCAACTGGTGAAGGGGTAGGTTCTTGGTTAGTTCTGGATCATTAAGCCAGATGTTGACTTCCATCACCTCAGTTCCTGGACCGTAATTCCTTGTCTGACATGTTAGTCAAAATCAATCAATCAAGTGTCATGTCAAATAGAGTAGATCATTATCTCCACAACTTCACCTCTTGTATTGGCAACAGGTTCAGATACTGACTTTCTCCCATGCCATGACAACCTATCCAGCAGCTTCTCTCTCTGTCTTTCTTTCCTTGTGGTATCTCTCCAGTGGTTACTAAATGCTCAAGTTTTGCTCTTCTCATGACATGCCATATGAATCTTGACTTTCTAAGAATGTACTTCTATCACTCCCTCCCCATTATAACTTCAGGACCATTGACAAAATCCATTCTTTTCATTCTTTTAAAGACTCAGGACTAAATCGAATATCTTCTATTTTAACTGCCTGTTGTGCCTAAGCTTCGGATCCGGCATTACCATCTCTCAGCCAGTTACAAAACTTTTGACTATTGTGCACATTTTTCATCTATAATGGCAGTATTTCAATCTTTGACCCACAAGATACACAAACACTATACAATTCTGATGAAACACAAATAATGACCGTAATTGCATAGTGCTCATAAACTCCTAGTCTACTGCCCCCTACTCCAGACCACAAAATAGACATCTGTATATTCGGATTCTATCGATACTAAGAACAATAATATCATACAAATAATGTATTCCTTTTGTTGTTTATAAATGAGAAAAGCAACAATGATTTTCTATATTCCATCCCATGATGTTTACTACAAGTATACCTTTGAGTATTATATTGGTAAAGGATATGTACGCTTACTGAATATGTATATTAACTACATTGGTCAAAAATAAAAATTCTCACCTGCAAATCCTTCTGAAGCTTTAAGAGTTCTTCATTTGTTGGGTCTGTTGTTAGTGCTGCTTCCACCTATATCAAACAATTTCACACTTGAACATCTGATGTTAATTTTATTAAGTCTTTTTTTTCTTTTCCAAAAATATTCATTTTTTGTGTGTGCACTCAAGAGATAAAAACTTTAAAGTGGTTATTTATTCTGAGAAGGCTCAAGTCTATGTATATTGGTATAAAATGTCTGATCTTCTTCTGTTCTCAAACTCTTGCAGATTAGCAGGATGTAGTCTGGAGAACAAAATGTACTGTGTCATGGTCTACAGCTTGCCTGCAATATCTGTACCTCTCTGTCTGTCTGACACATCCAATTTCAGCATGGCTTCTGGGTAATTTTGACATGGGATGGAACAGCCAACTCCACCTCAAAAACCTCCTTAGTTGCCTCTTACTCCAACTTTCGCCCTTCGGTTGATGGGATGTACCGTTACGAGCAACACATGCTGCAGCGAGTGGACACTAAATGTGCCTCTCGTCATATGCATGTTGTTGCCTTTAACTACTCCTGCCTTATATCTGAGCTCGACACATCCAAATTGGAACTTTCTTCTTCTTCTTCAGCGTTCATTCTCAAACTCCCGCTGGATCTCCTTTGTAGCAGGACCATTGTCCTACTAGATTTCCAGCCGGATGTAGTCCGGAGAATGGAAATGCATTGTGCCGCCGTTTTATTTGCGCCAATGGCCCGACACATCCGTCTTTGGCGGTGGAACTTTTCAATTGTCTTTACTTCAGTAATTGTCAGTACTTTACCCGGACAACTCTCTTCTTTTCTATCTCAGCCAACTTCATCCATACCCTTAACAGACAACTTTATGACTTCATGTGCGCTCAGCACACAACCATAAACTCAACCTCCTCCCCATGCTGACTGTACCTCAGTCATATCCAAGGAATCCTGGACTACTACATTGAGAACACCCAGTGTGACACTAAACGTCTCCGCCTAGTGTGCACCAACATCTCCCCGGTCAGGTCTAGTGCTCTCAGGAAATTTCAAAGCTGTGGTGACATCATCATCAAGTCTGCTGACAGGGCTTGATGAGAAGATGGTGTGGTGGTCATCTGGCGTAAGGACCTATACAGACAAGAGGGCCAGGCACAGCGGTCCAATGCCTTGTTCTACTGGGCCAATACATGCAAGAAAAAAGAAAGGTCCTATTGTTTACCGCAACAACACAGTCTCTACCATCATCAAGGGTTGAATAGCCGACAATGTCCTCCCTGCCACCGCAGTCGCTCTGTCTCAATGAAGCAGTGTGGGTAGGCCTGCATTCTAGATGCTACTAGATTCTAGAGGCCTTTTGGTCAAAATATCAATTTGTGTGGCAGTCAGGTTAGTGATGGTAACATGCAAGGCAGGTAACACTGTTACTATTCTTTGTTTCATTTTCGGGCCCTGACAACACACAATTTTTGTATATTCTTCTTCTCCATTTGCTCTCTGATATCCAACACAAAAGTTTGTGTGATTTCCAGTGTGAAGTGTGTTGTGCTGCCAGTTTACAGCATAAATGTGTTATTTGCACCTCGGAAGGTAATGCACATCTAATTTCAGCATGCCTTTTAATTAGGGTAGGCTTTCCTAGCCTATGACAACCTTCCTATCTGTTGCCAGGCAATGGATAGGTATCGACTCTACAATGTGATGGTTGATCACCCACTGTACCCTTGGACTTTACAGGCCAAAACATGTCCCTAGGTGGCAGTCTCCAAGAAGGCAGTAAACATGGAATTATGCTTGGGTTGACTACGTCTATCTTGCTTGAGGTGCTCTGCTGCCAGTGAACTTGTCTTGCATAATTAGATCTATAGTGCCTGTGCCCATCAGGTACTGAACCTTTCCTCATCTGCAAGCATGATTCCAGTATAGAAAAACTCAACAGTAGAGTTGGGCCCGTGTTCATTCCCTCTCTTTGCCGAGGTGTCATTCACCAATATTATGAAACCCTCGTCCATGTCTCTACACATGTTTAGAAGCACCAGGGACTAGAATCTTATTATCGAGCTGAATGATACATTTGTTCTGGTTTCCATTTTGCATTTCTCCTATCTATTTGCGGATATTGCTGCCCTCTCTTCTTCTTCTGCGTTCATTCTCAAACTCCTGCAGATTAGCAAGATGTAGTCAGGAGAACGGAATGCGTTGTGTCATGGTTTACAGTATTGCTGCGATATCTGAGCCTTTCGGCCTGACACATCCGACTTCAGCATGGCTTTGGGTCACTGACCCTATATGGGATGGGACAGCCAACTCCATCCCATAACCTCCTTAGGCACCTTTTACGACATGCGTGGAAGGTAAACAGTGTTGCTATTCTTTGCTCCCATTTCGGGCCCCGGCAACACACGGGCAGCTGCCCTCTCAATGCACTCAATATGTTTTCCTTACAGAGACTAGCGCATGACTCTATATTTGTGATGACATCTATCCGTATCGTGACATTCGCATTAGCCACCTCCCCAATGCATCTGCGACTCTGTCGAGCGAGAATGTCTAGCTTCTCTGTGTATCGACAGTGCCATTGTATCTGTTTGCACAGGTGTAGAGATTTTGTTTTGTGTACAGTCTTTGTATTTTTGTATTTCACAATTGTTTTTGTAATACACAAATTGTATTTGTGTGTGCTGTCAATTCTCATTCAATTTGCTACCTCCACATTCACAAACCCCAAAAGTGTTGGCCAAAACAGCACGAGCAAATGTATTTCTTTTTCCAAGGTGCACCATGAGGAGGTACTTTTAGGATCAAGGTTATCTGCTAACCCTGAATCCGCATGACAACAATTCAGTATCCTTAGCACCCCATTTTTGTATATATTAATTTGCTCTGCATACATCTGAAAATTAAAACTTACAATGTAATCAACAGATGCCTCTTGCCTTATGAAAGACACAAGGGGTAATCTAGTTTATATACCGTAGTCTATCTGGGATGCAAAGGATTCCACAATGCTCTAATGCATACCTAGGGTTAGCAGATAACTAAGATCCTAAAAGTACCCCTCATCATGCACCCTACTAACAGAAATACAGCAGCTCGTGTGTTCTTGGCCAAAACTTTTAGGAATCATGTAAGTGAATGTAGAGACTGTAGATGGAATGACAACTGACAGCAAAATGACAAGAAATATCTCGGAAACCTGCACCAAGGCACTCCGCAGCATTATCGACACACTGTGTGCAAGGCATTGCAGCTCGGTCAGCCGAAATGCAGATACGTTAGAGGGGCCAATACGTCAACCAATATCAATGTCCCCATCTCAACTACCAGGAGTTGATCTTGATGGGGATAACTGTTTTTCAGAATGGACATATAAATAAACAAACTTGTGGATTATCAAGAATCACTTTTGGCAGTTCTGAAGCAGTGTCAGTATAATGTAAACTTTAGTATTGACATGTAAATGAGGCATCACTAACTTTCAAAAACTAATTTTCAAGAAACAGTTGGGTGAAGAAGAGGTGAATTGATAAAATTGCAAATTAACATCAAGGAATTTTCTGAGGATGATTTATCTACACTCTAGCAAATGACTAAGAACTGGACAGAAGTATTGTCTGGAAGGACATTTTCATTTTTTGTGCTGATTATCTCTAATGGATCCCTGCAGTCCTGCCTGTCATGGTCTTATTATCCATGTGACCTGTCCCTCGCAGATCGCTGAACTCACTGCTATTATTTAAGCCTCTCGGTTCTGTGCAATCTATCCAGCTTCTTCCAGTGTCATGTTCAGGGTCTTATATATCCTGCTATCTGATATATTTAGATAGTCTGTTAAAGGCACTTGATGTTAGTGTAATGCGAGTTGTAATTTCTGTCATGACATCACCGTCGAGTGTTAATTTGCTTCCTAGATAGAAGAATTTGTGTACCTTTTCAAGTTGTTGTCCATTTAAAGTAATTGCGTTAGGTGAATTGGTGAAGTCCATAATTTTTTTTATGATGAGTTGATTTGGAGACCTATTTGTCTTGCGATGAGTTTTACTCTATCAGTTTTTGTTTGTGCATCTTGATGGTTTTCACTCAATAGTGCAAGATCATCAGCAAAATCCAGGTCTTCTAGTGTTGTTTTATTTATCCATTTGATTCCTAAATTTGCATTGGTAGTGCTTTTTGCATAGTCCAGTCAATTGCGATATTGAATAGTAATACTATACAATGGTGACATTGGGCAGCCTTGTTTAACACCAGTAATCACTGGGGAAGCAAAATGAGTTAAACAGGTACTAAAACACTTACCTTGCCTATTAATAAAAATATTTTTTTTTTTTAAATTATATATAAAAAAACATACAATAAAACTAAACAGGACAATTCTCCACGTATCGGCTCAAATTGAACCTTTTTCAAGAGACAAACAACAGAAAACGACAAAATAAAAAACAAAATAAATGACTATATTTCATCAATCTAGGTTGTCACATTAATATTTTCTCACGTCCCCATCTGTCTCTGTTCCCTTCAGTCTTGCCTATTGCGATTATGTTCTTAAAACCTGCCTGTCTGATAAGTGACAAAAGGGGTATTTTTCTTATCTTTTTCTTTTATTATTCTTGCACTCATCTACAGTGCCTCTAATTTCCCACTTTCGGTTTGTTTATAATGAATGCACGCATTTTCTCTTTTACTAGATGCGTTGCCATCCCTGCGCTATGGAGACGGGGCTTGATGAAATATAGTCATTTATTTTGTTTTTTATTTTGTCGTTTTCTGTTGTTTGTCTCTTGAAAAAGGTTCAATTTGAGCCGATACCTGGAGAATTGTCCTGTTTAATTTTATTGTATGTTTTTTTATATATAATTTTTTTTTTAAATATATTTTTATTAATAGGCAAGGTAAGTGTTTTAGTAACCTGTTTAACTTATTTTGCTTTACTATTTGTTCATTAGGTTACTGCGGCACCATCCACTTTGTCGGACACCCTCTGACCATTTGGTTATTTATAATCACTGGGGACCATTCTGAATTGCCTTTTTTGTTCAAGCACAGAATTTTGAGTTGGTATAGTCCATTCTATACCAACTTAAAATGCTGTGTTCGAACAGAAAAAAGAAGTCAATTCACTATTTACAATGGTTCCCTGTGGTGTGTGTGATAATCACTGTGATTACTGGTGTGTTAAACTACAATTTTATCACATTTACATATTTGTTTTGAAATCCATATACAGTAGAACCCCGATATATCGAACTCGCATATTTCGAACATTCGGTTATTGCGAATATTTTAAATAGTCCGCGCAATAGGTAACATTAATCCCTCTAATAAATTACGGATATAGCGAAGTCGGGTTTGCACCATTTCGCTTATAGCGAAGTTCCACGGTGGCCTTTTGGTAATGAATCGACGTGTATATCGAAGTCCGAAACAGACAAAGATTTGCTGATAAATGATGCAATGCTGATAACGACTTGGCAAGTAACGAAACCATGACTGACGAAGCCATAATTGAGTCAGTAACTTCACAACATGATGATGATGATGATGACGATGATATTGGTGACAGCATGGAACGTCCCCCACCCACAACAGCCGACGCCATGGAAGCTCTTGCTGTTTTGCGTAACTGGATGGAATGTAGCAACGCGGATACGAAAAATGGATTTAAAATGGTAGCAGACCTGGAGAACATTGTTATTAGCTCACGTCCGATGCAGCAGAAATCAATTACGGACTTCTTCAAAAAAGATACATACATGTATACTGGACTTAATTGAGACTGCTGCCAAAGTTGAATGGATCACCATATGACTACAGCTGTATATACATGTACTTACAGGTATGTAAATGTACTGCCAATTTTTATTATTTAACTTTAAAAACAACTTTTTATCTCGTGTTTAAAAAGAAATGTATAGTAGGCCTAGCTCACAGCTTCGTGAAGCGCGCTTCATAACTCGTGAAGTCGGCTTGACATTGCAAGTTCTTAGAGCATTGCATTTAATAAAAAACGGTTATATCGAACCTCGGATATATCGAATTAATTCAATTTCCCCGAGAACTTCGATATATCGGGGTTCTACTGTATTTTTAAAATTTCCCAAAGCGATGGTTGAACAATGCAAAAATTAGGCCTATTCAATTCTGAATTCAGTAGGGACTGAAAGAAGATTAACTAAACTTGTCTAACTTGACCTAAAGTTTAAACTGACTGAGTAACAGTGAGTGAGTAGTTTTTCAAAAACGTCAGACTCGACGGATAAGTCTGGTATTTTTGTTATTGTTTGTAAGGTAGGCCTACAGCACATGTGTGATGCATCCGAAAATCATACGCTTCCGAATAATAAAATAATAAAACCACAATTAAATATACCTGCTGTAACTGTAGTTCATAAGTTTTTAAATCATCACTGCTTGCCATTGTATTAAAATTTTGTTAAAACGACCCTTGTCTACAATAGTTCTCATGGATGAAGGTTTCCGTCTGCTGTCCAGATTTTTACTTTCAATAACTTTTCAAGTCAAATTAGACATAATTATTCTCTTCTTCTTCTGCGTTCGTTCTCAAACTCGTGCATATTAGCAGGATGTAGTCCGGAGAACGAAATGCGTTGTGTCATGGTTTACAGCATTGCTGCGATATCAGCGCTTTTCGGCATGACACATTTGACTTAAGCATGGCTTTGGGTCACTGACCCTATATGGGATGGGAAAGCCAACTCCATCCCATAACCTCCTTAGTCGCCTCTTACGACATACATAGAAGGTAAAGTGTTGCTATTCTTTGATCCTCTCTCGGGCCCCCGCAACACAAGACGGTTTCCCCATATGTACTCAGTCCCTCTCAATGGAGCGATAAGTCGCCTGCATAACCACTCATAGTACCCAAAACTTCCTAGCTTAAGAAATAATCCCCATTCTCCAAGAGAGAAAAATGCACGTGTAAACGACATCAAGACCGGGATGGAACCCAACATCTCTTGAGCACAAGACAAATTACACATCACTCTCCAGAGAACGAATATACGCTGTGTCCGTGAATTGTTATTCGCGGATGGACATACACATTCAATTTTGGTGGAATATAAACTGTCACTTTCAGTATTTATATGGTCATATGTCATAATAACATTTAATATCAAGTTCATAGATACATCCTCGTTGATTTGGGGGGTGGGTGTGTAACAAATAATGTCCTACTATCGTTGGAAATGATCCATTTTCTGAGAGTTTGGTGACCGTTTTGGGGGAAACTAATTAAAATTAGGGAAAGGGAATACCCCACTTTTTGGATAGTTCTATAGCATTAAGTGTTATATTGTTTTTCTAAAGGGATGTGTATTAGAATATTTCAAACCCTCATCTCCCGTATGCCTATCTGCGGACTTACTTAATATCTTTTATATATATATATATATATATATATATATATATATATATATATATATATATATATATATATATATATATATATATATATATATATATATATACAGTGCCGTCTTAACGCATAGGCCCGTTGGGCATTTGCCCGGGGCCAACGAGCATTGGGGCCCCATGCGAATATGATGTAGGGTTTCGGAAAGCCCGTATCAAATTTAGTATTATTTTATAAAAATCTCATAATTTTGTGTTTATATGCGAACGGGCCCTTTAAGTTTATCAATCACTTCCAACCTTGAACCTGAACCAATGTTCAGGAATGTCATTTACCACATTCTGTAGATTGAGGTTTAATCCATATAATTATTTTCCCTTCAAAGAAAAGCTTTATCGCAAGTTAAGGAAATTTTGGGCCCGGAATAGCAATGCCTGTGGCTGATGGGTAAATAAAACCTGTTTTTCCTGTATGTCCTTGTCTTGGCCGGTTAGCAAAAATTCTTCCCTCCTGTTTCTCCCTATCTGTTCTACGGGTATTGTAGTGAAATGAAGTAACTCTGCCCATTTGTAAACTGGACTCATAAACCAGGGGTACGCGGCGACGGCCCTCTATAAGCCGTGCCTGGGGGCCCCTCATTAAATTTGGATATCTAAGTTATTTTTCCTGGTGGAAGTTAACCGCAGTTCAAACAGAAGTTTATCGTGCCATCAATTTTTCAGGAAAAGTTTGTTCTGCGAATCTTCTTTTGCTACATCGGGGTTCAACGACTGGAAGCATAGCAATGTTATTGTAGAACATGAAAATGGAGAAGAACATAGAAAGTGCATGACGGAATATTTGATAAGGCATAAAGAAACTGGAAGTGTAGAGTCTTTTATTACTTAAGCAACATCGCTCAGAGCAGGAATATTGGCATAAAGTGTTGACACGTTTGGTTTCTGTAATTCGTTTTCTTGCTTCGAGAGGTTTGCCATTTCGTGGCGAAAATTAGATTATTGGATCAGCAAATAATGGTAACTATTTAGTTATACTAGAGCTACTGAGTGAATTTGATCCTTTCCTGGAGGAACATCTCAAAATGTGTGGGAAACCTGAAAAAGGAAATACGTCATTTTTATCCGCCAATATTTGTGAGGAATTTATTGATTTAATTGGACAACAGGTTTGGTACTATTCTTGACGAAGTAAAAGAGTCACAGTATTATTCAATGAGTGTAGATTCTACTCCAGACATCTCACACATAGATCAACTGACATTTACTGCCCGATACATTAAAGGCTGCGAACCTGTGGAACGTTTCTTGATGTTTATCCCCATCTTTTCTCATGGATCAAAGGATTTAACAGACACTGTTGTGGATTTTCTTAAAGAGAACAAATTCCACTATCAAACTGCCGTGGCCAATCATACGATAATACATCAACTATGTCTGGACGATACACTGGATGGCAGGCACGTATTCATGAACTCAATGAGTTTGCCATCTATGTCTCCTGTGCAGGACACAGCCTGAATTTGGTGGGAGTAATATCTGCAGAGTGTTGTCTACAGTCAATAAAATTCTTTGACTTTGTTCAGCAGCTGTATACATTTGTTGCTGGTTCTAATCTTCGCTAGAATGTATTGCATCATATTTAGAAAAAAGATGTTGTGGTCAAGCGTCTATCTGACACACGTTGGTCAGCACATTTTGATGCTGTTCATGCTTTGTGTAGGGGTTTCAACAAAATAAAACATGCACTGGATTCTATATCAGGTGACAATGACCAGCAAGTGACAACAAGGCGTGAGGCGGAAGGTTTGAGCAAAAAATTGGAACTCCTTGAAACAATCTTTCTTACAAATCTTTGGAAGGGCATTCTAGAAAGGATGCATACAACACGCAAAGTTTTACAATCAGAGGATGTGAACATCCTAGTTGCCACAAATCTTCTTGAGTCGCTGAAAAGCTTTCTTCAGGAAACTAGAGACAAATTCACTGAATACGAATTCAAAGCCAGGAGTATGTGTCCAGACGTCGATTACAGTGATGGAAAAAAATGGGAACGAGTTACTTCTAAATAAGTCCGAAAAGTTCAAGGTAGAAACTTTCCTCCCTATTCTGGACACTTTAGTCGTTGAACTAACAAGACGTGCAGAGGCGCATTCACACATTGGAAATCTGTTTTCTTTCTTGAGTGAATTAAAAACCATTACTTCTGATGCACTAAAGAAAAAATGCGAACATCTTGCCAATACGTACCACAAGGAGTTATGACGACCTTTTAAATGAATGTGAGCATCTCAAGCATTACATGCCTCTTGATGAAAATTGCGAGACTCTCCCTGCACTGTACAGAAAAATAATTTCGGACAATATAAAATTTGTTTTTCCGAACATTGAAATTGCACTCAGAGTGTTCATGTGCATGATATGATGGTGAGCAACTGTACAGGAGAACGTTCTTTTTCAAAACTTAAACTTATAAACAAATTAGCTTCGCAGTACAATGGGACATCATCGTTTGAACTGGCTATCACTCATGAGCATAGAATATATAAGTGTTATATATAAAGCCTGTACTTCTTTCTCCACAGTTGTGGGACACCATTCTCTGCATTACCTGTTAAGTGATATTAATACTCTCAAACAAATTTCGAAATCTGTGGTCAGACTTATCCATTCCGCACCTGCTACCACATCCTGCAATCTGCATACACTTTGTATGACATCCTCAGCACGCCCCATCCACGACCTCCTTCTCTTGAGTCTGCAGCCTTTAGCTTTCTGTATTTCGGAATGCAACGGGTGTTCCTTATCTGCATATATTTGAAGGTACGCCTGTGCACGACAATACTGTAATCTATGCTCAGCTGTTGGACAGTCAAATAGGTATCGCATAGCTCTTGTCGATGTGTCTCTTGTGCATCCCAGTATGATACGCATTGCTGCATTGTGGATTCTATCCACTCTGTCGATCTGAGTTTGGCTGAGTCAGAATTGCCAGTGCATATTCCACCACAGCCACAACCAAACCCTGGTACAAAAGAAATAACAGCCTCTGCTCACATTGCGCAGCAGCCATAACTGTGCTGCTAAGCCTTTGCCTGCCCTTATGATAACGTGGTGAACATGTTCCCTGAAACCCAGACTTCTGTAAAAAAAAAAAAAACACACCCAGATATCTCTTGGTGCTATTTCTTTCTAAACTTTTCCTGGACAATGATACATGTGGCATGTGTATCTTTATCATGTGATTGTTCAAGGAAAACCACGTCACGAATGTCTTAGAAGGATTAACCACTGCTCCCGTATCCCGACACAAATTTGTCAGTCTGTCCAGCTCCTTCTGTAGTTCCACGATGCACTCTTCTCGATTTCTGCTCTGTCTATACACCAGGATATCATCGGCATATGACATCGTTCTGCCATCACCTGTGATTTGATTGTCAGCGATATGTAATGTGTATACATTGAAAAGTACAGGAGATAGAGGCAATCCCTGTGGCAGACCAGGGTTAATAACTGTTGATGCAGATATCCAGTTACCACACTTAAGAACTACTATCCTATGCATCAGGGCGGCACCAACCCACCGCACGACAAAAGGATTTACTGCATGATTTAACAGCTGTTCGTCAGACTAGTACGTCTTGCAATTTTTCCTAGCACCTCTTGGTATGGTTTGCTTGGCTGCTAGAAGAGGTGCAGAAGCCAGGAGATGTGCAGTTTTGTTCTTCTTCTTCTTCTTCATTCGTTCACTCGAAACATGTCTATATCTGTAATTCTGTCTCCTTAATAAAACTCACTGTCTTTTGTAGTTCATACAGTGTCCCATAGAGATTTGATTCCAGTGTTGTTTCCTCTGGCCAATATGTCTGCCTCGGCGTTTCATGCTCAGAACACTCTTGAAGTATATGTTTGGCACTCTGTGCTGCCTGTCCACATGTACACATGGCCGTGTAGAGAATCTTGAACTTTGTATACATGTGACTGCGGAGTCGGTTGTGTCCTGTTCTGAGACGTAGAATTATAACTTGTTCTGATCTGTTCATAATGTGATAGTCATCTTGTGTTGGTGTTTGTGGCTTTCTTATTGACTTGATCATCTGTTTTTTCTGATGGTAGGTGATTGGTATATCTGGTTGGTCTTCGGCAGCACCTTCCTTAGCCAGTTGGTCTGTTTTTTCATTTCCTGGTATTCCACATTGAGAGGGTATCCACTGCATGGTTACCCTATACTGGTAAGACAATTCGCTATGTAGTTTTTTAAGTCTGTTAGTTTTCCAGACTGGAGAGCTTGAAGCATTGACCTTGCATCTGTCAGGAATACCACAGGCTGTAGGCCAGAGTTGGAGTTCAGCAGTTTTTTTTAGCTGCCACACTAATTGCCTGGATTTCTGCATCATAATTATTGCAGAATTTTCCTGTCGGTGTTCTGATTGTATCTCTAGGCTTGTGTGGATATTCTATATATACGCCTGCACCTCCATTCCTCACAGCATTCTGTGCTGACCCATCTGTGTACACTCTGACCCATATATCTTGTGGATATTCCTCATCCAGGAAACTGAGGGTGACTGTCATTCGCTGCACACTGTTCTGTTTGTCCTCGCTTAGTATTCCTTTCACATGGGTCTGAAAGTATATTGGCAATCCATGGCTTTCACTCCACGGGCTTTGTTCTGGTACAGACCTTAAGGGGCTGTCAACTTCAGGTAGGTCTGTAAGTTGTCTGCGGAGTCGTTTAGCTTGATGGATAAAGCTGCTTCTTTTCAGTCGCCCCATTGCTAAATTTTGGAATCTGTCCTTCATTGGATGACTTGGCATACACTGAAACTTTTCTGCCTGAATTAGTACTTTTGTGTCTCTGCGTTCGCCAAGTGTTTGCTTTCTTCCTATTTTCTGCATCTCTGCTATGGGTGTTGATTTAATTGCTCCCAACATTATTCTAAGTGCCCGGTTATTTACTTTATCTAGATCTTGTAATGTGGTGTTTGATGCAGAACATCACGCAGCTGAACCATATTCCAGGTGTGGTCTTATGCCTTGCAGGTACTTGCTAAACTTTACTGAGTATATTTCCACTGGCTCCCCATGTGGTTCCACTTAGTTTTCTCAGGATAGCTAGCTTCCTCCTGGCTTTTGTTGTTGCTTTGTTTATGTGCTGCTTCCATGTCAGCTTATCATCAAAAGTAACTCCGAGGTATGTGGGTTGTTTGTCTTCTTTCAAGAGCTCTCCATCTATCTTGATATGACTAGATTTTTGTGTGGTGAGAGGGTAAAGAGTGTAGTGCTGCACTTATCTGTGTTAATGCTGACGCACCATCTATTTGCCCATAAGATTAGGGCATCGATAGCTCTTTGTATTTGTTTAGTGGCCACTGTTGCATGTTCTTCCGTGCACCAGATCGTCAGCATACATTACAACTTTGATCCCGTGTGGTAGTTCAGCAACTAGGTCATTGATGCTACCGATCTGACCGAAAGGAAAGGCGAAAGGGTGGAATTCTGACACTTGTTAAAAACAATATCAGCGTATGTCAGCTGGAGGTATATATGGAAGGGGCAGAATACTAGATGCTCCACCTAAAAACAGACAGTGCAGAATTCCATCTCCCGAACTATTACTGCCCAAATGATAGACCATTGGCACTAGATACAATTCCAGAAAAAGAGAGACTTATGGTGTGTGGTGACTTCAACAGCCACTCTCATAGCTGGGGCTATGATCATATCGACAAGAGAGATGAGGAACTTGAGAGCTGGCAGGATGAAAATAATATCATCCTAATTAACCAGCCAGCAGACTCACCAACCTTCTACTCGAGAGCATGGCACACCAGACCTGGCATTCCACTCACCAGACCTGGAATGGAACATCACACGTGTCGTTGGAAAGCAGCTTGGGGATAGTGACCACAGACAAGTATTTCTGGAAATCCACAATGAATTTACCAAGGACAGCAGCACACTCACTAGGTGGAACTATAAGAGGACAGACTGGAAAATGTACCAGCATTTAACCAGTGTTCTAGCTAAGGACATGAACTTGGACAAAGACATCAATACAGCAGTGAGTGAATTTAATAGAAGTATACTACATGCTGCTAGTAAAACCATACCCAGGGGGGGGGCACGAAAGAACTACAAACCCTACTAGAATAATGTGTGGAAAAGTGTGGAAAGAAAAGTGTGGGTGACAGGACTCCTCCCTGGGGACTCCATGACGCAGTAGAACTTTCTTGCTCTTGCGACCATCTAATTGTACCCTGGCTCTTCTATTATGCAGGTATGCTTTTACCCATTTGTACATTCTTGAGCTAACCCTGCAATTTCGCAATTTCTTTAGGAGCCCTTCTTTCCAGACCTTATCAAATGCTTTCCTAAGATCTATCCATGCTGCTAGTAGCAGTTTCTTTTGTTGGAAGGCATCCTCAATCTCTTGGGAGAGGTAGGTTGCCTGATCTTCAGTAGAGTAGCACTGTCTGAAACCTGCTTGCTGTGATACCAGAAGGTTTTCACTTTCAAGGTACCACTGCATCCTAAGATTGATAATGTGTTCCATTGTTTTACATAGACAGCTTGTGAAGCTGATGGGCCTGTAGTTGGCATCTTTTCCTGATTTCTTCTTCTTCATCGTTCTTCAGTCAGATATCAGGTTACAGCCCCAATAGCTTCAATGAATTGTGTGATTCGCTTCAGGTCATCCATGGAACCCCTCAAGTCTGGAAGCAGTGCCGTCTCAGTAGGCCATATTTTCTCCCTCTCTTCTTGGTAGAGTTGACAGGCATGAAGAATGTGTTCTGCAGTCTCTGGGCTCAGTCCACAGTTGCACAGGTCTGTCTCACCAATCTTCAGCTTTCGAAACATGTGACTTCTCAGTCTGTTGTGACCAGTTCGTAGTCTGAAAATGATGGTTTGTTCCTTGCGTGACATTTGGTGGTAGGGGTCATTTGGTTCTGCAGTTGGGTGCATTTGCTTCCACTTTTTCTTATATTCTGCTTTTAACATGGTCTTACTTTCATAGTACGTATTATCATTTTCTATTTGTTCCAGTGATCCCCCTTTCCTTGCCAGGAGATCAGCTTTTTCATTTCCAGGTATGCCACAGTGACCTGGGATCCACTGCAGTACTGTTTCTTTGGTGGTACTGCTGAGGTGTAGTAAGCAGGCCGTAAGTTCATTCATGCTCGTGTTCTTTGGATCTTTCAATGCCTGCAATACTGATTTTGCATCCGTTAGAAATACTACATGTCTGTTGTGACTCGGCAAGCAATTCATGAGCATTTTGGCTGCCTCTATTATGGCTTCCATTTCTGCTTTAAAATTTGTGGAATGTTTGCCTGTGGGTATGGATTTCTCTATTTCTTTTCCATCTGGTGTTACTATATATATTCCTGATCCTCCATCTAATACTGCCTCTTTCGCTGATCCATCTGTATATACATGTGTCCATATATCCTTTGGGTATGCTTTCTGTATGTGATTCTTAGTTGTCTCCTTTAGTACTTGTATAGTAGTTTCTGTTTTCGAAATGATGCTTGGTATATTGTCCATAATTCTTGGGAAGTTTTTCCTGTCCCATGTTGGGTATGTGTTAAAGGTGTTTAGTGGTTTTAGGTTTTGTAGGTCTGTATCTGTGAGTGATTTCTGGAGCTGTTTAGCGGAGTGTAGAACTACCTCTTTTGAGTCGCTCTTTTGTAGGTCTGCTTAGTCTTTGGTTCATTTGATGACTCTCCAAACATTTGAACTTTGCATACTGTGTGAGGATTTTTTCATTTCTTCTTTCTTCCATTGATGGCAAACCTGTGCATGTTTCCATTTCTGTGATTGGGGTAGTATTCATACCTCCTGTTATAATTCTGAGATTGCGGTTTTGTATCTTTGAGATCTTTTGAGTGTTACTCTTGGCTGCAGTCCCCCATGCTGACATTCCATATTCCAAAGCTGGTCTTACATAACCTGTATATGCTCTACTTAGAATTTTTCCATTTGCACCCCAATCTGTTCCAGCCAATTTTTTAAGGAGTGCTGTCCTCATTGTACCTTTTGTTTGGCACTTGTCTATGTGCTGTTTCCATGTAAGTCTTGGATCAAAAGTGACTCCAAGGTATGTAGGTGTCTCATCTTTTGGCAATGTTTGACCATTTATGGTTAGTAGGATTTTCTGTGGTTTGGTGGACATGCTGAAGATGGTATAGGTAGTTTTTTGGACATTGATAGACATGGCCCATTGGTCTGTCCACTTGGCCAAATTGTCCATAGTTTCTTGCAACCTTATTTTTGTTGTGCCTACGCTCTCTTCACTGCACCATATCGCCAGATCGTCTGCATACATTGCAGCATTTACTTTACGCGAGAGAATTTGGTCAATGTCATTCATAAATATAAGGAACAGAGTGGGGGATAGAACACCTCCCTGTGGTACTCCATGCTTAAAGAGTTTCTTTCTGCTATGCTTCATTTCAAGCTTCACTGCTGCTTTTCGGTTGTGCAGGTAGTGTTTTATCCAGTAATACATGCGCCCTGTCACTTTGTTTTGTTGTAGTTTAAGGAGGAGTCCATCTTTCCATACACAATCAAAGGCTTTTTCCATATCTACCCACACCACTGATGTCTGCTTTTTTTCCTGGAAAGCATCCTCTACTTCCTGGGCAATTAGTGTAATCTGGTCTTCAGTTGATCTACACTTTCTGAAGCCAGCTTGCTGATCTAGCAGGATTTTATTTTTTTCTAGGAACCACATCATTCTTTTGTTTACCAGGCGCTCCATTAATTTGCAAACACAGCTGGTCAGACTTATTGGGCGATAGCTGTCCACCTTGTTTTTTGGCTTGCCTTTCTTGTGGATGGGTATCATTATGGCGGTTTTCCACACCTGTGGCACTAGACCTCTATCCCAACAGTTGTTAAAAATTTTTATTAATTTCTTTTTTGCTGATGGTCCGATGTGAATTAGCAGTTCATTTGGTATGTCATCAGGGCCAGGTGATTTCCTAAGTTTTAATACTGCTAGTTCTTCATTTAGTTCATTAATCGTGAATGGAATATTCATGACATCTTGTTTATCTTTGCTGATCTCTTTTTCGATATTCCGTAGTTCTTTTCTTACTTCTCTTCTCCTATTTTCATCGACTTTGTGGCAGGCAGTACTTTGGTAATGCTGTATAAAGTGATTTGCAGCCTTCTTTCCTGTGAGTACATCTCCACCATTCTCTATAGCTACTGGTGCTGTTTTGTTATCTTCATTGTTGAGCATTTTTGTTATTTTCCATAGCTTTCTTCCCTCTTTGTCGAAGTTTAAATTTTCTGTTTTATCATGCCAGCTTTTCCTTGTGTTTGTAATTGTCGTTTTTCTTAGTTTGGCTACAGCAGCTTTAAGTGATATGTTGTTTTCTGTAGATGGGCTTTTTTCTGCTGTGTCTCTGGCCTTTGACACTTCTTTCTCCAACTCATCGAGTTCGTCAGACCAGTATGGTTTGTAATTTTTCCTAGCACCTCTTGGTGTGGTTTGCTTGGCTGCTTGAAGAAGTGCAGAAGCCAGGAGTTGTGCAGTTTTGTTCACGTTTTTAATCCTTGGATTTAAGGTTTTTGTGAATTTGTCTGTCAGGTCAGCAAACTTACTCCAGTTTGCTTTCTTGAAGTTCCATCTGGGTGTGGTTGTAGGGCCAGCAGGGGTATGGTTAATGTCAATGGTGAGTTTGATGGGGCGATGGTCACTTCCGCCAAGCTGCTCCAGCACTTCCCTGTATGTTATTTTCGCTAAGGCGTCTGTTGCAAAGGCTAGGTCAGGGGTTGAGGTGGTGTGCCATCTTCTAGAGTAGAAAGTTGGGTGGTCTTCAGGTTCATTAAGCAGTTGAAGTTTCACCTCACACTGCCAGTCTTCCACTTCTTCTCCTCTAGTATCTTGTTCTGTATATCCCCAACTCTGTGAGTGGCTATTGAAGTCACCAATTACAAGACAGTTATCTTTTTCTGTGTTAATTGTGTGTAGAGATAGGCTCTTGTCTTGTGGACAGTAATAGTTATATACTGTGACCTCTTTAGTTGGAAGGGTTAGACAGGTTCCAATGATTTCAGCCTGTTCTTCTGTGTCTACTCGAATTTCAGAGGCAACGATATTGTTTTTCACCAGTATAAGAACCCCTCCTTTATGTCTTTTTTCTCTGTCGTTCCGAAATGTTTGGTATCCTCGGATGTTGAATCTATTGTTGTTTGTGAGGTGTGTTTCCTGTATGCATGCTATGTCGATTTCCTCTGTGTGTAATCGGTTTGCAAGTGCAGTCTTTTTATTGTACACGCCCTCTGCATTCCACTGCAATATTTTTAAGTGCTTATTTTTGTCTGCATCATGATCTATATGTGATTTTTTTGAACCAGTAGTTTTTTTCCTCTGATCTCTTTTCCTGGCTCCACAAATTGAGACAGAGGTACCACCAGTCGCTGAGGGTGGGCTCCTTCGAGGCTTAGAGCCCGGCACTTCATCCACCTGACGGGATTCCACAGATGAAGAACCAAAACGAATCATCTGTAACCTTTTATTTGACATGTGAAGTCATTGCGTGACACTGTGGTTTTCAGCCTTGGCTGGACTATTTTGTACCTTTCGGTCCAGTGTCTCCGTCTTCCATCTTACTTTTGAGTCAGGATGTGTTTCCCTAGCCCTTATCCATCCAAGGATTGTCCACAGGGCAGTGGAGGTTTCATTTTGGAGTTTTCCTTCTCCTAGACAGCTTGCCTAACAGGGTTAACGAGCACCATCTGCCCGGGGTTTTGAGGTAGAGTTCCCCTCTCCTAATCTTTTGTTGCCAGGTATTCATTATCCTCCTCTGTGGTTTATTTCTTGTAATCTAAGACACCTCTCATTCAGGGAAGGTGATTTAAGAACATTGCTCTCTCTTGTTCTAATATCTATAATTTCCCATTTACCCTACCCAACCTCTAACCCTACCTAAACCCTATCCCTACCCCCTCCCCTCCCCCCTGGCACATTCCTGGAGTGGGGTCAGTGACCCCACTCCAGCAACCTGAGCTTGTAGCGGCTCATACTCGCTTTGATGCTGCCAGTCAATGGACATATGGGGTATTTCAGTGGGAATATCAGCGCCGACTGATATCCCACCCCGTCCTCGTGGTCAGCGACACCGTTTGGTCAGCGGCTGTTTATTTGCCCAGAGGGTTATTCACAGCTGGCCTCAAGAGGCTTTTCCACTATCCGCCACCTGTGGACGCTCCTGGTAGGGGTCGGTATCCCACGCAGGTTTTCCTGATTTGAGGAGTGGTATCATTATTGCTTCTCTCCACGCCTGTGGTACATTACCTGTGGACCAGCTTGTGTTAAAGATCTGCAGTAGCTTTGCTCTTGCTGCAATTCCCAGGTTTCTAATCATTTCATTGGACACTCCATCAGCTCCAGGGGACTTTTTCATTTTCAATTTGACTATTGCATGCTCCAGTTCTCTCATTGTGATTGTTTCCTCCATGACTTCAGGTATAGGTTCGCCTTGTCCAATGTTTTGCTGGTTCTCTCGAACCTCCTGTTGCTTGTCTGGGCTGACTTTGATGTTATTGTCTTCTGCAAAGGTATCTGCAAAATAATCAGCTGCATGTTTACATGTTAAAATGTTTCTATCTTTATAAAGTGTGAGCCTGGTATTTCTCTCTGTACCTTCATCATTTAGTTGTTTTACAAGTTTCCATAATTTCCTAGTATCTCTTTCTAGGTTCAGCGACTCTGTTTTTTTTTCCAGCTGCTCCGTCTGGCTTGTACCTTGGCTTTTTGAAATTTAGCCTTTGTTAGCTGATATTTGTTGTAATGTTCTTGGCTAGGTCTGTTCTCAGCCTGCTGTCTAGATGTTTCCATCTCATTTTGCAGCTTTTCCAGTTAATTATTCCAGTAGGGTTTGTAGTTCTTGCGTGCCCCCCTGGGTATGGTTTTACTAGCAGCATGTAGTATACATCTATTAAATTCACTCACTGCTCTATTGATGTCTTTGTCCAAGTTCATGTCCTTAGCTAGAACGTGCAGTTTTGTTCATATTTTTAATCTTTGGATTTAGGGGTTTTGTGAAGTTGTCTGTCAAGTCAGCATACTTACTCCAGTTGGCTTTCTTGAAGTTCCATCTAGGTGTGGTTGTGGGGCCAGCAGGGGTGTGGTTAATGTCAATGGCGAGTTTTATGGGGCGATGGTTACTTCCACCAAGCTGCTCAAGCACTTCCATGTATGTTATTTTAGCTAAAGCGTCCGTTGCAAAGGCTAGGTCTGGGGTTGAGGTGATATGCCATCTTCTAGAGTAGAAAGTTGGAGGGTCTTTGGGTTAATTAAGTAGTTGAAATTTCACCTCGCACTGCCAGTCTTTCACCTACTCTCTTCTAGTATCTTGATATGCATATTCCCAACCCTGTGAGTGGCTACTGAAGTCACCAATCACAAGACAGTTATCTTTTCCTGTGTTAATTATGTGCAGAGATAGGCTCCTTTCTTGTGGACAGTAATAGCTATATACTATGACCTCTTTAGTTGGAGAGATTAAAAGCAGGTTTCAATTATTTCAGCCTGTTCTTCAGTGTTTACTCGGATTTCTGAGGCAACGATATTGTTTTTGACCAGTATAAGTACTCCTCCTTTGTGTCTCTTTTCTCTATTATTTCGAAATGTTTGGTATCCTCGGATGTTGAATCTATTGTTGTTTGTGAAGTGTTTCCTGTATGCATGCTATATCAATTTCTTCTTTCGCCCGTGTGTTCGGGGTCCGAAAGGGGAGCAAAGAATAGCAACACTGTTTACCTTCCACGCATGTCATAAAAGGCGACTAAGGAGGTTATGGGATGGAGTTGACTGTCCCATCCCATATAGGGTCATTGACCCAAAGCCATGCTGAATTCGGATGTGTCAGGCCGAAAGTCGCAGATATCGCAGCAATGCTGTAAACCATGACACAACGCATTCCGTTCTCCGGACTACATCCTGCTAATCTACAGGAGTTTGAGAACGAACGCAGAAGAAGAATAAGAAGAATTTCTTCTTTGTGTAATCGGTTTGCAAGTGCAGTCTTTTTTATTGTAGACACCTTCGGCATTCCAATGCAATATTTTCAAGTGCTTATTCTTGTCTTTGGAGTGCATTATGATCTGTATGATCTTTTTGAACCAGTAGTTATTTTCCTTTGATCTCTTTTCCTGGCTCCACAAATTGAGACACAGATACCACCAGTCGTTGAGTGTGGACTTCGAGGCTTAGAGCCAAACACATCATTCGCCTGATGATATTCCACAAATGAAGCACCAAAACGAATCATCTGCAACCTTTTATTTGACATGTGAAGTCATTGCGTGACACTATTGTTTTCAGTCTTGGCAGTCATGCCCCGGCTGGACTGTTTTGTACCTTTCGGTACAGTGTCTCCGTCTTCCATCTTACTTTTGGGACATGAGGTGTTTCCGTAGCCCTTACCCATCCAAGGACTGCCCACAGAGCATTGGATGTTTCATTTTGGAGTTTTCCTTCCCCTAGACAGCTTGCCTACCCGAGCACCATCTGCCCGGGGTTTGCAGTCAGAGTTACCTTCTCCTAGGATAATTTAGAGTTGGGGGGAAAGGAAAAGTAAATTTATTTTAAAGTCCCGAAGTTCACCCAAGCAATATCTGACCGGAGTCTACATACAATGGGATAGTTGCTGGAACGGAGGGCGGAGCACTATGGGAATGCCCCGCGTGATGTGAAGCCAGTTTCAAATCAAGAAATAATAATTTTTGCGGTTGTCAGGAATTCGTTATCCTTCCTGGTTTATTTCTTGTGAACTAATGCACCTCTCATTCAGAGATGGTGTTTTAAAAGTATTGCTTTCTCTTGTTCAACAACCCTCTGACCCTACCTAACCACTATCCCTCCCCTTTCCCTGGCACGTTTCTGGTGTGGTGTCAGTGACCCCAAACCAGCAACCTGAGCTTATAGCGGCTCATACTCGCTTGATGCTGCCAGTCACTGGACACATGGGGTATTTCAGTGGGGATATCAACGCCGCATGTTATCCCGCCCCGTCCTCGTGGTCAGCGACTGCTTATTTGCACAGTCTTATTCACAGCTGACCTCTATAGCAGCTTTTCCACTGACCGCCACTTGTGGACGCTCCCGGTAGGGGTCGGTAGTCCCCCCCCCCCCAGACTATTGTGTTTAGTAACCAAAATTCTGGTATCTCCAATGTGTTTATAATATCTGAGTTTCTCTTTTTTTTTTCTTCCATGATATGCTAAATATCATTTTGTAGCATTTCATCTCTAATGCGTTGATCTTTGCCGCTGTTTTACTTAGGATACATGTTTCACAGCCGTATGTTGCAACCGGAAAAATAAAAGTCCTTAGCATTAGCAGTTTCGTTTCTATTATGTTGTTTTTCCGTATGGATTAAACGTGTTATTTTACAATATGTCATTGCCAGTCTCTTACAAACTATGACACATTAGGGTGTACATACTGGCCTTCTGATACACATATGAATGTTAAACGTTATGGTGCAAAACAAGAAATGGAAAACACTGTCCAATTTATTCAAGAAACAACACTGCAAATATAGACATTATTAGCGAACGAAAAAAATAAGAAACAAGCAAATCTATAGTGGATGACAAAGTGATGAGAAGAGACCGAGCGAAATTAATTAGAGAAGTCATGGATATAATGGTTACAAATTACAATCTATAAAGTACAAAATAATGAAGAAGATGCTGAAAAAGACACAATTTGTTCAGAAAAATGAAAGAAATGGGAGTGAACAGGGGAAATAGTGCGTCTTCACTGGAAAGACCAGAAATATCCATGACTAACAACTGATTGGGAAACTGAACTTATATACTTTCAGATGGCTGACGGTTAAATAAAATGTACCTCTTATTGTGAGGGTACTTCTTTTCAACCGCGGATGCTAGTCCAATGTGGTTATATCAGAATTTTACACCCCTAACATAAAAGTGGAGATAGGGGTTCTGGTAATTCAGCCACCACTATCTCCGTGCTAATCATTTTTGAGAATGCTCCTTGCGCATTCCCATGCTGTTTCCTCATCATCATCAGGTGCCATGCCGGGTGGCGTAGGCGGTCATGGCTCTCCACAGCTCTCTGTCCACAGTATTATGTATCAAAGTCGTTGTTGTTTCTTTGCCGTGCCAGGTTGTCAAACTGTCTAATATTTTCTCACGTTGTCGCCCTCTGTCTCTGGTGCCTTCAATCTTGCCTGTTGTAATTATGTTCTCTAAACCTGCCTGTCTCATGAAGTGGCCAAAAAAAGAAGATTGCCTTTTTCTTATATTGTTGATTAAGGTCCGTTTCGCATTTAACTCTTTTAACACCTCTACATTAGTTTTTCTGGCAGTCCATGGTATTCTCAGCATTCTTCTGTAGAACCACATCTCCGTTGCCTCCGTTATTTCATTTTGTAATCATTTTGTTTCAATCAATGTATTTTGTAAGTTTATGCTGTACAGTCAGTAAAGTTTGTAATTGAAAAGGATTTGCAAGGTGCATAAAACTCCAGCTGCTGGCCGTTGGTTGCTATCCATATTACCACGTATGCGAAAAATAATTGTGTGGAAGAAAAAAAAGTGGAAATATTGAGAAAGTGCAGGGACCGACAAGTCACATGATTGTGACCAAAACGAGGCACAACATCGGCACATGCGTAGTCGCCGCCATTGTTACATATCGTGGAAAGGAATTTCCTGTCGGTAGGATCGTACATTATTCCCCATATTTTATAAATTGTGTGGTTATTTGAAAAGACTCGGATTGAGTTTTCACCACATTCTGTGCAGATACTGTGAACGAACACTAATTGTATTTGTGGGGGTTATTAATTCACTGGGATGTCTGCAAATGTCGATCAGGTAACGTCTGTGTACTACTACTTGTGCAAGTTCCGCAATGCGGCCATGTTTCGAGATATGAAGTCGACGTCAGCTAAAATAATGCTAATAGGGTGTGGTGTAATATTTATTGCAGTCTCTTAAAATATGGCGTTATTATTTAAATCTTATAACTAACATGTATGTTAGAAGAATGGGTTTCCTTAAAAGTATTCAACAAGTCGTGTCAGAATTACTACCTGGATTAGTTACACTGTGAGTCTGTAGACCTCAGTTTTACTTCTCACAATAGGACACACAGTGGTTCCCACACTTTTAAGCTACACACCCCATAGTATAATGAACCTCATCTTTTGACTTTTGTATAGGGCCTAATCTGATTAAACATGAAGATAACATTTTGACAACATTCAAACTAAACATGATTTATGTTTAGGCCATGCATGCTAGCTGCTATAAGATAGTCCAATGATAAATTTAAAACTATTGCAATAGGCCTATTATAAATAATTAGGCATTAGCACTAAATTTTCAGAATGGGATTACAGTACCCACAGCTAGATAAGCTGTGAAATTTGGGTAAATTTTCTGTTCCAGTGTACAGTGGGCTATAAATAGCACACTGTTTTCATTTTTTATTCAGGTGACGTCACGGAGTTCCACTAGAAAACTTAACATCCAATGAAATGTCACGTACAGTGACATCACAGACCCCGCCACCGTCTTGCGCGTGGCAGACATTTAAAAAAAAAGATTTCGTCGATTCGATGGCGGATCGGATTCGTTTAACTAGTGGAAATCAGTGGCACGCCTAATAAGAAATGTAAACAGTGTAAAATGAAACACTTTATCTTATTCGCCGTTGCCAGGTGGATAAACTTGCTTGATAGCGCTCAGGAAATCCATGAATATATGTGGCGATTTTTGATTTTTTTTTCTCCACATATATTCACACAGGTATGCTGTAAATTGCCCCTTGCACCGCCTACCCTGGTTTCTCATTTGTCTCTTAATGAGACCCCACAATCCCTCAATTGTATTGGTGTGGGCCCCTGTCACGGATTTTTGAACGAAATTAGGCATTAGCACAAAATTTTCAAAATGGGTTTACAGCATTATAAATGCCACAGGTAGATAGCCCTATAAAATTGCAATTCAATGATACCTCAACCAAGTTTGTACGTCAATTCTGAAAAAAGTTATGAATTTTAAAAAATAATTTTGCATTAAAATAATTTACATGGAACATATAAGGAAATATAAGCTGATTAGTGCACAAAGTTGTGACCAAGAATTGTAGCCGAGCCAATAATTCATGACATATCTGAGTTATTAATGATAAAAAATAGAATAAACTATACATTTCTGTGTTCGGGAAGAAAAGACGAATCTGGGGAGTACATTTTGCTAATTTTCAAAAATAAATTAAAGCTAATTAATATTCAAAATGGCGGTTAATTTACATAATTAAAACTGAATTAGCCTAATTATTTGACATTTCAGTTATTTATGATAAAATATGTTACAAACTATACATTTCTGTGTTCGAGAAGACGAATCTGCGGATCACATTGACATAATTTTCATATGCAACCAAAGATTAATATTCAAAATGGCAGCTAATTTGCATAATTAAAATAATAAATATATTTGTGCATAATGATAAGGTTTTTGTGCTACAAATGTGATAAAACTTTAATGGATTATTCATGTAGATAGTTATGTGATTTGTGTTTAGTTTTGTGAACTGCTTGTGTGGGGAAATAATATTCGGTATAATCTTCGTATCTACGGTCACCGCGCTAAAAATAGAACACTGTTGACATTTTTAAACAAGCGACGTCATTGAGTTCCGCTAGAAAATCCGGCAACCAATCAAATCCCGCGTGCAATGACGTCACACACCCAACGAACGCCAAGCGATTTTGTGCGTGGCGGACATTTTTTTTTTTTAAAGATTTGATCGATTTGAGCAGAGATTTCACTAGCGGAAATCTGCAGTCGCCTAATTAAAAATATAAACAGTGTGAAATGGGTAAAATGAAGCACTTACCTTATTCACCGGATAAATTCTCCGCAAACCATGCATTAATTATAATATAAATCTCAAATCATAAGAATAACACAAACCATGAGCACCGATCCACTTTGTTGAAATGTGCGGACTTTTGCTGGTTTCTGATCACGCCTCGCCCAGTGTTGCCAACTCTTTTCATCATAAAGCACCAGATTTGAGTGCTTTCTTTCGTGTTTTTTTCCAATAATTTTATAATTTGAAATAAAACTGGCCATTCAAATGCCATGAGGGGGGAGACCCCCCTCAACCCCCCCCCCCCCCCTTTTTGGATATTCAAATGTCATGAGGCTCAACCCCCCCCCTTTTTGGACTTTCAAATGTGATGAGGGGGAGACCCCCCTCAACCCCCCCCCCCCCCCTTCTTCCTTTTTTGAGCTTTCATATGTCATGAGGGGGGAGACCCCCCTCAACCCCCCCATTTTAAACTTTCATATGCCATGTATTCCCCCCCCCCCTTTCCTTTTTTATTATTTTTTATCTCCTTTATTTTACTTAAAACCGTGATATCATAACCTCTCGCACGCCGTGGCACATTTCCGCGCGAACAGTGGATCCGCGCAACTACAGCTTTGGGGAATACCTCAAAACTAGGTCAAATTCCACCATGACCGTAGATACGTGGATTGCGCCTAATATTCATAGAGTGGTAAGAATAAAGTAGATATTTTTTTATATTTTCTTTTCTCATGTTTCATGTTATTTCTTCCCCCAGCTAAATCCCATTGTATATATAATTTGTATTATTATGCATAGATCATGTTCTAGCAAAGCTGCTACTTGCAGGCAATGCAATGCCAATATTCCAAAGAGTGCACATTGCAGCACATCAGTAGTGTAGTCACAAACCAAGTCGGACAGTTGTCATGACAACACATAACCTTTTGTAAGGCTTGTAAGCAGGCAAAAAAACAAACTCCCATTCATATGCTTTGGCTTAGTTATTTAGAGAAATTAGCAATTTTGTAAATACATAGACACACAGAGCATTTAATATTTTAAAAAGATGGCAATTGTATTTCTTGTTAACCAATATGTCTGTGAAAAACAACATGGCGGACATGCAGCATGGACATGGTGAACCTTTTTAAAACATTGGATGAGACAGAGTGCTGCTCATATAATGTCCTTCATACTTGGTACATAACTGTATAAATGGCTAATATAACATTTAGACAGTAAATAAAGTTGAAGGCAATAGTAGATAAAAATGGATAATGAAAATACACAATAAGTGACAATACCTAGTGTTAAAATACAAGTTACTTAAACAATATCAGTTTTTGTCAGATAGATGCCCAACTGTGTACAGAAAAGACTTGATGTCACAAAAATGTCCACTTCTATATGCCAAATAGTATCAGGGACACTGGAAATCTAATTAAAACGTGGTCACTGCCTACTTGTATGGTCAGGAAATAGACTAGTGGCCATTTTCTTCAAGGGACATAATTTAATTTTTTTTGGACACCAAAGAGCTCCTTTGTGCTAATGCCTAACGAAATGCTGTGGTTAACCGTCATGTGGACGTAACCTTCATCGTTTAGGCAGGCATATGCCTTCCAGCAATCCGAGATGATTGTTGTCCCCGGCAAGACGTATTCCTTTATAATGCTTAATAGCACATCTTTAGTCCTTTCCTGTACCACCTTTAGGACGCATTTAGGCATACCCGCATTTATTTGTCTCCCTCTCGACTAGGCCAAAAACCCAGGTCCCTTGCACCCTTTTTCTTCGATGGTATTTCCTTTTGCCGAACATAGATTCGTCTATCTCGACAATGGAACCTACTCTTTCAACCTTCACATTTTCATTAGCACACATTTTGATGCCCCTGCAGAAACTCTTCCAATCAGCTACTGCTTTGACTACAACCTTCACTTCTCGCTTTATGAAGCAGCTCCTCGCTTGCATAACCCACAGATATGTAAGAAGAAGGATGTCGCCTATACTCAAATGGCTCTCTCCAAACCATGAATTATTTCTAACACTCCGACATATTTTATGGCGATTACTGCCAAATCGTCAGCACATCCACATAAAACCGTCTGGTTTATGGGCTTGTTTTATCATTTCATAATTTCACCACAATTAGGACACACATAATAGTTACACATTAAACCTTGGTTCATGCACCAGTCCAATACACATTTATGTCCACTCGAGCGTAAATTAATAAAGAAGGTTAAATTTTTTATTAATCCCTATTATAGGCACTGAAGTCGCTTTACAATGCTTTAATGATAATTGGATAGGTCAGTATCTGGGAAAACTGTCGCCACAATTATTTATGAAGGGACATAACCAATTAAAAATGGTAAAAAATATTATTAGTGCTAATACCTAAAATAATAGTTATCCTGCCTACATCTGAATGTTTTATTTAGGGCATATATTGATATATTCAATATTTAGTGTGTATATGTAGTGTAACAGGGTAAAAGTTGCTTTTGATTCTTCACTGTGCTATAAATAGCACACACTTTACTTTATATTTTTAGCTAGCCGACATCACAGATTTCCATGTAACACCAATGAAATTAATGGCGGAAGTGACGTCACACACACACACACACACCCCCCCCCGGCACAAATGACATTCACCATATTTAAAATTGTAACTTTTGTAACTAATTTATTTTTTAATTTATAACTAATTCAATCCTAACCCATCCCTAATCTAAATACTAATTCCAAATTAATATGCCTTTTCCAACCCCATTAAGGTATATTAATATACCTTAATTTAAATCAAATTCTTATAATCACACTGCAAAGGTTATGTAATACTCCAAAAAAAAACAACTAGAGCAACGGTCACAAAGAAGAATTAAAAGCAACTTGCACCTACTAACAGATTTGACTTCTACTAATCTATTTAATATTGTCACTTATGAGTGAGTAGGCTATCCTATGTAGTGTTGCCAGAGATAGAGAGGGGAGCAGAAGAATAGTATGGGCGTAACTGTCTTCTAAGTTTTAGTATTTACTGTTAGGCCTACACGGTGACAGTGCATTGGTTGGCTGTGGTATCCTATGCCTATTTATTATATTAGTGTTTTTTTATATCGCATATACTGTTTTCCGTAATGTAACGTAACATATTAACATATCTTCTTTGCTATTGGGACCTACTTGTACTTCGTTTGTGTTCTACTTGTACTTCCAAAAAATTGGTGGTGTTTCCTATTCAGGATTTAGCCATCAATCCAAAAATTTTTTAGTTGCACTAATTTTCTAGGCAATATAATTACATTCCTTTTGACTATATTCTGATAATTTTCAGGAGATTGAGAATGAATGCAGAAGGCAAAGATACTATTCAGTACTGTTCAAAAAATAAATGCAACATTATTGTAGTGCAAATTTCAACGTACCAAAATTTTATTTTTCAAAATTAATGTTTGAACCTTTGCATGAAGAACTGTGCAACTTTAACAATGAAATGATGTTCATTAAATTTGGTTTAGACTATTCCTTTCAACTGCCTCTGTTTCATCTCTGTGCCTAAGGTGTATGGCCTCCTTTGGACTCTTAGAGACTTTCATCTTAGTGACATGGATCCGATTAGATGTCAGATCTATTGTGGGGTGACTGCCCACTCTTTCTGCAGTGCAATAGACAATTGTCAGACATTGACTTGGAGCCACGTCTTGCTGGCGAAGTCATCTGTTGAGTTTATCCCATAAGGGCACTATTGAGTTCATGTCTAATGACATGGCTTGCCACAGAATGGTCTGGACGTTGTCAGTGAGGAACTAGGTGGTGGGTTGTGCCACATGAGACAGCGTTATCCTGCTGAAAAATCAACCCTTGTTCAGCCAAAATTGGAAGAATGTGGGGACGAACAATTTCAGCGATGTATTGGTATTTAGGCGTCCTTCAATTTGCACCAAGTCACTTCTTCCCATGAAGTTAATCGGCCTCCAGATCAGTGTATCTCCACCACCATATGCAGGAGCCCCATCAATCCTGTTCTGGGTACAGCGTTCATGGAATCTGCGCTAAATTCTTCTTCATCTATCGTGTCACTTGAGCACAATAGATGATTCATTGCTAAACCAAACCTGTCTCTAGTCATTCCCAATGATTCATTGACGATGCTGGTTCACCCACTGCAGTCAGTTCTGGAGATGCTGGTCCATAAGAACAAGACCCCTCTGTAGGATATTCTAGCCCAAAGACAGGCATCTTGCAGCTGGTTCCCGACTGTTTGATCTGAAATTCGACAAGCTGATGGCATTGAGGGGACTAGAGAATGCAGATGCAAAATAGATTCCTGGGGTGATGCAGCCATATGAGGCGGTCTTCAGCAGGAGTTGTGACTCTGGGTCTTCCACTGCGTGGCTGGTCTGCCAGTTTGTTGAAATCACATTAACTTGTCTGGCTACTACATTTTGTGATTATCCAGCAGTAAGCAACCACTGATGTATCGTTGCTCTATGGAGAGATTAGCCATACTTGTGCATAGAATTTTCAACAATTATAGACATTCAATTATATGGCCAGAGAGTGATGTGTTCAGTAAGTTCCACATGATTCTCTTGAACCTGTCACGAGTTATTGTATTGCCAAAATGTTGTTTTGACCATGACCCTTTTCATTACCTCACGAATCATGAGGTGAGTACAATTCAGGTAACCACCAGAAGGTCATGACTAGGTGGACACAGTCGATAGGTTGAATAATGTCCAATCTTCAAATATCTTTATAAAAGTAACTGCAAAAAAGTTGCTTTACTTGTTTTGAACAGTATATGGTCATTTGTTAGTAGACAGGCTTGCATCAAATACTTAAATGGGGAGTTGACAATGGTTAAGGTGGGTGTACTGAAACTGCTTCACATGCACCTACTTAATGCGGACATATAGTTGGGACTGATGTTATGAGAATTAGATATTAAATGCGAAGCCTGTACTGCTTTGACGTAACATAAACAATTATTATGCATGCCCGTCAACATTTGCCAGGGAATATGTTATAAGCCCATATGGTTCTACCCTGAGTGCAATGATGTTGGTTCATATTCATGTTAACATGTACATAACCACATGATAATCTTGTATTTTCTGTTGAATTTTCATATACATCTGTAATAGAGGTCAAAGGGACAGCCAAGTCAAGGTATGTAGTATATTTTACATTTTTATTAATACCGGTATCATTTAAATAGTTTACTCCTGTATAAAAAAAATATTTGTATCATGTGGTGAATACTCATCTGCATATTCACTCACCACTAACACTACTAGCTAGTGTAACGAAACACAACTTGCTTTCTAAAATTATTTTGCAAGTAGTCGAGAGTGGAAGGACATATAATCCTGGATTGATAACAAGAAATGGTATGGACATGATTTTTCTACACTACATTTTTCTCTTCCGAATGAATATTCTCTTGAGAATAGAGTTGTATGGAGACCTTTTTGTGCTGATCTTCTATACAGTGTGACACCCCTACAACACTGGCAAAACAAGCTATGGGTTTTATATTCTTGTTCACAGTTTGACATGTCTACACAGCAAGTACAGTTTTCTTAATTAATGAATGCTGCTGTATTTAGTGCTCACATACAACTTTCTGTGGATATCCATCTCTGTGGGCCTGTGTTCCTCCCTTAACTAGTTTAGTGTAATGCAGGATATATTGTCTGTGATGCCTGCCCACATGATACAGAGGTGATGAAACCAGTCTTAATCTATTGAAGTGGCTGTTTAGTCTGTTGTGTCCTGTTCTCATATGGAAGATAATAATCTGCTCAGCCCAATCAAGATATTCTTCTATTATGACCTCAGCATCTGAGGTCATTTTTTATTGAGGCCTGTCATCAGGACGAAGTCCACCGTCTTCTCCAGGTCAGAGCAGCCGTCCCATAGCTTTTGCCTAAAGTCATTTTGTTCCTCTGTTGCTCCTTCCCAACATATCTGCCTCTTCATTTCCTGGTATGCCACATTGGGATGGTATCCACTATAGTACTACTATTTTTTGTATGCTAACTTCTCATATAGCTTCCTTACCGCCGAAGACGGATGTGTATGACCATTGGCGCAAATAAAACGGCGACACAACGCATTTCCATTCTCTGGACTATATCCTGCTGGAAATCTAATAGGGCCATTGTCCTACTGCAATAGAGATCCAGCAGGAGTTTGAGAATGAACGCTGAAGAAGAAGAAGATATGGCTTCCTTCAGGGCTGGCAGTTTATTGCTGTCAAGAATGGGTTTTATTATTATTACTGAGTAGTATTATTTTTATTAACATCACTAATGATGAAAAGGGCAATCACATGGGCATTTAAAATGAAATGTTATTACAATGTTTTAAGAATATCATGGACAGAAAAACAAACCAACGCAGACATCCGCAAAATATAGAACATAGATGAAGACTGGCTCTTCAAAAAAAGCAAACCAACATATTTCAGACATAAAGAGAAACAATGGTTTAGAAAAATTAATCATAGAGGGAAAACTTCAGGAATGAGAAAAAGAGACAGACCAAGACTGATGGACATAGGACATCAAAGACTTTTTGAATGTGACACTAAAAGAAGCAGGGGAAATTGCAGAGAACCGAGAGGCTTACTGGTTGGTGGTGAGAACAATGTTCTATAATGGAATGGACCTAGAATTTACAAACACACAGAGAAATTGTAAACTTTAGTATAAAATAAAATCAAAAATTGAAAAAAGGATTGGAGTTAGATATAAAGTCTGTGATACATATTTATGTTTGAATAATAAGAAACTGCTTACCAGAGTATGGCAAAGCCTAACAACTTGCAACCATTACGTATACTGAACTCCTAATTTATTTTCTTTATCAGAGTGACATAAAATAAAAACGCAATAACAGAACTGTAAAATAATAGGAACATATTCACCAGTGTTTTAATTGATCTTTAAATAATATTATGTAGGCCACACTATTTTCAAAATGAAATGATAAGGAACTAAAATATCCATTAAAAAAAAAATATCCACAACACATACATTCTTTATGTGTCTGTATTTACATTTCTTGCTCTATTGGTATAATGTTCTTCTATGTTTTGCATAAATACAATAGGTGTGTTCTTTGTCATTGTGCCATTTATATAATTTCAGCAGAATGTTGTATTAAAAAGTGAAATTTTAATTTTAAACTATGGACTAACCCTTTATTGAAAGATCTCATTGGTTATAAGGATAGGCATACATAGAGCATTGTATTCTGAACAAGTAGATGTATGATACATTCCTGTATCATTTAATTTAAATATTTAACAATTGTTTTACTAAAATGACTCCAGAATTATTTTTAAAATGGCCGAAAAAAGTCATGCCTGTTAAGAGTTAAGCAAAAAATAGTAAAAATAAGTGCCTATTTAACATCAGGAAATGTTGAATTGACCACAGTACCTTGCTGGAGTTAAATCTTAATCAGAAATGTGAGATATCAATATGACCATACCATCATGATATCTACAAAATGTTGGATAACATAAAAACCATGACCTTTCTACTAAAATATCCATTAAAAAAATATCCAGGACACATAAATTCTTTGTGTCTATTTACATTTCTTGGTCTTGGTGTGATGTTCATCACTACATGAGGCTACTCTGAGATTTTGATTGCTCAATTTCTGTATACTTAAGTGTTGCTGCAAATGAAAAACACATATTAGCAGTGATGTTCAATGGGGAATTTTAAAGACCTTTCACTATTGAAAGATTATGATAAAAACATCATATAAAAAGTAGTGGAAACAATGGTGTGTTTGTTGTATGGTACTTGTTCTCCAAATTTTTTTAAACCTCCGCCAGATGACTTATAGCAGGACATTGGTGCTACAAGATTTCCAGCAGGATGTTTACATTTCTTTGATGCCTTTGTTAACATCTGTAATATTGAAATGTTTTGTGTTTGAAATGCTGAAAATCATTTTAAGTTTACTACTGTGGCAATTGTAAGAAATGCAAAATAATACTCAAGACACGTAACAAACTATTTTATGCTTTTATTTGTACATTGGCATAGGAACCACCCTGTTACATTATACTTTAAAAGTGAATCAATCTTGTCTATAGAGTTTTTATGTAGAGAAGTTGGGCAGATGATGCTTAAAAAATTCAGTACAGTGGTAATACAATGTCATATGGAGGATATCCATCCATAATTTGTCATGGTCATAAGCACATTGCATTGGTGTGTCAATTTAGAATCCATCCATACATAATCCGTCAGGGTTGTGAGGATACTATATTGGATTTATCCATTATTTCTATCTTCATCGATGCAGTGTATTGTTGAAAAATCTTATCTCTCTAGTCTGTGATATTGTCTGCCCATTATTGTGTTTTCTTTCTTCTCTGCTTCATCAACTTCTAATGTACACTGCAATATTGTTTTTGACAGGAAATCATGTTGGTATATATGCACATTGTTGTTTTACTATTACTGATTCTTGTGAACCTGTGAAATTCTCAATATTTCTTAAATATGTACAAATTTGGCCTATGCTCTATAGAAAACGTGAAAAATTTGTCTATAACACTTTTGTTCGAAGGCATGTATCAATCTCTCCATGTCCGCAGTGAGTCAAACTCTCACAACCATACAGTATAATAGATAGCACTAGTAAGTTATGAATTCTGATCTTCACTCTGTTACTTTTCCATATTCAATTTAGTCTTAACATATCAGCAAAGAACATCTTCAACCATATCTTAATTCAGTTTTTGATATTCCATCACTGAAAATTTATGTACCTAGGTATGTTCACTTCTTCAGAGGATACACCAGATATTATTGGAAGCATATCCTGTACCTATGTGATCTGTCTTTTGCAGCTCTTTCTCACTTTCTAAATCACGTATCGTATATGATATTGCCACCCAGTATCATACTCAGAAGGCCTTACAACCTGTGTTTATCCTAGTCTTGATTGGTTTCTTGTTTTCTTACCTGGAACCTTTCCCTCAATGATTAATCTAAGTCATTTTATATGTTCAAAATACGTTAGCTTGCATTTTTCGATAGTTTTGGGCCAGTCTTATCTTTTCATGTCTGTGTTGGATTGTCTTTCTGTCCATGATATTCTTAGAACTTTGCTATAACATTTCATAGTTCATGTTTGGTTAACTTTCCAACTTTTTACAAAAATCTGCGCTGATCACACATTAAAAAAATTATGTGGTGTCACTGACTGCTGGCTGATAGAAAATGACTGCAGTCATTGTCAGTTTGTTTAGCTTACACAGCACGATAAACATGTACGTCTGTTACAGTTGCTAGGACTGATGCAGAGATGGACATGCCACATATTGAGCCCTACTTATACAACCATCCTAAATAAATATCTACCATCATCAACTGATGAGTAATTATATCCAAAGGGTAATAGTGGCTGAAAAATTTGTCATTTATTTGGTTTCACTTCTGAAAAACAGGTACCTGTAAGTCTGTTATCTAAACATGAATCTATTTCATATGCCCATATTTTATTTTTTGATTGCCCAAGTCTCACCATCATATGTTGCCACTAGAAAAATATAGCTTCTTAAATAGAAGTAACTGTTTTTCAGTTTGCCCCTTGTCATCGTTGATAACACATATAATAACATTAGTTCATTGTGGATGATTGACATTTGAACCACATTCAATTTCGACAGTTATATTTATATTATTATGTATATATATTATTTTTCAGACAGCACTTAATACTGTAAGATTGTATTTCTAATCGAAGATTTTTCTTCCCTTCAACTCAAGTGTCCAATGGAGCTAACAAAGATGTGATTCAACATGATGAACAATTCATGCAACAACCACCGCAACATCAAATGAGATTATGGAGTGATCAAACCACAGATGTATGTCCGCATTTTTCATTAAATAGCCTTCCATGTTATATTTTTAATTTCAAAGTTCTGATATGTTAAGTCATTGGGTACGAATAAAGCAGAGACGACATGTCTCTCTGTTCTCTGGATTAATTCATGCTGAATAATGGTTTACTCAGCAAAATGCAAGTGGTCAAATGAACCAAACTGCAGATGATGCCCTTCAAAAGTTCACATATTTACCGTATAATACACCAATGAATTTAAAACTCTGGGGTTTAAAATAAGTAATAGAAAAATAAATAATAGGAATACTGCTGGAGATCTAGTAGGACCCTTGTCTTGCTACAATCAAGATGCAGCGGGAGTTGGAAAGTGTACACATGAAGAATAAAAATGACATAATCAAAGAATGACAACATAAACAATCTCTGCAGGAGAAATCAATCCCTTATTTTTCAGTTTCAAATAGAACATGCTATTATCAATAGCCAATTAACCTGTACGACTCTGCGGTCGCAATATTGCACCTATGAGCACATAAACCCCGCCAAACGAAGCTAGGAATACGTCACAGTCTAAAGGTCAAATTTCTTGACTCATTATGATTGCAAGAAGGGAGAAAGCCGGCTGGTTTTGTCAATGAATTTCTAGAGCATTTTTTAGCCATATTTTACTATCAAATTGAGTGCAGCGTGGCATGGCTAAGTGATCGTGATTACATGTTTTAATTGTTGTTTTTTGTGTTTAATATGTTGTTATTTGATAAGAATGTTTGTGTAGTCATTCAAATACACAAAAATAATATGTATCAGGGGTGCCACGTGTGTGCATAGACAATAATTACGCTGTGTGTCTGCCTAGACCTAGTGTTGACTGGACGGACGTTATATGTGATTTCTTTACGTTTTATTAGTTTTTTTTAGTTCATATTATATTAGTTGTGATATAAAACAATATATATACAATAAGTATAGGTATTTATGAGGATTTTATCAATGTTTCCACACGTTGCTCAAGTATTAGGGCCGGCAAGAAGTTATGTGTGATTTGAAAATGGCGTTTTGCGATTTCTCTCTCCCCCCCCCCCCCCCCCCCAATTTTCAACATCACAACTGTCATATCATACATACAACAACAAAAACATGACTATATTCACTCCTTTATTTAGATATGCAAAAATTATTTTGATATCTTTTATAACCAAAAATTTATCACGTTTTCAAAACACCCACCATCAAATAATGCAATATTTCCAAAAAAGAATTCAGGCGTAAGGGGATGATTCTTAATTTTTAATTCAGAGCCCTAAAGGTTAAACAGTATCAGGCCCAGCAACTACCCACATGTAAACACTGCTCTTGTTCCAACAAACACTTCATTGTTGACTTCCCTTCTCAATGGACAGTAAAAAACTTTTAGACACTAGTTAACTTGTTCCTCCATGTGACTTGCTATTTATGGTTGGTTGCTGATCCAGCGGTCCATGGGCTCATGCCCTTTGACCCAATGCCATTGGCATTATATTGCTGGGAAGTCTGTGGATTTTCGGCCCACCCCAGGACAGAGCCAATAAATAACTATCACACTTTCAGGAAGGTAGGTTTCAATCTATGCACTGCTCATATCCACTGTAGCCATGATAGGGTTCACTGTGCTCATTCCCCACCACCAATTGACTACTGGTTATGCCGAACTTCTCTATTGCTCCAGGCATGCAACCAAATGTTCAAGTCAAAAGGATTGTCCTGAATCACTGTACCTCTATGATGGGTCTCAGCCATAGGAAAAAACAGTGCTGTCAGTTTCCTCCTCCCCATTGCTGCACAGTACATCTCTGGCTCCCTCCCAACCACAGAGGGTGCATACATATATATTCAGGTAAACATGAATCACATTTCAACAACAAAATAAAAGCATAATTGTATAGACAACATGCCATGAAGCTTCTATAAGAAGATAACTTCAATATAACGACATGTCATCCACTAAGGTTTTCTGTTGCATGAGTGGTTTGTCTAGTGGGCCATTGGTGAGACCCACAGATGCAACCACATGCGTACTTGCTATTGATGAGTTAACTTGGGGTTTTTTCTTTCTTTTCCTCCCCCCTTATTCCTAAAATGATTTAATTGTGAAGTCACGTCGGTACATGACAAACATCCCATCCATACAGTATATATTTTCTGGTGTCAATAGAAAACCAGTGAAAGCTCTCATAGAACAAAGAGGATTCTTTTGTAGAACAAGAGAAGGATTCAACACTGGAAATATCATTGTGAAAATAATTTAGCATTGCTGGGATCGGTTAATGAGAAAAATGAAACTAGAAACGAGTTAAGTCACTGGCTCACAGTATGGATTGCTGTCAAAGAAAAATATGTCAAAATGAGCATATTCTTTGTGATTGTACGTTTATACCATATATTTAATTAATGGTATAATATGAGCAATATGTTTCTACAAAAATAAAACGATGTACTTATATTGGACGTGATATGTTTAGAATGAATGATAACATACTGTCACTACAAGCATTAAAATGGATACCATATGGCAGATTAAAAAGAGGAAGACCAAGAGACTCTTTGATATGAGTCTCAACAACATGCAATAATTACACACAGTAACATATCACTCAAACTGGACAGCGCTGGTTTCTCCCCTATGCACCATATTTGGCACTGAAGGAACATAGATAATATGATTATATATATTATAATTTACATAAATCATGAAACAATCTCTGGCAAAGATTGACGTGTGTCGAACCATTTGCGCAAATAAAACGGTGACAGGGTATTTCCATCCTTTGGACTATATCCTGGAAATCTAGCAGGAGTTTGAGAATGAATGATGAAGAAAAAGTAATGCAAATCTATCTTGTTAGAAGAAACTGAAGGGAAAATCATAAAATCTGTATACCAATGTTTGACATGGACAAAACTGAAGATGTCTAAGAAAAACAGAACACGAAATCATGTGAGGAGTGAAGAGATTACAAGAACTGTTGGAACATCTCTGGTCATACATTTTGAAAGACAGACTGAAGGGTTCTGCCACTTATTGAGAATGAACCTATATTGACCAGCAGCAAGAGCATACATGAAAATGGAGGCGACGAGGCAGAAAATGACCAAAAAAGGTGGTGGACTGAAGGAGTTTTCAGACATCATAATATTGGTGCATATCAAGCGACCAAGCATGCCATATTCTGAAGACCAAGCGTCATTCAATCCTGCAACACCCTACAGAAAAAGTAGAAAAAAGACCATATGTAGTTAAATATAAATTAAACGTGTTGATACAAATTACCGGTATGTCATCCATTTGGTCTGAAAGAGATCACCAAGGAAGAACTCAACAGACACCAGTAGAGATAGAGCTACAGAAATGGTGCTGGATATGGTTAAGTCATACACTTAGAAGAATAACTGAGAGCATAGTAAGACAGACAATTTTCTGGAATCCACAGAGAAATAGAAAAAAGAGACACCATGAGAAAACAATTAGATCTGATACAAGAAGGTTTGATAGGGCATGGAGAGAACTTGAAACAAAATGAAAAAGTTGTTGAGGACCTAATTTTTTTGAGGGAGTGAATATAAATAAATACACCATTTTTCATTTGCTAACTTCTGTAATTTTGAAATTGTTTTTTGTGAAATTCTTGGAAGCATTTTAAGTTTACCACTGTGTCTGATGTGACAATTGTGGTGAATACAAAATGCAAAATAATACTCGACAGGGAACCATTTTATGCTTATGTTTATACATTGGCATAGGAACCACCCTGTTACATTATTATATGAATATGTATTGTTTGAAGATTCTTCTGTATTCATTTTAAACCTCATGATATTGATGAAATAACCCCTTTAGCTGTATCACAGCCCATAACCTTTCTGACAAATGCATAAGTCCTCCTCAGTTAAGTAATTCAAGTGACACTCAGTATAACAAAAAGTGGAAAGAAGACCACCCCAAATATAATGCAGATGACGGGTATTACCAACTATCCAGAAGAGACCAGGTTATCCTGCTGCGCCTCAGAACTGGTCACAGCAAAATGAGACATCATTTGTACACCAAATTCAAAATAGGTACAACTGGGCTCTGCCATTGCAGCCTTGCGGATATGACAGCAGAACATATCCTACCAGAATGTCCCCAGTATGCAGACCTGAGAAACAAGACATGGCCCACCCCAATCAGCGTTGAAGAGAAACTGTATGGCACAGTGGACACTCTAAAACAGACAGCAGCCTATATCATAGAATCCGAAGTCCCAACCTGACTGAGCAATGATCGCCGAAGAAGTGACACTCAAGCGCATGCTGTCTCCTTCAGCGTTTATTTTCAAACTCCTGCTGGATCTCTTTTGTAGCAGGACTATTGCCGTACTAGATATCCAGCAGGATGTAGTCCAGAAAATGGAAATGCAGTGGTATTTTATTTGTGCTAATGGCCCGACACATCCGTCTTCGGCTGGGACCAGTAAACTCATTTGTTATTCTTCCCCCTTATTGCTGAAAATGATTTCAATGTCATTATGAGCCAAACATCTCACACACACAGTATATACCGGTATTTTATTAAGGGGTACAGTCATGGAAAGAATTTAGCACAACTGGGATCAGCTACTAAGAATGTCACTAACTCACAGTATGGATTGCTAAGTTAACTTCAGGAAACCTGCGGTTAGCACATCTGGAACATTACAAGTAGATGCCACAACATTTAATTATTTCTCCCGTCTGTATGTAAATTTCATGTTAATCATTCAATAATTGAAATATTTATTAGTAACAGACAAGGGAAAAACTCGGCTATGTGGTGGCGTCTACTAGTGCTGTACTGCACAGCCTTATGAAGGAACTACTTTTGAGGGGGTAGCAAAAGAGTAAACAGTCTTCTGTTTCTGTCCTCTCAATTTATTTCCTGTACTATATTTAATTTTAAAAACTAATGTTTTTACCTATTTTATTTTTTCAGACACCTTACGGAGCCCCGCCAATGTCAACTGCTAATGTATCCGAATCTTTCTTTCAAAACTTCTATCCTCCAAGTATGACATACCCTTTTATGAGCCAAGGAGGACTAAGCGGCTCTGAGGGTTCTTGGTCCAACGGCACAGACACCATGTTTGGAATGGGCTACGACTACAGTAACGTGTATGGTAATTTTGGGTTCCCTTTCAACAGTTGGGATTACGCCACTGACTACTGGGGCACCTCTCAGGGTGTGCGGAAGGATCAGAGGAGTTATCCAACAGATGAAGGATATTACCCTCCTGAAATGATCCCCCCTGATGCCTACAGTATGATGAATGGTGCACCAGTGCCACCAGAACCCCAAGAACCTATTGGGACTGTTGAACAAGGAATTAGGGGAATGACTATAACTCAATCAAATTCTTTAACTGTAGATTCATCTAGCAGGAAGAAAGTAGTGGATGTAAACCAGCTTCCGGTTATGTCTGATAACTTTAGTGGCAGAGATAGCTCCCATATGATGTCACCTTCTCACTCACAGTCTGTACAATCTTCAATCATGTGTGGAGGCATTCCGAACCAGTCAAAGAAAACATCTTGGGCTGCTATAGCCAGCCAACCCGCCAGGCCACAGCAGCAGCTGAGGCCTAGGACTATACCACGTGCTCCAGTAAACCCTAATAGACCTCACATGGACATTGGGACTTGGGATGGCAGGGGTAATCCCAGCAAAACACCTCTGCTACCACCACAACAGCCTTCGTCACAGCCATCACAACCCAGGCAAACTTGGACAGCTAGCACGTCTCGTAATAACAACAGTAGACAAACCCAACCGTACTCAAGTAGTGGGCCCGGAAATGAATCTGTCAACAGTATTACAAACCAAAACTCCAACAACAGCAGCAGCGGCACCAGCACCAACCAGGGCAACCTAAGTAATCATTCTCCTTCATATTCAAACTACAGCAACAATGCTGGTGGAAGCACAAGTACTAGAAGCAGTCCAGAAGATGATAATACAACAACGAATGGTGATAATTACACAGACAGTTCTTCTGCTTCTTCACACCCTATTTTGGACCAGTTGAAATCTTCCAACTTTTACAATCCTAAAGAATTCAACCTGAACTCAAAATCTGCGCGCTTCTTCATAATAAAGTCTTACTCTGAGGATGATATCCACAGATCAATCAAGTACAACATTTGGTGTAGCACAGATCATGGCAACCAGAGGCTTGATGCAGCCTTTCGTGAGAGAGAAGGCAAAGGGCCTCTTTATCTCATTTATTCTGTAAACGGTAGTGGCCACTTCTGTGGCATTGCTCAGATGATGTCACCAGTTGACTACAGCAGAAGTGCAGGTGTGTGGGCTCAGGACAAGTGGAAAGGTCAATTCACTGTGAAATGGGTGTATGTGAAGGATGTCCCAAACAGCCAGTTGAGACATATTCGTTTGGAAAACAACGAGAATAAACCTGTTACCAATTCTAGGGATGCTCAGGAAGTCCCCCCTGAACAGGGCAAGCAGGTCTTGCGTATTGTCCACAGTTATAAGCACACTACATCTATTTTTGATGACTTTACCCACTATGAAAAGCGACAAGAGCAAGATGCAAATTCTGGTTCACAGCAACGTGATCATCGAAACGACTCCAGGGGAGATCACCGTGGTGGAGAAAGAGATCACAGAGGTGGAGATAGAGATAATAGAGGTGGAGATAGAGATAATAGAGGTGGAGAAAGAGACCACAGGGGTGGAGATAGAGATCACAGAGGAGGCGATAGAGATCACAGAGGCGGAGATAGAGATAATAGGGGCGGAGACCGAGATAAAGATAATAGGGGTGGAGATAGGGATCATAGAGGCGTAGATAGAGATAACAGGGGCGGCGACAGGGATTACAGAGGCGGAGATAGAGATCATAGAGGCGGAGACAGGGATCATAGAGGTGGAGACAGGGATCGTGATGGACCTGGAAATCGAAATAGGGTAAGAATTTATATATTCAGTAATGTCACTGTTGTGTATCTTAATTTGCTTTTCCTTGCAACGTCTTGTTTATAAAGCTGATTTTTCATAGATTATCCCTGAGGATTATCACTTGAATTTACTCAGTTACATACTACGAGTGTTACTTACAGGTGGCATGTTGAGAGGGTGCATGTGGGGTAAACATTGAAGTATATCCTCTACTGTTTTTTTTTTTTTTTCCGACTCCCACAAGATCTCTCATATAACAGGATATTTGTCTACAAGATACCCAGCAGGATGTAGGTCAGAGAATGGAAATGTGTTGTCTACATTTTATTTGCCCCAGTGGTCAGACACATTCAGCTTCTGTCATATACCGTTTTAACCTTTTATCACAAGGCTGCATATAATTTCCAATGGGAAGCATAAAGTGCTTTGTGCTACAGTTTTATTTAGGTCTAGCATTGGGTGCAATGGATACTGCATTGCTCTCGCAGCGTTCCAGGCCTAGCAGATAACCAAGATCCTAAAAGTACCTCTTCATGGTGAACCCTGGAAATGGAAATAAAGCGGAGCTTGCTGTTTCTGGCGTACAATTTTGGGGAATTGTGTTTACAGATGAGAAAAAGGTTCAACACCTGATGGGCACAGTACATCTCATTACGCAAGATAAATTCACTGGCTGCAGAACACCTCATGCGAGATAGACATAATTGACCAAAACCCAAATTACTAATTACCGCCTCTTCGGAGGGACATGTTTTGCCATTTAAAATTCAAGGGCACAGTGTGTGATAATTCATTACTGCAAAGATTCGATGCACATCCGTCTCCTGGCGACAGGAAGGCTATTAGTCACAGGCTAGGAATGCGCACTACCAGAATTAAAGGAATGCTAAAAATGGATGTACTGGACCTTCTGAGGTACAAATAGCACTGCTGTGCTATAAACTTGCAACACAACATACTTCATGCTCTCCAGCAGAAGAAAAAGGTCTAGCACATCTGTTTTCAGTGTGCCTTTATTTCAGGTGGGCTTCCCTAGCTTGTGACATCCTTCTCATCATCAGGTAATATCCCTGAGGTCAGCACCTTGTAGTGATGATGGAACTTAGTTCAGCCACCAGGGGTGGAAACAAAGACTGGTCAAGCAGGACCATAGTCCTGCTCGAGTAAGCAGAGTGCTGAAAACGGAAGCAACCAGCCAAAAGGCGCACAGATAATCAGAATGCCACACACAAATTACAATGGAAACATGTTTGTATCTATTAATAGTTAACGTGCCTGGCCTGTGGCGGACGTTCAGACTGGGACAGTGCCGGGCCCTATACCTCAAAAGGGCCCAACCTCAGTTACTGGAAGTCCTTCTCAATTGCCCTGATGAGGCAAGGGAATAGAGCTACTGGCCAAACAAACCAAAGACCAATAAAAATAATGCACTGAAATGCTGAGGGTGTCAACAGTAAAATAGATGGATACAGCAAAAAATTGGAACTTGAAAATATCATGTGAAGAATAAGTTAGTATATGCTGTATCCAAGAAACACACCTAAGCAGAGACATAGCCTTCAAAATCAGAGGCTACCGGTCTGGGCGAAAGGGTGGAATTCTGACACTTGTTAAAAACAATATCAGTGCATTTCAGCTGGAAGTATATCTGGAGGGGGCAGAATACCAGATGCTCCACCTAAAAACAGACTGCAGAATTCCATCTCCCGAACTAGCTGCCCAAATGATAGACCATTGGCACTAGATACAATTTCAGAAAAAGAGAGACTTATGGTGTGTGGTGACTTCAATTGCCACTCTCAGAGCTGGGGCTATGATCATATCGACAAGAGAGGTGAGGAACTTGAGAGCTGACAGGATGAAAATAATCTCATCCTTATTAACCAGCCAGCAGACTCACCAACCTTCTACTCGAGAGCATGGCACACCAGACCTGGCATTCCACTCACCAGACCTGGAATGGAACATCACATGTGTCGTTGGAAAGCAGCTTGGGGATAGTGACCACAGAAAAGTATTTCTGGAAATCCACAATGAATTTACCAAGGACAGCAGCACACTCACTAGGTGGAACTATAAGAGGACAGACTGGAAAATGTACCAGCATTTAACCAGTGTTCTAGCTAAAGACATGAACTTGGACAAAGACATCAATACAGCAGTGAGTGAATTTAATAGATGTATACTACATTCTGCTAGTAAAACCATACAAAAACTACACGGGGGGGGGGGCACTCAAAAACTACAAACCCCACTAAAATGAACTGGAAAAGCTGCAAAATGAGATGGAAGCATCTAGACAGCAGGCTGAGGACAGACCTAGCCAAGAACATCACAACAAATATCAGCTAACAAAGGCTAAATTTCAAAGAGTCAAGTTACAAGCCAGACGGAGCAGCTGAAAAGAAAAACAGAGTCGCTGAACCTAGAAAGAGATACTAGGAAATTATGGAAACTTGTAAAACAACTAAATGATGAAGGTACAGGGAGAAATACCTGGATCACACTTTATAAAGATAAAAACATTGTAACAGGTAAACATGCAGCATATTACTATGCAGAAGACAATAACATCAAAGTTAGCCTAAACAACAGGAGGTTAGAGAGAACCATCAAAACATTGGACAAGGTGAACCTATACCTGAAGTAATGGAGGCACCAATCACAATGAGAGAACTGGAGCATGCAGTATCCAAATTGAAAATGAAAAAGTCCCCTGGAGCTGATGGAGTGTCCAATGAAATGATTAAAAACCTGGGAACTGCAGCAAGAGCAAAGCTACTGCAGATCTTTAACACAAACTGGTCCACAGGTAATATACCACAGGTGTAGAGAGAAGCAATAATACCACTCCTCAAACCAGGAACAGATGGCAACACAGTCTCCAATTACAGGCTGATCAGCCTCACAAGCTGTCTATGCAAAAAAATGAAACGCATTGTCAATCTTAGGATGCAGTGTAACTGTGAAAGTGAAAACCTGGTATCGCAGCAAGCACGCTTAAGAGAGTTCTACTCTACTGAAGATGAAGCAACCTACCTCTCCCAAGAGATTGAAGATGCCTTCCAAGATAAGAAACTGGTCCTAGCAGCATGGATAGACCTCAGGAAAGCATCTAATAAGAATGTAGAAATGGGCAAAAGCATACCTGCATAATAGAAGAGCCAGGGTACAATTAGATGGTCACAAGAACACGTAAGTCCTACTGCGCCAGGGAGGTGTCCTGTCATCCACTTTTGGTTTACATCAATGACCTAGTTGCTGCTTCTGCTTTCGCTCTCATAACCACAACGAATAAATCGGTTGATTTTCGCCGGGAAGCGTGAAATACGTTGTACTGCTAGTTCCACAGTTGAACTGTGTTATGAATCTATCTTGCAAGAGGTTTAACAGTCAGTGAGCCTGTCTTGTGTATTTAGACTTTCTGTGCCTGTGTCCATCGGGTACTGAACCTTCTCATCCGCGAGCCTGACTCCGGTTAAGGAAGAACTCGACAGAACAGTTGTCCCTGGCTCTTTTGCCTTCTTAGCCTAGGTATCGTTTACCAACATGAGTCCGATTCTGAGACTCACCACGCGTTTGGGAGCAAAGCTTGTTCTCGAGCTAAAAGAATGTGCCCCATTTTTGCCAGAGCCCATCGGGTACTGAATCATTTCTCTCTACAAGCATGTTTCCGGTATAGGAAGGTTTGACAGTAGAGTTGGGCCATGGTTGCCTTCGTTGTCCCAGTACGAAACCCTTTCTCTCTGCAAACATGTTTCCGGTATAGGAAAAACAGTAGAGTTGGACCAGGGCTGCTTTCTTTGCCGGGCGCCCACATTTGGGTCTCTGCCACAACAGTCACAGCATGTGTTGACTCAGTGGCTGCATCTTTTGCTGTCAATTCTCTTTCCATCCAAACAGCCAGAATCAACACGAGCAACTATATTTATGTTTCCAGGATGCACCACGAGGAGATATTTTTGGGATATTTGTTATCTGCTAGATCTGCCTAGTGCAGTGCGGTACCCTTTGTATCCCGCCGTATCTTCTTGATATTTATGTTCTTGATATGGTCCTCCCTGACTGCTGTCTAGTTGTTTCCACTTCATTTTGCAGTATTTCCAGTTCACTATTAAGGTTTGTGGTGTTTACGGGCTCCACTAGGGATGGTTTTATGTGCAGCCTGTAATACACATCTACATAATTCATTGACTACCTATTGTTTGTCTATAGGCAGGTCTCTGGCTAGTACACTGGTGTAGTGTAAGTAAATTGTCCGGTTTGCCTTCTTGTAGTTCCACCTAGAGTGCTGCTATCTTTAATATATTATCTACTGTCAGAAACACTGGCTGTTGTCACTGCTTCCAAGCTGTTTTTCAACAACGCCATTGATGTCCCAATCCATATTTGGTGATTTGAATGCCAAGTCTAGTGTAGAGATAGTACACAGTATGCCATATTGTAGAAGGTTGGGGGGTCGGTTGGTTGATCAGGATAAGTTTATCCTGCCAGTTGTCTATTTCCTACCTCTCCTGTCCGTGTAATTATAGCCCCAACTTCATTAGCTATTTAAATATCGGCATAAAAAGGTTTTTTTTGCACAGAAATTGTGTCTAGTGCTTATGAGGAGTTGGAATTCTGTACTTTCTATCCCAAGGTGGAGCATCAGGTATTCCATTCCCTCCATGTATGTTTCTATTATTCTTCTTAACCAGTGTCAGTATTCCACCTTTTCACCTGCATTTTTGATCTGATTGATAACATTGGAACCCTACTGTTTTTAAATCTACATCCTTGTTGGCACGAGTATCTTACAAGCAGCATACATTTACTTGTTCTTCATTTAAGATGTATTCGAGTTCCACTTTTTTGTTATTGACACTTTCAGCATTCCAATGCATTATTTTTAATTTTTTTAATTTGTCATGTACCAAAAGGCGCACAATTAATCAGGATGCTACGCATAAAACACAATGAGAACATGTTTATATATCTATTACAGATATAGACATGTGTCAAGTGAACGAAAGAAGACTTGTCTAGTTTTTTTTGTCAGTAGCTCTATTCTCATGCCCTCTGGTTCCTCACGGCAATTGATAAGACTTCCAGTAGCTGTGTTTGACCTTTTCGAGGCTTAGAGCCCGGTACCATAACATATATAAGATATAAGCATATTTCCATTGCGTGGTTTGATGCATGACATCCTGATTGCCCCCATCTTCAGCAGCCTGGTCTTGCTCGATTTTAGGATGGCCTGGTCAGTCTAACTTTTCATCCTCTGTTGACAGAACTAAGCCCCATCTCTGTGGTTTGCTAGACTGTTTTAGTTTTCATCCTCTGTTGACAGAACTAAGCCTCATCTCTGGTGGGCCTGGCCTGTCTGAGTTTTCAGCCTCTGTTGGCTGAGCTACGCCCCATCGCCGTGGCAAAGATCAGTCCTCAGTGGGAACATTGGGCTTTCAATTGATGCTTTCTGGAAGTAATATAGTCTAGCATCATCGAAGACAGTTGTCTCGGGCCATTGTCGTAAATAAAACGACAACGCATTTCCATTCCTGTTGGAAATCTAGTAAGACCATTGTCCTGCTAAGGGATCTAGTTGGAGTTTGAGAATGAACCCTGAAGAAAAAACACAGAAGGAAAAAACAGTATTTCCTTTTTCATCACAATAACATGTAATATCAATTTTTCGTAACAATTATTATTGGCATAAGACATATTTATGACAATTTCCACTGACTTGTGTAAATCAGTACTTTTAGGTCCATTAATAGTTAGAACATTAATTATAGAAACTGGGGCCACTCTTGAAGATATATTATTAAGCAATAGCAACATAAATGATTTAAAGCCTTTATCGGCAGGACATAACAATATGAGCAAATGTATTTGAAATGTTAATTGGTAATGACATTGACCAAAGAAAAAAAAACAGCGGACTGACTACACTGGCCTCACATTAAAATCCTACAAATTCAGTCTTTGTATAAGCAACTATGACTCTCCCTGGTTAAGCACATATGCCTCGTTTTAATTAACTGTTTATGATTCGAGTAGTATAATTCAGTTTTTTAATTTGAAATAGATGGCTTTATAGGCGATACAGAGCCAGTTCAAGTGAGGCTTCAGACACCATTTCTAATCCAGCTGACTGTCTCAATTGTATAAATTACTTCAGGTTGTATCTCTTCTCTTAATTTCTTAAATACAATTTTTATTTAAACCCCATAAATAACTGAAGTAAAACAAAACTGTTTGTTGGTATTCATGTGTAAAAAAAAAGTTGCAACCAACAATTTGTCTACTGCCACATTGTTCACTCTCAAAATCTCGCTGGATCTATCTTTTAGCAAGACAATGGTACCACTAGACTTCAAGCAGGATGCAGCCCTGAAAATGTGGTGTCACTGTCTTATTTGTGACATTGGTCTGTCACATCTGCCTTCAGTAGTGATTGGTCCTACATAGATTGTTAATTTATTGATCATGTGATCAGATTTATCAACACCATTCATATATTTTAATCTGTAACTTCTTTAGCTAAACATTCTCATACTCTCTTGTAGGAGGACAATGATCCCACTAGATTTCCATCAGGATGTAGTCCAGAGAATTGAAATTCGTTACATTGCCGTTTTATGTAAGCCAATGGTCCGACATCCGCCTTCTGTGGGGATCTGTAGCTAGTGATTTTTCAACATAAATCTTTCGGAATTATTTTCTTTCACATTTCTGAAGGTACCTATTGATCTAGCTGTATCATTTGAGCAACAGTAAGAAATGCATAAAAAACAAAACTATTCCTCTGCCATAAAATATCTCAGTGCCTCCTTTATAAGTCCGTTTCTATTTAAAATGATTGTCCCACAGACTCATTACTTTTGAAACAGGCTTTTAACGTAAATTCATCTTCTGTGATCAGTTGTTATACGGCCAGTCCAATGTTGATCATTTATAGATCGGGTTGTTTTATGTCATCTTAGGTTCCTGCTACTACACAACTGATGTTTCTTTGCTACTACAAAACTTCTGCAATCAATTGTTGAGCAACCAGTCCAATATTGGCCATGTTCAGAGCAGTTTGCTGTAGGTCATCTTTGGTTCCTCACATCTTTTGTAGAGGAGCTCCTGTAATCCAGATTGTTGTTCTGTGAACAGCAAAACTGGGTAAATTCTGTAGTATGTTTCTAGTGTAGATTGCAGTTGCTGATAACTAGACCTATTATAATAGAACTTATCCAGGGATGAACGAATAATAAACCATATTGAAGAAACTGGTAACGATATGAATAATTACATCAAAAGGTACTTGATATTTGAGTCTGCTAATCACACTAAATGTCACAATTGAATGTGTGTACTTTTAGAATTTCTCTTATCACTTCAGTATACATGGTGCAGTAAGAAGACTTCGAAGTTGGTGCATAATTGTGTGTAAAAAGGCATACAGTTACTACCGATATCTCATCTGTAGTTACAAAATAAAGCTGAAAGGATGACAGGCAGCAAAAACCTACTGTTCATCCTTGTCTTTCCTTGTCTTGTTCATCCTTGTCTGCAAAAGGATCACACTTTACAAAGATGAAAACATTTTAACAGTTAAACATGCAGCTATTCCTTTGCAAAAGACAATGTCAAAGTTAGCCCAGACAAACAACAGAAGGTTCGATAGAACCAGCAAAACATTGGACAAGGTGAACCTATACCCGAAGTCACGGAGGCATCAATCACAATGAAAGAACTGGAGCATGCAATATCCAAATTGAAAATGAAAAAGTCCCCTGGAGCTGATGGAGTGTCAAATGATCTTCAATACAAGCTGGACTACAGGTAATGTTCCACAGACACGGAGGAAAGAAATAATACCACTCCTCAGGAAAAGATAGCAACACAGTCTCCAATTACAGGCCCATTAGCCTCACTAGCTGTCTATGAAAAACAATGGAACGCATTATCAATCTTAGGATGCAGTGGTACCTTGAAAGTGAAAACCTTCTGGTATCACAGCAAGCAGGTTTCAGACAATGCTACTCTACTGAAGATCAGGCAAACTACCTCTCCCAAAAGATTGAGGATGCCTTCCAAGATAAGAAACTGGCACTAGCAGCATGGATAGACAGCGAAAAGCATTTGACAAGGTTTGGAAATGACTTAAAGATTGCGAAATTACATGGTTAACTCAAGAATGTACAAATGGGTTAAAGCATACCTGTATAATAGAAGAGCCAGGGTACAATTGGATGGTCGCAAGAGCAAGAAAATCCTACTGTGTCATGGTGTTCCCCGGGGAGGAGTCCTGTCACCCAAACTTTTCTTGGTTTACATCAATGACCTAGTTGCTGAACTACCACATGGGATCAAAGTGGTAATGTATGCTGACGACCTGGTCATCTGGTGCACGGAAGAATATGCGACAGCAGCCATAAAACAAATACAAAGAGCTATTGCCTTACTTTTATGGACAAATAGATGGTGCGTCAGTGTTAATACAGATAAGGGCAACACTACTACCTCTCACCAAAACAAAAAGCCTGTGATATCAAGATAGATGGAGAGCTTTTGAAAGAAGACAAACCCAAATACCTCTTGATGATAAGTTGACATGGAAGCAACGCATAAACAGAGCAAAAACAAAAGTCACAAGCAAGCTACCTATCCTTAGAGAACTAAGTAAACTACATGGGGAGGCAGTGGGAATGTGCTCCGTAACGTTTACCAGCAAGGCATAAGACCACACCTGAAATATCATTCAGCTGCATGATGTCCTGCATCAAACATTACAAAATCTAGATGAAGTGCAAAACCAGACGCTCAGGATAATGTTGGGAGCAATGAAATCAAAACCCATATCTACTAATATGCAGAAAATGGGAAGAATGCAAACACTTGGCGAAAGAGACACAAAGGTGCTAATAAAAGCAGAAAAGTTTAAGTGTATGCCAAGTCATCCAATGAAGGAAAGATTCCAAAATCTAGCAATGGGGCGACTAAAAAGAAGCAGCTTAATCCATCAAACTAAACGACTCCGTAGACAACTTACAGATGTACCTGAAGTTGACAGCCCCTTAACTTTTAGGACGCATGCGGCAACTTTATTCACCATTTCCCCTTCTCTGGTTAGCGAGCGGCAAGTATATTTTCCACCGTTGCTAGGTACACTTTAATCAATTAAAAATACCCAAATTTTTAATATTTTTTTCACCAGATTTATTAAATCAGGAATTGTATTCAATTGACTACCTTTTCCAGCAGTTTTAGTGGCAACTATGTGCCTAGTCTATCTATCTATCTATACGCTGTGTCCCTTGTTTGCCTTGCAGCGTCAGGGGTGGAAGAGTTCTCTGGAGATGGCCTTCTTGTGCGCTGTTTGTAAGCTTGTTCCTGTGGCTTCTTTGATTTCTGTGATCCATCTTTTACATGGTCTGCCTCTGGCTTTATAACCGTTATGTCTATGTGTCATGGCCATCTGTGGCATGCTATATGTCGGTAGTCTGGAAGCGTGTGAAAACCACTTGATCTGCTGTCTTTTGATGTGTTCCAATACTGGTATTGTTTTGGTTATCTGTCTGATGTTATCGTTTCTAATTCTATCTCTTAATGACACTCCGAGTATTCTTCGTAGACATGTCATTTCTGTTGTCACTATTTTTCTTTTGTCTTGTGCTGTCATTGTCCAGGTTTGGCACTGGTAGCATAGTGATGGAATAATAATAGTCTTGTATAATGCAACTTTAGTGTCTATGTTTACATTTTTGTTCTTGGAAATGCGTGTCATCTGTCCTAGGATCTGGTATGTTTTGTTGCATCTATTTTGTATCTCTTTACTGGTTTTCCCTTTACTCGATATAATACTTCCTAAGTAAGTGAGCTCATTTACTTGTTTAAGGTGTTTATCATCGATGGAGATAGTGATATTTCTTTCTTTCTTTGCTATTGCCATTATTTCGGTCTTTTCAATATTGATCTTCATGTTGAATTTTTTACATGTTGTGTGGAGTCTGTTCATATGGTCTTGCAATTGTTCTTCTGATGTTGCTATTAGTACTTGGTCGTCTGCAAAGAGTAGTTCGTTCAATTTGTCTTTTATGTTATCTTCTTCGTTGGTACTTGTTAGTTTACAGATGTGGTCGATATATGTTATAAAAAGTAGAGGGGATAGGACACACCCCTGGCGAACTCCTGATTGGATTTGGGACTTATTGGACACACCTGCATTTGTTCTTACTGCACATTGGCTATTTGCATAAATGCCCTTGCATATGTTGATTAAATGTTCTGGTACTCTGTATATTGATAGTGTTTTCCATAGTTGTTGTCTGTCTACTCTGTCGAATGCCTTTTCTTGGTATACGAATGCGATATATAATTCTTTGTTGTTTTCTGTGGCTCTTTCTGTTAGTTGTCTATGTGCCTAGTGCCATGTAAATATCGATATTTTCGCAATATATTGACAATTTCAAACAAAAGTATCGCCATGACGGTGAATTGGGTTTTATAGAACTTTATTTTATTGAATTTTCATTAAAATCATTAGAGATTGTGATTAAAATGATTATTTATGGAAAGTTATTTCCACACTCGAGAATCAGTTACACCACGCTGTTTTATCTAAATTGATATTAAAGCATCAACCATGTTCTAACGAAACATTTACAGACTAGATCTAGGTTTATAGAATGATTTTAAGACATACCTGTAGGTTTAATCATTTAAATTACAACGATTATCTCTCGAATCACGCGCATTTTAGGTCTATGTAAAACTGTTTCCACTGCAGAATATTTACAAATAATTAAATAAACGTCGTACAATTGTATTATTGTTTTAAAGGTCAAAATGTGCTGGGGTTTTGTGGAAATTCGTCTTTGAGACTGTCTTACATGCATCGTATCACACAAACAAAACATACACCAATATATGCAGAATTCAATTCTTGATTTATATGTGCAAAAATTATGTAAATATTTCTAACAACAAAATTATCAGGATTTCAAAATTGTAACAATTATGTAAAATAATTTCCGAAAATTAATTAAGCGGCAGGAGAGAAATGTCGTAATTGCAAACATAGCGTGCTAAAGGTTTTACGGTCTGTACCAGTACAAACTCCTTGGAGTGAAAGTCATGAAATACCAATATACATTCAGACCCATGTGAAATGAGTACTAAGCGGGGACGAACAGAGCAGTGTGCGGCGAAGGACAGTCACCCTCAGTTTTCTGGACGAGGAATATCCACAAGGCATATGGGTCAGAGTATACACAGAATGCAGCGAGGAACGGAGGTGCATATATATATAATATCCACACACACACACACATATATATATACATATTATATATATATATAATATCCACACGAGCCTAGAGAAACAATCAGAACACCATCAGGGACATTCTGCAATAGTTACGATGCAGAAATCCAGGCAATTAGGATGGCAACTGAAAACTTGCTGAACAACCTTGGCCCACAGCCTGTGATATTCCTGGCACATGCAATATCAGTGCTTCAATCTCTCCAGTCTGGAAAACTAATTTACTTAATCTACCAATATATGATAACCATGCAATGGATCCCCTCTCACTGTGGAATGCCATGTAATGAAAAAGCAGACCAACTGACTAAGGAAGGTGCTGCTGAAGACCAACTAGATGTACCAATCATCTACCATCAGAAAAAGCAGATGGTCAAGTCAATTAAAAAAGCCATAAACATCAACGCAAGATGGCTATCACGTGAACAGATCAGAACAAGTTGTAATTCTCGTCAGAACGGAACAAAATCGACCCCGCAGTCACATGTACACAAAATTCAATATTGGCAACATGGTCATGTGGACAGACATCACAGAATGCCAAACATACCTTTCAAGATTGTTCTGAGTATGAAATGCTGAGGCAGACATACTGGTCGGAGGAAACAACAAAGCTCTATCGGCAACTATAAGAACTACAAAAGGGTGAGTTTTATTCAGGAGAGTGAACGAAAAAAGAAAAATCTAAGAGATGAAATTTAAGCAGTATTGGTGGAACATCGTCAACAGATGGACTTTGATTTTCATCAGCATTCTTGCTACAGTGGAATCCCTCTATAACCTCTATTTCCCTTATATAACAACACTTCGATACCCTATTATTAGCGATGACAGTACTGTATATAGCGAATTTCCGTTGTTACTTACATATGTTGTCAGTCGGGACCTATTTGTTATAACGAAATTTAACTGTATCATCTCGCTTAGTTCTGCAAATATGAATAATATTCCAGCCATTGGTATAAATAAAACATCGACACCGCCAAATACAATTTTCATACTGATGGAAATCTAACAATACCATTGTCCTATTACACGAGAGATCCAGGGAGAATAAAAGATGAAAAATAAGAGGAAAATAATATTCAAGAGCTATTTAACATACATGTATATTGTATAATAATCCATTCAAACTTGAGAAAAACATTTATTTTGTAGAAAACGTAAATGGTGAAAAACTTGTGTTTAAATCACTCAAATCGTTCCTCTACATTTGTTTACATCAAACAAATTCCATAGCAACTATCGCCTGTCAGTTTGTGCATTAATGTAAAACATAAATAACTGAAATTAAATACCGGTACAACTCAGTCACATACTGCTTGAAGATATATTCAAGTAAAAACTGCTTTGAAACAAGTCTGTAACGATCACTAGATTTAATATTTGAGTTAACCAAACATTCATCAAACCTTTATTTACACATGCCTAGATCTTTGCGCGAGTGTTGAAACAAATATATATATATATATATCCACATTGTTATCCAGTTCGCCAAGTTCTGACACATTTTTCAGTGTCAGATGTGACTATTTTATAAAGATTTTTTTAATACTGATTTTGAAGAACTCATCAACTTGGACAAAAAAGATGGATACGGAATTCAACAGGCGAAGCAGCTGGTGTTGTGTGAGGACCCGAAAGAGGAGCAAAGAATCTTATTTACCTTCCATGCATGCCGTAATTGGCGACAGTTATTGGGCGAAATTCGCTGTCCAATCCCGTACAGTGTAAAAGTGACACATGCTGGTGTGGTTCCAGGCCAAAGGGCGCAGATATCGCAGCAAAATAAAACCATGGCACATCGCATTTCTTTCTGCATTACATTCTGCTAATCTGCAGTTTAGAATGCACGTAGAAGAAATAAGTTGAAGGCAAAAGTTTGTCAGTTTACAAATCAGTGTTCTTATCACTGAAATATAATGTTTTGTAATCCTAATAGTGGAAGTCATTAGTGTAATATTTTACTTATAACTATACTTTTGTTTTGATAATCACAGCACACTTCTCTACACAGGACGTAATTTTTATGCATTTGGATTGTTTATGGAACAACAATTTTGGCATCCATGGTGTGTTCGCGCTGGTTTAATTTTTCCATTCAGCTATTGGCGATCACCACCACCACAGACACCTCTATCCTCAGCACTTTGGGCGAGTGTATAATAGTCCTACCCGACCATCCTTGATATTACCAATTCAGGATTTTCTTGTAGCTGCTGTTCATTAAGTAGTTTTTGCAAGTCTGTTAGTCAAGACTGGAGAACTTGAAGGACTAACCTGGCATCTGTCAGGAATACCACGAGCTGTGCGCCAGGGTTTGTCAGCAATGTTTCAGTTGCCACCCTAATTGCCTGGATTTCTGCATCATAATTATAACAAAATTTCCCTGTTGGTGTTCTGATTGTATCTAGACTTGTATGGATATTCAACTTGTTGGTATTAGTTTTGATATATATATATACAGTTGTACCTCCATTCCTCATTGCATTCTGTGACTCATCTATCTGTGTACACTCTGACTCATGTCTCGTGGATATACCTCGTCCAGGAAACTGAGAGTGACTGTCCTTTGCTGCACATTGTTCTGTTCGTCCTCACTTAGTATTCCTTTCACGTGGGTCTGAATGTATATTGTTATTTCATATTGGTATTCCATACCTTTCACTCTAAGGGGTTTGTTTTGGTATAGACCGTAAGGGGATGTCAACTTCAGGCAGTCTGTAAGTTGTCTACAGTCGGTTAGCTTGTTGGATTAAGCTGCTTCTTTTTAGTCGCCACATTGCTAGATTTTGGAATCTTTCCTTCATTGGATGACATGGCATACACTGAAACTTTTCTGCTTGTATAAGTACCTTTGTGTCTATGCGTTCACCAAGTGTTTGTGTTCTCATTTTGTGCATCTCTATTATGGGTGTTTTCATTGCTCCCATTATCCTAACCGCCTGGTTTTGCACTTTATTTAGATCCTGTAATGTAGTGTTTGATGCAGGACTTCCACACAACGGAACCATATTCCAGGTGTGGTATGCCTCGCTGGTAAACTTTACGAAGCATATTCCCACTGGCTCCACATGTGGTTCCACTTTGTTTTCTAAGGATATCTAACTTTATCCTGGCTTTTGTTGTTGCTCTGTTTATGTGTTGCTTCCATGTCAGCTTATCATCAAAAGTAACTCAGAGGTATGTGGATTGTTTGTCTTTCAAAAGTACTTTTTTCGGGTGAGAGGGTAAAGAGTGTAGTTCTGCACTTGTGTGTTAATGCTGATGCACCATATATTTGCCCATAAAGTTACGGCATCAATAACTCTTTGTATTTGTTTAATGGCCACTGTCGCATGTTCTTCCATCCACCAGGTCTGCATGTTCTTCAGTCCACCAGGTCGTCAGCATACATTTCCTCATTGATCCCGTGTGGTAGTTCAGTAACTGGGTCATTGATGTAAACAAAGAAAAGTGTGGGTGACAGGACTCCTCCCTGCAGAACTCCATGATGCAGTAAGACTTCCTTGCTCTTGCGACCATCCAATTGTATCCAGGCTCTTCTATTATGCAGATATGCTTTTACCCATTTGTACATTCTTGATTTGACCCTGCAATTTCTTTAAGAGTCCTTTCCAAACCTTGTCAAATGCTTTCCGGAGATCTTTTCATGCTGCTAGCATCAGTTTCTTATCTTGGAAGGCGTACTCAATCGCATGAGAGAGGTAGGTTGCCTGATATTCAGTAGAGTAGCACTGCCTAAAGCCTTCTTGCTGTGATACCAGGTTTTCACTTTCAAGGTACCACTGCATCCTAAAATTGATAGTGCGTTCCATTGTTTTTCATAGAAGCATGTGAGGCTGAGGGGCCTGTAATTCGAGACTTGCTATCTTTTACTGATTTTAGAAGTGGTCTCATTATTGCTTCCTTCCATGCTGGCAGAATATTACCTATGGTCCAGCTTGTGTTGAAAATTTTCAGTAACTTTGCTCTTGCTTTTCACAAATTGTATATATGAGAAGATGTTTGCCTCAACATTGTATATATGAGATGTTTGTAATGAGAATTAAGTTAAGAGGAAATCAGTGTCCAATGAGAATTGTGCCTCTATATGAGCAGTGGGCAATGACTGTCCAGTAGTTTGAAGCTGATCCACAAAGCCATTTTTACTGCCCTGCTGAGCTGATTTAAATTACCAAATGCTCTGTTTCACGGAGCTCATAAAAAAAATGAGTTCCATTCCTGAAAGGGAAGTACCTCTTTTTCAGAGTTCATTCCCAAACTCATGCGGAATCTCTCTTTTTTTGTGGGTCATGCGGAATGACCCATAAACTGCTGTTCCATCTTTTATATATTTTTTCTTACACAGTATTCATTTACCAAGAAGCAACTAAGGAAGGTTGAGTGTGGGTGTTGGCACAATGAATTCTGTTCTGACTATATCCTAATAACCTGCAGGAGTTTGAGGATGACCGCATATAAAAAATTACCTTCAATATGTATTAAATGGTTATGACTAGATATCATTTCCAAAAAGATATGACTTGTTGAATCGTGAAAGCTGATCTAAAATAAATACACAAGAATAATAATGAATCATGAGCTCAAGAAAAGTTTAGCAAATTCAGTAATTGTTAATTGACAGAGATATACAGTCAAATCCCATTATAACGAGTTGGTCGGGACCAACAAAGTATGTTTAATAACATTTTCGGTATATACAATGTGCTATCTGTTATATGCTGGTGAAACATGCGCTGTGTAAAAGAAAAGTCTCATGTTTTGTCTCGAGAAGTTATAAACATTAGATAGCAAGACAAGTATCAGAATACCACTGATTACTACAAATGCCTAGCTTTGACACTATTCTGATGCACATACAGATTCTTTAGGCAGGTCATGTGATATGTAGGCCAGATCATGACCTGCCATAAAGATACTTCTCTATGGTGAGTTGCAGAAGGACCTTCATTCTCATGGTGGACACAAGGAGGGCTATAGTGACTTGTTGAAGTCATCATGGGAAAGCCATTGGAACAAACCAAGATACATGGGAAGAACGTACTCAAAAGATCTACATGACGCTCTACAGTTGGTGCAGTATATTGTGAATAGAGGAGAAATGCAACAGCGAAGAGTGGCTAAAAAGTCACAGGTAGATTTTTAAAAAACCCATCTACAGTGATCACCCCATGCCCAAACTATCTTAAGGACATTTGCGGCCAGAATAGTCTTATTAGCAATCCATGAACTCAGTCACAGGCATAACTAACTGAATTTTAAAATTGGACGTAATAATTGGTCATCACATGTGTTGGACGAACAACAAATATACAGTATAAACAAAGAATACAATTTTTGAGAACTCAATAGGAAAATATGTATTAAAAATATGCTTATAGGGGAGATTTCACTGTACTAATTTTGTTGCTTGCTGCCTGTCTGTTGCTGGGAATTACCCAGTATGGAAATAATAATATCAATATTATGAACATACAGATTGTACATAGCGACTAAGAAAGGTTGGGTGTGGTGTGGAAAGGTCAAAGCTATGTCAAGTCGAATAACAAAAGTCAGATATCACTGTCAAATACTGCATGTTTCCCATGGGGGGGGGGGGGGATTTTGTAGCTGGATATTACTGCCAGACTGTAAACCAAGGATGTGAAAATGCAGACTGCAGTTCAAATCCATTCAGCAAAACATTTCTACTGTCCGGCCCAGCATATCTAATATTACCACAGTGAGATCCTTTTATGGCATATCCTGTTATAACAAATTTCCCAATTTAGCACCACAAAATTCCCAATTGTGTACCAAAATTGTATTTTTATAGAATGAATGTTTCAACGGTGGCCTGAAGAAGGTTGAATCAATCTTTTATAGGCATTCAATAATATGGTCAGAGAGTTTTGTGTTCTGTAAGCTCATGCACCGAAGTTATTGTCATAAATATTGTTTTTACCATGACCGCTTTCATGACCTCACAAATCATGAAGTGAGTACAATTCAGGTAAGCACGAGAAGTTAATGACCAGGTGGACACAGTTAATAAAATATATCAGCAAATATTTTTTGTAACAAAAAGTAACTCAAAAAAGTTTCTTTTTATTTAACAACATGGAATTCAAGTACAAAAGGGTTGCCTACTTCTGCTTCAAATCACTTCCATTCTCCAAACTACATCTTGCAACTATGATCTCTCTTGTTGTATTGGTAGGAATTGTCCTAAATGTTCAATGCTGTCACATGATGATTTTCTTATTCTTCTTGTTTGTCATTTAACATGAGTACACAAGTCTGGTTTTCTGGAAAAATCCACCATATGATTATGACTTTTATTTTTACTTGTTCTTACAATTATACTGAATATTTTCTTTATTTCTTATGATCCAGGATAACCGCAGAGGTGGACAAGATGGCGACGGTCGCAGTGGACGTCAGAACTAATCTACAATCTTGGACTCCCTACCTCCTTCCAACAAAATTGACTCTACTTCATGTAAACTTCAAGTTTTTCCATTAATAAGACTCAACTGTTTTTGTGCTGTCAATGTTAGCATTCTGGCACCGCGAGGAACCTCCAGCATATTCACATAATATAATATACATAATTATGTGTTTTTCTCCCTCGGGTAGTAAGTTTTCTATACTAAACAGCTCATATATGAAACTGGTTAATATTCGCACGGTTATGAATGATGAACTTATTTGCCTCCAATTTTACTTTATAATCATTTCAGAATATTTTTTTCATATATATATCGTATATATATTCATAATATCACATACCGTCTTATTCATTGGAGGAATCTGAGGATGATATACTCAATCTCAAGAGTTTTAAACTTGAGAGAAGGATGTGTTCAGTTTCTTCTAGATACCAGAAGATGTAACAAGTTGCTTTTTTAAAGTACAATATTCTGGTGAATCATTAGGAAACATCGTGCTGGCAACATTCGGTTGAGCACATTTGCTGTTCTTATTCATTTTTCGTCTCAGCCACCCTTCCTCACAATTGTGAAAGACATCATCTAGTTTCAAATAGACATCTAGACACCTGATTATGAACAGATAATAGACTGCATTTTAAAATAAATTCCAAACTGGTATCAACACCTGGCAAGTGAGCATTTCATTGATAGAAGTTCTCACAAACAGTGTCTTTGTGACCATGTTTTATTCCAAGAACCTTTGCTGAAAACTGTGAAGTTTGACACTTTTAGGGTATTATATAAATGTTCCGTTTAAGAGCATTTGTGTTAACTGCAGCCATCAAATACAAACATGTACATCAGTTTTTACTTGTATAAATTTTAACAGTGGGAAGAATGAATTATGAAACAGTCGTTATATTTCTCACCATCATTGTAAAGCTTCAGTGATCACTGCTGATTGTGGCTGCTACTTGGACACAAAGAGGCAACTACATCTAATTTAGAAAGAGGTGACGATGAAACATGTAGCGCTATTTCCAAATTTGTATAAATCTTTAGCGTTGTCCGCATTATTCGTGAGCTGTCATTTGAGGAAAAGAACATAGTAATAAAAAATCTTCCTGCTGTGTTTCATTTTTTTTTTAAAAAAAAGAGTGAAATGAGTGCTGCTCATATTGTGTTTAGAAAGACAATTGTTTAACAAGATTATTTCTCACATATTCATGAACCAACGTTAGCTTGTATTTTTTTTAAAAGTTTAATGTGGTGTTCCTATGTGATGATGGCAGATTTCAGGATTTGTTAATTGTAAATAAACAAGAAGTAATTAAAAAAATATCAGTAAAAAAATGTAATGGGTTAAATAACAGTTTTACATGAAACAAATACATGTAAATTTGCATTTCAACAAGAATGTATCTATTAGTAGTTTATCCAAGAACCCTCTAGGGCTGTATGTATGTTGTGGAGGAGGCATCAACACAGAGATCTCACTTTTCTGTGCAGAAAAGTGTAGATTTCTGGCCATTACTTGATGGTTATTCTATGACATCTTCCCCCTTCCCTTTTCTTCCACCCACTACTAATCGCTGCAGGATTGTTTTAGACAGGGCGTCATGTCTGGTGACATATCCATACCAAACCAACATTTTTTTAAACCAAGATATAGGTAAACCAGCATAGATTGTCAAAGACTACGTTGGAGCTATGCCATGGATACTGACAAATCTTGGAATAAGAAAGTAGCAAAAAGGAATACAAAGTCTGTAGTTCATTGAGTTTCCTGGTTGGATGATCCAATGTTCAATTACCAATTAAACTCGAAATATGTTGAAATTACCAACGAGATGAAATCACTAGATCGGTCCAGCTTAATGAGGTGGGCACCAGATTTTCTGGGAAAGCATAGATGGGGACATAATGCTGACCACATCTGTTGATATGCTGTTGGTCAATGAAAATACAAACTGCATAAGTGCAGAGCCCCATTAGATGGCATTCAATGCATACCTGGCAACTCCAACCATACCAATGACCATGGTCCAGAGCTGGGGATAGAGAAAGTGTGACCTGTGCAAAGGTCATGGTAAGGGATTAACCCAGCGCAAACTAAAACTATCGATGTAACAACAAAACAAGTAAAAAAGAAAGCGCCAGGTGACGACTGTAGTTGTCTACCAGTAGAAGCGACACTCTGAAACTAAATAGGATATGGTTAACATCATATTCTTTGATACACCTTGTGCTTGGATAAGGAAATTTTTTTACTTTAGTTAGTGTCTTTTAGGCCGAAGTTGGAGCTTAGAACAGTAACTTATTTTCATTGAAAGTTACTGTAGTTTTTGGTTATTACTTATGCCCTTCTTCCTCGTTCTCCAGTCAAAATCAGTTGTTGATATGGATTTAACCAATGAACTGGACTGGTCACAAACTGAGACACGGCCATAGAGCTTGTCCGCTAGAGCTTTTTGTTTTAAAAAAAACTTGCAATTGCTCATATTGGAATATATTGATCTTTCTGTGTTAATTGTCCAGCGTAGTTTATTTTTCTACGACTACTTTTATTGCGCCCTCTGCCGTCTATGATAGTTTAGGAAGTCTGTTGTCATATCCATTCTTACATGGCCGATGCTATTCCAGCATCTTCGTCTTATAAAACTTGAGGAAAATTCGTGGTTTGTTTCTTGGTGAGTCGCTTGTTATTTGTCCATTTTACATTCAATATTTGTTTTAATTTAGTGTTGTGTGGATTTCCAGCTTTTGTTTGTGTCAATACAATTACAGGTAGTGAAATCACACTATAATAACTTGGTCAGGACTGATGCATTGTCTAGATACAGTACAAATAATAAATATAATTGGGAATTTCAATATAATTTTAAAAGGGAAATTTGTTATAAAAGTATGTGTGTTATAGAGAGATTGCACTGTAGGTACATGCACATTGAACAGTCTAAACGTAACCAGTTATTTAACCCATTACATTTTTTCCTCTTATATTTATTTACCATATGTGACATAGTTTTACTGCAGTCTTGCATTCATGATCTCTTTAGAACAACTGAGTAGTTCTAGACACCTCAATGTGTCATCTTCAAAATGGACAGATACAGACTATAAGCTTAGTGTGTGAATGTTTCTTTGTCATGTGTGTGCATGTTTTTAGATTATTTTAGACTAAATATGGAATTCATATAATAAAGGCATCTTGAAAGAAAATATAAAAGTGTGCTTATGATACATAGTCAATTCCTTTCTGGAAAGATCAGACCCCACAACTGACTGAGCGGAACCCTCTATTACACCTTTATGCGGTTTTCCATGATAAAAAGATGTTTACTGGATATTTCAAGTGTGTTAGGTTCAAGTATGCATAATATGTTACACAAATTTAGAAAAGTTCTATATTGTTTCCATGGGCATGGTTCCCTTTTCTCTATAATGTGTTTTTTAAAGGGAAAGTTTATTTTTTACAAAATTGAATGCAGAAATAATTTTATATCGGTACTGAATATTTCATTTGAGAAAACTAAAGTAAAACTAAATTTTTTTTAATATAGTAAAAAATTAAGATATTTACACAATTTTACCAGTTTAAATACCTGCACAATATCATACAAATCATGGACCGGTATCATCTTGAAACTTTCTATTATCTATTGAAAATTTTTTTTTCTCTTGGGGAACAACCATTCTGAATACAAAACTGAAATTTTAATTGAATATGCTTGTAAAAAAATTAATACAGTGGAATTCTGTTATAACAACTTGGTCGGGACCCTATTTACAGAAATTCATTATATACAGCACAAACAGTATAAAATAAATATAATTAGGGATTTTGAAAATTGTTGCTGTATAGGCAAATTTTGTTATAAAAGAATGCGCTATAGAGGGATTCCACTGTATGGGGTTAAATTGCTGATCAGATGGCAAGCAGGGCACTCGTGGAAATGCCCCTTGTGCAGTAACACTGGTTTCTAATCAAGAATCGTGTTATCAGGTGGCATATCATGGGCAGGATGTACAAACCACATACTTGTCGTATTGGGGATCTTTTTAGTGCATGGCATGAGGATTCTTTTGTAACATTTTGTTTTTAAATGCTGCAATTGTGTTTCTTTATTTATTGACGATTGTCACCGAAGACAGATGTATTGGACCATTGGCACAAATATAACGCATTTCTATTCTCAGGACTACATCCTACTGGAAATCTTGTAGGACCATTGTCCTTCTATAAGAGATCCAGCAGGAGTTTGAGAATCAGTACTGAAGAAGATTCATTTCTGTATATTACAACTGGAAACATGTAAGCTCTAAGGTAAGCTAGTAGAATTAAGTCTAACCCAAACCCCAGGAACTTAATACAGTTAGTCATGTGTGGACACAGTGATCAACAATTATTAAACAAGTGTTCTATACAGGAAATTATAAAGGTGATATTCATTCCTGAACATAATCATGTTTATGGATGCTCTGAACTCATGATTCTGGGCGAGTTGAGCTGCAGCCAAGTATACATCTAAACACCTGAAATGTTATTTGCTTAACCTTGTATTCAGAGGTCCTTTCTTCTACCAACAACCGCTCCTATTACTAGTTCTTCCATACAACTATCTCCATTTACATGACAAAAAAAAACAACCACAGCATTCTTGTTATAATGTTGTTTAGGAGCCGGCCTCTTCTACATCCTTATCTCATATTGAAATCCTCTTTGCCACTACTCTCTTAAGTCCATGTTTCACAGCCATAAATTTCTACAGTTGAATCCCTCTATATTGCATATATTTATGACATTTAAGTTAATGTTTGCATAACAAGCATAATTTTTTTGTTGCGAAAAGCAAAATGAGTTTTTCTGTGAATATTTCCAGTGACTATAATTACCCATCAGCGAGTGAGCGATGAGTTCTTTTTAATGAGGGTTATATGGGTATTTCCCTTGGCTATAATTATCCACCAGTGGGAGAAGGTAGATGTATTTATTTAGGAGGGTTGTATGGTGCAAACATTTGTCCATCCGGTATCTGTCATGGTGACAAATGTATTGCATGTCGTACTACATGTTTATCTGTCGCTGGTAAGCTAAATAAACGTACGATTAGGTTAGCCATTTTGTATTAGTTGACAGTCAGTGATATCGCTATCGCAAAATTACACAAAATTTGTGATTGGCACAAATTTTATATAAAGTTGGAAGGTAGACCCCTTATGCAAACATGAACCCAAATTTCACAGACTAGCAATATTCATGGATAATTATAAATATTTATCAGTTGCTGCTTCTGACTACATTCTCACAAGGGGCGAGCAGGATAATAAGATATTTAACACTGTTATTACTGCAGATGACATAAAGAAACACAGGTGTGTTTCTCCAGTTGATGCGGTCATGTTTGTTCAGGATAGTCTTGATGTCTATCCATCGTTTCCTAGATCTGTCCTTCGCTCTGTATTCTGATTCTATATTGTTATAAACTCTTATGGGAAGTTGATCGTTCATCCTTAAAAGATGTCAAACCATTTTATCTGTTGTTTATGTATTCGATGCATGATTTTATACCTGTTATCTTTGTGATGTTCTCACTGCACATTTTGTCGAGTCTGGTGGCTCCACTAGCCTTTCATAGACATTTCATTTCAAGAGTTTCGATCTTTCTCTTATGTGTAGTCAGTTGCCAAGTCTGGCATTGGTAGCATAGTGCTGGTATAATGATGCTCTAAATCATTTGTTTCTTTACTTCTATGTTGATTTTTGGGTGCAAAGCAAAGGTAACAGCTTATCGCAGCATGTTGCCTTCTGACATCTTGTTTCTGTTTGTTTGTTTTTCGTTCGCTCCATTGTAACCATCACGGATATCCGTGCGATTTCCGCCGGGAGCGTGATTACCACGTGCCACCGTTATGCGCCTTGTAGGCCTAGCACATCCGATTTCGGCATGCCTTGACAATTCGGGTGGGCTACCCTTAGCCTGTGACAGCCTCTATATCTGTCTCCAGGCACGCGTAGTGGAGACTCTTCGCCAAGACGATTTTTTGCTCTCGTCTGACTCGAACGAGGTGTTCCACTGTCTATGAACTTGCCTCGTGTAATTGGACGTGCTGTGCCTGTGCCCATTGGGTACTGAACCGTTTCTCATCCGTGAGCCTGGTTCCTTAAGGGGAAGAACTCAATAGAGGAGTTGGACCCTGGCTCTTTCACCCTCTTAGCCGAGGTGTCATTCACCGACATCGTGTACCCCTTGTCCAAGTTCGAGTCTCACACCACGCGTTTGAGAGCAAGGCGTTCTCGAGCTGAGCGTCCTTGTCCCAATAGCGCCTGAGCCCATCAGGTACTGAACCCTTTCTCTCTTCAAGTGTATTTCCGGTGTAGGAAAACCTGACAGTAGAGTTGGGCCAGGGCTAAATCGTTGTCCCTTTTGTGCCTGAGCCCATCGGGTACGGAACCCTTTCTCTGCAAGTGTACTTCCGGTATAGGAAACCTTGACAGTAGAGTTGGGCCAGGACTACCATCGTTGTCCCTTTCTCTTCGCGAGCATATTTCCGGTTTAGTAAGGCTCCTCATTAGAGTTGGATTAGGTCTTCTTGCTTTACCAAACGCCAATGTATGTGTCTGGGTGGTCTCTGCCTGTAAGGAACACAGGTAACTAGAAGCTCGACTCGAGCTGACGGAGCTTGTAGTTCCCCTTTCCTAGGGACTTTTCACTTTCTATTTGCAGTTCGCTCTGCCCTCTAGCGCTGTTCTGCCCTTTCATTGTTTCATTGTACTCGGTATGAAATCTATTTGTCTCTCGCCATGCATCTACCTTTACGTGCATTTTTACATTGGCCGCCCCTCCAATGTTCGGACTGGACTGACTTGCTTCACTGTATGTCGACAGTGTCGCTATATGTCGTGATGCTGGTGGTGTCGGAGATATTGTCTGTCTCTTGTGCAGTCAAATCTCTTTCCATCTGCTACCTCCACATTCTCGGACACGATCCCCAAAATGATTTGGCCAGAATCAGCTCGAGCTGCTGTATTTCTGTTTCCAGGGTGCACCGCGTGGAGGTACATTTAGGATCTTGGTTATCTGCTAACCCTGAGTCCGCCTAGAGCAATGTGTTCCCTTTGCACCCCATCTTGTTTCTGTCTCTCTATCGAATTGTCATTCTTCTGTGAAGATACTTCACAGGTACTTTAACTCTTTGACTTCAAATTCCATTATAACAGCTTGGCATAACAAAATACTTATGAAATAACTGAAATTTGCTATATACAGTCCAAACAATAAATATAATTGGGGATTTTTATAAATGTTTTAAATAGGAAAATTTGTTATGGATGAGCCATTAACACATTTTCACTAGACTTTACTTTGGACAACTTATGTTTATATGAGGAATTTTGCAAACAGGACATCAGCATTTGTATGCTATATTTCCAGTTCATTAACTATATACAGTACAAACCATCATGAATAAATATAATTGGGGATTTTGAAAAGTGTTATATAGGGAAATTTGTTATAATGGGATGCGCTATAGAGGGAATCAGTTGTATTATACATTAGGATGCTAACCGTAAAATGAGAAATTTATTACCAGTTGTGTGTGTAATTATGGAATATGTGATGGCTCCAAGACTGTGATAGTTTCATGACTAATTAATGATAGAGAAATAGTAGGCTTGTTGACAATGACTTACTGGATTTTCAGCAGCATGATTTCTTCTGCGTTCATTCTCGAACTCCTGCAGATTAGCAGGATGTAGTCTGGAGAATGCATTGTTTACAGCATTGCTGTGATAACTGCACCTTTCAGCCAGACACATCCAACTTCAGCATGGCTTCTACGTCATTTTGACCCTATATTGGATGGGGTAGTCAACTCCACCCCATAACCTTAGTCTTTCTCTATGACATGCATGGAAAGTAAAGTGTTGCTATTCTTTCCACCCGTCTGGAGTCTGGAAATATACGGTCGTGGATAGCATGTTCAGTGTTTTTCCACTTCATACAGTAGGCTAGCTGTATGATAAAACTTGCCACCAACCTAAAAAAGCGGACAAACTTTCTTGGTCTTTTTGCTGCAATCAGCAACTATATAGACATAGCTAGGCACCCATAGTGGGCGGGGATGAAGTCAAATAAAAAGCTTGACCTATACTGTGGTAATGTTTGAAGACATCTCCCCCCTCCCTTTCAATCAGACTGAATCATTTTGAGGAATGATGAGGAGGGGGCATATACCACTTTAGAAAAGGCCACACGCTTAATGAAACACTCATCACATACATGGTATGTTTGTAAAAACTACACTTTCTTGAAAATGGTGAAGATAGAGGTCTCTAATTCAAGTTGTCTAGAAAATAGTCTTGGGGGGGGGGGCGCAAAGGATACTGCATTGCTTTTAAAACCAGAAATCTACTGTGTAATTATCGTCAATTTACTTTTCTTTAATATGCTTTCTTTCCAAGTTTGTGTGAGTGTTCCTTTCTTTTCTATAACGGTATTCCTTTTAGTTCTAGAAGTATGTATGCCCACGATGTGAGGAAATGATGCTAAATGGTTGTATGAACCTTGGTTTTGCTTGTTACTCGATGCCCAAAATCTTAATTTATCAGAACTTATTTAAATGCTTCTCTGGGTTGATCTTGTTTTCTTGCCTGTAGCCACGACTAGAGTTGCCTAATGAAAATGAATAGAAGAAATATGTAATCATTGGTAATGTTTAGCGCAACCTTTTTTTTGTCAGTTCAAAAAGCACGGATATCACTGTAAATCATGATACAACGCATTCCGTTCTTCAGAATATATCCTGCAGCAGATGAATAAACGCTGAGACCCATCAAGCAAACTGTACGAGACAAAAAGGTTTTAGTAAACGTGTCTCGTCCCATATATAAAAGTGGTAGATTACGCAACACTGTATGGGACCGAAGAGGTATAAGAACAACCACCAAACTTCAAGTATATCATGCGGCTGTTATACCAAGCCTACTATACGCTTGTTAAACGTGGACAGTATGCGAAAAAAAACTAAATCATTTCTATCTTACCTGCTTACGTAAATTACTAAACATACATTGGTGGGACAAAGTACCAGACTATGAGGTCTTAGAAAAATCAACCTCAATAAGCATCTTCACATTACTTATGAAGGCGCAAGAACGCTGGGCAGGTCATCTTGTGCGTATGGAGGACATACTCGCATCTGCCAAAACAAATATACTATGAAACACTCAAGGCAGGAATTCCGAAAAGCTGGTGGACAGAAAAAGCGCTTCAAAGACACGCTCAAGTCATCACTGAAACATCTTAAAACTGACGTAGGCTCTTGGGAAAGCCTTGCTCAGGATAGAACAACACTGTCTTAGAACGGAAGCACTAGCGGTGGAAGAGACTAGGCAAGATACTGCAAGACAGAAGCGGGTACGTATAAAAGAAACATCCCATAGACACCTTCTACAGTTGTCAATTCTGTAGAACTTTTTGTGCTCGCATTGGACTTGTTAGTCATTTAAAAATCCACAATTAACGTTTTTTAAAATTATTATTATGGTTGAGTTTTTGGTCATTGTCGATTACGACGGACGAACATCATCATTATATAAAAGTGGAAGACGTGTCGGGCCATCGGCGCAAATAAAACCGTGACACCATGCATTTCCATTCTCTGGACTATATCCTGCTGGAAATCTATTGACTATGGTCCTACTAAAGCAGAGATCCAGCGGGAGCTTGAGAGCTGAATAATAAGAGATAGGTCTGCTGTAAACTAAGAGTACAAAGTACTTCACGCTGCTCTATCTGAGAGCGAATGCTGAAGTATCATATTCACTCGGTGCAGTCATTTATTTCTACCATTCAATTTACTGGAAACACACATACGATTTAGCCTATAATGAAAACGATGAAATAAAGATGTTCCTCGATTGAATGAACATTTTAAATTAATAATAAGGTAGAAATATTTTTTCAGACACATTTGGCCCCCCCAAATATATGTATGCAAACAATATTTCCATTGGAAAATAATGTATAATTTATAGATCCATTTACATTATTTAATCCATAATACACCAAGAAAACGGTGGATAGAAAATAACAATTAACATGGACTCGATGCTTCACATAAAACGACAACTAAGGCTAATATCCATACTCGTAACGGCGTGCGTATTCACTTGGAGATCTGTGTATGGGTTGTGTGGTTAAAAGTGGCCAACTTTGATACTACCAAGTATTTAGTGAATTTCTGCATACAAGATGGTGGTACATTTCTATGAACTCACGAGTCCCTCCGAGTAAGGGTCTTATTCATTGCCCGTAGTTTATGGTGATCACTCAGTAAACTAGTTTTGTTTTCCTTTGATTGAGTTATGACTGCAGATTATCATCGCATACTGGACAAGTCAATAGGTGCCTCGATCCCCGTCTCAATAAATCAGAGTGTATCTGCTGACAGTTCCAGTGTGATGCTGGTGTATCACTTTTCGTACCTGTTATGTTTTATCTTTACAAGATATTCCGGTCTAAATGTCAAACTCACGCAGTCTTGAGAGCGACCACAATTCACACTTTTGAAAATTCTTACAATTCCTGACTATTGGAATAATCAATTTTTAAAAGAAAAACAGAAATAAGACTAAAGGTCACCTGTGTGTTGCCAGAGTACGGGAGTAAAGAACAGCTACACTGTTACCTGCCAAACATGTCGTATGACACAAAGAATTTCATAGAACAGTCACATATTAACACACTGAAGACATATTAACACGCTGAAGTTGGATGTGTTATGAAAAATGGTACAGATATCGTAGCTAAGCTGTAAACTATGCCATAGTGTATGCTTTTTCTGGACTACATACAACCAATTTGCAGAAGTTTGAAAATGAACAAAGTTATCACAGTACATGCGCAAATATTGATTTCCAGAACTCATTTTCAGTATCTTTTATGAGGATCTCATTGACTTCTCTGAGAACAGGAATTACGAGTCATTAGCTCTTGCTTCCAATGTGCAGTGGAGTGGCGTCTCTGAGCTTTCTCTCGTTCTCAGGAGACTAAGCTTTCCGCTTAATGCAATGCATATTGAAGGAGTCATATACTCATAGAAAGTATGTCACGAGACGAGCAGATAGTTTACCTTGATTACCCATTATGTGTTTTTCCTCCGACGAGCCGCTTCGCAGACAACGAGCTATTCCTCGTGTAGGAAGACCAATTACCACAGTCGTATCCCTTGGTCCCAGACCTAATTTATTATGTATGAGAACTGTGATGGGCAACGGCGACACGTCTTTCTAGAGAAGGTGCTACTGTGCCAAACACGTCGGTGTCTGGAATTTTCACATGTGCATTTCTCACGCATTCGCCGTGTACGCTTGTGTTTTGAATTTCCACCCCAGCCGAAGATGGATGTGTCGGACCACTGGCGCAAATTAAACGGCGTTTCTATTCTCAGGACTACATCCTGCTGGAAATCTATTAGGACTATGGTCCTGCTACAAGGGAGATCCAGCGGTAATTTGAGAATGAACGCTGAAGAAGAATCTTCACCATTGCCGTTATCGCCCAAAGAAGTAGGTATATTGCGCTTATCTCGGACGAAGAGCTTCGCAGTCGGCGAATAAATATCGTGTAAGAAAGACATCATTCCTCTGTATGCCCTTGGGTACTGAATCCAATTATTTCTGTATGAGCTGTATTGGGCAACGGAGACAGTCGAATTAGACTAGGTTTGCGATGCCCTCGAAGAAAATGACTTGCTTCCCTTCTACATTGTCCACAATGTGCTCACCGACAATTGTTCAATGCTGTTCCTGTATGCAATGGGGAACTTTTCTCCATACCCAGGAGTGCGTGCTCAATTGCGTATCCAATACCCGAGTCATGACTCCTACTTTGAATGAGGTCAATTGTGGTGCGACAAGTGGGCTTCTGTGCATTCTCGAGCATGAACAGCACTACCGCCGGTCGGTCTCGTGCTGGACAATTGTAGCTTCGTTGCTGCCATCTAGGGCGTGTTGCTTTTTCCAGATTTAATGATTGCTCTTGTGGTCACACATTCTAGAGAAATCTACTCATATCGGGACATTGACCGCCCGTCCAATGTTTCAGCATCTTTGGCTGACCAAGACGATATGCGAAGATGCCATACGTTACTGTGTGCAGGCAGTAATGCTGAGTGTGTTGGCATAGTGGTCTGAAGACATTACTGGTTTATGTGCAAATAATTCTCATTCCATCTGCAGCTTCCACATCCAGGAACGCGAGTTTAATAGTGTTGGACGGGAAGACATCAAGAGCAGCTGTATTTCTGTTTCCAGGATACACCACGAGGAGGTACTTTTAGGATCTTGGTTATCTTCTAACCCTGCTCACTAGAATGCGAGACCCTCTGCACCAATGTCGTAGGGGTATCACATTAGATGCTTCAGCACGCAGAGTCCTCCAGCGATTTCTATCTTCAATGATGGGGACGAGTGAGGAAAAAAACACCTTTTTTTGTCTACTCCTTGATGTTCTGTCAACACTTTTATTTCTCCATTCTTTGTTTCTTCTACCTTCGACGACTGTTCCCTATAGTATTGTGACAGACTGATATATAGTATAATATTTTATTTAGGGCTTTAAATAAGTGTTTCTGGTTGGAAAAAATGCTGCAGGAGAGGTATTCTCCTACTAAAAAAAAGTGACCGCGTCCCCAATCTAAAAATTAATGCTATGCAACTGCTTTTCAATGTCCTCTATTAGTTAATGTATATATATAACAAATTGTGTTTATTACATACATACTTCATTGATCGAGAAGTTATAAGATTTTCCTGCACAGTAATTTTACTACTTCAACTGAAAAATTGACATTTGTAACCTTAGTGTAGTCGGCCAGTCGTATGTCATAGTTCTTGTACATACCGACTGGTTATGGATGAATGACGATCTGTCACTGTCTTGCATCCTTAACATCTTTCCAATGATGGGACTATTAAGGTACAGATGGAAACTTCGCGGAGGCCATCGGCGCAAATAAAACGGCGACAACGCATTTCCATTCTCTGGACTACATTCTGCTGGAAATCTAGTAGGTTAATGGCTCTGCTACAAGGGAGATCCTGCGGGAGTTAGACAATGAACACTGAATAAGAAAAAAGTGAAGCAAAGTCTAGTACATGTAATATTGCCACCACCTGCAGCTTATTTTTTACGAGACGACTAAGGAGCATTAGGCAAAGTGTTGGTTATGTCATCGCTTAGATAACCCTATTGTCAACTCCTAGAGAATAACAGGCTGCAGTGCAGAGAACAGAATATGTTGCGCCATAGTTTCAAGCTTGAGTTTCATATCTGGTATATCTTGGCCTGACAGATCCAACTTCTATATGGCAATGAAGGTCCCTTTCACATGTGACAACCAAACTTCATCCCAAACCTCTTTATTCACCTTTTAGTGACACGATATACTTCCTTCACTAGCGTAGTATGAGCATGACATTAAGGATGGTCAAGTCATATTGTTAATCCCCTGCTGAGTCCAATCTGAGTTCTGAGAGATCTATTGCAATGTGAGCAGGAATGTAGTAGGTCTTGAGATGAGAAAAAGTAGTCTGATCTCTCAGTCTGTTCTTGTCTCACAAGTCTTATGACATATATGGCAGGTCCCTTTGCTGTTATTCTTTCCTCCTCTTTTGGGTAGTGGCAACATGCGTCTCACAAAGTCAAAGGGACTAAAGAAATGTGATGCAGAAGCTGGATGTATCAAACAGATGTTAACAACCAAACTGTAAACATATGCATTGCTTTCTTTAAACTACATTCTGATAGAGTACAATTCCTCTATAATGCACATTTAGGCCTATATAAAAAATTTCTCTACATACTTTCCAAAATCTGCAATTATATTTATTGTTTATACAGCCATGTTGACAGGCAGCACAGAGTGCCAAACACACACTACAAGAGTGTTCTGAGCATGAAATGCTGAGGCAGACATATTGGCCAGAGGAAACAACACTGGAATCAAAGCTCTATGGGACATTCAGCAGGAATGTAGTCCAGAAGTGAAAATGCGTTGTTGCAATTTTATTTACGCCAATGGCCTGACACATCTGTCTTCAGCTGGACTGGAATTTGAGAATGAACACAGAAGTCCAATGAATATCACGTAAAATTCATGGGGAATAATGATGTGTATGATAGAACCTTGACAGCGAGTTTGTTCTATATCAGATGGTAAGGTTTTACTTTCACATCCAGACTGATATATCTCTTGACATTCTTTTTGGTGGGGAGGTTTTCCAGAGTTGAAGCAAGTACCAGATCATTGTTTCATTCAATGTGGAAGTGGGGTGCAAGGATGGTTTTCTAGAGTTGAAGCAAGTATCAGATGATTATTTCATTCAATGTGGAAGTGGGGTTGCAAGGATGGTTTTCTAGAGTTGAAGCAAGTATCAGATGATTGTTTCATTCAATGTGGTTGTGGGTGCAATATTACAAGCTGGACAGTCTTCTAATCTGGATTGGACTTTTTCATTAATTTCTTCTTCATTAAAGCAGAGATCATGGCATGAGTTAGTCAATCCTACACCTAACCCCCTTAGTCACCTATAAGGAAGCCCACCCGAATTAAAGGCATGACAAAAAAAACATATGTGCAGGACCTTCCGAGGTGCAAATAATGCAGATATGTTGTAAACTAGCAGCACAGTGTACTTCATGCTCTCCAGTAGAAATTATACAAACTTTCATGTTTGTTATCAGAGATCAAATGCAGAAGATTACAGAAACACATGATTTTTTAACAATGAAATGTGTTGGCTATAAACATACAACATTCAGAATATCGTCGTCATGGTGAAGCTTTTATTAGCTATGACTAGGTAGGAGACAAGTGCTGTTAAATCCCATTATCCCCCCAAATACAGATGTGGCAGGACATTGGCGCAAAAAAAAAAAACCAGTGACACAACGCATTTCCATTCGTTGGACTACATCCTGCTGAAAATCTAGTAGGATCATTGTCTTGCTACAGGAAGAAATTCCATTATAATTACAGTGAAATCCTATAATACATCTTTTTCTAACACATTTCCCTATATAACAACACTTTTCGAAATCCCCAATTACATTTATTGTTTATAGTATAATAGCAAATTATTACATACAAGTTTTGTGTTTAGGGTGAAGTTGTTATAATGGTATGTGACTGTGAAGTTAGAACTCTTCAATAATACATTAGAAAATATTATTGCAGATAATAATTAATTAGCCATTGTTGCGTCATATTCCTAATCCATTATGCAAGCCACTATTATGCTACAAAAAGGGTGCTTATGCATAATCCATCATCAAAGCACAAAATTTAAGTTATTACAATTTCATTGTTCTTTCTTTTTCGCGTTATACCCCTTTATGCCTTGCAGCGTCATGGGTAGGAGAGTTCTGTGGAGATGGCCTTTTTGTGTTCCTCATATATGTTTGTTTTCATTTATTCTTTTATGTATGTGATCCATCTTTTGCATGGCCCCTGGCCTTGTATCCATCGTGTCTGTATAGCAATGAATTGCACGGTTATTCTCCTAGAACCCAATGAAAACCAAAAGGCAAATCATAGATTCTACCTTTATACTAACATTGTGTTATCAATATCAGACATGGACAATTACTAAAGACTGGAAGCTTACTGCATATGAAATGAACTACCCAAGAAAATCAGCAAACAGAACAAGACAAGGTCATGTGAGGAATGAAGAGATTACAATAACTGATGGAACATTGTCTCTGGTTAACTGAAAAACAGGCGGAAATGGTTCGGTCACTTAACACTTTGAACAATAGCCAAATTTCCCATCAAAGCCCCTTCCCCTGGACTCCTAAGCAAAAAATGCACAAAAATAACATCCCAACAGGTCTAATTTATTTTAACAGAAATAAGATAAAATTATGTTCTGTTATATAATATTGATAAAAGACTCGACTCCTTTGAAAACAAATGCCTACGTACCATTCTGAACGTTAAGTGGAGTGACTTTAAATCTAACACTACTATAAGAGAGGAAAGCAAACAAACCTATATATCTTCCTTCATTAGACAAAGGCGTTTGACTTACATCGGCCATGTTCTTAGAATGAACAGCCTAAGAATTCCCCAGCAATCACTATATTGGGTGCCACCTGGAGTAAGAAGAAGAGGGAGACCTAGAGAAACTCTACTAAGAACCATTAATAGAGAAAGCATGTCAATGAACCTAAACAACACGCAACAATTGAAAGACCTGGCAACACAAAGACAGAAATGGAAAGCTATGGTTTCTGCCCTATGCGCCGCCTATGGCCCTGGAGGAACATAACATAACATAACATATAATATTGACTGACCTTTTTCAACCGGTGTTTCTGCATTATATGCAAGTCCTCCCAAGATGTAGATCCTTGCTTTAGTCACAGATAAGTGATGCAATAACTGCACTAAAATTTTGTCTTTACATTTTTTAATCAATATTAAATGTTGTCATTTATAGGCCTACTTATGAACAATATTCATTCAGTCATAACAATTCAATCTTTCATCTTATCTCGGTGCGGTTCACCAAGGCTTTACCAACCAAAACATTGGCTCTTTTGTTTACCCTGACCCAAGCATGACCTGGACAGTAGATCCATGTAAAGCACTGCGCATTGTTGGGCCATTCAATTCTGATTATACACTTTTCTATCTTGCGCAGCATACTTTGAGAGTCTGATAGAATCACAGTCTGTTGGTGGCTGCGTCGCCAGCCAAGTGAGAACTGCTGTCACTGCTTCTATTTCCATTCTCATACTTGATGTTGTAGTGGGGTAAGCTGGTGACTTCTAAGCTAATTCCTTGCCATTTTGGTAGGCCAAAAAATCCCAACCACACCTGTTTGTTTCTTGTGTTACTGGGCCATCTGTGTAAATTATTGTATCATGTGGCTTTGAGTGCTGCCGTATGAGTTCTTTGATCATTTCCTGTTCTGTTGGCAGCCCAGTTGCGGCACTCTCTTCCCATCTGTATCACTGTATTACAACTGTTGTCAATAAGTATTCTCTTTGCCAAATGTCACCCATTCACAGCCTCTTCTCACTTCCTTCAGCTCACAAACTCTGAGTAGGGTATCTTCTGCTTCTGCCATCCAAGACCTTCCTCTCTCGATACGCCTTCCTTTTGTGTTGTCTAGAAATTGTTTAAGAGGTGATGATCATTATTGCCGGCCTTGAAGTATTCTTTAACCTGAGCTATTTTATGTCTTGCTTTGATACTTGGCAGGTCTAAGAGAAACCTCATGGTCACGATAGGTATATCTCTTGTGCATCCTAGGACAGCTCTCATGGCCTCGTTTTGAATTCTCTATAATCTATCCACCTGTGTTTGCAACAGTGTCAGTAAACCTAAACCATAGTCAAACACAGATAACACCACTGCCTGCATCATCTGAAAAAAGGTTCACTGAGGCATCTCTGAATGAGATTTCTGAATGACATTGTCCACTTGTTTCATGAAAGATAGACTTCTATCAAGTCATGCCTAGATATTTCATAGTCTGTCAATGTTGATGCCCATGCAGGTGGTGATTGTACTGTGTCTGTGACCATGTTGTTGTTCAGCAAGAACCAGACGCTGTTTACTTTGGTGGGATTGATAACTGCCTTGTAGTCAGTGCACCAGAGCAACAAATGTTCTAGATTACTCTGGACGCCATAATCATGTCTCTTCTGTTTCTGCCATGCTTGTACAGCAAGAGGTTGTCAGCATAGGTTAGTATCCTGCCGGGTCCAGCCTAATGAAGCAGAGCTATTTTGTATATGTAGACGCTAAAGAGTACACATGATAGTGGCAATCCCTGCGACAGTCCCGGTGCTATCATTCTGATGTCCAGGATTCCAATCTCAGAGTCACAGGTCTGGACATTAACACCATTACTATCCATCGAATTATCCACAAGTCGATGCTGAGTTCGCTTAGTAAATGTATCAGCTGGCCAAAGCTGACTCTGTTGTAAGCATTTTCTAGGTCGCAGGTGGCGACCACTGTTTCCTCCTTTGCCTGAAAGCCCACATAGGTGTCACAGGTGAGGATTGCTGCATTGGTGGTTGTGTCTCTCCCTAGTCTGTATGCACTTAGAGTGTCAGGAAGTAGGCATGTATTTTCCAAATCGAAGGCCAGCACCTTGCCGTAAACATTTTGTAAAGTTGATGATACGATAACTCTTGATGTCGGAGGTGTCTTTGCCAGAAGGAGAAGGTAGCTATCTTCTGGTATGCATCCTGTTTTCAGACGTGTTGAAATCATCAACAATTGTTTTAAGCTGGCTGTCTGCTATATCTTTCAGGAGGCTGTAGTGTATTCCGTCGGGTCCTGGTGTACCATCTATCTGATGTTTTTTTTATGGTCTCTTTTACATGCTCCGAGACCAGTTCCTCATCAGCGACATTGCCTGTTACATGGATGCTGTTAAAGTGGCCACTATAGTCTTACATTTATCAATATTGTTCTGATTGTTGGAGGTATCTGCTGAAGAAAGTGCTGCTCTTTTGCTTATCTGTGGTTAGTATAAGCCCCGATTCATCCAAAATTAGTTTGTGTCCATTTTTTCAATTCATTGCCTTGTGTAATTTCCAAAATTTGTATAGGGCACTGTCTGATGCAACATATTGTGCAATATTATTCCAGAGTTCTTTCTTGGCCTCCGTTACGATTTATTTAAAGGCTTATGTGGTCTTTTTCATAGTAATCTCTGACTCCTTTTTGCTTTCCACAGTGACCTGTGTCTGTCGTTTTGTATGTTGTCATTCCCTGACGTTTTCCTTCCTCTTTACCCGTGTAGACTCTATCTCTTCAGTCTACCATGGGGGTTATATGTTTGGCTGCACTGTATTTCTTTGTCGCAATTTGCCCAATTCGAATCTTCATTGTGCCTATATTCATCTTATGAATCAATCCAAGTCTATTTCCATGTCATTTTCAGAATAATCAACTTCTAATTCATCAGCCCCTGAATCATCAAATACAAACTGAACAACTTTTTCAGCTGTTTTGGAACACAAAAAATACCTTATTTTAAATAAATCCTTTCGATGTGAATTACTAATGAAATCAACATGTGGATGGCATTTGGTGAAGCTGCTATCCCACAATGAAATGCGCACATCCTGACATCGATAAAATGCATAAATCGATTTATTAAAAATAATTAATATACTGAAAAATTGGCATCTCTGGGCCGCAATACTTTGTGTAAATACTGAAATATCGGTTATAGAGGTTAACAAGAATGAACCCTTATTGATAAGAGCATACACCACGAGAATAGAAACAAGAAGTTTGATTTAATGAGCTACCAATGTTCACAGATGTCACAATATTACTGCATATCAAGTGACCAAATATGCCATAGCCTGATAGTCATTCAATTTTAGGAATAAACAAAAAACACTAATATCTGAATCTTCAACATGATGTATTCAACCAGAATCAGCGATTAGTTCTTACTTCCTATGTGCATGGAGAGGTTTATGACATGATCAATCCATCACCAGGCACGGTCTGTGTATTTTGACTCTTCGCCATTGCGTATATTGCTCAAAGTGGTAGGTAAGATACAAAACTTGGGTGAGGAGCCTCGCAGTGGGCCCTTTGGTACGGCAGATAGTCGAGTTGGGCTATGTTTGCAGTGTCGTTAGAGACTTGCGCCCCCCTCTACGTTGCCCCCAGATTCTGAGTCTCAACACTGCTTCGGTCAGACATTTTCTCTATGCTTGTCCTGTGGGCAATGGGAAGCTGTATTCAAAGCTTTCTTCCATACCCAGGAGTGCATGTTCAAGTTGGCATATCCGATACCTGAGTCATGACTCCTACTTAGAATGGGGTCAATTGTGATGGGACATGTGGGCGTCTGTGTGCTATCGAACATGAACAGCACTTACGGTAGCCGATCTCGTGCTGGACCATTGTAGCCCAGTAGCCACTGAATCAACTCACATACACTACGTTGTCCTCTAGCATGTGTTACCTTTTCTAGATTAGGCGTGTACTCATAAGGTCACTGTATGTTAGAAACATTGACATTGGTCACCCCTTCAATATTTCTTCTTTTTGAGCCGGACAAGTTTGAATGCACAGATGTCATGCAAATGTTGGATGTAATGGTGTAGATGTAATGGTACTTTTGGGATCTTGGTTATCTGTTAATGCTCAGTCCGCTGAGAGCAGTGCGGTACCCTTTGCACCCCATCTCTGGGAGAAAGCAGTTGGAGACGTCTGGTAGAATTAAGAAGATATACAATCAAAGGGCTATGAGAACAATAAGCATACATACCCTTTGCCATCTTCTGAAATATACAGAACTGCTATGGGTATGACTGGAGTGCTCTGCCATTGGTTCAAATAATCACTAATAATTCATAATGTCATATTCAACCTGATGCAACAGAAGAAAAGAACAGGATGCAATTATCATATAATTATATAATCTACATAAACCCATCAGGGTGAACAAAAATTACAATTTTATTTGCATGAAGGATGGATTGTGCGCAAGTACCTAAAAAAAAAAGGAATGCATCACTTGAAGCAGGCACAAAGAACAAAGTAAATCAGACAAAAATAAAATGTGTACAAACTCTTGACATGTTAAAAATAAAAATTAACGAAAAAATTAAACTATAACTGCAAAGAAAAGTTATATATAAGGTCACCTGAGTGACAAAAAAATGTATGAAGGAGACATCCTCAAATCTGAAGAAATATCACTGACAAAAAGAACCCCTTGCAGTTATGAAGGAACAATTTAATTGAGAAAAAAAACCTTAATGTGAGTAAATAGTACTAAGTCATAATAATTCTAACTTAAATAATTCAATGAAGCTTGCACATAAAAAGATGCCATTCAAAGCTCAGCAAAAAATGAGTATATATTTATTATATATTGTTGTATGTTTCAGAGAAAAATTTCTTTATTTAATATATGAAAATATGTTGGATATCAACCAAGGAAGTTGTTCTTACAATATTATCTGAATAATTATCTATCCATTCTGTCTTACAGTTTCAAGATTTTATGTAAATTTTCTATCCACAGTGGGTGACTCAAGCACAATACAGTGAAATCCTTCTATAACACATCTTTATAACAAATTTCTCTATTTAACAACACTTCATAATCTCCAATTATATTTACAGTATTCTTTATTGTCTGTACCATATATATAGAATTTCTGCTATTACATGTATATTTCATTGGTCCAAAAACCAAGTTGTTATAATGGGATTTGACTGTACTGTACCAAACTCTTATTGTGACATTGGATCAAATGGCATGAGCCCATGGACTGGGATCAGGAACCAAACAAACCAAAACTCTTTGCACATCACTGCAAGTTATTGTCTTCTGGGCTGGGTATGAAAGAGAGCTATGGTAAAACTTAACCCCCCCCCCCCCAACCGCACATATGAAGCAAGAGCTTATCTCTTCTAATTCCTGAGGATTGAAATCAACTAACTGTCAAAGATGGAAGTGTTGAGCCATTGCAAATAAAACGTGACACAATGCATTTTCATTCTCTAGACTATCTAGTATTGACCATTGCCCTACAAGAGAAATCGAGTGGGAGTTTGTGAATAAACGCTGAAGAAACCAACTGCACCCTTTAAAAAAAAGTGAAATATCAGTAGTGGAAAAAATAACTTTCATCATTGAAGCATCTTGTTGTGTGCACTGTTTATGCAGCAGTCGTGTTTTGCTTATAAAGATAATTTTGTGAGCACAGCTGAAGACCAACGCTATACTATCAAATGCATCACTTTTTTTTTATTGGTACATTTTGTTTTATGATTAATTATAAAAAGCTGCAATGATTACTAAACTAGATAAAATAAGAAACAAAGAAATTAGGAATAGAGTTGGTTTAATATCATGTATTGGACATATTGAAAGACAGCAAGTAAAAATGGTTCAGTCACCCTGTGAGAATGAACCCAAACCAAATACTAATAAGACAAAACCAATAATAGCATATAACAAAAGAATATCCGAACATAAAGCCAAAAGTAGACCAAGAAAACAGTGGATAGAAAACGTCAAGATAACCAAGAAACATGGACTTAATGCAACCACGGTGACACATCTGGCTTTGGAACGACAGCTGAAGCTCCCACCCCTATACTTTAATTATCAATCAAGTATTAACCATCATTCACCTGAGTAAAGATAATAGACATTATTAAAAAGATCCTGGAGCGATATAGTCTAGTTGATAGTGAGCTTGCTTGCTATCACCAGGTTACAGCGTGCCAGGTTCGAATACACGTCTACATTTTTAAAAAAATCTGGATTGTGATTGCTTGCTTGACGACACAACCACTCTTCCAGTCAATTTAGCTGTCAATGAGTACCTGGCACATGAATTAGGGGAGGTAAAGACAGCAAGGAAGGGAATTGACCACACCACCAAATAGTTGCTTAGTATATTATCTTCATCCCCAAAGGCAAGGTTGCAGCCATGGGACCTACCGTTACCTCACTTTTGGCAGTATTTTTCAACAAGCTTGTTGAGTCACGTCACATTTTGCTGGTGGCCCATGCAGCATATGTTGAATGTTTGTTGTTCGAGAACAAATCCGTATAGTGGTTAAGCTGTTTGCTTCGTGCTCAAGAGGTCATGGGTTCAAATCCTGCTTGCGGCATCTTGTTTGCAAAGTGGATTTTTCGAAGATCCCTGAGTATTATTATTTGAAGCTGTGGAGTTATATGTGCTACTATCGATAGGTGGCATATTGCTTTGTTGAGAGGAACAGAGTAAATTCAATGGTGTCATGAGGAGCTTTCAAATAAGCAACATTTGTCAAGAAAACTGGACTTGCTGTGTAGACATGTTAAACTGCAAAGGAGAAGATCTAAGACAGTAGTTATAGCATGTAATGTATACTAAAAGTAAATTATACCTTTTTCAGCCGCAAGACTTGGGAATATGGTGTCATATAATTTTGTGTGTGGACCAATTGCATATCCAGGAAAGATTTAATCATCGTCACCTTTTCTATCCAATAATATTTGGTACTCTTTTCCTTCGATTAGACCAACATAGTGGCCTATTAATGGTTCCAGTTGAACTGTAATATATTGTGTGCTAGTACAGTCTTCTTCTTCAGCGTACATTCTCAAACTCCTGCTGAATTCTCTTGTAGCAGGACATGTCCTACTAGATTTCCAGCAGAATGTAGTCCAGAGAATGGAAATGCGTTGTGTCACCGTTTTATTTGCGCCAATGGCCCGACACATCCGTCTTCGGCGGTGTAGTACAGTCTAATGGAGCAGAGGTAGCTAAGTTGTTAGTGAACTGACTTCCTAGTCGGGTGGTCAAGGGTTAAATTTCCCGTTCAACAGGAAATATTTTAAAATCACCAATGGCCCCTAGGCCAATTCAGCCTAAAGAAATCAGTGCCAGATCCTCTGAGAAAGTAAAGACAGCGTGATGATAACATCATCATCCTTTGGTATGCTGGTGGTCAATGAAAAACATGGGCCTAACATTGCATTCCCCAATACAATGGCATGTCAATGGAGTAGTACTTTTTTTAAACGTCTTCTTCTTCAGCATTCCTTCCCAAACCTCCACTGGTTCTCTCTTGTAGCCATAGTACTACTAGATTTCCAGCAGGATTAGTCCAGAGAATGGAAATACGCTGTGTCACAGTTTTATTTGCAACAATGGCTCGGCACATCTGTCTTCGGCATTTTAGTCTAATAATTCCAGTTGAACTGTAATATATAGTTGTGTTGTCTAACATGATCACCCTAGCATCAGGCAAGTTCTGTTGTCTCACACTGCATGACAGATCTATGTGTCCCTGCGTATAGAGTTAAATGAAACTGCAGTAACACTTTATATCAACTGTTTCTTATATAAAACACAAGGTAGTGAAGTTTTACAGAGCAGACCAACTGGTATGAAATTAATATTGATAACAGTATCAATTAAGTGCCATGCTGAGTGGTGTAGGTGATCATGTTTCTTCACAACTCTTTTTCTCTTGTGTTGCTAATTTCAGTTGGTGATATTATCTCATGCCACAATGATAACTCATCCAGCAAATTCTATCTTTGTCTTCCTCTGTCTCTTCTCCCCTTGATACTAAATGCTAAAGTTTTGCTTTTCTCATCACATGCCATAAAAATCTTGACCATGTGCTTCTAATTTTTTGCTGTCTTTTTACACCAGCATTTTCTCCTAGTCCTGCGGCTCAAAATGTGAAAAAGGGATTCATTTACTTTTAGTGTATAAAACATGCTGTAAATACTGTCTCCTGCTGGTGACGGATGTGCCGGGCCATTGATGCAAATAAAACAGCAATATTACGAATTTCCATTCTCTGGACTACATCCAGCTGGAAATCTTGTAGGACCATTGTCCTGCTATAAGAGAAAAGCAGCGGGAGTTTAAGAATGAATGCTAAAGAATATTGTCTTAGATTTTCTGTTTACTGTCTTTTTACTAAGGACGTACTTTATTTTTCTTGGTTGTCCATGAAATTTTCACCACTTCCCAAAAACTATATCTTAATATCCTTCAGTTCACTTCGAGCTGCTTTGTTTACCATCCATCCTTCACACCCATAAAGAAAAATCAGTTCGATATAACATCCTAGCACTCAAATTCACATATGCATTCATAGTACTCCATTGCATAGAATGTTTCTCATTTTTTGAAATGTTGATTTGGCTTGTGCTATCCTGCTTTTTATTATATGGAAGTAAACAACAGTATACAAGATACCATAAGGTAGATACATCAAGAGAAATAACAGGATGAACAGAGAGTAATATCACATATAGACTAGACCGCAGACTTATTAACTACTGAAAAATACAAGGTAACAATGATGTCCTAGTTTTATTTCTTTCCTATTCCCTCGTGTTTTTAATATGCTTCGTCTCTATGATAATGTGAGGAATGTGTTAAGAACATCATTGTTACTTTGGATTATTCTGTTGGTAAATGTCATCAGTCTAGTTCCTTTGTAATATTACTCTCTGTACATCATGTATTACTCTTGATAAAGACCTTGTTGTTGAAATCTTGATTTAGTCTATCAAAAATATACAAACAGATCCCATAACAACTTGGTCCATAGCAACAAAATATTTATGTAACAAACAGAAATTTGCTATATACAGTACAAACAATAAAGAATAAATATCATTGGGAATTTTGAAAAGTGTTGTTAAATAAGGAAATTTGTTATAAAAAGATTAGTTTTAGAGGGATTCCTGCATATTTTCTTTACCAGTTAGTCGTATAATCTGCAGAAGAACAATTCAAAGACCTCTTTGGTCTGTTTTGCTCTGTAAAACTCAACTACCATCTCTTTTGCATAACTGTGTCTAGAGTACAGTACTATACCCATAGTTGCTCATGTGTTGTCAGGGTCTGAAATGGGAGGGGAAAATAGCAGTATTGTTATCTACCAGGTATGTCGTTAGAAGCAACTAAGGAGGTTTGGGGGTGGTACATTTCATAGAGGGTCTCAGAAACTATGCTAAATTCAGAAATCAGACAGAACGGTGCATATATTGTGGCTAAGCTGTAAATTCATTCCAATCTGGACTACATCATATTAATCTGAAGAGATTTGAGAAGAAATGCCAACGAAGATATTCTCAGTAACATAAAGCTGTTTTTGTATCTGCAAGAAACTAGTTTATTTATCAAACAGTCATGCAGCAGCAGAAGGGATTGGCCTAAGTATTTTAGAATCTACTTCATCGCACTCTGAGCAGACCTATAAGTTCTCAGTCTCTTTCGGCAGATGGCGAAGACTATGTACGCTTGTTGTCCCCACAACACACTAGTTTTTCAAGCGCCTCATTCATCCCCTCTCACTTTTTATTGCTTGACCCACACCTAAGTTGAGAAATTCTTGCATCTCTGGACTAATTCCTCCAATGCAGTATTATCCTCCAGGTGCCTTTGCAGCCATATCAATTTATATAACCACACATCGCACGTGTTGCCAGGGCCCAAAAGGGGAGCAAAGAATATCAACAGTTTACCTTCCATGCATGTTGTAAAAGGCGACTAAGGAGGTTATGGGATGGAGTTGGCTGTCCCTTCCCATATAGGGTCAGTGACCCAAAGCCATGCTGAAGTCGGATGTGTCAGGCCGGAAGGCGTATATATTGCAGCAATGCTGTAAACCATGACACAATGCATTCCGTTTTCTGGACTACATCCTGCTAATCTGCAGGAGTTTGAGAACGAACGCAGAAGAAGATAACGACACATGACCAGGGCAGTAGATTCCTACAATATCATGAAGGTATTTCATGAAGGTATGAAATTCACTTTGAATATTCTATTGCATGGACTGAGGAGCCAGACACATTAATTACCTTCTTTATCGTAGTGTTCCAGTAACAAACTCTATTCTCATACTAGCCTAAGAGATTCTTTAAATTAATGAAGACACAAGATTAAACATAATCCAAGGATTTAAAACATTTCTGATCATGACTATCAATCATTGATAGTCGGCTCACTATCTCCAATTATTAACACTACAAATTAACGCTTTATAGACCAATTTTGATGGGTGTTGAATTTCTGTTATAAAACCTTGGTGACCAATTACGATGATCGTCAAAACCGCTTTGATACTTCAGAAATACAGCAACTGTAGCAGGTGTTATTAAAAACTACTTGCCCAGAACATCGTTCCAAAATGGTGGCACATGTGAAATACAGTCTATAGACATCATTCATGAGTATTAATCATGAATAAATCAGAGTTTTCGAAGGTAAGATTTATGATAAATAGAAAGTAAGGTAAATTTAAACCTACAATTATAAGTAGAAATTTGAACTCTACATAACTCTGGGGCTTTGAAATTCATTCAAAAAGTGCAAATATTCCTTACGACACATTTCAAGGCCCTCTCACACGAGTTCGATTTTATACGTATTTTTAAAGATTGCAATGTCTAAAAAATTGTTTACATCATTGGTAATAGGAGACAAGTATGCTCTGAATTCCTGGTCAGAAAAATGTTATATAGCCATTCTCCTGCTAGAAGAAAGATCCAGTGGGAGTTTGAGAGAATGTAACAATTGTTAGTTTGTCTTAAATCACTTTTCCAGATCTAGATTTGTTCCAATGGACAAAATCCTCCATTGTCTTGAATAAGCTCACTTGTAAGAAATTATGAATTGTTCATATTATCACCCACACACGTCACTAATTACCATAGTGCAACCATTTTGGAATGAAATAGTACCCCCAGATGAGATATATTTATTAATATCATCGCTACAGTTGTTGTGTTACTACTTATTCATAACGAATTAGACAATAGTCAAAGTTGGTTACAAGGGCACACCCTGAACATTTGATGATCATTGGATCTGGTTAGTGAAGTGTTTAAAATTTGCCCTGTAACAAAAATGATAGCTTGTGTTTTTCTTCTGATGCTACTGCGGTAGAACTATCATGACATCTGATGTCATGTGATAGGAAGAGTGAAAGCTCAAAATCACAAGTGAATATGTTGAGCGTCAAATATCTAAAGATAAAGAATTGGCTGTTCCTGTGTGTTGTCAGAGCTTGAAAGGGGAGCAAAAAATAGCATTATGTTTACCTATCATGCATGTCATGGGAGGCCAACTTTAGTGGTTTTGAGGTGGAGTTGGCAGCCCCATCCCACAAAGTGACCAAAATGTCATGCTAAAGTCAGATAGGAAGGTGCAAATAATCACAGCTAAGCTGTAAACCATGGCACAACGAATTTCATTCTCATGACTACATCTTGCCAATCTGATGGAGTTTATGAACGAACGCAGAATTCACTGAATATTTAAAAAAAACCATGAATAGCATCATAAACAAACATATATATATATATATATGGTGCTTTAAGCTGTAAATTACACATAAATATTTAGATATGGTATCATTTATATAGTAAAGTTCCTTTTGAGGCATACTCAGAAACAGCTTGAGGATGCCTGTGTCTGTAGACCACCACAGCCAGATTTGTCTTAAACTGTCTTCACCATTTTGGCTTACTTTTGATAGTGCAGACATGTAGAATATTGTCAGTATTTTCCCCCAGCATTCTATTTCATGGTGTCAGGTTTTAAATATTGCGGTAATGTAGTTTCTGAGCTGATCTCCTTTAGAGGTTTTACTGTAGCAGCCTTGTTTAGCGCTGCTTCAGAATATGATGGTAACGTTGGAACGTGTGGTGAAGAAAACTGACTGACATTATGTGAGAGTGTTCCTTCTAATGAAGTGGCAGCAGTTGCAGTGAATTTTGCAGAAAATTCCCAAACTGGTGAAGGCTTTTTGTAGAGATGGTTATGGCAATCTGAATTTTGACCGTTGAAGAGCTCTATAGATTTAATGGATGGTACAGCAGGGGAAATACTCTGGCTACTACTGGTAATTGAGCTATTTTGGCAAGGAAGTATCTCAGAGTTTGATGTCAGATATTTCAGATGTTTTACAGAACGCACATCAATCTCCACAGGCAGCTCAACATCTGGCAACGGGGACACTGCTACAGAAGAGTCTCCACTACTGCTTGTTCCAGAAATACACATGTTTTGTTTATTATAGGTTGGAGAAAAATTTGTATCACTCTCACAGTACAACTTGCTTCCTTCCTGCAGTGGGAAGTTAAAAGTTCCAAAATTTCTTGGATATTTTTGCCCATCCAGTTCTACTGATGTTGCACTTTCCTTGTTGAAGTAATTGACATGAGATCTCGAGATAACTCGACCATCAGCTGCTTCTTTAGCAGCTCCTTTTCTTTCCCGTATGTTAATGTCTGATAAACTACACACTGTGTCATTAGAGAAGCTACCATACTCATACATTCTACCTTCTACTGCTTCACAAGGTTCAAAAATTGCCCTGTTGGTTACACAAAAGTTTTCAGATGACAAGAACTCCACTGGGCCACTAGAAGATGAAGAGCATGAGGTGGCAGGCAGGAGTTTAACTTTGGTCTGACCTGATTTGTCAATAAAAACATTCTCACAGCTAGTATCTATGACAGCTAGATGAGAACATCCTGCAGTGTGATGTGTTGGCATCCCTTTCATTTCAGAGATATCTGACAGATTTCCTGGCTGCGATCGATGCTCTCTGTTACAAACACTGTTTCCTTTTCTACGATACAATAGTGATCTCTCTGCTGGATTAATGTCATCTCTGGATGCTGAACCACTCTTTTTCCATGTTGCCCCCATTTCACTTCTACGTGACTCTGTACAATCCAGCAGGACACTTGTGGACTCTGCTTTTACTCTGCTGCTACAGTTAAAGTTGAATGATTTCCCCAGGGTAACATTTCCAACTGATTCAGCCTTGCCTTCGCTCATCAGACTCTCACAACTGGCCAGCACCATTTTGGTGGTGCTTGTGGTTGATGTTAGTGAGAGTGTTGAGTAGGTTGGTAGAGTTGCTATAGAAACGCCATCACATTCTTGAGTTATACTATTATTACTAGCATTGGACTCGAGGCTAGCACATTCAATCTTGGACTTAATCTCAGACACCTCATCCATGAATCTGGTACATTTTTTCCCTCTAGTGCTTCGAGCATCTTCTGAAGGAGCTGGACTAGCTTTCCGCAAGTGTGGTGATGTTGGACATGAACAACTGCCAATCTGCTGCTGACCCCCACCACTTGAAGATGAAGCACACTCCTCATCTTCTTTTTCACTGGTCTCTTCTGGATAAGCAAGATGTCCAGCAGCACTATCAAAGTGTCTTGAGCAGAGAGAGATCCCATCCTTGTCTCTGTAAGATAATAGAAGATTGTTAGTAACTTATACAAAAATAGGGAGGAAGAGATGTTGCAGTGACATGTTCAGAAATATTGACCAATATTTCCAGTCATTATACAAGGTTTGACAAGGGTCAATTAGAAAGTAAGAGCAATCAGATATCTAGATGAATGAAATAATATCCTTAGCTGTGAGCATGTAACTCTTGACAGCCAATAGCCTTTCTGACAAAATCACAGGTTCCTCTCAGTTGTGAACTGAGGTGACACCTGGACTTATATACAGTTGTTTTGAAGACATGGTTTTTAAGAATGCATGTTTAGCCTCCAAAGGGAGGAACTTTAGAATGAGAAGATTATCACATATCCTGTACCATGCAAAGCACAGCACAGACTTCTGGGTCAAATATCTCATCATTTCTCTGTCAGATTTATTGATCTTATCAGCAGTCCCCATCACCTAGAGTCTACTACCAAAAGAAAAAGGTGCAATGTCCACTAGCCTGCATCTTTTGTCACCTATAGGGATTATTTAATAGAAGATAAAAGTAAGATATTGACAAGATGTGACAATAATTTTTTCACAGGTTACAGGTTGTCAACTTATTCCTCAACTTTCGTCTCCTAATACATGCCTGGAAACATAATTCTGACCTTTGTGATACAATGAACAAATCTAACCTGTGTGATACAATGAACAAATCTAACCTGTGTGATACAATGGAGCCTGCCAGTGCCTTGGTGCTGGCATCATCATTGAATGACATGCTATACGATTCTCCTCCCATACTAGATCTCTCACAGTGAACAGCATGCTCTGAAATGTCTGCATGAACTTCTAATCTGAGAAAAATACACAAAAATAACAGGCAAGTTATATTTAAAAATATATTTAGAAAGTATATTGTAACTTTTGTGAATATTGTATGGCAAAAGTATTTTTGAATATCTATGTGACATGTTCTTTACCGAATGTTATCCTCACTGCCACTCTGTAAGCCACTTGATTCTGTGTAAGTTTTCCAGCCTCTTCCAGCATCATCTTCAGAAGGTATTTTGATATCCTGTGTCTATCATAGTCTTGGTCTGCCTTTTGTTCTTTTTCCTCTGCATGATTAATCATTCTAAACCATTGTCTTTTTATATGTCAGCTTATGTATTTTTTAAAATAGTTTTGAGGCACCAGTCTTCTTCTGTGTTCATATCCTTGTAGAAGTCTGCATTGGTTTGTCTTTCTGTCCATATTTTTCAGTAACATTTCATTTCAAACGTCAATAATTTATTTTCCATTTCGGATGTCGTTGTCCAAATCTCACAAAAAAATCATATGTTGCCACTGGAAAAATATATGATTGTTCTCAAACTCCTGCTGAATCTCTCTTGTCCCAGGGTGGCAGTTGTGATGAGATAGTAAGTAGAGATTTAGACTGGTCAACTACATCTATCATGTGCAAAGTGTTCTGTTGTTAGTGAACTTGCCTTGTGTAATTAAATGTTATCACTGCACCATGTCCTTGGATGCTGACCCTTTTCTAGATTGTGAATCTGACTCCAGTATAAGAAAATGCTCAAACAGTAAATTTGGATTAAGGTTGGTTCATCCTTTTAACACCCCCACCAAGTCTGAGTTTCTACACAGTTTTCTTTGTACCAAGATGAAAAGGTATCCTGCCTTTCCTTTCCATACTACGTGCTATCGGGAGACTGTATGACATACATGTTCTTGAACATGAACATTGTTTTCGGTATGGTCTCTATTTTCCCCACTTATTCTCACAAATGGTGCGACCCTCTAGCACTGTGCTATCTTTGCATGTACTTAATCATCCTCAAGTGCAGTTGCCACAACAAAGGTTGGCCGCAGCTGACCTCCAATCTCCCGTCTTTTGATTGGTGGTGCACTCTGCAAGACTGTAACCTGTCCATCTCGTTATGTTTCTTTGCCTACAATTTGTTCGCTTCCCCTTGACTCTAGTGTCAAGTAAAGTCTTCAACAAGGTGTCATGGCTTTTAATATGTTCAAAATACTTTAATTGTTTGAGCTTTATTTCCTTTAATTGTTATGTACTCAATAGGCGAGACGTATTTCTTCGAAGACTTGCACAATATTACTAAAAGTATGTTCTCAACAATAAACATAACCTTTGTCATGTCCGCCATAGTTTACTGTCCATAGTATACAGTCATCCCTCGCTATTTAGCGGTTCATTTATTGCGGCTTCATTACATCATGGATTTCTAAAAACATATTTACAGTATGTACACTTTAGTTACATCTACATATTTTACACACACACGTATCATATTATATTATTTATACATTATTTTATGTATGTTATTTATACTATTAATATTTTATTTTCATGTTTTAAACTATTCTTTAATGTTCTAATGATAACATATGCACGTATATGGATGGTTTCATATACACTTATTGATATTATACATACACAAAAAATGTATGTGTTAAAAATGAGAGAATGACACTACTTCGCGGTTTTTCACTTATCGCTGCCGGTTCTGGTCCCTATTAACCGCAATAACTGAGGGATGACTACTACCACATGCACTAAGCTCTGCCTTCTAATGCAATGCTGCTAACTCTTTAGATTATTTCTATTTGTACATATATATTGCAAACCTTTCCATAACATGGACAATATGCTTTCTATAACATGGACAATATGCTTTCTATAACATGACCAATATGCTTTTCATAACATGGACAATATGCTTTCCATGCCATGGATAATATACCTAGAACAATATATCCTGAAATCCGAAATTGATGCAGTTAAACATGCACCAAATAACAAAGCACCAGGAATAGATGGCATAACTATAGAACTAGTAAAAATGCTAACAGTGACAGGTAAAAAGTGGCTATACAGACTGTTCAATGTTATATGGACGACACAAAAGACAGCACAGGAGTGGAATACAGCAGTGATTGTTGCAACCTGGAAGAAAAAAAGGCAGTAAGAGGGACTGCACTAAGTATACAGGCATATCATGTTTAAGTTACACAGGAAAAATTATTAGCAAGATACTAGAGAGAAGGATGCATGCATATATAGAACAGCTCAGCAACACACAATTGGGCTTTCTGAAAAATAAAAGCTGTACAGATGTAATCTTTGTCCTCAAACAACTTTTAAAAAAAGTGACAGAACATAACCAAGACTTATATTTGGCTTTTGTGGACCAAGAGAAAACTTTTTACAGAGTAGCTAGAGCACAACTATGGATAACACTAGAGACATATGGAGTTCCCCAACATCTGATAAGCTTATGTCAGAGCATATACGCCAATAGTCAATGTGCAGTTAGAACAAGTACAGGTACATCCGATAATTTTCAAATTCACTCGGAAGTGAGACAGAGATGTGTACTATCCCCCCTATTGTTCATAACATACATAGATCACATCTGCAAAGTAGCAAAGACAATGAAATGAAACAATCTGAAGGATAACGTAAACGAATTGCTATTTGCAGACAACTAAGCACTAGTAGCATCATCAGAAGAGCAACTACAAAGACAAATAGACAGATTATATCAAACATGCTAAACCTTTAACATGAAGGTAAATATAGAAAAGACCAAAGTAATGAAGATAGGAAGAACAGAAAGAAACAGATATATGTTGGAAACAACAGACTTAAGTGATAGAATTCACATACCTAGGAAACAATATAACAGATGGCAAGAGCAGCAAAGAAATACACAATAGATGTAGTAAAACATACCAACCCCTAGGGCAAATGACACCAATTTTGGAAATAAAATGTAGATTTTAACACCAAAATAACACTATTCAAAATGATTATTATGCCAACAATATGCTACTAATGCCAAACATGGACAACGACAGCACACAACAAACGTAAAATCATGACAGCTGAAATGACATGCTTATGCAGAAACCTAGGAATATCGCTAAGAGACAGAGTGAGTAGTGAGGACATTAGACAATGAACCGGCACCACTCCAATCTTGGAATATATTAAGAGACAACAGATTATCATAGATGTACTCTGTACTGCGCAGCCACAGAATCGGATGATACTCTGTCAAAATTGACTGTTCTGACTACATAGTGAATAATAGCGATAAAACAGACTCAAGGCAGAATATCCCTCAAGGACCCTAATTTTAGAAATGTTTACATTAAGAATAATTTTAACCACATACTTAGACTCTAGGGGAGTAAAGATTATTACTTTTGAAGAAATTAAAAATTTTTATGCAAATTAGATACTAATATGACGCCATGATACTAAAATTAGCATCATATATTTTCCAAACACAATAGCTCATTATCTAATTTACTCATGGTGTTCATATTTGACATCCATTTTCATAATGGATATTATGAGGTACTGTAGCAGATTTGTTGGATTGCATTGAAAAGTTTAATTTTTGTGAGTTTTTAAATGTTGAATATTCCAAAAATGCACCAATTTACTTACTTGTAAAATTTTCTACATATATTTAGGAAAGGTTACCTTCATTGTACAGCAACTATTGTGCAACAGGACATGTGTTATATGGTTACGAATAGTTATGCCAAATTTCATAATAATCCAACAATATTTGGTAGAGTTAGAATGTTTTGAATTTTGATGTCAACAAAAACATAGTTTTGAGAAAAAAATATTTTTAATGTAATTTTACATACAAAACAACTGCTACTGTCCCCTGAGAGTGCCCCATAGTTTCACATCCATGAAAATAAATGCATTGTGAGAGTTTGTGCCGTCTCTTTTGGCAATATATTGTTCCTGAAATTTTATTTTTTAAAAGATAGGCAAATGTCATCAAAGTGCTCAAAAGGCATAGAGGATTGCCATCATAGCACACGGGCTAACCCATATGTACACTGTCTCTCTCAACAAAGCAGTGCACTGCTGGTGAGAGTACCACTCATAGCATATACTCTGTAGCTTCAAACTGTAATTCCCAGGGATCTCCGGAAAAAAAAATCATAATTTATAAACAAGAAGACATTAACCAGCTTTGAACAAGCGACCTATTGAGCACAAAGCAAATGGTTTAACCACATCAGGGGTATATAACTACACTTACTTGTGGTGTTGAGTACTATAGGTGGCACTGCATAAGCTGCCATTATTGCTGTTGCCAGCAATGGCACGGTGACTGGAAGAGTCTCTATCACTGTCATCACGCAACACACCAGCTCTATCCATGTGACTTCCACTGGCACTCAAGCTGAAGAACAAAGACTTAACATTTATGACTTTCTTACATTTCTCATTAGTCATTCTTCTTCTTCAGCGTTCATTCTCAAACTCCTGCAGGATTACTCTTGTAGCAGGACAATGGTCCCAATAGCAGGATCTAGTCCAGAGAATGGAAATGCGCTGTCACCGTTTTATTTGCATCAATGGCCTGACACATCCATCTTTGGTGGTATTAGTCATTAAAAACAAAGAAATTTATAAATTTCCTGATTCTTGCTTCCTGAACCAGCATGTGGGATATTCCCATAAATGCTCTGCTCTCAATTTCAGCAGACAACAAAAAGCATGAAGACTGAAAGTCGCAGTCAGATGTTGATTATGTTCATCTCTATTTCTGTCATTCTTTGTATGTGCACATTATCACTAACAGCATCATCTTCTTCCCTCTAGTAAATCACTGATTGTCTTTCTTTGTATGTGCACATTATCACTAACAGCATCATCTTCTTCCCTCTAGTAAATCACTGATTGTCATTCTTTGTATGTGCACATTATCACCAACAGCATCATCTTCTTCCCTCTAGTAAATCACTGATTGTCATTCTTTGTATGTGCACATTATCACCAACAGCATCATCTTCTTCCCTCTAGTAAATCACTGATTGTCATTCTTTGTATGTGTACATGATCACCAACAGCATCATCTTCTTCCCTCTAGTAAATCACTGATTGTCATTCTTTGTATGTGTACATTATCACTAACAGCATCATCTTCTTCCCTCTAGTAAATCACTGATTGTCATTCTTTGTATGTGTACATGATCACCAACAGCATCATCTTCTTCCCTCTAGTAAATCACTGATTGTCATTCTTTGTATGTGTACATTATCACTAACAGCATCATCTTCTTCCCTCTAGTAAATCACTGATTGTCATTCTTTGTATGTGCACATTATCACCAACAGCATCATCTTCTTCCCTCTAGTAAATCACTGATTGTCATTCTTTGTATGTGTACATGATCACCAACAGCATCATCTTCTTCCCTCTAGTAAATCACTGATTGTCATTCTTTGTATGTGTACATTATCACTAACAGCATCATCTTCTTCCCTCTAGTAAATCACTGATTGTCATTCTTTGTATGTGTACATGATCACCAACAGCATCATCTTCTTCCCTCTAGTAAATCACTGATTGTCATTCTTTGTATGTGTACATTATCACTAACAGCATCATCTTCTTCCCTCTAGTAAATCACTGATTGTCATTCTTTGTATGTGTACATGATCACCAACAGCATCATCTTCTTCCCTCTAGTAAATCACTGATTGCCCTTATTAGGTCTATCTATTTTCAACACTGTATCATCAACCACACCACCAATGACGGCTCTTTCATTACCTATGACATGAATCAGCCAGGAATAACCAGGACAGTATATCTATGTAAAACTTTGAACAACCGAGTATTATAACCAGAAAATGGATGACAATATGTCATGGTTTACAGATTAGTTGCGATACCTGCACCTTTCTGCTTAACACAACCAGCTTCAGCAAGGTTTCTGGGTGACATTGTCCCTCTATAGGATGGAACCAGCTAACTCTACCCCAAAACCTCCTTAGTCACATCTTATGACATGCATAGCAGGTAACAGTGTTGTTATTCTTTGCTTCACTTTTGGGGCACTTTTTTGACAACACACAGGCAGTAAAATATTGAACAGAGGGAACTTAAATAAAGAGATAGACTATACTTAACAGTGACAGAGTGGACAGACTGGATATTTTTATATAAAATTAGTTTTTTTCAAATCATACCGGATCTCTTTTATAGCAGGACAATGGTTCTCCTAGATTTCCAGCAGGATGTCATCCATAGAAACAGTTATGCGTTGTAACCCCCTCCCCTTCCCAATTTTATTTTCACCAATGGCCCAAACAGCTGACTCTGGTAACCAAAACATTGTGTTTTTACCACTTCCACAGAACAGTGGATGACTAACCACATCATTAGTAGGCCAGTCATACGAAATAACTTTCTCCCGTGCTACATGCTGGTGACCAACCACAAAAGTTTTAGGGATAGTCCGTCGTGTCTGAGTGAAACTGTTATAAAACCTGTGTTTTACTTAAGTACAATTGTTGTTACGTTTCATGCAGCTACCTTATATTGATTGTTGCACAAAAGCTAAGTGGTCAAACTTGTTGAACTTTTTGCTGTTGTTTGTGTCGTTATCGATATAGTCGGACACTCACAGCTTGTGGTTCTAAAAATTATCATCCACATTTTACTGGTTATACAATTGGGTGTATGTTGTTGATATCCAATTGTTGCTAGAGTAGTTTTACTCTTTGCAACACAATGTCATTCTCATAAAAGTGTTGGTTTTCTGAAATTGACTTAGTGACTGTAAGGGTGTATGTAAATATTTTTTCCTGGCAGCTGAAAGGAGAGGGCAGTCAATAAAGAGGTGTCCCACTGTTTCATTGGAATGAGAACTATGCAAATGGGTAGCTGCTGAGATCTGATATGGTTTAAATGGCTATTTATTCTTGCATGTCCTGTTTGAAACTGAAAGATAAGGGATTGGTTTCTCCTTCAGTTTGTTTATGTTGTCATTGTCCTTTGGCCATGTTATTTCACTAAATACACTTCTACCAGTCAACCCAATTGTTAATCTGTTCAGCCAGATTTCCCTGGTGTTGTTTCTGAGAATCTGTTTGACTGTTTCCATAGTACAAGATCTTTGTTTTTGTTTTTTTGAGAATTGGATGTATCAGTGGTGCTTAAACATTCTTCTTCTTCAGTGTTCATTCTCAAACTCCCGCTGGATCTCCCTTGTAGCTGGATCATGGTCCTACTAAATTTCCAGCAGGATGTAGCCCAGAGAATGGAAATGCCGTGTCACCCTTTTTATTTGTGCCAATGGCTTGGACATCCATTTTCGGTGGGGCTTAAACATTCAACAATTGTTGGATAGCACTGTCCTATACAGGATATGCTGCAACAACTGCCTGTGTGTTGCCAGAACATTAAAGGGGGCAAGGAATAGCAACACTATTTATCGTCCATGCATGTTGCATGAGGCAACCAAGGGTGTTATGGAGTTTGCTGCCCAATCTTACAGAGGGTCAAAGTGACCCAAAAGCCATGCAGAAGTTGGATTATCAGGCCAAAAGGCACAGATATTGCAGCAAAGCTGTAAACCATGACACAACACACTCTGTTCCCCGGACTACATCCTGCAGGGGTTTGAGAACGAACACAGAAAAAGCTTCAATGACAACAATAAATACCTGTTGGTCATCCCAAGACTGGCATCTCCAATACTTGGAGCTATACTGGGATTTGCAACATTAGGGACTGTTTCAATGCTATGGTTGTCACCTAGAAATTGGAGCAGAAAAGTGTTTTATGTTTTCATTCATATTATCATGTTATGTTTAAAAGCCCATAGATATGGGGAGAAATTTGGGGTGTTCAACCTCTTCAATGTCTGATTCATTATCATTCTCTAAAATTTGGGGTGTTCAACCTCTTCAATGTCCGATTCATTCTCATTCTCTAAAATTTGGGGTGTTCAACCTCTTCAATGTCCAATTCATTCTCATCCTCTAAAATTTGGGGTGTTCAACCTCTTCAATGTCAAATTCATTCTCATTCTCTAAAATTTGGGGTGTTCAACCTCTTCAATGTCAAATTCATTCTCATTCTCTAAAATTTGGGGTGTTCAACCTCTGCAATGTCCGATTCATTCTCATTCTCTAAAATTTGGGGTGTTCAACCTCTTCAATGTCTGATTCATTCTCATTCTCTAAAATTCTATAAAAAAATTTGCCTATCACCCTCATCTGAAATATAAGTATGGTAGGTCCATTCTGACCAAGTTTTGAAGGAATTTAAGGCCATAAATAATTCGTAGTTCTGAAATCACAGCTGTTAGAAATTAGTGGAAAACTGATATTTTATCCGCCATTACTGCTAGTCACATGAGGACTAAATTTAGCATGTCTATTCATGTGTAAACAGCGAAGAAAAATTTTAATCACTGTCAACGTCAGCCATAAATGACCATTCTGGGAATTAAATTATAGTGGTCGGAACCAGTTAGTATGGGAGGGGTTAATATGGAACAGAAGTAGCATTTTATCATTCTTATTTTTAGTATGTTTGTGAGGTATATTGTTCTTTTTCTTCTTCTGTGTTCATTCTCAAACTCCTGCAGATCAGCAGGATGTAGTCCAGAGAACGGAATGCGTTGTGTCATGGTTTACAGCATTGCTGTAATATCTGCGCCTTTCGGCCTGACATATCCGATTTCAGCATGGCTTTGGGTCACTGACCCTATATGGGATGGGGCAGCCAACTCCATCCCATAACCTCCTTAGTCGCCTTGTACGACATGCATGGAAGGTAAAAAATGTTGCTATTCTTTGCTCACCTTTCGGGCCCTGGCAACACACAGGCGATTAAAGTAAATAAAGTAATGTGACTGCTGAATCAACATGAAAAATAATGATATTACCGTACCTGTATAAATAGTTAAATCCAAAGACAAATGAATTTAGCATTATTTTTTTTTGAAATATTGAATGCAAGATTAAACATAGTAGTTGAAATCTTAACAATTGCCTGTCTGTAATATGTAGAAAAATTTTCAGTCACTGTGCTTAACTAGTGTCCAGATCGAGATTTTCCTCAACATCAGGTAATTAAATCAGCAGCTGGGCAATAAATGTGTCTTGCCAGTAACTCCACTGAGCGTTCACTGTGATAACAGGAAAGATATTGTCCTCAGGGGAGCAAAAAATGTCAGGTTCAGACTTACTAAAAGTTAACTTTATATATGAAAATTTCAGGTGTGTCCAGAGAACAGAATGCATTGTATTATTGTTTACAGCTAATCTACAAGATCTGTGCCATTCAGCTCGACACATTTGACTTCAGCATAGCTTCTGCATCACTAAGACCCTGATAGGATAGCCAACTCCACCCCCAAAACCTTTTTAGTTGCCTTACTCTTACAATATGTATAAATAATCAAAATATCAGAGGATATCCAACAAAATGGAAAGTGCCGCAGTAACTAGACAAATAAAAGGTAAATCTTAAATAAAGTAAACAGGTTACTGAGAATACCTAACTATCGATATAAAACAATAATAAATAACAATAAAACATAAAACAAGGACAACTATTAACGTATCGGTACTATTGGGACCTTTGTCAAGAAACAAATAACTTTTTGGTGAGGAAACCACTGTCATAGTCATCTTGGTAATTTATTTATTTTACGGTTGTGCTTTTCTTTTTTTTGTACCGTTTCTTTATTTGTTTCTTGACAAAGGCCCCAATAGGACCGATACGTTGATAATTGTCCTTGTTCTATTTTTTATATCGATAGTTAGGTATTCTCAGTAACCTGTTTACTTTATTTAGGATTTACCTCTTACAACATGCATGGATGGTAAACAGTGCTGTTATTCTTCACTCCCTTTCATGCTCCAGCAACACATGGGCAGTGTTCAGAGCCATAAATCTGTCATTGAAAAGAAAAAAATGGAACTATTCACTCATAATAAAATTTACAGTACCTGCATACGGTCCCTGTGGGTTGCTCTCATCATGCTCGTCAAACTCAAACCTGACACCTCCAGTGTTTGTTGTGGTAACTCCACAACCACCACTGCGGCACAGAGAGAATGGCACAACTCCATATACATAAGCTAGTAGTATTGGCACTCCAATACCTGTGTAAAAAATTCAGTGTCACATTTACAGCACACAAACATTTAAGTTCCTTTCTCTTTCCTTCCCTTGCATTTAACACTCCCAATCCCCCTCCAAATCTTGCACATTAAGATATCTATATTTTATTCTTCTTCTACGTTTGTTCTCAAACTCCTGCAAATTAGCAGGATGTAATCAGGAGAACAGAATATGTTGTGTCATGGTTTATAACTTTGCTGCAACATCTGTGCCTTTCTGTCTGACACATCAAACTTCAGCATTATGTCCAGGTCATTTTCATATGGGGTCTATTTAAGAGCCCCCAAAACAGATAACAAAATATGTTATATATTTTTACCAAGGTCCCCTGTGATCTGCAATACCAACCTCTTTTTGAGTGTTGTGCACAGAATTCAATACTTCACACACGCATTTTATTGAATTGCGAATCTAAAATGACCTGCCATTACTTTTATACGTGTTCTTTCCATGCGATTAAAGCGTTGCACATACCGCTGTCTGATCCAGGAACATAAGAAAAATTTGAAAAATAATATAGCTTCCTACATACACGTCTCTGAGTTGTCAAGAGATAAAACCCCAAAGTTGGGAAGCAACCTGATACTGGAAATGCGATGGTTGAAGTAACACAGGGAAAATAATGAGATGAATAGAAATATGTAAGTGTTACCAATATTTATAAATAAGGTGACAATGAGATGAAGTTTTGACTAAAAAGTCTTCATCGGGACAAAAGACGTCTGTCATTGTGTCCCGTTGCTAGTCCCTCTGAGTAGGTTGGCTTTATCTATCTCAAATTATTTTACATGGATGAGAGTTAATTTTTGGGTATGAAAGAAACTTGAGAAATCTCCATGTACTCAGGAAAGAAATTTCATTGCTAGTAATTCATCAGATCCCAACCAATAAACAAAAGATTTCAAATTGTGAACACATGGGAAGAATCAAAGAGACTATAATTCACTTCTACACCTGCATTCGCACTCTGATAACCAACACAAGAGTTAGTGTGATTTAGGCCAGGGTGAGTATAGTACATTGTGCTGCCATTTACAGTGGAGCTACGTTATTTTGCACCTTTTGGCAAAGCATATCCGCTGTAACCCAGTGATTGTAAGCTAGTTCACTATCAATTAAGCTAACGTGCTCCTCAATTTTGGGGTTAAAAAATCTGTACCTTTTGTACAACTTACCTACTGCTAGACCAGCTATAATAGGGGCTGCAAGAATGGAAGCTGCAACACCACCAGTGACTGCTAGATTTCGTTTGTGTTTGGATGCACCGTCATAGTGATAGTGAATCTGTGAAGACAAGTATTGTATTAATGAATCTATCAGGTTGGTATATCATATATACTTGGGGTGACTAGAATCTGTCAGAATAGTATATCATACGGTACTATGATCGCAGTCAACCCCTGTTTTCGTTTCCAATTAGTGCCTACCTATGTATTATGTGGTTAATTGAACTCAATATTATATCAATAAATAATCAATAATTAATTGAAATATTAATTTGTTAGGGTTTGTTTTGTTTTATATAACTAATCTTAACTCTAACTATATTTAAATTAATAAATGATAAACATAAACTGATAAACATGGGCAAGGGAAATAATCACACAGGTAGGCACTAATTGGTGCAACATGGGTTGGACTGCAATCATAGTACCTATCATACATACTGGAGTGACTAGAACATGTCTTCTGGGTTTGTTCTCAAATTCCTGCAGATTAGCATGATAAACGTCCAGAGAACAGAATGTTCTTTGTTTACAGATTAGCTGTGATATCTGTGCCTTCAGCCTGGCTCATCTTATTTCCTCATGGCTTTGGATCACTTTGAGTCTTCATAGGATGGGACAGCCAACTCCACCTCAAAACCTCATCTAAAGACAAACTACTTCACATAAATATTGTCTACAAAATGACTACAGTGAAAACTGCTGGGGTTGATCTCAATGCCTTAAACAGGATATATAACCAACTTTATTGGTTAGTGACCCAAAGCCATGCTTAAGTCGGATGTGTCAGGCCGAAAGGCGCAGATATCGCAGCAATGCTGTAAACCATGACACAGCGCATTCAATTCTATGGACTACATCCTGCTGATCTGCAGGAGTTTGAGAATGTACGCAGAAGAAGAAACATACACCTTATTTTGTTCAACAGTCGATAATAAGCATGAACAGTAAAAGCTTTATGATGTTATATTTATGGTCTGTTCTCTGTCAGTATTTATCTTGAGGAAGACCTTATGGTTGAAGCACTAATTTAGTCTGTTATGTATACTGTCATCTATATTTTTTCATGTCCATTAATCTGATTGTCATTGGTAAAAATAACTACCCTGTGTTCCATATGTAATTCATTTTGTGCAGAATTTTAACCCTAAAATTAGTAATTCCAATATTGCAATTCAACCTGTCCCAATCACATGGATAACACACACATAAATAAAACATAATTTTTTGGTACATATTTACCTTTCTGCCTACCCATACTGGTATGCCAATGATCATCGCTGGTACAGCAATACCTGCCACTAATGTAATGCCCACAGGAGCTCCTACTAAAGTTCCGAGTTGCCACAGAATTTTCTTTTTACGGCTCCATGGTTTGCGTCCCCAGAAGGTGCATCCAGATGGACTGAATATATAAATATAGCATATGAAAATAGCATTGAAGAAAACAACAATCATTTTTAGATAGAGAACCTGCTGAAGATGGATGTGTTGGGCTACTAGCACAAATAAAATGGCTACACAACACATTTTCGTCTCTGGACTACATCATGCAACATGAGAATGCTGAAGAATATTGAGAACATGCAACAACATACTCAAACAACACATGCACAAGAAATTTGGAGTTGATGACACCGATATAGTGCCCGTGGATATTCTCCAGAGAACACATTTTGCAGAACTGCCCACTGTACCACTCCACTATAAGAAAACTATGGCCTTTAGAAATAGCTTTGGTGGACAAGCTCTAAACAGCTTTGGTGGACCAGCTCTATGAACTTGTATTGGGGTTAGTAAGCACAGCACAGTTCATTCATATCAGCGTCTCTGACTCCGACTGGAGAAAGAGGAAGCAAAGATAATTAACAACATTAATTAAAGCATATCCTGTATAGGGCATTGTTGAATTTTAAACATCTTTTTTCTACTTCAGGTTAGATTAGTTATGTTGATTATCCTCTTCGCACACTGGATCTGTCCATAGGTGCTCAGATCTTCGCTTCAGTAAACCAGGGTATAACAGCTGATGTTCCAGCTGTCTATGTTGGCTCAGTGATTTTTTTTAAAAATCTTTGTTAGGTGTTCACTACGGGCAATGTCTACCCTCACTCCCAAATCGAGCATTTTCGATATAGACTCATGCCCATTTATCTCAAAATCCTCTGATCCTTCTGACTCACGAAAAGCACTACGTATGTCATTCCGTCCATAGGCTGATCCTCTGTTATAGTGATGAGGCTAGGTAATTGGTTGGCACGCTTGTTTCCCTCCACACCCGCATGCCCGGGGACAAAGATAAACATGATTTTAAGCAGCAAGCTCTTCTACATGTGTTTGTTCTCAAACTCTAGCAAATAAGCTGGATGTAGTTTTGAATATCATACGGGACAAGTTGGGGGGAGGGGGTGTGTGGTGGAATTGGCTCTCTCATCCCATAGAAAGTCAAATTCATAGACCACACTAGTGTTAGGCTGAAAGGTGCAGATATTGCAGCTAAGCTGTAAACTATGATGCAATCCGTTCTCCGGGCTGCATTCTACTAATCTGCAGAAGTTGGAGAATGAACAAAGAAGTACAGAGAAAGAAATGCATTGCGTCATGTTTTACAGCTTGGCTGCAATATCTATGCCTTTCGGTCTGACAAATTCGGGACAGCCAATTCCAGCCCAAATCATCCTTAGAGGTCTCATGCTGTGTGGTGTTGAAGAAAACTGCTTTTATGAAGTACACAACATCACCCTTAGTGTTCAGACATACAAAGAAAAGTATTTTCTTGACACTGTATTCCTCACACACATTACAGGTTTAACAAAGGAGTTCCTTTTTTTCAACAATAAAAAAAACAAAACAGATTTCTTAATCAATTTTTGTCTACATCACCATTCTTAGAAACAACATATTTATATTTTGTGTACTTTTGTGACCAACTGTGGTCAAGTTGATAGTGACTCTGTAACAACTGTAAAAAGGCTACAGGCAATGGCCAACAGAGTGGAAAAATGGACCAGTGTGCTGTGTGAGTGATGTTGACATATTGTAGAATATAGAACGGAATTACTAAAATACTGAACATATATACACTATCACTGAAGACAGATGTGTTGGATCATACAAGCAAACAAAACTGTGACATAACACATCTCTGTTCTCTGGACTACATCCTGCAAGAAACCTAGTAGGACCATTGTTCTGTGAGACATAGCGGAAGTTTGAGGATGCACATAAACAAATATTTTCTTTATGCATCAAATTTTCCTTCTGGTCCTTATATCTTCGTCTTCTATAATCAATGACATCCTGTCCAATATTGGTCATTGGACCAATATGATATTGCGATCATATTGAATTATCGCAAAATAAAAAAACTACAGCAATAAATAAGTATGTTGAACTGCTCATGTGTTGCAAAGTCTGAAAGAAGAGCAAAGAATAGAAGAATAGTGACACTGTTGCTTACCTACCATGCACGCCATAGTAGGTGATTAAGGAGATTTTGGGGTAGAGTTGGATGTCTGATTCCACAAAACCCAGAAACCATGGTGTCTGATATGCCAGGTCAAAAGGTGCAGATATCGCAGGCAAGCTGTAAACCATGACATGATGCATTCCATTCTCCGGACTACATCCTGATAATCTACAGAAGTTTGAGAACAAATACAGAAGAAGTATGTTGAACAATATATGCTCAACTAGTCAATTTACTTTAGTTCTTGCTTACCTCAAGTAATGAAGATCTGAAATTTCCTTCATGCACAACCAGCAGAAGCCTGCTCCACAAACTGCACAGGTCATGTGGTTACAAGAACCATCATCCATCTTTACTATATATGCTCCACAACGAGGACAAGACTTGATTTCATCTGACAAATACAGATTGATAAAAGCACTAACAAGCTGAAGTAATGGAATGTGTTTTTAAAAGGAAATATGTAGATTCACATTTGCTTAATAGGCATACCTTATTTTACACCAAAAAAAACGAAAGGAAATAAATTACACGGGGCAGGCAAATTTGTGTTCTGTATTTTTTTTCATTGGCTATAATTCCTCATCAGTGTTTGAGGTTGAGATATTTAATTTAGGAGGGTTATATGGGTGGGGCTTTCAGTGGGTGGCGTACACATCTTTGCCTATGGAAGCAGTTTTCGTGACTGTAACAGACTTACTACATATCGAACAAACTTACGATAGCCATTTTATATCTAGAACTGAGCCGGCAGTCAGTGACGTCACAAAATTTCTGCTCAAATTTTATAAAAAGTTGGTATAGTTAAGCAAAAATGAAATAATATTTACAACACTATTTTCTTGTTATTCTTCTGCATTGGTTCTTAAACTCCTGCAGATTGGAAGGATGTAGTCCTGGGGAAGGAATGCGTTGTGTCATGGTTTATAGCTTTACTGCATTATCTGTGCCTTTTACACATCTAACTTAGCATGGCCTGTGGGTCACTATGGCCTCATACAGGATGGGACAGCCAACTTTTACGCAGGACTGATACAGGGATAAGTACCATCCCACCTATTGTTCATAACATACATAGATCACATCTGCAAAGTAGTAAAGGCAACAGAAGAAAACAATCTGAAGGATAACTTAAACGAATTGCTATTTTCAGATGACCAAGCACTTGTAGCATCATCTGAAGAGCAATTAGAATGACAAATTACATCAATTATATATACCAATGTGA